>JANRMT010062842.1:11907875-12024609 GCA_026402145.1 Polypterus bichir lapradei | reverse complement strand
TCCCCCGGGTGGAATTGAAGAGTCGCATAGTGTGGGGGAGGAACGATCTCCTCAGTCTGTCAGTGGAGCAGGACAGTGACAGCAGTCTGTCGCTGAAGCTGCTTCTGTCTGGAGGTGACACTGTTCAGTGGATGCAGTGGATTTTCCATTATTGACAGGAGCCTGCTCAGTGCCCATCACTCTTCCATGGATGTCAAACTGTCCAGCTCCATGCCTATAATAGAGCCTGCCTTCCTCACCAGTTTGTCCAGGCGTGAGGCATCCCTCTTCTTTATGCTGCCTTCCCAGCACACCCCCGCGTAGAAGAGGGCGCTCGCCACAACTGTCTGATAGACCATCTGCAGCATCTTATTGCAGATGTTGAAGGATGCTAGCCTTCTAAGGAAGTATAGTCGACTCTGTCCTTTCTTACACAGAGCATCAGTATTGGCAGTCCAGTCCAATTTATCATCCAGCTGCACTCCCAGGTATTTATAGGTCTGCATCCTCTGCACACAGTCACCTCTGATGATCATGGGGTCCATGAGGGGCCTGGGCCTCCTAAAATCCACCACCAGCTCTTTGGTTTTGCTGGTGTTCAGTTTTAGGTGGTTTGAGTTGCACCATTTAACAAAGTCCTTGATTAGTTTCCTATACTCCTCCTCCTGCCCACTCCTGTTGCAGCCCATGATAGCAGTGTCGTCTGCAAACTTTTGCACGTGGCAGGACTCCGAGTTGTATTGGAAGTCCGATGTATATAGGCTGAACAGGACCGGAGAAAGTACAGTCCCCTGCGGCGCTCCTGTGTTGCTGACCACAATGTCAGACCTGCAGTTCCCGAGACGCACCTACTGAGGTCTATCTTTAAGATAGTCCACGATCCATGCTACCAGGTATGAATCTACTCCCATCTCTGTCAGCTTGTCCCTAAGGAGCCGAGGTTGGATGGTGGTAAGAACCTGAGCCAGACTGAAGGATGACTGTATTTGCCAGTGGATGTCTTCCCCTTGCTGTGGTGACCTTAAAGGCTGAGCAGAGAAAGATGTTGATTTGACTGGATACATCAAGGCTTACATTATGTTTTTATGGACAAAGATTTGTTTTCACTTTGACATTAAACAGTCTTTATCTGTTGATCAATGTGAAAAAAGTCCAATTAAATCCATTGTGATTTAATGTTGAATAACAATAAAATGTGGGAACCTCCAAAAGGGTGAATACTTTTTAAAGGCAATGTCTGTTGGTATTTTACAGTGAAATCATTAGTGTCTACGACTTATGCATTATACATACTTTATATATATATATATATTGTCACACGCATGCGTATGGGAGGCAGCTAAAGGGTCTGCATGAGAGTAATTCCATGCCAGAGCAGGAGGTGGTGGAGTTTACTAACTCTTTTTCTCACTTCTCTGCAGACCAGTTACGGGAAATCCCACCTGGCCCTGATGACATCACTCCAGTTTCCGATCGCACTGAAGACGTCACTTCCGGCCCTGCCCCTACTGATGACACCACTTCCTCCACTCTCCTTTAAAGCAGCCATCTTTGTGCCAACAGGGCAGTTCAGTTGTGGGCTCGAACCTGTACAATTCTGTACCAAAAAATTATCCATTGCAGCCAGAAACAATATACAGGTGGCTGCCCCAAACCATTTTTTGTACTTGGCTCTTTTTCGTACTTATGACTATATATATATATATATATATTGTATATATATTATGTATCATTTCATATATATATAAACTGTATGATAGTTACAGAAGTGTTTATTCAATCATGTAAAATTATACAGTACTAGAAAGCTTATTATATTCTAGTACTGTTTTGTACTAGAATCATTACTATCTGCTGTTAGATAAGGTGCATTTTAAATAAACAAAGTACAATATAAAATAGAGCTAAAGGTAAAGTACAAAGTCATTTAAGAACTTGTCTGAATGTTCTGGTTACACAGTTAGAAGAGACAAGAAAAGGAGTTTTGGAAGACCACATAGTTTATTGTACAAATTGTTCTATGAAATATTTCAATAGGATGATAATAATAGGTAGTTAACATTTAAGTGCTGTCTTATTGGAATATATCAAGCCATCCTCGGCACTGAAATGATGCCACTTGCACTCAACTGAAGCCAAGGCACTCAACAAGAACTTCACTTAAGAACTTGCTTTCCCTTTAGGACTAGAGACACTTTTTCTGATGATGTGATGCCTTTCTGTACTTTGACAGATGTATGCTTCCAGAAGCAAAATTTTGTTCATAAAAATTACTCATGTCTGGCACCTCATCACTCACCAGTATAAGAAAATTCCCACATATAATATACCGTTCGACTTGTCGTGATGTCTAGTTTTGCCAAATGTCAAGCTTTTTAGGGTACCCTATATTTTATCCCTCTAGACCAGGCAATTATTGGACCATATTTTGTGCAGGAAATTACACCCTTATCATATCATCCAATCCCATGGTTTCTCTTATGCTATGCTAATGTGACACAGGTAATCCTGTCATTCTCTCCAGAGGAGCACATGGTATCAACTAGAATCTCTGCATGTCTCACTGATATTGCAATCTGGATGAATGAATACCATCTCCAGCACAACCTGGCAAAAAGGAACCTTCTTGTTATCCCAGCTTGTGTGTCTGTTCAGCACCCAGTCTTAGTTCAGCTTGGTTGATTATCACTAACACTTGCCAAGTCAGTATACAACCTTGTGGTGGTGATTGATGGCCAGCTCTCCTTTAAGGACCATGTTGCTGTGGTCTTTCGGACTTACAGATTTACTCTGTACAGTATCCACAAGATCAGCCTGCATCAGACAGAATATGCAGAACAACTCTTGGGCCAGGCTCTGGTCTTGTTCAGGCTGGACTACTACAACTCTCTGCTGGCAGGACCATCAGCATGTTTCTCCAAGCCACTGCATATAATTCAAAATGGAGAGGCATACACATGTTACTACTCTGTTCAGATCGATACACTGCCTTCATACAGTATATTGGCACATATTAAGTTCAAATCCTGTATGCTTGCCTAGTCAGTGGATCTACACCTATATATACACTCACCTAAAGGATTATTAGGAACACCATACTAATACGGTGTTTGACCCCCTTTCGCCTTTAGAACTGCCTTAATTCTACGTGGCATTGATTCAACAAGGTGCTGAAAGCATTCTTTAGAAATGTTGGCCCATATTGATAGGATAGCATCTTGCAGTTGATGGAGATTTGTGGGATGCACATCCAGGGCACAAAGCTCCCGTTCCACCACATCCCAAAGATGCTCTATTGGGTTGAGATCTGGTAACTGTGGGGGCCATTTTAGTACAGTGAACTCATTGTCATGTTCAAGAAACCAATTTGAAATGATTTGAGCTTTGTGACATGGTGCATTATCCTGCTGGAAGTAGCCATCAGAGGATGGGTACATGGTGGTCATGAAGGGATGGACATGGTCAGAAACAATGCTCAGGTAGCCCGTGGCATTTAAACGATGCCCAATTGGCACTAAGGGGCCTAAAGTGTGCCAAGAAAACATCCCCCACACCATTACACCACCACCACCAGCCTGCACAGTGGTAACAAGGCATGATGGATCCATGTTTTCATTCTGTTTACGCCAAATTCTCACTCTACCATTTGAATGTCTCAACAGAAATCGAGACTCATCAGACCAGGCAACATTTTTCCAGTCTTCAACTGTCCAATTTTGGTGAGCTCGTGCAAATTGTAGCCTCTTTTTCCTATTTGTAGTGGAGATGAGTGGTACCCGGTGGGGTCTTCTGCAGTTGCAGCCCATCCGCCTCAAGGTTGTGCGTGTTGTGGCTTCACAAATGCTTTTCTGCATACCTCGGTTGTAACGAGTGGTTATTTCAGTCAAAGTTGCTCTTCTATCAGCTTGAATCAGTCGGCCCATTCTCCTCTGACCTCTAGCATCAACAAGGCATTTTCGCCCACAGGACTGCCGCATACTGGATGTTTTTCCCTTTTCACACCATTCTTTGTAAACCCTAGAAATTGTTGTGCGTGAAAATCCCAGTAACTGAGTAACAACCATGCCACGCTCAAAATTGCTTAAATCACCTTTCTTTCCCATTCTGACATTCAGTTTGGAGTTCAGGAGATTGTCTTGACCAGGACCACAGCCCTAAATGCATTGAAGCAACTGCCATGTGATTGGTTGATTAGAAAATTGCATTAATGAGAAATTGAACAGGTGTTCCTAATAATCCTTTAGGTGAGTGTATGTAGACACTTGTCTGGGCCTATGCTGCTTCTCAACCACTTAGGTCTGCTGTGTGTGGTATCAAATCTCAGTCCAGACTCTTTTCATATGTAGCTCCCGGCTGGTGGAACAAACTGCCCACCTCCATTTGAAACTCTGACTCTCTCACTATATTCAAGAAGCATTTGAAGACTCTTGTTTGGTGAATTTCTAAGTGACCGATGTTAAATTTTATACATCTTGGAGTAACTAGCTTGTACTTTGTTTTTCACTTGTGAAAATCAATTTTGTACCCTTGTCCTGTAACACTTAATCTCAAAGAGTCCCCAAACTGATGTTAGTCGATTATGTTGACCTGTTTTGTAAGTTGCTTCCGATAAAAGCATCTGCTAAGCAAATAAAATAAAGAGTAAATTAATAGGTGTCTTCAGCAACCATATTCAGAATGACTTGAAATTGTGTATGCCATATCAACCAAACCCAGGGCTTTACCCCCTAATAGGATAAGAGGGGACAAGGTTACTGCTTTTAACAAACCTTTGAAAAAATTGGTATCAGTGATACAGGCATGTGGAGTGTCAGTTTATGGTATTTCGAGATGGCTGATCATGAATATTAGAATATTTAACAGTGGTACTAGCCCTTTAAGAGCCACTCCCAGAATGTTAAAAATGATAAATTTTAAACATAAACATGTGGCTATCATTTAAGACTATTTCAAGTTCAGTGATTATGAATATGTTAATATTTTTGATTTTTAATCCTTTACAAGATCTAGTCCTCCATGGAGCTCTATCAAAGGGAGAACAGCGATACATTTGTACTATAACCAATTAAATTTGGACTTTGAACATTGAAATTGAAGCACACATTTTACTTTTTAAATATTTAAAACAGCTATTCTTGTTTATTCTGTACTTCACCTCATGATGATTGTACATTTCTTATGAACACCTCCAATTAGGGTGGCTTACACTAATTGAGAATTTTTAGTATTAAAAGTCAAGCTGGATGCTATTTATTACTAATGTGTTTTGCCCTTCCTTTGCCTATTGTCATGGTGCTTGCACTTGCACTTGGTCAGAAGTTCTGTGCAAGAACAAGTTGCTTTTTACTATTTTATTTCTGAGTTTGCAATGATAGATTGGTCATCTAGCTCTGCAAAGAGGATTACTTATGTTCTGTTTTGTTTATTGTATTTACCCCATTTTTTCACGCCTATTGCACGCCCAACCTACCTGGTAGGTTGGTTTGCTGTGAATTGTCTTTCCCAAGATTTCTATTTCTTATTTAACAAGTTTTTTTGGGAGTTTTTTTTAAGGAGTCAAGGCTGGGGGGCTGTCAAAAATAGGGCCTGTTGAAGCCCATTGTGACATTTTTTGTGTGATTTTGGGCTATACAAACAATAAATTGTTATTATTTTGAGGAGTGTGTCTGGAAGAATTGGGCCAATAGTTAATTTCTGAGATAAAAACACACAAAAAAAACACAATTATGTGGTAAAAAAAGTGAAAAAAGTGATTTGTAGTAAGTGTGTGAAATACACTGGTGTGCTGATAATCTTTTTAACCCTGCACAGACTCGTACGCAAATTATAATACATTTGTGTGGGCAATAAATGTTTAGGCTGGTTTTATTTTTTATAAAATGATGTAAATTTTGTAAAATTCTTTTTAATTTTGAACTTGGTAGAACTTAAATTATGAAGTTTTTTGTGCTGTTTAGAGCCACTGTCATTATGTACTATATCCAGTTATTGTAACATTACTCATTTGAGATTTTCATTGAAAAACATTGAACATTAATCACCATTACTAAATTAATTATAGAATGAGGAAACTTATGGTTTCACAAAGAATTTAATTTTCCACAACTCAATTTTACATAATTTAATTTAATGAACTTGTGTTATTATATTTGCATACACTTTGTATTTTTATATGTGAATAGGTGATTTTTGTTTTAAAGAAAACAGAATTCAATTAATTCTATTCCTATTTATTTTTTGTGCATCTACCACTAGACCTGCTGGTGTCAGTGTTGACTGATGGCACAATTTTCTGTGTAGTACTGCTGTTTAGTACATAAAAAACGCCCTTATTGTCCGATATTTGTTCATCAGGTACAGATCACTCAATCTTCAAAAGCACATTTATATGTTAATGTTAATTAATGCATTAATAGCATTAATATTAGCACAATGAGCTATTTTAAGTTTATGATTTTGAGAAGTTCCATGTTTCGTTATGTAAAATCAGCAATTCTAAGAAAAGCTTTTCACCTAGTCAGTCAAGTTCACTTGCTAAGCTAATAACTAAGTCGTACAAATATCTTATCAAAATGATTTTAAACGTTACTAGAGTGTTAACTAGACAAGTTATTAGTTTACTTGTATTTGTTGTGGATTCTCTTCTCCTTAAATTCCCTTCAGTCGATGTGGAACATGCCCTTTGTCAAGAGATGCAAAACGTTTGGTGCCGCTTGGTTCTTTTTGTATTGTGGTAGTCAGAAATCCAATAAGTACTCCAAATACAGGCTATCGGGAACACGTAGGAATTTGAGTATATGGCTTCCTTTAACAATGTATGTGATACAGACTAACATTTGTTTAGCCTTTTTAATTGTTTTAGGGTGTAATCATTCCATGGAACATGAAAATACTGCATCAATAGAAACCTTCAATCTTGTTAAGAGTGTATTTCTTAGAAGGCGATATTACTTATTGTGAATCAATGATTGATTCTCTTTTTATTTGCATGTAGCTCTTTTCACTTGTTTACAATGAAATACATTTCTCAAATACTTGCACAGTTTTAAAGATTTGCTGGTTATCCTAGATTACTTTTTCAGCCTCCTCAAAATTTGCTACCCTTCCAATATTAGTGTCATATGCAGATTTTATAAGTTACTAGCAAAATACTCGCGCTTCGCAACAGCGAAGTACTGCCTTAAAATTTTTATTAAGAAGAAAATTTAACCCTTTTAAACTGAGGGAAAATATGCCAATAATTATTTGTTAAGGATCTCTTTGTATACCATGTTGTCAGTTCGGCCCTCCGGTTGTAACATGACTAAGCTGTGCGCTGAGCTTACTCTTGAGCATGTAACTTACAGTTGGCCATGTGATAGATAGATATTGCTGCTGTCATAATCGGTTTGAGTTTCATGGTTTGTTTCAATTACGAAAGTATTTGCAGGATTTCTTGTGTTGAAGTGACATTCGGCATCTGTCAAGCGTTGTAAGCACACCACCGGTTTCATCGATAAAATCACATCCAGCTTTTGAGAGTTTAAACATTCATAAACATCAAAGTGTCCACTACTGAAATCGTCACCTGTGAATCTAAGATGTTTAAGAGGCATTGGCGGTTGTCGAAAGGTGTAAAATATTTGGCCATTTCTTTACACTTGAAAGCGACAACCAAACAATTCAGCGGCAGCCATCAACTCACATGCAGAACCATAGGTGAAGGGCTTAAGCATTTCACTCTTCTAGTGCTCCTGTGTAGTATAATTATCTCCTGTACCGTCATCAGTCCACACCTTCAACCTGTCCCAGTCATTCAATACATAAGACACAATGTTCCTCCGGATATCAAGAGTGAGCCTGATATGGCCGTGCAATATGTAACAAAGAGAATGGAAAAGGCAGGAGCCATCTCCGGGCATGGAAACCACTCAGTAAGTGACAGTTCTTTGATCGATAGTGATCACCTCGATAGACATGGTAATGGGGGTTGGAATGATAAAAGAAATGGGTACCTGAGCAATGTAAAGTAAGTCTAAAATACCTATACAATAACTATAATTGTAATAAACAAACAATAAAACAGAGGAGAAGCCGTGGATTAAACAAAAAGGCTGTAGTTATCAGTAGGGAGACGTGAATCCCGTGGCGAAGCAAGGAAGGGAATGTAGAGACAGGAGCGACGGACGGTCTTATATAGGCAGGCAGCCACCAACGTGGGAGGCGTTGGGATGGGGGACCCAACGCCACCTCACATGGTGACCGAGCTGCAGGCTATGGACGTATATATTTACGTAAGTAGGATTCAGTTAGCGATGGGAACCCGTGTACCAAATTTCTTGAAGATGGGCCCATAAGTAACAAAGACTGTTGAAAAGTTCAATATGGTGGCCGACAGTGGCATCATACCACCGAAATAAGTACGTACATTGTTTCGGTTAGTGCAGGGAAGTCACCTATAAAATTTCGAGAAGATCGGGCCATAAATAAGAAAGTTCAACATGGCGGACGTTGTTGACCGTTATGACCATTACGCATAGAATTTCAAAATGAAACCTGCTTAACTTTTGTAAGTAAGCTGTAAGGAATGAGCCTGCCAAATTTCAGCCTTCTACCTACACGGGAAGTTGGAGAATTAGTGACGTTGGAAAGTTCAATATGGCGGCTGACAGTGGCGTCATACCACCGAAATAAGTATGTACATTGGTTTCGGTTAGCGCAGGGAAGCCGCCTACCAAATTCCGTGAAGATGGGGCCATGAATAACAAAGTTCAATATGTCGGATGTTGTTGACCGTTATGACCGTTACGCGTAGAATTTCGAAATGAAACCTGCTTAACTTTTGTAAGTAAGCTGTAAGGAATGGGCCTGCCAAATTTCAGCCTTCTACCTACACCGGAAGTTGTAGAATTTGTGACGTCTGGAAAATTCAATATGGCGGACGACAGTGGCGTCATACCACCGAAATAAGTATGTACATCGGTTTTGGTTAGCGCAGGGAAGCCACCTACCAAATTTCATGAAGACGGGGTCAGCCTTCTACCTACACGGGAAGTTGGAAAATTGGTGAAGTTGGAAAGTTCAATATGGCGGCCGACAGTGGCGTCATACCATCGAAATAAGTAAGTACATCGGTTTCGGTTAGCGCAGGGAAGCCGCCTACCAAATTTCGTGAAGATGGGACCATAAATAAGAAAGTTCAACATGGCGGACGTTGTCGACCGTTATCGACCGTTATGACCGTTATGTGTAGAATTTCGAAATGAAACCTGCTTAACTTTTGTAAGTAAGCTGTAAGGAATAAGCCTGCCAAATTTCAGCCTTCTACCTACACGGGAAGTTGGAGAATTAGTGATGAGTGAGTGAGTGAGTGAGTGAGTGAGTCAGTCAGTCAGTCAGCCAGTCAGTCAGTGAGGGCTTTGCCTTTTATCAGTATAGATAATTTTAACACCTAACCATTTAATTTTGCAGAATGAAGTAATGCTTTTTAATACAGCATATACAAAGGGTGTCTCATTCGTGAAACATGGGCAGAGAATCTGTAGAGATAAGTTTATGTGCATTTTTGTATTCAGTAACTTTAAAATTTGAGAAATGAAAGAACTTTTTTAAAAAAAATTGGCAAACAGCAGTTTTAAGTTTAAGAGAATGTTCAATGTTGTCAATGTTGATCAATAAGGAACACATTTTGCATAGTGGCTCCCTAGGACCATACAACAACAACAACAATAATTTATTTCTTGCAAAGCCCAAAATCACACAAGAAATACCTCAGTGGGCTTTTTTTGACAGCCCCTAGCCTTGACACCTTAAGAAAAAAAAACTCAGACAAGATAGACTACATTGGAACCCAAAAGTTTGACCTTGGATGTCCCAGTTGGTTTTTTTTCCCCATGTGCTACAGTTTGCACACCAGTGCCACCTGCTGGTTCAAAGCAATTATTATAATCCTATACCGTTTGACTGATCTGGACGAAATTTTGCATAGTTGGTTTTATTTTGTGCATATACAAAATCAGCCATTTTTTTTTATCCATTTTCAAGTGATACAATTTGTGTTTGACTTTTTAAATAGTTCATATAATGGATGACAAAGAATTAGCAGCATTTGTTATCTTCTTACAACCTTTTGATTTACTTATTCAGCTACTGACTCTAGAATATAAAATGTTATCTTTTTTTACCAACCTCTTCTAAAATAAAATATACCTCAGCCTCTGAAATTTTTTTTCTATTCTTTTGTTGGGTCATTTTTCACACAAATGTTCGTATTAATCACCAACAACCATATCTAGTAATAAGGTGGGTGGTGAAAGGACTAGATTTATACTAACTGAGTAATAACATGAATGTGCTGGCCATTTACGACTGATTGTGATTCTTCAGCCTACACGGGCAATTGTGATCACATTTGGTTTCAAAGCAGAGTTCATGAATAAGATGTGAGGTTTTGTTGGACAATCTCTTACATGTGCAAATATATACATAAATATGCAAACATTTCATGAATGAAATCCAGTATCGAATACAGTAACTACCATATTTAGAAACACTTGTAATTAATTTAGCATTTATTGTTTGGTTGGTTATACCTAAGTTACAAAAAAGGTGACTGATATTTAAAATACTAGTTGAGCTCCAAGGAACACCCAAGAAAATCATTCCAGGCAATTGTCAAAGCCATAAATAACAACAATAGTTAATAATTAAACAGATTTTTCATAGTATCATGTTGATTTATAAGAATTACTGCCTAAATGGAGGAAAACTGTCCGGTAAGATCATCTTGAAATTTAATTTACAGTTCATGCATAAGAGGTTAAAACAACCTGCTGTGAATATGCTTAAGTTTTTACAAAGTATTATAAACATGGACCATTCACAGTTTTGCAGGTCAATGAAAGACATGCAAACCACAGGACTGACCATTTCAAATTAGTCATAATTAGATTATAGGGGCATTGTTGTTATGTGTACAGAGTACAGTGAAGTTCACCCTTGCATATGCTAATCAAGAAGCTTAATTCAAAACATCTGTCTTGCTTGTGTAAAAGTACTCAGAACACAGTGTACAACACCACCTATCATTATATATAGTTTAATTTTTTATCAACCCCAAAATAAGTATTATATATACCGTATATACTCTCGTATAAGTTGGGTCTTAAAACCAAAAAAATTGACCATAAAATCAGACCCCGACTTATACGCCCGTTCAAACATGTGACACTTAGATTTTTTTTTTACATCTTCTTGCCTTCTCCAAACTCGCACCAGTATTTCAGACACATCGAATTTTGTTGCAGCAGCGCAGTTACCAATTTCTTTCGCTACTTCAATGACATTTAATTTTAAACCAGCTTCATATTTTCTTCTGATCGAACACTCCATCGTAGACAAGGGATGCTCTTACGATAAAGGTGAATGAGGGTGTGAGATTCAAAAAACACAAAACAGTGCAAACGTTGCTTTGGAATAGTTTGGGATTTACCGTGTGGGCACATAGGCACAATACAAAGAAAAAAAAGGCAGCGTGCTCTGTAGTTACTCTCTCAGGTGGGCATCAGCATATCATAATCTCTTGGACCAATAGCAGGAGTTTTCTGCATTCGACTTATATGACCAACATTATAAAATACAAGAAATTATATGGTAAAATCAAGTCGAGACTTATCCGTGGTAGAACTTATCCGTGAGTATATACAGTAGTTCATATACAAGTCCACAGACAAAGACAATATTTTTAAAGAATGAGCAGGGTTCATTTGAAATTTTTATGACCTTTGCCAACCCCTTCATAGCAGTCACAGAAAATAGGAATTAGTCTTCTTTTCAAAAAGAAATGAAACACAGTTTACTTTTCCTACTACTGCCTAATGCAAGAGGACATTCTTGTTATGCCATGCAGCCCTGAAACACTCTGTTATACTGAGATATGTTCCACTTGGTTCTCTCCTTTTTTCTTTAAGGAAATGACTACATACTGCAAGTTAATAGCCTCAGCAAGGTCTGATAGTAATCTTCCCAAACTTCCATATTTTTGTGTTGTCGACTAGTTATATCTAAAGGTGGTAGCCCCATCAAGTACAACAGATCCTTTGGAAGTTGTTTGACTATTAAAAGTACCCATGAGCAATATTATTAGACTATTTTAAGTTTGTCTTCCCATTTAGACACCGTTAGAACTAGTGTTGATCAGTGAAAAGCATTTTTTGCCGTGAATACATTGTACTCACAGGTGACCTTGTTTGTTGCATATTTTCCTGGAAATTCAATTTGCAGCTGGCTTAGATAAACATTTTTTTCTCTGCACCCCATGATGCTTTGTGAGGTCAGCAGAACTTTCATGTATGCATTCTTTGCCTATTGTTGCCAATCTGCTTCGCGCATGCATGATGTCACGACCCAATAAATGCTCCACCATTCCACCCCACTTGCATTTAAAAGAAAAAAATTATTATTTCTTTAAGGGCTACATTAGCTGACTTAATGAGAATACCATGAGTACTGTCATCAGATATTTAACAATGATTTCTGTGTGCAGTCAGCACATACAAATTACACATGTGCCACCGCAATGAGTCAAAACAAGGAGCCCCTCCCTTTTAGAAAACACAGGAAACCCTGTGAAATAATAACAAAAGTTTTATTACTGTTTACAAAGAGTTTCCTTCTTCTTGGTGAAACAAGAAAGCACACAGATAAATGGGAAATAAAAAAAAAATGATTCAGCTGTGACCAAGGCTGCAACTTTAAACAATGGAATGAGACATTCTCATGGTGCATGGCTAGTGTGTCCCCCAAGACTGGTACTCTGTGAGTATATTGTGGGGAACAGCCCGGACACAGATAGGTTGACAGTTACAGTTATTTACAACTCGGTGACACACACAACCCAGTGCCACAGCACCAATCACCCCAAAGTCCAGGCCTCTTCCAAATGCCTTTCTCTTCTCCTGACTGCCTCCACTCCTCTCCTCCAAGACTCTGTCCACTTCCACCCGAGTCCAGCCATCGAATGGAGGGAGGCGGCCCCTTTTATCCACACCCGGATGTGCTCCAGGTGCCTCCCGACAATCTTCTACCGCCACTTCCCAGTGTGGCGGAAGTACTGGTTCTGCATCTGGAAGCACTCTGGGTGTCCCTGATCCTCTTCCCCCCAGCACTTCCGGGTGTGGCAGAAGTGCTGAGGTCCAGGGCTCCAAAGGCATTGGGGCACCCCCTGGCGGTGACCATGGGCCCCTACAGGGCTGAGCTTCAAAGCTCTGTACCCGTAGTCACCACAGCCACCAGGGTGGTCGCCCCCACATGGTCTGGAGGAGGTGCAAGCCTTCCTCCGATCCTCCTGGGCGTCCCGGCTGTGTAGCAGCCCCAGCCACTTGCCACTATATATATATATATATATATATATATATATATATATATATATATATATTAAGTCATTGCAAGTTTTGGCCATTTTTTTATTTTGTTTGTGGTCTGCATCTTTTGTTGTTTGAGGCACAGTGGTGTAGTGGTTAGCACTGTTGCCTCACAGCACAGTACATATTACATTTTAAGTCACAATAATTGGTCCAGCATAGTTGCCAGGTGTTTTCCTAACCCTTGGGAATATTTAAAAACCTTTGCACCACTATAATCAACTGAAAACAACTTCAGTTCCTCCTTCGTCATTTACTACAATGCATTTCACAGAGTTTGGTGAAGTTCCTGAACATTTCCATGGTTTCTTCAAAATCACGGCAAAGCACTAGCTCATCGCTATTTAGAACATTAATTGCAGTGTTATGGTTACCATACTGGAGTTTCCTAACAAAGCAGTCAAGTGCACCCTTCAGTTTATGGTCTAAAATTTGTCATACGCCACAAATAAAAGAAATGTGTATAGAAGAAATATAAAGGTAGTTTAAAATCTTGCTAACTTTAGTTCATAGTGTTTATAGACAGCTGGACTTCATATAATATATAACTGAAGCAAAAAGGTTGAAAAAAATCAAAACAGTGGCCATAAATCAAAGGTTGACTATGCTTTCTGGACACCTTTTGTTGGAAGTGTACCAATCACAAGCCACTACAAGGAGACCAAAGGTGAATTCAGCAAAATATGATGAATTTTATCTCAAATTTTATCTGTTAACAGATGGTTATGGACCATGAACAAATGGAAGTTATTGCTCGGGAAAAAGGATATCTGTTATACTCTGCTTACCATTGTGACCCTTCCCAGAACAGTGAAGAAATGCAATTGGTCATAAAACTAATAGTTACATGTTCTTTTTGGGAACTTTTTTTTTCTAAATATTTTAAGTTACTGTAACCAAAAATAATGAATAACTTGTTCTTATGCTTGTTCTGAGATAATAAATTTCACCCTTTTTATTTTATTTACTATATGATAAATGCTTTCAGAAATGTTTGTGGCTGGCACAGACAGGAGGTGATGAACCATAAAGATAGAAATATTAATTATAATTTGTCATTTATACAATGTCCTTAATTTAAATTCATTATACAAGAAATATTCAACTATGCATGAATAAACTGGCAGCTGCAACTTTTAATCATTGCAGACCATTGATTATAATTTTGTTAGATGCAATGAGGTAGTTTCATTATATACTGTAACTAGATGACTGGCAACAGAGGAGCATACAGGTTTATAAAATGGGCAACAAATTGTCCTTTTAAATTATAAAGGGATATTTAATATTGAATTAGGAAACATGTTGCCACCATTGTGGAAGGTCAGGGTCTAGCCAAATTCATTGGGTTCTTTTTGCATCAAGGTGTTTTAACTTTGGGAAACTTGATTTTTAGTAACACACCATCAAAACCAAGTTCAGACTCCTCATTAGCACTCTTGTCCAGAGATGTGCAATAAAGATTTCCAGTGAGGTAAGTCAAGGTGGTGACCGACAGCACCATTACTCTTGGAATTGTCTAAATGTCTCAGATTTATTGGTTGTGACCTTGGTAGCTGCATTTTCAAAGCAGTTTAAAAGTGCAGGAGTTGTTTGCCTGATATTTATTGAAGGGCTGTCAGGAATATACATGCTTGGAACCTGAGGGGCTAAAAAGTCAACTTGTATCATGTTAAAAGTGCAGCTCATTTCTGACACTACTGCAGAAGAAAATCTGGCTTCGGGTGTCAAGAATGTAATGACAAAAAAAAAAAATAGCATACTGTTGGCTACACCTAATGGTAAGGAAAACCTCATACAAATAAAACAAAAGCCTTTATACTACTTAGGTAAGACTACTGGGAAATGCATTGTTAGGTATTTAATAACTGATTACTTACCTGTTTGGCAAGGTAGGAGTTTTGCCTATGCCTCACATAGTATCTGACAGGAATGATCAACGTGTATAAAACATGAAGAAAAGCAAAGCCCAAGGCTACTAGCCCAAGTTGTTTCCGGCAAAGCATCCATTTGTCTAGCCATTCAGGGAAACGCTTGTATTTTGTACCATTGTACAGCTGAAGAAAGGCTGCAATCACCCCAGGCAGATAACACAAGGCCAGCATGATCAAAGACACAACTGGAAAAACTTGATTGGCCAGAGAAATGAGGATCCGGAATGAAACATCTTTTCCTTCTGTGGCATAGGCATAGACAACATCTCTGATCACAAAGTAACAGAAAAAAGCAGCTGTCAGACATGTGGCAATGCATAGTGGGAGTCTCCAAAGAGGAAAGAGCTGCAGAGGGTAGTTCTCTAATTCATTTGCTGCTCGGAGTGAGCCATAGTCGAGAGCTATAAGTCCCAGATGCTGGGCAATCTCCATCACGATGCGCTTGGATTTGTAGTCGTTTCCACAAACAGAAACCTGCCAGAGAAAGAACATGTGTGATAATTACTGATAGAGGCTAAAACATTGTGTGTTATTTTTTATCTCTCCAACTGGTTTATTTAAAAAGAAAGGTGGTTTGTTTTAAGCAATTGGGTAAGGTAACACATGTGGGAAAAATGCACAACAAGCTAGAAAGTAACTGCAAGTGCAAAGGTTGCTGAACAAACATTTTGTAGCGCTTCGACATAATAAACTTCATGACCTCAGGAGATTGCCATAGATGAAGAGGTTATAACAGCCTGGTGCGGACTAGCTGACATCACTAGCAAAATGATGATGCTGGAAAAAGAGTTTATACCCAGGCACCACAGGGTATTACAAAGTGCATTCACACACTGAAAATTAATTCTCAGCAGCTGAGAGTTCAGCCAAAAAGATTCTCTCTGACTTTCCATTTAGCGTTCTGGGGATCCTTGACATTAAACACAATCTGTGGAAAGATTAATCGAGTCACAAAGAATATAACATCTAGAGTTGCAAAAGTATCAACTTCTAAGTACAGGAACAGTAGATGTCAGAGGTACTAAATATACTTGCATGGTACAAGTCATGACATCTCCATCTGAAGAGATTAATAAGCTTACAACATAAAGTTATTGTCACATTAAAAATGGGAAAATATACACATGCACATAAATCTAATTTATACTGTTAAAAATCAGATTATAAATCATTTTATAGCACATTTTACTTTAAACATCAGAAAAGACTCTGTGACTGTGTACGGGAATGTAGTTTAAGTAGATTAGTAAAACTATACTTCATAAGAAACCAAAAGGCAAAAAAAGGTTTATGTGTGGGTAATCTGAAAATTACATTTTCCGACAAATTAAACAACACTAAGTAACTTCCAAATTGGGTGTACTTCGGGTTTACAAATATTCAAGTGATAAAGTAACATGTTTTGGGTGTTCACATACTGTATGAATGAATAAACAGAAAATTGATTTATTGGCTCTTTTATTAATATTTACACTTAAGTTTGCAGAAAAGCCCCACTGCCTCCCATTGTATGCTATTGGTTTTGGCCAGTTTGCTTGTGTTTTGCTTATTATTTTTATTAGATTGTTGGATTTTTGATCTTCTTGCTCTGTTTTTGATCACTATATTTAAGTTGTTAATATTGTGTTTTGGGAACTCTGTTTGCTACTGGATTGTCTTTTTTCAGGAAACTTCATTGGTGCCTTTCTTCTCTTTTATTTTTCTTTGTTATGCAGAACTTTTTTTTTTAAGTAAGTCTTGTATTTAAATTCTTTGCCTGACTTTTTCGACTCCTCGACAAGGGTTTACAGTCATGCTTTTTCTAGTTGAGAATTTTTATATAATTGGAATATCAAAGAATATATTTTTGATTTTGAAGTGCATTTAGCCCTGGTATTGGCCAAAGTCAGCCAGTGTTGGTGGATCTAAGTTTGCCTTTTTGTGCACCCCCTCTGGGCAGAATGGTGGAGATTTCTGCCTGCTTTCCTGACCAATTTGAGAGACCTAACACACTTTAGCTATTTCAAGTGAGTGGATCACTACACCTTAGGATGTGCCTTTTCTGGCTGTCCTGTGAAGAGACACAGAATGCTTTTGTGCCTTATTTTGGAATGCCTCACACTATTTTCACGTGTTTCTGTCTTTCAATCACATCAGTTCCCATGTTTATTTAACCGTATTTTAGCACATTGTGTAAGACATGATTTGTGAATTATACAACATGAATAAAATGAGATTTTTTTCATGTAAAGTTTTATATATTACAATTTACATTGTGGCGGCACGGTGGCGCAGTGGTAGCACTGCTGCCTCACAGTTAGGAGACCCGGGTTCACTTCCCGGGTCCTCCCTGCGTGGAGTTTGCATGTTCTCCCCGTGTCTGTGTGGGTTTCCTCCGGGCGCTCCAGTTTCCTCCCACAGTCCAAAGACATGCAGGTTAGTTGGATTGGCGATTCTAAATTGGTGTTTGTGTGTGTCCTGCGGTAGGTTGGCATCCTGCCCTGGATTGGTTCCTGCCTTGTGCCCTGTGTTGGCTGGGATTGTATCTAGCAGACCCCCTGGGACCCTGTGTTCGGATTCTGCGGGTTAGAAAATGGAGGGATGGATGAATTTACATTGTCACAAGAATAGGCTGGAGTCATAAAAAGGTTTGTGGCAGCCACCAGCATATTGTTTCATGGCTGCAAAATTAGTTTAAGTGGTGTACAGGTTTGAGTCCAAGACAGAATTGATTTGCTGGTACAAAGATGGTGGCTTTTAAAGGAGAGCGGAGGAAGTGACGTAATTATCGGGACCGGAAAATGGAAGTGGAGTCATTGAGGCCAGGACTGGAAGTGACATCATCGGGCCAGGCAGAATTTGCCATAACTGGCCTGCAGAGAACTGAGAGAAAGAATTAGTGCATTCTGCCACCCCCTGGTCTGGCATGGAATTACTCTCATTCAGGCCCATAAGCTGCCTCCCA
The DNA here is from genome assembly GCA_026402145.1 of Polypterus bichir lapradei. NCBI lineage: Eukaryota > Metazoa > Chordata > Cladistia > Polypteriformes > Polypteridae > Polypterus > Polypterus bichir. Next base: position 12,006,352 of record JANRMT010062842.1, on the reverse strand, counting down.
TGCGCACATATGTGACAACATTTATATTAATATATTATAAAATATATATCAAAAAGTTTCTACATTTTTCTCAGCCATCACTACAAAACAAATGGAGTAAGTAACATATAAAAATATATAATTTTTGTGTATTCCTTTAATTGTGCTTCTCACTGCACCTACTGTAAGCTCTGTCTGCACACCAAAATGGGTTGCCCAGAATTCAGTGCTATGCCATGCCATTTTGCCTCTGTGCTTTCAGATGTAAACATTTCATGCTAGATAGTGTCTATTATCTTAAAGAAGTTATTTAGGAAGTATTCAAAGATTTTAGAGTTTAGACATGTAACAGTGTAGCTAAATGAAGACCTTATTTTTTTATTAACCCAATTCTTCTTTAATCCAAGAAAGTTTTAGTCTTTAATTTGCAAAGCTTAAATATTCTGAAAAGAGAGAAAAGATCATAGTGCTATCTTGAAAATTAGTAGTATGTCAACCTTAGCTTATGGCCATTTTTGCTTTACAATATGTAGGCAGTCTCTGAGCTCTCACTTTAGAGTCCATGTTTAGTTTCTTATGGAATGCATTGTCTTTGAATTTAAAGTAAAACATTTTAATGTTGGGAGGCATAATAATGCAGTGCTAGTACTTCTTTCATAGATCACAAGAGACCTGGCCATGTTTTTGTGCCTTTTCACTACCTGTTTGAAATTTTCTCATTCTTTCTTGTCCCATTGTCCAGTCAGTTGGGATGATGTCATCCCTATCTGGAAAGGGAGGATGATCGCCTGGTTTACAGCAACTGCAGGGGAATAATATTGCATTTGGTGCCAGGTAAGGTCTTTGCTAAGGTCATCCTCAATAGGTTCTGTGATCATTTGTTCACCTACCAGCGACTGTCTGGTTTAACACCTAAGAAGTCTACCATCGACCTCATGCTATCAATGAGGGTTCTCACTGAGCATATCTTTGGAGAGTTTCTCTGCAGCCTTTGCTGATATTTGTAAAGCGTTCAACTCACTTGATCGAGCTGCCCTTTGGGACATCCTGAAACTTTGCAGGATCATCCTGAAGTTGCCGGATATCAAAGCCGGCATGTACACTGGTATTGTGTGTGCTGTGCAGAGTGCAGGCAAAACCTCTTTGTTTTTCTCAGATGATTCTGGGGTCCAGCAGGGATGTGTTCTTGCTCCTACTCTGTTCAATGTTTGCAAAGGGATAGGTATTGGGCAGGGTCGTGGGGTCCAGCAGCTGTGAGGCAGCTATCTGTTGGTGAAGAAAGATTAATAAATCTTGACTTTGCTTGACTTTGTTCCAGGCCCTTAAGGACCTCTTGGGCATAGCCATCAGCGGTGTGTCTGTCTGAGGACAGAATGTCAAACTCATCAAGAGGTTTACTTACCTTGTCAGTGACATTCATGTCTCTGGTGACTGTTCCTATGAAGTCGGTATACAGACTGGGAGAGCATGGGTTGTCATGAGGTCGCTAGAAAGAGGTATGTGGCACTCACAACATCTCTGAAAAAGGACAATGCCTTTAGATTCCAGGTGCTTTCTTTTTTGTTATATGGTTGCAAGAAATGAATGCTATCCAGCAACCTGAGATGAAGACTGGACTCCTTTGGTGCTGTGTCTCTTCAGAGAATTCCTGGGTATTGCTGCTTTGAATTTGTGTCGAACAAGTGGTTGCTCATGAAGTCCTGAATGAGGCACATTACCTGCACTGTGAGGGACACCCACGTAACACTTGGCTGCGGCAGATAGATTGTCATTTCCAGAGGATGTGACTGGACCGCGTATCTGCTTGGAAGGTTGCCAACCAGGATCCCAAGTTGATTCGTAGTGTGGTGTGTGCAGCAATGTGCTGTACCAGTGCATGCTTCCCAACCTGACCTGACCTGACCTTACCTTTCTGTGTCTACCGTGGTTCTCCATTGGTATTGCTTTGCTCCAACAGTCTGAACACGTGAAAGTAACTTTAATTTTCGTCTCTAAAGTGGGTGAGCTTGGATGTTTACTTGTGTGAACCTGCTGATAGACTAGTATCCCATACAGAACTGGTTCATTTCTTGAGCCCAGTGCTGCTTAAATATTTTCTATCCATCTTGAAACCTTTATTTTAAGAGTGGGCTTTGAAAATGGACAGGCAGTGGGAGGAAGCCAGAGCATGCAGTGATTGAAATCAAGATGGAGACTTTAAGCATTAAATTAAGTTGTATGATACTATTAAGCAACAAAGTAAGAGTAAATTAATATAATTATAACACATTTGGAATAAATATTAAAATGGCATTAAGAGAACCTTGATATAAGTAGAATAAATGTTAAAATGCCATTAAGGTGGTAGCTCTTAGACATGTGCAAAAATATCTTAAAAATTCAAAGTGAAATAACGAGCATAGTTTATTTAATTTTTATATTAAAATGACTTTCTTTTTCAGCTGTCAACAGCACAAGATTAGTAGAACAGTATGGTGTAAGCTCCCTTTGCTTATAAAATGAAATCTGAGGAGTATTTCTAAGTGCAGCAATTTTTGAGAACTTTGTGAATTTGAGGTCTTCTAGGATGAAAAATGTTAAGCCAATTTATTTAAGCCAGATTATGCCCAAAACATTTCACAATGTAACAGAATCTAATCAGGTTTGCCTTTCCTCCCACGTTTGCTATTAACAGAAAAATGGTCACGATCTGAATACTGCTTGACACAGCTCCACGTTTTCATGCTGTGCTTCTTTTTTCATGGGCATCTGAATGTTGCATTTCTCTGTGAAAGCAGAGGGTTAGGTCAGCAGTCTTTGACAAAAAAAGACAATAATGCTCCTGGCTACATTTACACGACAGTTGCAAATGAAAAATTATTCAAAGTAAATGAAACAATGCCAAATTGGCAACTTTTTCAGCTTTTAAAGAAGCAAGCCAAGAAAGCACAAAATATTGTTTTTTTTCATATTATTAAAAATGAGTAGGCATATAAAATGCCAAGAGATTAACTTATACTTTATATTTGTCATCCACTTGACACTTTCTCTTCTGTAAAAGAATGGGTTGCTGAAGTTTTGAATGCACGCTTTTAAATGCAAAGATCAAATGGATTATTGTATATGAAAGGCAGAGGGTTCAACAGGAAAGATGTTGAGCTGCAGGAAAAGATTTATTTGTCATTTAGTATTGCACTAGTAAGACTAGTAAGTAATAATTGCTTTCACATATCTCTGGAGTAGAGGGCATGTCCTACTATTACAGCTTAATGGGATTCTCGACAACAACAAAAATGTGAGTCCATCTTTTAGCTAAACCACCCAGTCTTCTAATATGCCTATTTTGGTATATGGTTTTGGAAAGAAACCCCTATTAAGGGTTTAGAAAATATATTTGTGTGAGATTCAGCCCAAAGTAAAGAATATTTTTGATTACAGCTGACATGTCTAACTATATGAAACACACAGTAGTAGTTTCACCTATAGACTCACATGTGATTAAGAAATTATATCACCTACCTAAATTATGTGTTCATTGTTTAATACAAGACAATAGTTGACAATGGCTTGAATTTTATTAATGTGAAGTGATTATTGTTCATGGCTTGTGACTGCAAGGTGCCATATTCTAATCTGCATTTGGCTATCACACCATTGCCTTTTTGATGAGCTAAGCTCTTCATTTTCTTTGTTGCTTTTGGTAGCTATCAATTGTGGAGGACTAGTACAGAATGATTGCCAACCTCAGTTCTGTCTTGCAAGTGCTTTAGTCATCAACCGACACTGCTAGCACTGACACAGGAACCACCATATTAGCCACCATATTTAAGGCTGTGCATGAATGTTACCCATAGGGATTTCTTCATTTATAAGAAATCTAATAAATATTGGGGGCATAGTATAATGTCTCAATATTGAAGACAGCAGAAGGTGCAAGGGCATTGTCACTAGTTACTGTACCATTTCCAAACAGCTAATTAACTCAGAGCTTTTTAATGAAATGCCAGATTTACTGTCTCTGATGTCAAATTCAATTCCTGATTTAAACATAGTTTAAATTTCTAACAAAAACACATTTGAATACCGAAAAAATATTAATGTTTGTTTCTGTAATGGGTGGGGCACAGGTGGAGAGCTTGAGCTTTATTTTATTATTTTATCATCTGTGGTATGTTGAAACATAATCCCTCTGATCTTGGTCTTCTTATCTTGTCATTAAGTACACATGATGCCTCTCTAATGGAGTTCTATTATGTTTATATTCAAGGCATAAACTGAAACTGAAATGCCTTGGTTATTACATGCATGTTGTATAAATCCAGGGGAAGGAATAAGGAAGGACAGATCATGTAAAGCATCTGGAGTAAGGAGGGTGTGTGTGGGAGGGTTGGGGGGTTCAAAAACACTGTTTCAGGACTATGTATTATTACAGAAGACTTCACCAGTGGTGGTTTTCAATAACTTTATGATTCAATAGATGATTCAAAGTTGATTTAAAATTGTTACAAATCTTGACACTGTATTAGCATCAAAACCTAAATCTATAACTGCTACCTCATTAGATGAACTTGAATAAATATCTACCAGCAAGAATCAATTCATGTTACTAATGCCATTATTACTCTTTCTACCATATTCTGAAAAACAGTAACCCTGCATGTGCTAAAATATCAAGCTTCATTCTATTTCATCATGGCTTATCTTTGTCTCACTTAATGATATTCAGGTGTAAAACAGCATTTGGTTTTTCAAAAATGTAAGGCTTTGCTATGATAAAATATGTAGTATCACCAGTTCAGTTTAGGATTATTGTCACACCTATAAAGTACAATTACATTCTTATCTGTGTGCTTGACCAACTAGCACCACACTACCTTTGTCCTTGTCCAGAAAACTCCAATCTCGCTTCATAGGTTATTAAAAATTTCTCACCAAAAAATCGAATAGGCAGTGATGAACAAATTAGCTGAGTTTCCATTTGTATGCGATTTTGCGAAATTGACTTTAAGCTTTACATATGATTTCACAACTGCAAAACTCACTAAAACAGTTTTGTTATCATCTACTCCTTTTATACATTATTTTGTGTAAATTCCTGTGCAGTTTCTATTAATCTATATGCGGATTATAAAGTCTTGCTTTGGTGCTGCTGAGTTGGGTTTCTTTTTCTGTTGTCTTGTTTGTGGTGTCAGTTTTGCAACGATACAAAGAACTTTCATGATGTTTCTGGGGTATCCGAACTTGATGGATAAACATTGTTTTGCTGCATCAAAAGACCTTTCTTTAGCTCTTCCTGGTTCCTTTTTATTGTCTCTTGCAATCCTAAAATTTGTTAACTGTTTTTTGGTGGAAGACAAGGAATACATCTTCCTAAAGCCTTTTCCATACTTCCATGTTTATCTCTGTTCTTTTCTGCTGTGTAATGCACGTTATGAGAATCCATAACACACCAGTAAAAGCAATTCTACCCATACCACTTGTTCACATCACCGCAGAGTTCATTTTAAAAAATGTAACATTCAGCATATATTCCATACAAAGACACACCTGAATGTATATTCTCCACATTACTGTGTTTACTCTACAGCCGTGACATAGTAACCGCTTTATCATAATGGATACTTCCCTTGATTTTTTTCCACAAGGAATCTTTATTTAAATACTAAATGACAGTCAGGCGCATGCAGAATTCCTGAAAATGCTTCCAGACAGGAACTAAATGCTTCTCTTCATATGAGAATGTCTGGAAGTGAAATGCAATTTATTTCACAATTTTTTTTTTTTTGCAAAGTGAAACACTGAATTTCACTGCAAATACAATTTTGCATAAATTATTTTGTTTATTACAAATAATTTCCATTAAAAATATATTACCTATGAGAAATAATATAAGGCAATTACCCAGAAACAAGTAGCATTACAGACGTTAATTATACTTAAGGTTTAAGTCCGAATAAAATTTCAATATTGTTCTAAATGTATATAGAGTTAATACTGGCTAATTATGAGGATAACAGGATAAGTTGTTGGATCAGCGTGGTTCCAGTAAGACAAAAGAAAAAAAAAAGAAACTTTTCAGCGGTTAACCTTTAAAATTGAAGTCAAATTTAATGTTGGGGAATAGCATTAGAACATTAGAACAATCTAGATGAACAGGCCATCCAGCCCAACAAAGCTCACCAGTCCTATCTACCTAATTTTTCTAAATAAACATCAAGTCTAGCTTTGAAAATCCCTAAAGTCCTCTTGTCTACCACACTACTTGGTAGATTAATCAAAGTGTCTACAGCTCTCTGTGAAAAGACTTCCTAATGTTTGTTCGAAATTTACCCTGAACAAGTATCCAACCGTGTCCCCATTTTCTTGATGAACTCATTTTAAAATAAGAGTCTCAGTCCACTTTACTAATTACATTCATAATTTTAATCACTTCAGTTATATCACGCTCTTTTAATCTTTCCTCATAGTGCATCCCCTGTAGCCCTGGAATCAGCCTAGTTGCTCTTCTCTGGGCTTTTTCCAGCACTGCTATGTTTTTTTTTGTAGACTGAGACCAAAGCTGCACACATAAGCAGCTTAAGCAGAACCTCCTTGGACTTGTACTCCACACACTGTGCTATATAACCTAAGATTCTGTTTGCCTTCTTAATGGCTTCTGAACACTGTCTGGAAGTTGATGGCATAGAGTCTACTACGACTCTTAAATCCTTCTCATAAGGTTTTTTCAGACTTCCCATTGTGTATTCAAACCAAACATTTTTACTTCCTTGGTAAAATACATTATTTTTACTGACATTAAACTTCATCTGCTACAAATCTGCCCAAGCCTGTATGCTGTCTCAGTCCCATTGTAATGATTTAATGGATTCCAAATTATCTGCTAATCCACCTATCTTGGTATCGTATGCAACCTTAACCAGCTTGTTAGTTATAGTCCTTTCCAAATCATTTATACAGTACATATATTAAAAATAGCAGCGTCCTTCACACTGACCTCTTATGGAACACCACTCTTACCACATTGAATGCCTCCTGAAAAAATACTCAATCACTGCAGAAGCCATTTTAAAAAAAAACAAAACAAAATAATTAAATCAATTTTCCATTTGGCAACAATCACTTTGTAGGACTCACAGAAATCTGTAAAATGAAATGAATAATCTTGCATTTTTTCCCTTTTCCAATCTCCAGCTTCTTCTGTACAATGGAAAACAAAAAAAGTCATCTTAGAGATCTATTTAAAAATACCACTTTTCAGATTAAAAGTCTAATAATCTAGTACAAAACACCTAAATATATGCAGTCATGAAAACCTGACAAAATAGTGAATTAAGCATCTCCAAATCAGATACAAATACAAATAACTGACACAATACAAGTAATATGGATTGTTATGAAAATCCTAAACAAAAGATGAAGTCTACATTATAAAGCAAAGATCTCAGGGTATCTAGAGATCCTTTCCTATAAAAACTAAATCACTTGACGATTTTTGATTGTTTTTAATCATCCATAATGTGCACATTGGTTATGCTGTGCTGCCATCACATAAACAATGTCAAACACAAAAACACAGCATGCGGAAGTTGAAATCTAGGGTAAAATAACACCAGCCACAAAGAAAATCAACCAAAACATGGCACCATGATGACATTACAAATCAAATATAATTTTATACATGTAAGAAATATATAATAGCAGTGAACAAAAGTTACCTAAATGGGATTCTGGGCAAACCAAATTAAGATTCATTAAAGGAACAGCCTTGCCTTTAATTTTTATTTTACAGTAATTTGCAAAAAAGTTAAGTTTACAGCACCTTTAGAACAACAACAAAATTCAATAATAAGTAATAGTGGAAAGAGTTTTTAAAATCACTGGATGTCTTGTTTTACTATGGCTGTTACAAGTGTAAAATGGTACATGGTGCAGCTTGAGTTAATTTTATTTTATGTCATATAATAAGGAATTAGCAAAATTTTTAATTGCAGTTGTATTTATTTTTCTATATATATATTGACATATGCAAGCGCACCTAGTAAATTAGGGCTGTAGAACTAATAAATTAATTGTTTTTATATTACACTTTTTAAGTGACCTTGAATTTGTAAAAGGCACTCTATAAATGCAACTTATTATTATTATTATTATTATTATTATTATTGTGGGCTTAACCAAAAGAGTGTGGTAGTCTATATTACCGAATAAACGTACAAAAGCATGAGCCTCATTATGATATAAAAATATTACTCTCATAATTTGCAATTAAGTATTTAGGATAGGCAGTTACAAATAACATTCAAGTAATGTTAAATTGGTATGAATATTGTAAAAGGCTTCTGCTGGAGGAAAGGAATGATTATGTTTAAAAACCTTTACGTGAACAAGATCTGCTTCAAAACACCCATTTAGCTAGCCTGCTTTAATGCATACGTGTGTGACACCTAATAAGGAAATGTGTAGGACTTTAAAACTTGTAAGAGAAGAGATGAACAAATTACATTTCATCTTCAAAGACATGCATTCTAGAAAGACATTCATTTATTGCTAATACTTTATGATAACTTCCATTAACTAACATTATATACTGCTTTATGGATTAGTTCGTGTGCATTCAAATTGTTACGTAATTACATGTTAATTCACATACTGGTAACACTTTATAATAACTTCCATTAATAATTCATTAGCTCCCACCATGTAATGCTTCTTCAAATCTTTTCAGATCATGTATTCATTAGTTGTAGATACTTTTGCGGTACCTACACTAAAGCTGAAACCATTCATTCATTGCAAAGGTTTGTAAAGGTTTATTAATGAAAGTTAATGAAAGCTATAATGCAAAAATGTTACATACTGTGATTATCAATAGGGAAATTCACAAGTCTTTAGCACCTTGACTGGAAATGACTGATAAGTGAAAAAACATGATGAGAAAAGTGCACATGCCTGGTTTCATTTACAAAGTACTGGCCATTTATTTCATCTTCTCAGTAAAACCATTATCACATATACTGAAAATCATTAAAATAATGTTTATGGAGACAATATAAATGACAGTTTATTTCAAATTTTCCAATTAAATTTTCCACTTAAGATCTGGATTATTTATTCCCATGCGTTCATTTCCCCTGGAGAGCAAGTGTTCATTTTGGCTCATTGCATTTGGGAATATTTTTAGAAAGCAGCTGGGGAATAATTTGATTTTCATTTCATTGTTTTAATTAACCTAATTTACTGATTTAGTACGCCACTGTAAACCAGCCAAGTAATCATCCCCTTTTTGCATGACTTTCTATTGATCCAGAGGTTTCAGGAAGTTTTATTCTCTGTAAATGTAAACACACAAAGCGGTGCAGTTTAGGGAAGAGTTGTATTAAAAATTCACATGTGTTCAATTATCATTAGATTAATAAATTAAAGGAAATAGTTTAAGATATTCATTTGTTAATATTTAATGAATAATATTTGGAATCTTTAAGAACTTGACATGTACAATCTTTGTGCATATAAAACTTTATATTGCATCGCGTTTAATGGTTTTGTTGAATATTGCATTGTATTTAATTTTAGTTGTATATGCAAGAATGTATAAAACTGTACTCATGGGTTACAAATGGTTGTGTGCTACTTAAAAATAGAATTTCCTGCCAAAATAACAATTTTTGAAATCATGTTTCGAGAGGGAGACTTTCTAAAAAAATGTATACCTATACTTTTTACTCTGTTTCAATTATTAGATGAACTTCAGGTGGTGGCATCTTCTTGTCCTTCATTGGGCTACAAAATTTAAAACGTTTATCAACAGTCTTTTAGAAAAAATAATGTCTCTGGTAATAATGAATGCAAGCAGAAGCAGTTCAAAATGTGGTTTGCAAGATGATATAGAAAATCTCTGAATGCAATAAACATCTGGATAGGAGACAATTAATGTTAAATATGGAATTCTCAAAAGTGGGATCATGCAGGATTCTATATTCTGTCCGGGGTCTTTTTTTCTTTCTTCTACTATATCTATTTTTCAAATCATCTATTAATATCAGAACCCACAATAAGACTGGCAATAATGTGTTTTATGGTCAGATTTGCTTGTGCCTTGTATTGGGAGCATATTGAGTTTGTAATAATAATTGACAGTACATTTCAGATCAAATCCGTCAAAGTATTGATTGGTAGTGGTGGATTATCTATTAGCCTACCTTTTGCATTATCTGTCTTTCCTCCTACGGTTCTTTTGCTTCTTTTTTATAATGCATATTCTTGCTTAAATACAGTAGCAACATATGATGCTATTATTGTTAATATTATTTAACTTCAAAAGTTTGATTGAAAGAGCCTATGCGTCTTCAAAATGTGATCAGTGATCTTTAAAACAAGCAGTCTGTTCATTATAAAATGCTCTGTTAAGAAGTTTAAGCCATTCTGCATTATTAAGTTTATTTCTTAATTCCTCAATATCAAGGTCATACCATATCTAGCAGAGTATTCAGCACAACTCCTCGTCCAGGCTTTGGCCTTGTCACATCTGGGGCCTCATGTATAAACGGTGCGTATGCACAGAAATGTTGCGTAAGAACATTTCCACGTTCAAATCGCAATATATAAAACCTAAACTTGGCATAAAGCCATGCATATTTCTACAGTACCTCATACCCTGTTGTATGCAAGTTCTGCGCTTGGTTTTGCAGACTGGTGGCACCCAGCGTCAAAGCAGTGCTACTGTTCCTGTGTGGTTACCCTTTATTTCTTAGATCCACATTCCTGACGCGGCTTTATAAATACACTGAAACTAACCGCATATTGTTTATTAGTGTAATGCATCTGATTGTAATTAACCTGTAACAATATAATGATCCAGGGAATAGCCATAATATTCCAAATACCATAACTGCTTTAGTGTTGTTACTCTCACTGCACCATCTTCTTTTTCTTCTTTCAGCTGCTCCCTTTAAGGGTTGTCACAGTGGATCATCTTTTTCCATATTACTCTCACTGCACCACTCAGAGTATTTATATCACTGTATCTGAGTGGGGAATCACAGCAGCAGCTGATTGGAAAGAGAATTATCAGTATACAGCATGAAGCATACGCTGCCTTAGCCACGGCAAAATGTTTCAAAGCCTTTCCTGTACGGACCTCGCAGTTCAGAAACAGTTTCATCCCAAGAACTATAAACACACTCAATCAATTGCTCCTTGTAGAACTGTTTGTACTTATAAGTACAATTACCTCACTGTAAACTTGCACTACAGTTATAATATTGCACAACCTGCACCACTTTATAAAGCACGTATTTACATATGATGACGATATCATTTTTAAGATGAAATGCAGCAAAATAGGTTGATTATATTAAACAGATAAAACTTTAACTTCATTTAAATAATCTGTATTGTTAATAATTAAACATGTGAGGACAAAGTGCTGCAGTGCTAGCAAGTTCACGTATTGTTCCTGCCTCGCGCTGTATATTTGCTGAGGCTGGTAGGATAGACGGATAGAATAATTAAACATGTACTATGAAGATATTTCAATGTTCCTTAAAAGTTTTGAAGAATGTTCGTTGTAAGCTTACAGATGGCTTAACGTTTATTACAGAGCTGATTGTGTGGCGATTGGGTATTTAGGAAAAGAAAAGTAAGGACAGGAATTGGAGGTTAGTACGTTTGAAAGAGACAGTACTGCTACAATAAAGTATTTCATCGAAGGTCGCGCGTGGCGCTGCAGCATCTTGTGTGAGACATGAACAATCACTGCATCATCGTGTTCCCATGTTTAATAACATGCTTTCATTCTAATCATCATGAAAATTATATCATGTATACATCTCAGTATTTTAATTATTCAGAGAGCTGTAATATCACGAATGTAATGGATTCTGTGTCCTGTCAGAGAAAGAGAAAGAACGGAAGCGCATAGTGATTCACACAGAGAGAGCACATAGAAGATCAAATACAAAACAAAGCATTTAACATGCTACTTTAATTACGACGAGATATGAGAAACTAGTAAATTAAATGATTTTAAGATGAAGTTTATGATGTTCTACTTTAATGACAAAATAAACTATGTGATTAAAGTGGAAATTTCGAGATTAAAGTTGACATCTCGTGCTTTTTTCCCACCGTGTGCCTATTTTTTTTTTTGTCAGTACCCCAATAAGCTTTCATATGACACTCAGACGATGGGCTACAACTCGCCTTTTCACGGCGACTTTGATATGTGACTTCTTTTTTATTTTGGCACTGTACGACTTTGTGAACTTGAGCTTTCGAGTTTCTCCGACACACTATGTCACTCGATCAACTTTCTTTTGTTGATTATACCACTGTTTAAATCAACAAATAGTATGTTTTTCCTTTGCCTCTTCTTGGTATTCGCTGAAATTCTTCTATTTTCCCCCGTTCTTTTCCCATTGTCTTTTCATAGAACGCTGCACTTAAGGGCTATTTATATTGATTTGCATATTCAAGGAGGCATAATTCTGGGAAGAATTGGGGCGGGACAGCAGGCGCGTGCATGTGCATTACTTTTCACACTGACCGGGATTTATGTAGCGGACGAACGTGGACGTTGGAGTACTCACAGATTCCTGCATCTGGATTTTTCTATGCGTAAGCACATTTCGGCTTTTGTGCTTACGTCATGTTATAGTGCGAATTCTACGCACGGCGTTATGCATGAGGCCCCTGGACTCCTGCATCTCTCTGATGGTGGGAGTACCAGAGTGCATCACAAAGCCGATGCAGATGATTGAAAATGCAGCAGCACATCTGGTGTTCAACGAGCTGAGGTGGGCACATGTCACTCCTCCCTTTAGAGGAGGTCCCTGCAGCTGCACAAATTAAGTTCAAATCCTTGATGCTTGTCTACAGAGTAGTCAGTGGATCAGTGCCTATATAAATAGACACTTGTCAGATCTTATGCTTCTTATCGACCACTAAGGTCTACAGATAAATGGCATCTGGTGATGCCGCCTCTATGTGGTATCAAATCTCAGTCCAGACTCTTTTCATGTATAGTTCCTAGCTTGTGGAATGAACTGCCAGCCTCTGTTTGATATACTGCCTCTCCCAATGTGTTTAAAACGCATTTGAAGATTATTTTGTTTGGTGACTTTCTGCCTAACTTACTCTTAGGTTTTGTAATCTGGGAATTGTAGCTAGTTTTTTCTGAGCACTTCACTTGTTTTGTGCCCTTTTCCTGTGTCACTTGTATCCAAACATTCCCCAGACTAATGTTAATTTGAATATGTTGACCTCTTTTGTAAGTTGCTTTGGATAAAAGTGTCTGCTAAGCAAATAAATGTACATTTTTAGGTTTGCAGTTAAATAACTGTTTTCATGGCAATGGCTAGATGTTAATAAAAGAATAATATTAATGAGAATAGGCCTAGAGTTGGAGAGCAGCTGGTTAAATACCCAAAGATCACCAAGAAAGTACAGAAATAGAGAAGTAGTACTGTACAATAAAAATAGCCAGATAGCATAGTAATATGTGTCTGGTGTATCCATTGCACAGTGTATCCATTTCTCTGTGTAAAAAAAGTTCAATTGTATATATTTTATATTGTGTAAAAAGAACACTCTAGTTTATTTTGTATAGAATAAAGATTAGTTTAAGTAGTTAACAAAATAATATTTTTAAATGTCTTCACAGACTCCCATGTTTTAATAGAATTGTAAATTATTTTCCCATCTGCATTATGAAAAAAGACCAAGAGATCAATGTTTGAAATCCACTTTTTTAAATTTCTTTCTGGATAGTTTTTTTCATTTAATTAAGATTCTTGAATGTTTTTATGAAGTATGTTAGATTTAGCTTAATTTACTGATATTAGCTGAAAATATTGAAGACGTCACTCATTCCCAATAAAATAAATGTGTTATTTTCAAATAGATGGTGGAGATGGGCCTGTTTCCAAGTATAAAAGAGAAAGACAGAGCAACTTTAATGGCAGTTTAAAGAGATGCTGCCAAACGTATTGTAGATTTAACATTACCTTATATTATGATTAAAAGTGGCCCTCAGTCTGTCCATAGCCTGAATAACACAAATGAAGCTTGAAAGTACACAAAAATTGGGTCTTTATTCAGTGAGAAGTCTAACAAAATGACACTTTTTATTGAATACAAGTGAGGAAAAAACACTGGGTGAACAAAACCTGGCAAACAAATAGAAGGCCAAACAACAATTCTGCTACCCCTCTAGGTCTGAATTTAATGGTCTTGGACCTTATCGACTGTGGACCACCAGGGGCAATTGCGGGCAATTCTAGAATGGGGATCCCCTTGATAACACTTCACAGTGACTGAGATTTGCAAAGACACACGAAAGACAAAACTGGGTTATGAGAAAAAAATGTTCAAAACTACTGCTGTACAGCAACAGTAGGTTAATCTGTTATGCTGGCTTGATTAAATCAGCCATATTGTATACGCTACAATAAATCTCTACCTTGATGACTTTTTATTAACTATGAAATTCTTTATGATACATTCAATACTGTAATTCTGTCAGTTTTTTTTTCTTTTTGCTGTAGAAGCATTTAAAACACCTTACCTTAAACAAATAAAACCTTCTACATTGAGGCAAGTCAATCACAAAAGTGCTTAATCTAAAGCAGTGTCACAGGGGTTCCAAGCCTGCCAAGCAATACAGAGTGCAAGGCTGGAAAGAGCCCAATAGGCACCAGTTCACCAGAGTGCCCACTCACACTCATGAAGCAATCAATGAAACTTCAGAGAAAACACGCAGATATATAAGAGCATACAATCTCCACATGGACTTCATCCAGGCTTATGTTAAAACCCATGATGCTGTATCCATGAAGCTGCTGTATTGTTCTGTAATAAAGAGGCTTTTTCATGTTTTTGATTATTCAGCAAAAGGATATACTCACTAGTTATAACATTAAGGTGCAGAAAGAAAATGTAATCCTTTAAATTACTGGCTATGCTAGGGTATGTCACTTTTAATTAAATAATACATTTACCATATAAGAAGCAGCACAATTTCATTTCCCAGGCTCACTTGCTGTCTACTGTATGTGTCTGTATGTTCTCCTCATTTCTGCGTGTGGTTTTAACTACAGTTTCTTCTGCATTTTAAGTTGTTTTTTAATCTACAATAAATTAGTCCAGTGAAGGTATGTGATTATGTATGAGTGGTCCATAGGTTGAACTGGCAAATATGGAAACATCATAAATGCAGCACCCAGGTCAAACCTGGTACTCCGAACCTGTGTGAGGCAGCAGCCCTAAACATTGTGCCAAAATTCCACCTCAAAAAAAGAGTTTTATTGGATAGATAAGTTGTAATATGAACCAATTATGGTTCAGAGATGTTAGTCATTCTTGTCTGACAGATCATTTCAGTTTGATAATTTGATGTTAAAAATGTAATCAACTTTGATGTAGATGGATGGCTCAGTATGGCTTGATTAAATTATGATTGACACTTTATTTTGCAGCCACATTACACTTCAGAGTGTAAGTCTTTAATCAAGAAATTCTATTGTCATATTTTGAGTTCTGGTAACAGGAAAGTTGTAGTGACAGGGATTTGCTCATAATAAAATTGTTCTTTGACAGACAGAAGCAAAAATGATGTTTAATTTGGAAGAATTTAACAAAAATGCTGCCATTGGGAAAAAGCACATTGAAGCATTCCATCCAGATGATAGAGGATCATATTGGTCGAGAAAGACAAATGTCAGAATTAATACAGGGTAAGGCTGGCAAAAATCAGACAAAAGTTTTTACGTAGGGGTCTGAAATCAAAAAAAGACCCCTAAACATCAAAAAGCCTGATGAATATAAAAACAAAATCCAATGGAATGATTTTCAAAGGAGCAGTCAACATGAAGTGATTTCATAGAACAAAGTTCTACTTTTAAATGTTTGAAGACATGAGAAAACTCAAGTGACTAATCCAGAATTCTAATAGGGGGGCATAAAAAGCCATCCATCCATCCATTATCCAACCCGCTATATCCAAACTACAGGGTCACGGGGTTCTGCTGGAGCCAACACAGGGCGCAAGGCAGGAAACAAACCCCGGGCAGGGCGCCAGCCCACCGCAGGGCAGTATAAAAAGACATTATAATTAAATGAAGAATGAGAATTTGAAACTAGCGAAAGAAAAATACAGTACTTTGAAATTATTATTATTATATTATATTGTAAACATTTGAAGTGTTTCTTTTCAGCATTAGGAATAAAAACAGAATTTTTTAATGGACTATCTCCTTATGAAAGTTTTCTGGTGGAGATACACATATGAATGACATTTGGTTGAGTGTTGTGTTTTAAGTGAAAAATTCATTATTATCTTAATATCAAAGAAAAAAATAAAATGTTTCAGGAAAGAAAATATAATAATACCCTTGGAAAAATACCTTTCCTAAATTCTCTTTACCTATAAAGCCCAACCGACAAACTCTGTCAGAATCTAAGTCACTATAGCCCACTCCACTTTCATGGGGTCCATTCTGAATGATGTACTTACCCCATACAAGTGTTGACCACCTGATTAATTATGACAATAACACAGACAGTTAAATGTAGCCATTAGCCACAGTAAACTTTAGCCAGAGTAAAAGACAGAAGAATAACTCCCTAGAAGAAATGTGTGGGTAAAACCTCTAACCATTTCAAAAACCCTGCCTGACTTTATGATGCTCATCAAATTTCTTAATCATCCTGACAATTTAAAAAAAAACAAAAATTATAAACTATTGTCTACCATGCCTCTGTACTTGTATAATACCTCAGAATGCTGTTCACTATAGAAAGGTACTATATCATATAAAGGTTTGTTTAGTTTGATGGAAGTACAGAAAATACCTGGGATTGAGATTTAACAGAGGTGTCAGAAACAGAATGGCTTGTTGTTCCATTTATTTTTATGTGTTGGTTAGGCACCTTCAACAATACGCACAGAAACTATGTTAACAGCAAACAATTATTACTTTGCAGCAGACCTTTGTCACTGAGCTGCATTACAGATAGGTTAGAAAGCTGACTTCATTCTGACACACAACAGCCATTTTCATAAATTTCAGCTGTAGCGTTCAGGCTGCAAATTTTTGCTCCTTAGGGTAAAGAGCAACAGATTAAGAACTCTTTTATTTCAAGGATTTTGAATTCTGTTAATTGCAGAGATGCTGCTGAATTCTGACTTATCATTTAGTGCATTGTTTAAGGTAATTGTTCTTCTTTATATTCTTTAAATCTTGAGTGTGTACAGTAACACTAGATGTCAGTTGTTGTGTCTTGGCTTATTTTCTTGTATCGGTCTGACAATGCCTTATGTTTTGTACTTTCCTGTTGCAAACAAATTTCCCTCTGGGATAATAAACTCTGCCTAATCTAACTATACACAAAATGAGAATAAATGCATTCCTGTTTTAAACTCAAATAATTTTCATTTTAATTGCAACAATAAAAGCTCTATATATTTAGAACTGTGTGTTTTATTGCTGGTTCAAATTGTCCAAAGAAACCATGTAACAGAATGGAAAATATAGAATATGGTGAAATGAGCGTGTTGGCACGTGGGATGCCAGACAGTACTGATAAATCTGGTATTAGCCTTGAGCTAAGATTTCTCCTATTTTACTTCCTGCATGTTTCTTAAAAAATGCTTTATATTTGGCTGAAAATAATCTGCCAGTTTCACCATGCATTGCTATAGTGTGCTGAAACAGTAAGGCTGCCATGAACAAGGGTAGCCAACACACTACTGCAACAAGACTGTCAGCTCTCTTTACTAATTGGGCCTTTTACATTAACAGCAGGCTAGCTTTTTTCAAGAGAGCACTATAAAGAAAAATCAGTGTTAGAAACTAATCACACGCACTTCACAGAAAACATAATTTCCTTCCCGTTATCGTATTCTAGCAGCTTTGAAGAAATTAAATAGTGAAAGGCAAAAAAGTGGTACTGAATCATTAAACTTGGAGACACGCGAGTCTCCCTTGTCTCCTGCTGCCAATAGGTTTTTTTTTTTTTCTGGAATGGACGGCTCTGCTGCTTAACAATGATATACATGGTCCACTCACCTTAGGGTCATTGATTAGACTATGTATTTAAGGCTTTAAACAACACTCAAGGTTAGTTGCATCTTGTAGTCAAGCATTTCTGTTTCTTGTCTCTCTCTCACACTTTTGAGCTCTTGAATCCTCTCCAGCTTTTTAACATTATATTCTCATTTTCATTTTTAATACTGTTTTTTAATTCTGCTTGCTTTGACTTTTGTTTGTTTACAACTATGCTACGGCCTAGACCGGTGGTTTTCAACCTGCGGTATGCATATCACTGGTGGTACGTAAGAGAACTCAAATAAAAGTGGGAAAAATAGTGGACCTTAAAAGCACTGTTGGTTATACAGCAGCCAAACTTAAGTCTTTGTTGTAATTCCACTGCTTCATCTCATGGTGCTCATGGACGCTTCATTTTTGTCTCTTCTACCTGGTCTCATTCTCCTCTTCCAAGCTTTTTTCCTACACCAATTTGAAGTCTCCCACTACTCATATGTGCTTTGCCTTCTTTATCTCCTTGAGCCGATCCATGCCAGGACTGAGACATACCAGGCCTCACGTGCCAAGGCTGCTAAAGTTTTGTAAAAGAGGGCATCATTACAAGTAATACTCTTCCCAGCCTCCCCTTCCATGCTGTGTATGAGCAGTATGAATATTGTTTCTCAGTCTCTCTCTCTCTCTCTCTCTCAGGTCTGGTTTAATAATGTTACAGTATTTTGACTATTGTTAAAATTTGTTGGTCTGACATCATTTTTAGAACAGTTTTAGAAATTGTCAGACTAGTGCAGAAGAATATATATTGAGGAGCAAAGATGATTGTTAATAATGTCACACACATGCAATTGGGAGACAGTTGAAAGGCCTTAAGAATAGTACTACCACACCAGACAAGGGGGTGGTGAGCTGCAGTAACTGTCTTTCTCAAACTTCTGCAGACCATCTACGGGAAATCTCGCTAGGTTCCGGCACCAGGGATGACGTCACTTCTAGTCCCGGTCCGATGATGTCACGTCCTGTCTTGGGCTTTATAGCCACCATCTTTACATTTTATAATCAGTTCTGTTTTGGACTCAAACCTGTGAACATCACAACCAATTCAACCCATTTGCAGCCAAGGCACAATATACGGGTGGCTGCCCCAAACCTTTTTAATGTTTGTTTCTTCGAAAATTTATGTCCAGAGGATTTTTTATTTTATATTTTTTATCTTATATTTTGCTAATTCACTTACAAATTTCTTGCATCATACATATTAACATTTGTGTATTTATGTCTCTTATTTGTTTTGAGGGTCTCTCTGAAGGGCTACATCCATGGGCAGTATCATAGGAGGGAAGGAAGATTGTTGTACAGTTAAACACACGATTCCTAGAGCTTGGTATTCTCCCTGAAGACTGGAAGAGGATCAGGAGATGAAACATAGTCAAAACAAGAAATAAGTCAAAACCAAGAAGATGAAACCTAATGCACCAAAGCCTAATTACTATCCAGAAATCTAAGTGAGATTGAAGGAGCTCTAACCTGGGATTTGTGAAAGAAATAAAAAGTTGGCCAATCCTTGATTCTACAACATGAGTAGAAGTGCCCCGAAGAAGGGCTTTTAAATCATCTTCAGAGACAAAAGCCAGATGAGTGAACAGTTGGAAGGAGAACTGATGGCAAACATTCTATTGACAGGAAGAATACGGGCCATAGAGAATGACGGAGGAAGAAATAGGCACACATCCTAGTATATCAGTATAGTGTTTCAAGTGTTAGAAAGTGGACAGGGTGCCCAAGGAGATGCATTTTTTAAAAGAACACAGAGGCAGTAGGTCTTTACTGTTTTCTCTCTGTTACTGTTTAACTTACTTGCCTTTTGCATGTTTCCATTTCTTATTTGTAACAAGTTTTAATAGTTTAGCCCGTTTCTCTTCACTCTAGGTGTTTGGGGTCATTATGAAAGCACCACTTATTATTCATAGTTATTATTACTAGTTGAATATTTTCTGTGTAGTTTATGAACACTTTATAATTCATGTAATGTTGGTATAGCACTCATCCAGTTTATTATTCTTTTTACCAAAATTTCTGTGACGTGTAATCAAAGTTTTTGATCGTCTCACCTGTCTGCTTCCATCAAGGTTTCCCGACTGCAGAGCCCAGGCCGACACGGTATTAAAACCCTTTACCACATTGGCATTTGGCATCAATTTGCTGAGATATTCCGCATTGGATTCTGAGTACTGATTCTTCTTTAAGTTATTGCTAATGTCCACCAAAACCTTCCCTTCTACTTGATTAGAGATGTCTGAGAGAAAGTCATAGTGTTCTCGATGTACAGCCAAAAAAATCACCTGTGAATACTCTGCAGCTTCTTTATGAGACAGGACTTTGGCTCCTTTGGGGAGAAGGCTGGAATTTTCAGGATTGCGACTTCCGTATACTACAAGATAGCCAGCTTGTAGCAATCTTAATCCCAGAGAGCGACCAAAATCTCCTGTTCCAAAAATGCACACTGTACCCAGTTTGTCTTGTGCTTCAAGTCCAAGAGGTGACATATTTAAGCAGTCGTTCTCCATGTCTCTAAAGGAGTAATAAAAAAATGACTGTCTCATTAACAGAAAAGTCCATCTTTATAGTGATGAAGTATTCTAAGGCTCATACAGCTTTAAAAAAATATTAACAGTTTCATTTTTCTTTTATATTTTCTTGGGGATATAAAAAAGTGTAATTACTGTTTAAATGCTACAGAATGACAATCTAATTTGCATAAGAATTAACTCATCTTTAATAGAAAATCAGAAAGCAACCCCTTATCAAATAAATAGCAAACAGCCAGCTATACTCTCATAAGAATGCTTTCATCTCCTAACAAAAATTTAGGTTCAGCATTTGTTACAAAACAGAGTGAGCCACTAAGGACATTTTGATCTTACAGGGGAAAATGGCAACAGTGAAGTGTCATCTGCAAATGAAGTACAAATGACTGTCATCAATGCATAATGGAACACTCAACCACAAAAGGAGGCCAGTGTTGTTTTAAAACTCATCTATTCTCTGACTATTGATTGAGAGTGGCTTACCTAATACACAAACATATCCTGGCTTCACCGCGTTTGGTTTCAAATCAAAAAGATAAGTAGTAATGTAGATTATTGATTGAATAAGCTGATTTTTTGAGCCCATGTGGATAATGTGTTTATCTGTAGAAAACACAGTGTAGCATTTCAATTGCTTTTTTTTTCTTAATGTCTCTGCTTTGATAATGGTTTTAGCTATTTTACCTCTTAATGTGACATAATGGCAATGTGTGACAAAATAAACTGAAGTGGAAATATCAGACTTTTCATTGATTTAGCATGATATATGAATGACATGTCTGTCAGAGATTCCACCTCATAACTCCAAGAGACTGAGCTTGATTTCTGGGTCAGGTCACCATCTCTGAGGAGCCTGTATGTGTGCTCTGTGTCAGGATTGTTTTTTACGTTGGATACTTCTGTTGTTCTCCTGCAACCTAAAGATGTGCACATGTTAGGTTAAATGGTGACTGCAGAGTGTTGCAGAATATTTGCTGGTTTCTGTGACCCTAAAAATTAGGCTTAGTGGGTTCACGTATTGGACGGATAATGGATTGATAATAAGAAATGTGTTTAGTAAAACTCATAAATGAAAACAATCTCTGAATTAATGGACGGATAATGGATTGATAATAACAAACGTTTTTAATAAAACTCATAAATAAAAACAAGCTGTGGAAAACGTAGCTTCACATAAAAAATAATCTTCATTAACATGGATTAGTCAGCAATTAATTTTTCTAAAAGATGAAAAAGAACAGAATGTGGCAGAGACAGACACAAATATACAGTTTTATTTTTATCTGTACACGATAAATATTTTCCATTTGATAGTGGATGAATTTATTTAGTTTACTTGTCTAATTCTTTAAAAAATAAATGGGTCCATTAAAACAAGCCATTAAAAGCCTGAGCTGTCCAAAGCATGTGATGTTTATAGGTAGAGTATTTATATATGTGTTTCTGTCTTTCTGGCAAAAAAGATACAAATTAATAACAAAGCTAACAATGAATTCACACAAGGCTCAGTTTCAAAGCTTCTCAATTATGCATCACATAACAATCCAAGTATTCCATAATTGGAACAGAACAATAATAAACATACAAATAAAAATGTAACACTTACAAACTAGTACGGAAAGCCATAGGCAAAATTCAGATGAAATGAAGGACAAAGTCTTGAATGATTAGATCTGAACAAGAAGGCTCTCAACTGGAATGCTTTGCTAATTTATAGAAATATATATCCAGCCTGCCAAAATGTGTTGCGTCTGACAAGGAAGGTTATGTGCCTTCTGATTTGGAGGTGCCGTGAAGCTCCAGCAGCTTTCTCTTACACTGTATACTTTGTAAACATACCTTTCAAATAAGCGTTGTGGCTGTAACTCAGCAGCTTCAGAAAGGTTGCCAACTACTGTAGAAAAACTCCCTAACAAGTGCCAACAAATTAAATCTGTTTTTCCAAGGATTGTGCAAGCTCCCGGAATGCTGGGATCATTTCAGTGTGTTGTTGATTCAGATTAAAACACGTGTCTTATAAGAGATTCCTATTAGGTGAATCAAGATGACAATCTACTTCATTCAGGATATACTCTATAACCTTCAGACTACTAGTTTAAAAGATTACATCTAAAGAAAGAACTTGTCCACAGTTACTGTATGTTTTAGTATAACATCTACTAGAGAGAATTGATCTCTTATATTTTTGTAAGGATCTGTACAATTTAAAGTGATCTATCTTCAGTCAGCCTTCACAATTTTCTGTTGATTAACAGGCTCTGTTATTATCTAACATGGCAACAGCACTGTCTGGTAAAAGAGCTAAGGTGCTGCACTGTTGACTTTCAAATACACATCCTACATAGAAATCTTAGGGCTACCTTCATTAGTTTAGTTTATAATGTCTGTTTACTGTACTTATTTACTCTAGAAACAACATGTCATCTGTAATTATTTCAGTCTGTGTTAGTGTTTTGGAATTTGTCATAGTGAGAATATACTTTTGGTAAAAAGGATTTCTACTTGTTTTCTCTGTTTTCTCTTCTGGTGAAGTGAAATTCATATTGCCTTTCACTTTGTTAGTATATCACATACTATCTCTGTACCCCTAAGGGACCTTTAAACATTCCAATGACATTTTCAAGAGAAGTTGCTTTATTACGTTCTCTTTTCTTGAATGGGATAGCGGCGTTACAGTACCAATGACATTGTTAAGTCAGAATCTTTTTTGCAGTTGCAGATTCTCTTTTCTTAGTTTGTTTTGCAATTTCTTTTCTATTCACAGAATGCAGTAGATGGAACTGAGAAAAATCAGCTAACTTTTATTTATGTCACGTGTTTCTTTATGTAGAAGTATTGTGCTTTGTCAATGTCTTCATGAGCAGGGTTATAAATAGATGTACGGGTAAAATAAATGACGGGTAAAATTAAATAGACTATTTTTGCATGGGCTACTTTTGGCCATTAACTGAGTAATTTTTATACTGCACTGTTATAATTTTTGTAACCTATGGGGCAACTACATTATACTACATTTTCCATGTCAAGCAAATGACCTACATCTTTTGCACTACCAATAAATATGCTGTCTTTGTAGTGTGCACACCCATAATAGAACAATACTGAGCAAACAAAAATGGTACATAGATGCAATTAATCTTAACAGCTAAGAATAAAAATAAAGTATGGGAACCCAATTCATTATGTCATATTGTCACACATGTGTGATTAGGAGACAACTAAAGAGCCTGAATAATAGTAATTCCATGTCTGACCAGAGGTTGGTGAGGTGCACTAATTGTCTCTCTCAATCCCTTACAGACCTTTCTTGGGAAATCCTGCCCGGTTCCGGTTCCACCGATGACGTCACTTCCAGTTCCAGTGTGGCCGATGACATCACTTCCAGTCCTGGCACTGCCAATGATGTCACTTCTGGTTCTGGCCCTGATGACATCACTTCCTCCACTTGTCTTTAAAAGCCGCCATCTTAAGGCAGCAATTCAGTTCTGTTTTGGACTCGCATGAGTAAAGAACTCTTGACAATTTACCTCTTTGCAGCCAGGATATAATATACGGGTGGCTGCCCCAAACCTTTTCATGTCTCATAATGCTTTTTGTGACAATATGTATGACTTTACAAGGGCTTGGGCACTTCACTTCATCTCAGGTCCATCCTAATTGATGCATTAGGGAAGAGTCCAGATCTACACAAGTGTTCATAGTTTTTACAGACCTGGGGCCTCATGCATAACGCTGTGCGTAGAATTCGCACTATAACATGACGTAAGCACAAAAGCAGAAATGTGCTTAAGCACAAAAAAATCCAGATGCATAAATCTGTGCGCACGCCAGCTTCCACATTCTTCCGCTACATAAATCCCAGTCGGCGTGAAAATTAAGGTACGTGCACGCGCCTGCTGCCCCACCCCAACTCCTCCCAGAATTACGCCTCTTTGAATATGCAAATCAATATAAATAGCCCTTAAGCTCAGTGTTCTGTGAAAAGGCAATGTCAAAAGCACAAGGGAAAGTAGAATTTCAGTGAATACCAAGTGGAGGCAAGGAAAAACATACTATTTGCAGTGCTATAAACAACAAAAGGAAGTTAAATCGAGTGACATAGCGTGTCGAAGAAACTCGACAGCTCAAATCCACAAAATCGCACAGTGCCTGAAATAAAAATGAAGTTGTCAGATATCAAAGTCGCCGTGAAAAGGTGAGTCGTAGCCCACTGTCTGAGTGTCATATGAAAGCTTATTAGAGTACAGAGAAAAAAAAAAAGTAGCACGTTAAATGCTTTGTTTTGTGTTTGATCTTCTATGTGCTCTATGTGTGTGAATCACTACGTGCTTCCGGGCTTTGTCTTCCTCCAACAGGACACAGAATCCATTACATTTGTGATATTAAAGCTCTCTGAATAATTAAAATACTGAGATGTATACATGATATCATTTCAATGATGATAGGAGTTAAAGCATCTTATTAAACATGGGAACACAGTGGTGCAGTGATTGTTCATGTCTCACACAAGATGCTTGCTGCACCATGCGTGACTTTCGATGAAATACTTTATTGTAGCAGTACTGTCTCTTTCATATGTACTAACCTCCAATTCCTGTCCTGACTTTTCTTTCTCCAAATACCCAATTGGCATACAATCAGCTCTGTAATAGCCGTTAAGCCATCTGTAAGCTTAGAAAGCCGATTCTTCAAAACTTTTAAGGAACATTGAAATATCTTCATAGTACATGTTTAATTATTCTATCCATCTATCCTTCCAGTGTCGCATCAGCACCAGCAAGAATACAACGCGAGGCAGGAACAATCCGTGAACTGAGCACCAGTGGCTCGCTAGCGCTGCGGCACTGTGTCCTCACGTTTAATTTTAACAATATAGATTATTTAAATAAAGTTAAAGTTTTATCTGTATAATATAATAAACATATTTTGCTGCATTTCATCTTAAAAACGATATTGTCATCATATGTAAATACGTGCTTTATAAAGTGGCTCAGGTTGTGCAATATTATAACTATCGCAAGTTTACAGTGAGGTAATTGTACTTATAAGTACAAACAGTTCAACAAGGAGCACTTGATGGACTGACTGAGTGTGTTTAGAGTTCTTGGGATGAAACTGTTTCTGAACCACGAGGAAAGGCTCTGAAGCGTTCACCGTATGAGAGCAGTTCAATAGACAGCATGGCTGAGTCAGCATGTGCATGATGCTGTATACCGATAATTCTCTTTCCGATCATCTGCTGTACAGCTGTGATTCATACTCAGATACAATGATATAAATACTCCAAGTGGTGCAGTGAGAGTGATATGGAAAAAGATGATCTGATGTGGCAAACCCTAACGGGAGCAGCTGAAAGAAGAGGAAGAAGGTTCAGTGAGAGTAACAATGCTAAAGCAGTTATGGTATTTGGAATAGTTTGAACATTTTGTGGACCATTATACTATTACAGGTTAATTACAATCAGATGCATTAAACTAATAAACAATATGCGGTTAATTTCAGTGTATTTATAAAGCCACGTCAGGGATGTGGATCTAAAAATGAAAGGGTAACCACACTGGAACAGTAGCACTGCTTTGACGCTGGGTGCCGCCAGTCTGCAAAACCAAACGCAGAATTTGCGTATGACAGGGTACGAGCTACCGTGGAAATGTGGGTGGCTTTATGCCAAGTTTAGGTTTTATACAGTACATCGCATTTTGAACATGGAAACGTTCTTATGCAACATTTTTTTTCGTACACACTGTTTATACATGAGGCCCCAGTGTATGAATTCTGTCTTCATGCAGTCTTTCACCGTTTCAGTGAAACAGCTAGTACCATAATGTGTTTTATTAGGCCACATTCTCCACTTCAGTTTGGGTTATAGTAACACAGGCTACACAATGGAAAACAGCCCTGCACCCTGCATGTCTTGACACACTCATATGTTCACAAGGAGCCAGTTTGAAGTCGCTGGTTACGTTACCCAAATAAATCAACTAAGAGAATGTGCAGACTCTACAGAGAGAGTGCATGTGCGAGACAAGATTAGAACTCAGGAACCTGTAGAAATTGGGCAGCAGAGATAACAACATCCCAAAGATATACAGGTGAGGTTGATTAGTGGCTCTAACTTGGCTAATTATGTGAGCGTGTGCCAGGTCAGGGGTTCTCAACATGGGGCCATAGAGGCCCGAGGAGAAGGGGGTGCAGCTGGTACATCGCTCCGGGCCTATGAAGCTCAAGGGGGCCCATGAAGCCCAACACGTCTCATAATGTTTGTTATAATCTGAACATTTATTTATTTAATGCATTTAATTTTTATTGTGTTTTTTTTTTAATTTTGCAACTCTGTTTAGTTTCAAAATTAAAAAGGCACATAGGACACAGGGCAGCGGTCAACAGTTTATGATGTAAGAGACATTCATGAAGGGCTCCCTGGGAGAGAAGTCACGTGGTCTACAAGGGTATTCCCCGCCTGGTGGGAAGTGATGAGGAGGAGGGGGTTCCAGGCACAGTGAGAAAAAAGTCATTAGCCAGCAAACAAGTACGTCACATAGTCGCCGCTTTCTGAGATACAGCGAATTCGGGAAGGCTGACTAAGTGAACCGCTGTGAACAGTCAAGAAACTAAACAAGTGCCGAAGGAGAATTATACAAAGAAACATCACGAAGCCCGAAATGTGTCGTTATCTCGAGAAGGAGACATCCTTACAAACTAAGACAAAGAACGTCGCAAGAACTTTCACATATAAGATTATGAAGTGTTGAGTGAGCGCGAAGCAATAGGAGACCGTGACAATGATAAAATACTTTTGAGTGACATAATACGGTGCATTCAAGATTCATCGAACAAAAACTTGTGAAAGTGACTATCAACGAGTGTTCTCACGTGTTCATTCGTAGCTTCAAACTTATTGCTTGGATTACTCCTCCTTGCTTTCCCCCTGAATCCCAAGGGAAAGAAGAAAATGGGACATGAGCCACGCTGATTCATCGTGGACTGTAAAGAAGACTTTACAGGACAGCGAAGGAAGAAATAATTCCACAGGTAAAGTTCCCTGTAAATGCTGTAATTGTAACACAAAGGACCCACTGACATTGCATGCCTTTTTGTCTACGTTATCGAGAGATTCGAGACTATAAACGGCTTGACGGTTAGTGGAACGACAATAGCAATATTGTCCTAACTTTAGAACCACTAACAAAACTCTCGATAGCAATACAGCAAATTTCTATGTAATTATGTAATTCAGAGTTTCGCCAGGAAAAAGGCCAGGAAAGCACCTTTGTTCAGCAGACAATAAATGCTATTATAAACATCTTTTACTATTATAAATATATTACTTTATTATTACATTTATACCCCTATATAATTATCTAAATGTATCAATGTAATCTACGATTGTTAGAAATAAATAATAATATACACACATACATGTGTGTAGAATTTTGTATAAGGGCCCACACACCTTCTTTGCACTGGGTCCCAGATTTTCTCTCAACGGCCCTGGGGCCACAGGTGAAAATTATAAAAAAGGGGGGCCATGGCACGAGATTAGGGGGCCACAGAAAAAAGTGGGAAGCGTAGAAAACAGAGATGTGAAGAAAAAAGAAAACAGAAGTGAAGTGACCGTGCTTCCCAGTGGATGAATCGCCAAGTGCGGTCTGTGGCAGCAATGTCACTTCCACTTCCATCCTCCACCCACTTCCTCCCTCCAACCCCCGTGCAGTACCCCGGGGGAGATTTTAGTATCTCATGTGTCATGGGAAAGGTGTGTGGCTGCAGCAGTGTTAGCGCTGTTTCTTCCTACAAATATTACTGGTATTTTAGCTCTTGTTTTTGCCATTCCTTTCACAATTGCTGTTAAAAATAATTGCTTAATAACTTTTATTTCCAATTTAAGAGTTTATCTTGAAATTAGATTAATTTTACAAAATATTAAAGAATGTAAAAATTTCTTTTAAAATTTGCATATTTCATTAAAACCAAAAAAAGAAGGTCCCTGAAAATAGCCTTCAATTATCTTTGTTGAGATATTCTAATGGGGGATTTCATCTCAAATTGTGCAAAGCATGTATATTAACCATCATTGATTTGACTGAAAGAAATATGTGAGAACCCTATATCTGAAATGAAATTACCCGCATTCATTTTGTGAAATTTGTACCAGTGTCGTAGTAATACAGAATCAGGTTTCAGTGGTGTGAATTATTTTCTGAGCCAAACACAGAATCGTCTTAACATAATGGACAGAGGTGATCTTCAGTTATCCCTCACAGCAGTAGAAACAGATATCATGGTTGTCATGCACAAGGGTCACATTGATCGAGAAATACTTAAAGTATAAATGTTTGTATTTTATAAATTAAAAAATTATTGTATGGATTTTGCATTGTAATATAATAAATTGTATTGTGTTATAATAAAATATGTTCTATTTACAAACAAAACATTTAAATAGCTACCATTCTACCTGTAAGACAGGGGGGCCACAAGAAGGAAACAAGGTCGAAAGGGGGCCACGGTTGACAAAAAGTTGAGAATCCCTGATATATATTATCAATCAATATTATCAGCCTTTTTCCTTATTTTTTGTTTGAACTGTTTGACTTTGAAACAAAGACACTTGGACAGTGGAGTTTTTTTTTTAACTCTCTGGAAACCCTTTACAAACATAGTTACAATATGCATATACTATTGCAGATTTGGGGGAATTCCCCCTTTGGATTTTGAGTTCGCTAGTATTCATACATTGTTTCGAAAAGGGGTGAACCCCCTTTGGGTTTCAAGTTTGCTGATATACGTATATCGCTGTGAAAAGTGTCTCCCTTAGGTTTTTTTGTATTAGCTGATATACGTTGTGGATTTTGACCCCTGGACACAGACAGATGGACTCAGAATGTCCCCAAATACACATGGTTTATTTTACTTTTCCTTCAACACATAATGCAAAGACAAATTTCCTCTCTAACTCAATCCTTATCTTTTATCTTTCTTTTCTTTCATTTTCTTTCTCCACTCCTTTCCTGCAAGCTCCGTCCTCTTCCACCCGACTCTGGCTCCCCGAGTAGAGTGAGGCGGCCTCTTTTATACCACACCCAGTAGTACTCCAGGTGTCCCTCAATTAAGTCCCGGCAGCACTACCGGGTGTAGCAGAATTGCTGCAGACCATGACTCTGGAATTATCCCAGCGGCCCCTGGTGGTGGCCACGTAATCCAGCAGGCTTGAGCCTTTTTTTCCCTGTGCTTGTGTCCCCGATGTAACCCAGGGTGGCTGTCCTTTCATGTCCCGGGGAATGGCTTGCCCTTTTCTTGGTTCCCTGCTCTCCCAGGCTTCCCAACAGGGCACGATCCCCGGCCGTCCATCACATTTATTGTTTTAAAAAGATTTGTCCCTTTGGTTGTTTAGCAGTGGTAAAATTAATGCACTATTGTGGAGAACCAGGGAGGGGAAATAAATAAATTTAACATCAGGGACTTGGCACAATATATTAGGGGATTAAGCCTGTGAAGCCCCTCGTTCCCACTGGTCTTATCACTTTTTTCTGTTTTGTGGATTTTGCACATTTCACCCTGTATTTGAGTACACACATAAATACACATCAAATAGCTGATATCAAGTTAATAGTCTTATGGATATGGGCGCTGGCATCTGTTGGTAGGTTTCCAGCAGCAGTGCACATCGATGCCACATCTGGAATCCTTTTTGTATATGCATGTGTGTTTACTTCCTTTCAAAGAAGGACACTGACAAATTCGTGTTTGGGTTTAAAATTTGCTTTTATCATTTAGGCTGAAGTTTTTTTTCCATTCTTGTGAAGACATCTGGTTGTGATTATTAGAAGTCCTCTGACGTTATATTCAAACTATCTGTTTAAAAAACAAAAAAAAAAAACAAAAAAAAAACAGGACTACTGTAGAAAGCAAGCACAGATTTGTGTCTATAACATTGTAATCTAACATCTCCTGCCCCTGAAGGTGCCCATTCTCCACTTTTGAACCACTGCCCAACAAAAGGTCTCTGTATTAACGTTAATATTAAAATGTTCCAAGTCCAGTTCTATTGAATCTGCATTCACAATGTGCATTACACCTTTCTGCGCATGGTTCCCATGACGCAGTTATGTTTAAGTGTGTTGATGTTACTTGCAAATCCAGGTGCCATCTGCTGGTGAAAGTAGTACAAGTGCTTTAAAACAGCTGAAAAATGGAAATAAATGAATACAAAAGTTAAAACTGTTTACTAGGTTTGAAACAGTTCTGTGATTTGCATCTATACATAATCTAAAACAGTTCTGGGAACTGGATATTATAGTTACATTTTTAGACAATGAATTAATGTCAGTCCTATACAAAAGACAGGTCTGTTTGGGGCATTGTCCAATTTAGCTTAAAATCTCTTATCACCTGCACTTTCTTAAGTAAATTTTAGCTCCTAATTGTAAGAGATGCATTTGAGTTTTTTCAATTTCATATAGTATAAAACATCATTTACTCACTGAATTATAAAAGGTGGGTTGGGATTCTTCCAGTTGAGCAAGGTAAGTCTATATGCTAGTAGTGTGGTAAAGGCAATTACAATCAAATTGTTCTTCTCCAATTTAAGCCCATCCAGGAGTACACCAAACACAACTGTTGATGGATCAGGAGGGACTGTGACACCAAGGCTGTCTGATAGACATTTAATGATTTTTGTCCAAAATGATGTTAGTTTGCTGCACACCCAAAACATGTGACTCAGTGAGGCTGGAGCTCGACTGTAGTGCTCGCAGGTTGGATCTTGGCCTGGATACATTTTGGACAATTTCAGACAAGATAAATGTGAGTGATGAAAGATTTTAAATTGAATGACTGAAAGCTTTGTGCATATGGAACTGGAGTGTATTCTATACATGGCGGCCTTCCACTCCTTCTCTGAGATATTAAGTGAAAGTTCTTTTCCACACTGCACCCTAGAATCTTTAAAAGGGAGAGACTTTAATGTGTTTTTTATATATTGTTGTGATGCTGTCTAAGTGTTCAAGACTGATTAGTATTGTTTCTGGAATAGAAATTGGTGGAAGGTGTGGAAAGTTGGGCATGTTCATTTTTTTCTCATTTGAAAGTAGTGGAAAAATTGCAATGATGAGAAGTTAAATTTGAAGCGAAATTGCTCATAAGATGCAAAAACATTACCTATGTACAGTTCTTTACTGTGTTTTAATCCTGGATTAAAGAATACATACTGTGTGGTCTTGAGAGGGTTTGCAAAAGGTGATTATCATGTAAAGGTACAACAGATAAAAGCTCTGTCTTGAAGTGCAACCTGCATTGGCTCCATATTCTGAGTGACTGATGGACAATTGGATTATTAGTATATTGATCATAATTTGTATTTTCTGGGGCACATAACAGTGCATATAAAGAGGTAGAACAAAATTTTATTTCTTTTGCAGACCAGGCTTGTGTATATTCATTGATTTGTGTCGATTTCTATGACTAGGATTTTTCTTATTAGGTTTAATAAACTGATACATTCTTCCCTTTAAAGATATGATTTCAGCTTTAAGAGTAGCCATATAAAAAGGAATAATAACATATATATATATAAGACTTATAGGACATATAAAATCACGCTTGGATCACAAAGTTGTACAGGAGCACACAGCATTTTCCAAGAGACAGAAATTTTATTCCAGTACAGGCGTAATAAACAGAAGTCTCTTTCGGGAGTGATCCGGCTGCACAAAGGACAACTGTCAAAATGGTCGCCACAGCTTCACCTCTTGGACAAAAGAACACAAAATCTTCCTCCTTAAAGGGGTGCGGTGGCTCGCGAGCCCCGTCTGGAGCAGAGGCTGTCTGGGGGAAGAGAGACAAGGCAATGAGACACTAGGACAGCCACAGCGTGGTCTTTTAAATGCTCGAAGCCCTGTGCGAGATGCAGGTTGCATGGCACGGCAGCAAGCAGCAGGCCAGTAGCTGATCCTCGCAAAGAGGAGATAAAAAGCGGTGTTTGTTTCCCATTGAACCACTCTTTAAGAGGGGGTTTTGGAGGAGCGACAGCATCTCCTAGGGGGTGCGCTCACATTATAAGAAGGAGGAAACCAAAAAAGAATAATATTGTATCAAGCACCGAGATAGAAAGACTGCAACACACACAAAGCCTGATAATGACAATTTTATTTTAATAATTCATATCCATACCTTTGGAAGAATCACTTTCCTTATATTATGGCCACAGAAAGTGCCTCATAAAGTAATTTACTGCAACTAGCCATGGCTATTCTGGCACTGTTTCTAAAGCCACATTCACTCTTCCATTTTTCCCGATCATCTTCCAGATTAACATGCCTTGCCTTTCTCCATGACTTCCCCTTATCTTCTGTGGGGCTCAGTTTATCAGGTGCCTTGAGAGACTCCTCCTGCCTTCTTGAACCTTCCCAGGCTTGCAAAACATAACATGAATGTTCCATGGGTTTGTAGAATGCAGAGCTCAGCATAGCTGCATTACACTTTGCTGTCAGTCACACAACCAGCCCTGTCTATCTTCAGGGCAATATGCAATCTGTATAATAACAGTTTGCATCCATGACCACCTATGTGTTGATACTGTGCTATCACTTGTGATTCACATTAGCATGCTCATCCACACTTGGGGCAATGATCTTTATGTTGTAAGTGGCATTAAACGTTTGCTGTAAAACTAGAGGAATGGTTGGTCGTAACATACCCAATGCAAAGCTGCATTTTTTCCCATGGCCAAAAAGCATAACGTTACCAACCCTTTCATTTTGGCTGGCATGGATTCTCCATATATACAGTAATCCCTCCTCGATCGCGGGGGTTGCGTTCCAGACCCCCCCGCGATAGGTGAAAATCCGCGAAGTAGAAACCATATGTTTGTATGGTTATTTTTATATATTTTAAGCCCTTATAAACTCTCCCACACTGTTTATAAATATTCCCCGCAGAATTATACAGCATAATCCCTTTGTATTCTCTTAGATATTAGGTAAGATTCATTGAAATTATGTATGTAAACACACTGTTTATATACAGTAAAACCTAAATATTATTTTAAAGATATTGAGTGTCTCCGATATCACATATGTTACAGCCATTATGATAGACAGGCCACCAGCAATAAATACGTACAATGCAAGAAAAATAGTATACAGTAAATGTGTGTACAGTGACACTAAACGTACGTACATGTACTAAGCACTGTAAGAAGAAAATTAATTATGGTTACTCACCAACAATGAC
Organism: Polypterus bichir lapradei; assembly: GCA_026402145.1. NCBI lineage: Eukaryota > Metazoa > Chordata > Cladistia > Polypteriformes > Polypteridae > Polypterus > Polypterus bichir. Next base: position 11,972,535 of record JANRMT010062842.1, on the reverse strand, counting down.
ACGATGACTTGTCCGATAACAATGAGTTTAATTTTACTGCACAACAAAGGAGAGCGTTACAGCCCTTGTAAAGGAGCCACTTCAGGCGATTGTGTAGCACTGCCATTGTTCTTCTTCTGGCAGTCTTCAATCCAAATCCCTAAAGCAGATTCCATCCAGACTACTGCCTTATTACATCCACTTACAACTCGTTTTGCACCCTGGTTAAAAAGACACTGCGGCCGTAGATCTTATATTCCTTTCCTACTTTTTAAATAAAAAGAATCGTAGCCTTCAACAAATCCAAAATGTTTACCTTTTCGGCAATCGTTAACATCTTCTTCTTGCGCTTGGGCACGACCCCTGAAGCAGTAGCAGATCGTTTTGGAGCCATAATGAAGGGCTTGACTATGCACAAAGATAAACACAAAAGAGCACAACTCTTTACACAGCGAAACACGTTGATGCTGAATGAGCGAGATGAGACTTCCTGGTTAACACTGCATTCAGTGCGCAGGAACTCAATTGCGTGCTCTGATTGGTTAGCTTCTCAGTCAGGAGAACTTAACTGCGTGCTCTGATTGGTTAGCTTCTCAGCCATCCACCAATAGCGTCCCTTGTATGAAATCAACTGGGCAAACCAACTGAGGAAGCATGTGCAGGAAGTAAAAAGACACATTGTCCGCAGAACCCGCGAAGCAGCGAAAAATCCGCGTTATATATTTAGTTATGCTTTCATATAAAATCCGCGATAGAGTGAAGCCGCGAAAGTCGAAGCGCGATATAGCGAGGGATTACTGTAGTCGGAGCAAGCGTGTGACATACAAAATATGTAAAACTGATATCTTTTTACATTTTCATTGTTGTAAGCTGTTTCCAAAACATTCTGCCTTTCCTGGAATGTGTATACTGATCTCTGCCCGGACATCATCTTGTGAGATCCCAAGTCATGCTTAGGTTAGGAGTAGTTTCCTAAATTAGGAAAATTATTAAAATGCTATCACTTGTACTCCTAAGAATAGGATCAAATTTGCATCACTCTGAGATTTTTAAGCCACTTAGGACAATTTTCCTACTCTGGGATACTTGATAAATTCCAGCACTACGGAGACAAAGGTGAAGGTAAAGTTATTCTTGAACAGTTCTTGTCCAGAGAGACTGGTAATGTTTTTGCAATAGTAATAACTGAAATAAATGGTTTACCAGGTGAGTGTGGTCTTTACTAATATTACTTTCTTACTTCATTACCTGAGATATACATTCTGTATTGACTGTATAAGGTTCAGTTTTAGGCCTATAGTCCTTCCTGCTGTCCAAAAACAAAAAATTACTAAATCAGACTGTTATGAAAAAAGTGAGGTAGCTTTCAATGACTCTATAAAACTGGATCAGCACTGACTAGACTTTTTAAGTTAACTGAGAAAAAATATGCTGTTGAGATGTTTTTGTAATAGGATAAGTTATGTTTCCATTCCAGCTCAGGCTGTGACTAACAGTTCTACCAAGAAATTTAAATGATCACACCCTTTTGACAATAAAGGTTGTATCATTTGTTTATAAAAAGGTTTGCTGGTTATTTATTATTTTTCTTTGTTGTGTTTCATCAGACTTCAAAATTATCTGTTTTCACACCCAGTGGAAACAGTGTTTTCGTAATTATTAAGAAACAGACCCATTGACACTACCAACTCTGATCCAGATTAAAAATTCCTTGTTTGATAATGCAAATCCTAATCAGTCTGATGCATTTAATCCATGTCAGATGGCCCTACACATCCCCAATGCTAGCAGAGACAGTGAAAATTTGAAGTGTTATCAGAAGTAATAGAACTTCTTTACATATTTACATTTGATCTTTTTTTACCATTATGTGGTATACTGTAGTGATACTTAAGAAACAGCTATAAAGAGTGGTATGCATTCCTCTTTCTGTAGGTTCAGTCTACACCTTGAGACTTGAAAAGTAAATCTTTAAAGATATTAGCTGACATAACACATTCTTTGGTAAACAACTTAAATCAGCCAGGAACAGAGCAGACAGACTTTGATTATTTTCAGTTCAGACAGGAAAATGGTAAAGGTTATGTAATTGAACTTATTTGTTCAAAAATATGTTTTTCTCCTTCCCTCATTTTTTTCTAGTACTGTCTCATGTAGTTCAACCTGGAAGCACCATCCACTGGTATCTCCAGAAAATGAAACAAGTAACAATACAACACCAGGACTTAACCAACAAGCTCTAAGACATTTTAATTGAATATCCTGATGAAGTGCAAAGACTCAATCAGGATAAAGTATGTGATCAGAGTCACCCTGGATTGTTTTATTCTCTTAAACTTTTTATAAATTTAAAAATAATTGTTTGACTTAGTAAACGTTCAGCTAATCAAGAAATATTACAATATTTCAGTTGTCAGTCTATGCTATAAATCTGTGTGTATGTCCCAAACACAGTGATTCAAATTCAGTTTTGTATGGTAGGTTTTTTCTGCAAGAAGTGAATTGTTTTCAGCTAAATTCTCCAGGTACTGCATGGATCCTTTGACTGGGACACAGTAGGGTTCAATTTACAGTACAGAATTTTCAAAAGACAGGCTATTTCAAATTTAGGCTTTGTTTCTAAAACTTTGGTGGAAAAAACTCACAACTCAAATTCAATTTTAAATAACATTCTTTACATAGAATGTAAAATCTGACTTTTACCTGAGTCGCATCACAGAAACAGCCATAACCCATATATTAAAGAACATGTAACTTTCTTCCAGTGTATAAAATGCTGTCACTATTATGCTTTAGAGTTTAGGAATATCTAACCATTATATTGCATGATATGATAGCACTTTGCCTTGTTAATCTTGAATCTTCTCAAATCTGCAAGGGTTTTTCCAGGTTCTCCTCCCATAAACCAGAAGGATATGTATGGTGGGTTAATCAACTATTCTAAATAATGCCTTTGTATGTGTGTAATTGGGCACATGGTGGCCCATTCAAGATTGGCTTGTAGTGTAGCCAACAGTGTGTGGTCAGGACTCCAGAAATCATTTGTGGTGCTCCAAGAATAGCACCATACAAGCAGGAGATCGTCTTTAGGACTACATCACAAGGTAATGAAGGAGGTTCGACTAACTTAAAATATTTTGTGGAGATAGACCTGTTTGGTTGTGATTTTTGTAGACTGCAATGTAGGCTGGGAGTTTAATTGCTTGTTAGTATAGGCCTATCAATAATTACTGAAAAGCCACAAGGTGCAGTGGAAACAAATCAGCCCATTTTATCTAATATTTTCATGTCTTTACCCTCATAAAAAATTAGTGGAAATGTAGAAATTAAATTATACATTTCAAAAGAAGGTAGTGTTTGCCAGGCCCAGTGTTTACATCTTTGTGTTTCCCATGTGGCCTAACATCTGCTTCCTAGCTTATTAAAAGGCTTATTGACATTCTCATTCTCAAAAAGATCACGAAAAAAATGTTTTCATGTTTTCAGAATACATGTATTTTATTATTAGTCTTCCTTATGGAAATCTGGAGCTTAAATGTTTACTTCATTGAATGGGTAAAGGTACTAGGCAAGTCTTTCCTTAGTAAATGAAAAATAAAGAACAACATAATATGAAAGTAACAGTTTATCCATCCATTATCCAATCTGCTATATCCTAACGACAGGGTCACGGGGGTCTGCTGGAGACAATCCCAGCCAACACCGGGCGCAAAGCAGGAAACAAACCCTGGGCAGGGTGCCAGCCCACCGCAGAGTAACAGTTTATACAGAGCATATTTATTTTAATTTCTTTCTGGTAAACACCATACCAAACTTAAGCACTTTAGCATAACCTCCCTAATTAAAATACATTTGCTTCACATCTATCCAACTTCAAAATGCTCAACCTGTAAAGATCTTGCTGATCCTAGTTGGCATCAACTAATATTCTTACCATACCGGTGGTACAGTGGCAAATTGGTAGCACTGCTTCTTCCTAGTAATGAGATCTTGGGTCATGTCCTGGGTCCTTCCTGTGTGGTAAAGCTTTGAGTACCGAGAACAGCGCTATATAAATGTAAAGAATTATTCTTATCTAGATCATTCGTATATTAAAAAAAGGAGTGGACATTACGGTAGGCCAAATTAACATTTATAGGTATCTTAAAGTGTATTTTAAGATTATAACAAAGAATTATGGGTATCTGAGAATGTATCCATTTCAAGATATCTTAACTATATGTTCAAATATTTCAAATGCATATAAGGTATGCAAGAAAATTACATCCTGGTCGTATACATATTTGAAGTGTATTTTAAGATATTTCAAATACATTTCTGGATGTCGTGATATAAGTTCCTCTGCCCTTAACATACTTTCGAGTATATTTCATGATATTTTAAAATGTCACTGTGTGCATTTTGTGAGCAGTAATTTAAGATATTTTAAAATGACTTCTTCTAAAATCACTTCTGCTTTAAATTGGAATTCTAGTCATTTTAAGGTATCTTGAAATTAACTCCAAATATCTCAAAATTGCACAAGATTGTAAGATATTTCAAAATGCATAGGAATCTATTTTAAAATAACTGGAGATGTGTCTTATGCATATTCACATTGACACACATTCAGAATATCTAAAATGCATTTTAAGAAATCTCAGTTAATTTCCTGATATATTACAATAGGTTTCTTAAAATGGGTTTCTGCTCTGAATTATCTTGAATTCCAAGATATCAGGAATTTTATTTTAAGGTATCTCAAATATATTTAGAGATATCTTTAAAAAGACAGTGTTATGTCTTGCACCTTGTAAAGATACCTGAGTTAATGGGAATAACCAGAAAAGGGAATGTGCAACAAGGCAGAAAATTAAAACCTAAAGTCACTTGTTTCATTTGTCTAAAAAAACAATAACCCAATAAATGATGGTATAGTTTTCAGAAGCAAATGTCTACAACTAAAATGTAGCTATAAAAACGTCAAATTAAAATAATGGGTTTTTAGTAGTTTTTATAAATTGTTCCACAGTATTAGCCTGGCATATCTTTATTGGTAAAGAATTCCAGATTTTAGGTGCATAACAGCAAAAAGCCATCCAATCACTTCTTTTAAGCTTGGCTCTTCATATTATAAGCAGACCACCATGAGAAGTTCTAAGGTTATGACTTGGAGTGGAAGGGGAAAGGCACTCCAAAATATAGGAAGGGGCAATATTATTTAAGGCTTTTATATACCATTTGTAGTATTTTAAATTCAGTTGTAAAGAACACATGTAACCAATGCAACAACACAAAAACTGGTGAGATGTGCTCAGAATTTTTCTAGTTAAGATTCTGGCTGCTGCATTCGTCACTATATGCAATCGATTGATGTTTTTCTTAGGTAGTCCTGTTAGGAGTGCATTACAGTAGTCTAGCTGACTGAAAACAAAAGCATGAATTCATTTTTCAGTGCCTTGTAAAGTTACAGTATAAGAGGACTAACTTTTCCTGTATTCCTTAAGTGAAAAAATATAGTTGTAGTAATCTGGTTAATGTGCAATATAAGGTTTAGGTCCGAGTCCATGATTTCCCCTAAATTCTTTACCTCCGTCTTTACTTTTAAACCTCAGGAATCAAATTTATTTCTAATACCCTTGCTACTTCCATTTTTGTGAAACACTAAGATTTCTGTTTTTTTCCTTATTTATTTTGAAGAAGTTACTAATCATCCATCAGAAATACCGCTAAGACATTGGATCAGAGATCCAAGAGTATCAAGACCATCAGGTGCTATCAATAAATAAAGCTGTTTGTCATATACATAGCTATGGTAGCTCACCTTGTGTTTTGAGATATGGAGTTCTACATCACAGCACTGCTGGGTATCGTGGGTGCCTTCAGTGGATGCTATAGGACATTGGGAGACAAGGTTCTCATCTAGCCGAGAAGTACTAGTAGGTCATGAGGACAGAAGCCCCGAAGTTCTTCCGGCTGATTAAATAACTTAAGTGCTCCATGTGACCCGGAAGTGCTGGCAGGTCACATGGACAGAAGAGTAGAAGCACTTACAGGTTTTGCAGACATTAAACTAGAATCCCTAGAAAGATTTTGTTCTCCCTGAACACCCTACTATTCTTAACATGTGCAAGGAACCTCATTTGTCCTTATCACCACATCAATTGCCCGCTGATAATTGCTTTTGTTTTGCAAATGTGTCAATTAGCGGCACTCAATGTACACTCAATCATCCCCGAGCCAGAATTTTCACTTTCAGCTGAAGTCTACATTGAAGATTTTATCTAGCAAACAGTTGTAAAGAATTATATATGTAATGATATATCGTTATTTGAAATATTATACATTTCATGCATGTTCTGTGTCTACAATAATATGTGTAAATATACAATGATATAAGAAATGTTAGGTCTTGTAGACACAAATCAAATGTATCAAGTGTTTATATTATATCAAATATAACTGCTTGAACGTGAATTTTTAATTTTTTGACAATCGCATTTATGTGATATGGTTTGTGGTTCTGATATATACAGTACCATATCGTCTGCATATAGAGAAATTTTCTGTTCCAGTCCCTCTCTGATAATCCCCTTTATCTGATAAGCGTTTTGACAGTGAACAGCCAGTGGTTCAATGGCGATTGCAAATAGCAGTGGTGACAAGGGGCATCCTTGTCTGGTACCAAGTTCTAGTTTAAAGTAGTCTGAGCAAATGTTGTTAATACAGACTGAAGCTTCTGGATTGGTATACAGTAGTTTGATCCATCTACAAATGTTCGGGACAAACCCAAATTTCTCTAAAGTAGTGAAAAGGTATTTCCATTCAATCATGTCATGCTTTTTCTGCATCCAATTATAATAGTATTTCTGGGGTGTTTGACTTTACTGGTGAGTATATTACATTAAACAGGCGTCGAAGATTTGAAGATAAGTGTCGACCCTTGATAAATCCAGTTTGATCTTGTGATATTATCGAAGGCAGCACTTTCTTCATCCTTCTAGCTATGATTTTTGAGGGTATTTTAACATCATTATTTCTTTATTCTATGTTAATTAGTGTTCCCTAAGTTTAATTCTTATTTATTTTGTATTTTTTCTCGTTTTTCATCATGTAAAGCACTTTGAGCTACACTGTTTGTATGAAAATGTTCTATATAAATAAATGTTGTTGTTGTTGTTGAGCTGAAAGTGAAAATTCTGGCTGGGGAATGACCAACATGACCCACACTCCAAAGAATCGCCCTTTGTTTTGTATACTAGAATGAGCATACTTTTTTCAGATCTACTGTGATCTTCCCTTCACACACAGTTATTTTACATAGATCTTTCAACTATTCAACTCCAACACATTCAGCAATTACAAAACCACACTAGTTGGACATGTTGGTTTGCCTGTCTTCATCTTTTTTCAGGGGTTTTGCAACTTCTTTTAAAAATGTGCAGTGCAGTCCTTTTGTTTTTTGAAAACGAACATTGCAGTTTGACTTAGCTGACAAGCTAGGAAGACATGGCAGAACAACATTATAATTAAATACGAAACCACAGAAAAGATGGTGCTGCTGACTTTGGCTGATGTCCTGGTCACACTGTTAAGATTGTGCTTTTACATTACTTGCACAAATTTTCACTGCTTTGATTATTTATGACAGGGGAACACTTTTAAACATTTGGAACCAATCTACTCACCTATTATGAGGCAATCTACCTATTGACCCGTTGTGTCCAGGTAACATTCTTCATGAGATATTACATGATGAGGGGAACAATAACAAAGGCACCACAGGAGACAAACCATGGAAATGGAGAAAGAAACACCACAGCAAAAGAGCTGGTGTGCAGAACAGACTAAGGGAAAAAAATACATCATCCTCCTCTGCCCAGTACCCTACTCACAAATGTCCAATTACTTGAAAACAAGATGGATGATCTCTGAGCCAGGATTAAATTCCAAAGGGACATAAGGGACTGCAATGTTTTTTGTTTGACTCAAATATGTCTTTAACCTGCAATACTGGACTGAGCAATAACCCCATCTGAGTATTTCTCATTCTTTCAGATAGACAGAACGGCTGAATCCAGTAAAGGGTGGAGCTGTCTGTTTTATGATAAACAATAAATGGTGCAATCCCAGGAACATCTTGACTCTTTTGCACTTGTGTTATGCTCAACTGGAACATCTGATGGTCATCTGCCAACCTCATTACTTGCGTGAGTGGCTTCAAGTACCTGGGTGTGTATATCACCAAATACCTGACATGGACCCAGCAAACACAAACTTAGGTCAGGAAGGTATGACAGAACCACTATCACAGCCGAAGAAATTCAAAGTCTCCACCCATATTTTGAAAACTTTTTACACCAGCACCACAGAGCGCATCCTAACACAGGGCTGCACATCATGGTTGGGAATTGCTCAGTCAAAGATCGCAAAGCCTTGCAGAGAGTGGTGCGTTCAGCAGAGCACATCTTAAGTTCAGCATTGCTTTCTCTGCAGCATATCTACACCAAGCACTGTAGTACTAGGGCAATATAAATAATTATGGGCTCTACCTAGTCCAGCAACGGACTGTTCAGTCTGTTCAACTGAGGCAAGTGGCTGCACAGCCTAATAGCAATAACTGAGAACTCTGACATGCCAACAATCATTCAAACCTAAAACTTATAAAACTGCACAGTCACTTTATACGTTCTACTGTTTCAGATTTTAGATTTTAACTTAATTTTTATCTAGTTTAACTTAATTTAATTCAACTTAGTTCATTTTATTATTTTTTCTTAATTTTCCTATTTATTTTATTGTGTGTTTACTTTTGTTTTGAACAATCTTGGAGTAGGCTAGTGTTTTATTTCACTGCACATTGTACCTGTATAACTGTGTGTGTGATGAATAAAACTTGAATCTTGAATCATTATCCCATTTTTTCTCCTAATTCAGCATCTTCTCTGTGTACTTCTTCCAGGTATCCTTAATCTCATTACTATCAATGAGTATATTTTATTTATTTTTCAAACATCTACTACTACTATCTATTACTTCCCATCTTTCTTTTGCTATCTGTTCTGTGTAAAGAAACATACACTTACATGTTTTTCTTTGTTCCATTCAATACAGCTAGATGTTTTGAACTTGCATGCAGAGTAACTTGGTATTGTGTGTACTGCAAATCACATATTGCTAGGAAATGTGGAGGCGTTTGTTTAAAGAAATGCATGCAATTTGACAGAGCCAGCATCTAGGAAGACATGGCAGAACCACATTAGGATTAAATACCAAATGCAAATGGAAATTTACAGGTGACAACTTACAAATTTACAATAAACAACTATCTTTTCAACGTGGAGACAATGAGTAGAAAGCGAATGTACTATCTATAGAGCTGGGACATACATGTTAGTAGATAGTAGCAGTGCTAGTGAATTAGAAGCTCATGTTTACCCTACATCCCTCTGGATGACAAGGGTTTTGAGTGCTTTGTGAAATAATGATGTTTAACTTGTTTCCTTATTTTTCAATTCCTTATGTTTCAATAAAATTAATATTTTTTTTGCTACCAGTGAGAGTTTTTGTGAATTAATTTTACTGTCTTCATTTTTTTCTTAGATGTTAAGACTATTTTGTTAAAAGGAACAGAAATGCTTTGTTTAAAATAAGTCTATATTTTTCTTTTTTCTTTTCTATTGTTCTTGAGCAGAAATATCAACCCCTGTAACTACATAAAAAGTTTACTAAGCAATTTAATAAAAAAACGATAAAGTTTACATCAATAGAATGTTTTGATTAGAAAAAGTAATAAAAATGTATACCTTTGGAGGTACATGGTGAGTGTGGATTACCCCATCCTCATTATAAAATATGATCTGAGTTTATGGGGGAAGGACCAGGGTCCATATCCTTCCAAAGTTTCAGCAGGTTTACTTGCTATAATCATTCACTCAGTCAACAATTAAGCTGTCTCACCAAATTATCAACAAGCAGCTCTCCTCAACTTCATAGGTGTCTTGCCAATGGGCCAATAATTTGGAGTGGGAGGTGGGGACGAGGACCATGACACAATCTCCTGGTAGGAACTCCCAAAGAAATGTGCCTCAGTTATAATAACAGGCCCGTGCTGCTTGCGCCTTTTCAATGTGTTCTTTAAGAATGGATCGAATTTTCCCGAATCTATCACATAATTGTGCAATATATTTGAATATGTTTGTGGAGGTAAGTGACTCTTCCTCCCATCCTTTTTTTAGATGTAATATGCCCCGGCTTTATTGCCCATATAATAATTGAAATGGTGAGAAACCCATAGAGACTTGAGAAATTTCCCAATAGGCAAATAAAATGAGAGAAAGTAACTGGTCCCAGTTCCTCCCATCCTCGCTGACCACCTAGTGCAGCATAGTTTTATGGTCTGGTTAAACCTCTCAACTAAACCACTGATTTCAGGATAATATACCAAGGTTTTTAAATGCTTCATCTTGAATAATTTAGCCAATTCTGTGAACGTCTCCGAAATAAAAGGTGTACCTTCGTCTGTTAAGACTTCTTTAGGGATGCTGACTTTCGCAAATACCCCTATGAATTCTTGTGCTTCAGGATATCAGGTCACATAATCAACAACAACTAAGATATACATATGTCCTCTAGCAGAGGGCTTTAGGGGCCCTAGTAAATCAACCCTGATCCGTTTAAAGGGAATGCCAATAAGCAGTGTGGGAACCAGAGGAGCCTGGTCCTTCTTAGGACTTTGTCATGGTTGATACTCCAGGAAAGAAGTGCAAAAGTGTTGAACCTACTTATTAATCTCTGGCCAACAGAATAAGAGCTAAACGCGCGCAAGAGTTTTTTTGGTACTCAAGTGGGCACCTAAAAGGTGGGTGTGTGCTGGTTTGCAAGCCTGCCATTGGTAGGACTGAAGGACTAACAACAATGTACGCACCTTCCTTTCATGCTCTGCTACCCGATACGGAAGGTCATTATTCAAGATAAAGTGGGGGCTCTGTGGCATGAAAGTTTGTGTGAGTTGGCCATTAACCAGAATTTTGGGATTTTCCGCAGACTTAACGGAATCATTGCTCATGTTTAAAGGAGGCCGGAGTTTGCCTGAATGGAAATTGTAATACAGAACGAGGGTCAGGGCTGACCTCAGTGGATGTTCTTTTATCCCAAGACATTGATGCTTGAGTTGAGGATATTGTGTCTTGCGATGTTTCGGGATGCACTGTGTTACACTGGATGGCCACATGACCCCTCAATGCTGGCTGTAAACACAGCATGGAGACAGCTTGGGATGTATTATCTGTCTATTACTAGGCTCAAACATATCTTAGGAGTGAATTGTGTTAAACCGCTTTTACTGTCAGATCAGTATCACCAGAAAAGGGGGATTCCAGAGGACTGTCACCGTAATTGCCCTAAGCGAGCCCTTGTAATTGATGAAATAAGAGATAGACTTATACCAGTGGGTTTCACTGTGGATACAGGTCACACTGGTCTTATCAGCCAACCACTGTCGTGATAACACAAACTAGCGTGCAACAATAGAAATGTTGCTACTAGAATCTACCAAAGCCATCATCTTATGGCCATTAATAAGTACCAGTCTTACACAGGGAAGAGACAGATGGTTAGCAAGTGCACAACACCTTTCTTCTTTCGTCCAGCTGCAGTCCATGGGCTTGCCAAGCAGAAGACAGTGGGGGATGATGTACCCTACCTCCCCACACTTGAAACACTTGAAACAGTGTGGGGAGCCATGTGTTTTGTTTTTCGGCCTCATTGCTGCCTTTGTGTTGCAGCAGACAAGCTTTTGGTTAGCAACACATCCTGTCCAAGTTTGGTGAGTGGACCATTCTGCTCTCTCAGATTGCGAAGCTGCTTTATATCGCTTTATGTTGTCTAGCTTCTATGTTTTTAAAAGGTTGCCACAGGACTGCCAGGGCGAGATAATTGAGGAGGGCATTTATGAGTAGATTGTAAGCAACCTGTTCTACAACTTGCCAAGAGTCATTCACATCTGGCCTTATCCTGCACCCTGTCTTGCCCCGTAAATCAAACTACTGTGAGAGATTTCACTGCTGTGGGTCAAATCTAACTCATGACAGATCTTCACTTGCTGATCCGGGGAGATGCCATACCTATTTAAGACCTCAGCCTTAAGGGTGTCGTAATTAGTGGCATTCTCCTCCGAGAGAACATAATATTTCCTCTGCGCTCCCCCTTTAGGAATGGCGATATTATGTTCATCCATTCTGCACACCCCCAGTGGTGCCTATGGGCTGCAAGTCTTGATATCATCATCACATAGAGGTAAAAATACCTGGGACGGAATCTGCATTTTGTCCTGTTGTACAACTACATGTGCTTGTGCCCGCGCCTCAGACTCAGTAAACTGTGTGCAGTACTTTCCCACCTGGAGTTTCAGGGTATGGAGCTCTGATGCATTATTCATTAGGATAGTATTGAGGTCTTGCTCTTGGCTCATCTTGGGAGCAAATCTTACTAACTATTCCAACTTTGGAATAAAGACATAGAAAACAGAAAAAGGTTTGGGATAGCCACTTTATGCACCCAAAAATAAGCAATGAATGATCAAAAATGCAGGTCTTTGCAGACATAAGTTCACAACAGAACTGAGATAACAGAGTCAAGATAGGATTTACATAAAAGGGTTTAGGAAGTGATGTCATTAATACCAAAACCGTAAGTGAAGTCCTTAGACTGAAGTGGGATTTTCTTCAGTTGGTCTGCAGAGGAAAGAAAGGAGTAGAAAAATACTGCCTCCCGGCATGCCGTCTGGCATGTAGTTACAACCATTCAAGCCCGATAACTGACTCCCATTCACATGTGTGTGATACAAGATTTCTGAGGAAAACAAAATGTGGCGTTATCTCGTTTACTTCTATTAAAATGAATGGACTTTTGAAACACCCCTAATATTTGTTCATTATTTTCCATCCTCCTGCATAAGCTCTGGCTCCTTTCCCACAAGAAGTAACATTGCATTGCCAATGCCTAGTATATATGATTCTATTCCACTCTTACCTGACCCTGTCTCTTTGCCTTGTGGGTGGTGATTTCACATATTGTCTCCGTATTGCTAACTCAGTACAGGCTGAGTCCGTATGGATAGTTCTTGGTTCTTCCCCTTTTACCATGAGTAACTGTAATAGGACCACAGGCAACACAGATCAACATTGAGGTTCACAGGCCCTCCCAAGCATGCCAAGGCCACAATCCTAGTAGAGACATCCATTTTTTTAAACAAATTGTTATTCAGATGTTTTATCAATTAAAGTGGATGTAATGTAGAGCTGATCATCAAACACAGAATAAGTATAACACCTGCAAGATTATAAATGCATTTGTTTTAATTTAAAAGGCTCTTTAAGGCTGGAAACACTGTTTTTGTTTTGGTGTTAAAAAAACAATATTAAAATAGACTTATTTTGCAAGCATTCATTTGTTTTCAACTGCCAGAGAAAAATCAGAGTTGGTGTTTGCTAAACCTGCCAAGCACTAAGTCATGTCTATGTGACTTATAGCTTTACAAACACATAACTTTTTTGTCTCTTGGCAGTGCCTGCAAGGCTCGTTAGGAGCTCATTTTAATATGCTTACAGTAAATTGTGGACATGCTAGAGACAGCTGAGCAAATATACACACTATTTACATCTCTAGCTTTAGTATTATGCTGCAGTCCCCATGAGCTTGTCATTACACACCATTGTCGTAAGGCATTTGGTGCTAAATAGGTACAGGGTTTCAGTGTCTCAGTTTACTGTCAGTCATATGATTGATGAATGCTTTAAGGCCATAACTTCCTCTCTTGAGCCAATTCAATAGGAAATTCCCAACACTTTATTATCACAGTGCCTGGATGGTTTGGCAGGTCAGTGAAAAAAGACTGGTGTGAAGACAAATCACTGAAGGGAAAGAGAGATTTATCATTGCATTAAAAGAAAGGCAAAAAGATTGGTAATTGATCCAGAATCTTCCAGTAGTGCTGCCAACTGGGATGGCAATTATAGTTAGACCTCAAAAAAAAAGTAATTCTGTAAATACTTGGGTTTTGAGATTCAAGATATTGATTCAGTGCTCTGAAGAAATGCTTTTGCACATTTTGTTTGGTCTGATTTTTAGTTAGTAATGTATGTGTTACTATATTATGTTACACATACATTTGCTGTGCAAATATATTCTCACACGGAAATACATTAAACAGGAAAAATATTTTTGTGTTTTTTTTTTTTTCAATTTAACACTTGGCACTTTTATTGTCTCATACAGAGTAATTTGCTCTTACAAAGGGAAAGAGTGACTATGTAAATGACAAGCTAGTCATCTAAAATTGGGACAGGAAAGAAGGGCAGAAAAAAAGAACAAAGGGTTATTTAGTAAAGACTGCATCAATCAATTTTAGTGCAGATAAGACTGGGGAGCATTTAAATTATTATTTTAGCCATTACTGTGTCTTACACTCATCATGTTCAAAAAAACATTTCAAATAATTGCATTTAAAATATTTTTATTTAACATAGTGGCACAATTATCATTGAACCTCTCTCACTGTTCCAGGAACCTAGGTTTTCATTTCATTCAAGAATCTTTCTGTGTTTTCTTTCGTTGCATGTTTTTCTTGTGCTTTTTTGTATTTCCTTTTATATCACACCAAATAAGTTAATGAAGAACTCCAATTTAGCATGGTAGGACCATGTGGGTATTTGCATGAATGGGGTCGGTAAAAGGAAGGTGCCTCTTTCAGTATTCACATCTTCTTTCTGTCTGATGTTGTTAGAATAGGCCCCAGCTCCAGTGCTCTGAACTGAAATACCTGAGTACAAAAAAGCAAAAGTCAAGAATATTTTGCAATGGGTAGCTCAATAGCACACTTTAGCACTATTGCTTCCCAGCTCTGGGGTCTTGGGTTTTCCCAGTCATGGTCTGTGTGGAATAGGCATGTTCTCTGGGGGCACTCCAGATACAACTCCAGATGTAATATACATATTAGGCTAACTGCTAAGTAGACTTAAAGTTGTTAATTTGCAAATGTATCTTGCACATTCATCTCACCCAGGCCTTGGCTCTGCTTTGTCTCTGATGATGCTGGTATATACAGTGGATATGAAAAAGTCTACACACACCTGCCAAAACTGTGTAATAAATAAATGAAACCTAGAAAAATCCTGTCACAACTTACTCCGCCTTTATTGCAAAATTGCAATCTATATAAAAAAGGGAAAACAAATCAGAAACTGTTCAGCGAAAAAAGGAAAAAATAAAAAACATACAAAAAACTGGCTGCTTTAGTGAACAGACCTCCTATACTAATACTTAGTTGAAGCACCTTTTGATTTTATTATAGCACTCAAGTCTTTTTAAGTAAGAGTTTATCAGTTTGGCACATCTGGACATGGCAATTTTTTGCCCACTCCTCCTTGAAAAAGATTTCCACATCTGTCAGATTACGAGGGTAACTCCTGTGCACAGCTCTCTTCAGGTCATCCCTCAGATTTTCAATGTTATTAAGGTCTGGGCTCTGGCTGGGTCTTTCCAGAACATTGATCCTCCTTTGATGAAGCCATTGCTTTGTTGATTTGGATGTACACATACATAGAACGTGTCAGTTGCCACAGTGACATCCCATGTGTCCAAACTCCAAAAGCTATTAGTCAGTTATCACACCTAAAAGTCCACATGTATCCCTACTCAATACCTTCCTCTGTCATTCCTTTTGGTTCTCATAAAATGTCAGTGATTTAAGAAGTGTTAGCCACTGAAACTACTGCCAAACCAGTCAAGGTTTCCAAAATCTCCTTTTCAGGTACGGTAACCAACATAATGAGTATTTTCATACATGCCTTCAATCATAATCAGATATCAAATGCTTAATTGCATCAATGATCATACCTTTGAAAATTGACCCACTTTCAATGTAATTTGTACCGTTCATTTATAAAAATCTTCTTTTATTTTGTCAATTACTATTACATTGAATTTTCAATGCAGTTCTGTAATCAGTGCTACAGGTGAAATAAACAAAAACTGTTGCTGATAAAGAGCTGCTAGCCACCAGAAACTGAAAACAAGCTGGATTATACTAGATTGAACCAGTGGACTACCTATAATAGCCAACAGTGGGCTGATAGATAGACAGCTGACAGTTGGAGGGACTGGTCAGCTGTGCAGACCAAAACTTGGATTGACTGACATGAAGACAAATGAAAACGGTTTGAATTCAACATCTGTTTAGACAAATCAAGAACAAAAAAAAAAATGATAAGGAATAGAGTACAGCACAATACTACTGCTGTATAGCCGAAACAAACAAAACCAAAAGAGATCCAAGAAAGCCGACCATTCTGCTCAAAATAACTGCAGCTTGGATGACTTTAGAGAGACTGGTGAGTGAATATCCACAAGGGGACTGCAGCTCCAGTAAAAGAAAACATATGGCACCAAAGGGTTAAACACACAACAAATATGAAAGTGCAACTACAATTAAAAATGGAACAGGTGGAATAGTGGTAAGCAATAAAAAAAACACAAAAATTATGGAATTTATACAAAAACATCCATCCATTATCCAACCCACCATATCCTAACTACAGGGTCACGGGGGTCTGCTGGAGCCAATCCCAGCCAACACAGGGCGCAGGGCAGGAAAAATACCACGCATGCACCCAACCTGCATGTCTTTGGACTATGGGGAGGAAACCGGAGTTTGATGAATATTGTTTAAAAACGTACTATACATTTCAAGAAATACTTATTTAATAACTAATTGTGAGCTTACTGTAATTAATACAGACCTTTCACCAGATTGCTATATTGTGCAATCTTTACATTCACAATAGATTTAAAATGTATTATACAAATCATGTATAGGGGTGCAGTTACAAGGCTGAAAGCTTATCTAGAAATACCATTTTTATTTATTATCTTGTAATAATGAGTTTTACTAAAATGGGTTATTCATACTTTGTCAAGCTGTATGCTTTTGTTCAAAGCTTCTGGCAACTTCAAACAACTTTTTACTGTTTTCTATATTGAAACACCACTGCGAAGCACTTAATAAGTTTGGAAATATAGTATACTTGTTTACAACTAATTTTTTTGTTTTTTACAATTAATGCACATGCAGGTTAAGTACAATGCTCATGGTCACACACTGTGTCAGAGGTGAGTAGTGAATAGGCAGTCTTGGTGTTTAGAGTCAAATGCCATTACACCAAACTTCTGGCCTTTCTGATTTCTGGTTACGCCTGCAGTGTATTGAACTATTTTGTTATTTTACCTTTTTTCCTTTTGTCCCTTTAATTTTTTTACCTACTTAAGACTTTTTGCACTGAACTGATTGTTTTATGGAAAAGTTCAAAGAAAGCTGTTGAGTGACACTGCTGTCTACTTCATTATCTTATTATAGCATCCTACTTTTTAATATCTAATGCATGGCAAGTCACAAATGGCAATTATGTCATTTGTGTTATGAAAATGCTGCTAATAGAAAGATAACAGTGGTAATCTCTGCTCAGAATGTTCTGTAAAGATTGGAAAATGTATGAAAGATGGATCTACTTCTGAGGTTCTTGGGACAGAAATTAATTCTGTATCTAGCTTTGCCTCTGTAGCATTAAGATTTTCTTTCTCTGGTAATTAAAGGAAAAGTTTGGTATTGTAAAAGCAAAGCATTTTTTTTATAAAGTAAAAAAAAAAGCCTAGCATGCCTTTTGTGCTTTAAAATGGAAATGAAGGTTACCAGGGTCCAAAGTTGAAAACAAAAGCCTTGCGCTTCACAAATACACCCATTTCTTAAGCGAAGAGTTTTATTGTTTATTGATTGGGATTTCACACATATGGCAAAACAATGTATCCGTACCATTTTGGGAAAAAGGAAGCAGAAAAACAGCCAATTTAAAAGGAGACAAACTGTGCACTTCCTCCACAGCAACCTTTTAGCTCCACGGGAGTGTTCTTCTATAGCTTATACTTTTCACCTCATGAAATGATATTCAAGTTCTGTTATTGACATCACCGAAAGTTGATACCAGATGTGAGCTACTGTCGTTGTCCTGTAGATAACTAGACAATAACCACTGCAATAAATTACATAATTACTTGCAGTCTAATGCTTCCATACATAGCAGGCTGTATACCCAGAAAAGAGGATGGCTGTAATTTACCACACAGCACATGAAGGACTAATCATTTTTGGTAATTGTCAAGTATCACTGACACATTTCCAGTGCTGAGTGTTAAATCATGTAATAATCCACATTTAAACACATCAACTGATACCAATCCATCATTACATGGCATGTCTGAAAATTTCATGCAGACCATGGTGCTGTGAGGCAGAATTGATAACTCTTTGCTACCACTTTGCCAATATGTAAAAATCTAGTAAACTTTAACCTAATTTAAACTAAATGTATGCCCAGTTCCCTTTACTTCCATTTTAACCTTCTTTGCATTAGACACAAGCGTTAATAGGGGTGCGGAAACTGTGCTAAAAGCGTTAGTCCAGAGTGTCATTCAGGCAACTGTACAGATAAATCTTGCGTAAGTGTTAGAACCGAGAATCACTCGGGCTGTAAAAATACTATCAGGGCTGGCATTCTTTGGAGAAATTGTGTCTGAGTGTCGGTTTTCACTAATTATGAAATATCTGCACTTTACCAACAATGAAGACTTTGATGAGAATATCCATTCAGCACCCAAAATGACAAAAATTTGGGACATATACCAGGCGATTGTAGTAAAGTTTCAGAGCGTCCACATTCTGGACTGCAATGTCAGCATAGATGAAAGTCTCATGTCTTATAAGGGCAGACAGTTGTTTCCTGAAGAGGCATTAGCTCTCTTGGAAATGTGTTCTTTTGAAATTGCGGCATATTAAGTAACTAAACAATATTGTAATATACCAGAAAAGGCGATATCCCTCCCATCGTGATTACGGCGGTACAAGAATCACATGAGAAAAAATATACTTTAGCTTACATTTACTGACGGTTAACGCGGTTACAGACGGGAGGCATATGGACAGACTTTATCCAGGTGGGAATCTGGATCAACACAGGCTGCCATTTCTCGTCCCCACGCTGGGAGGTTTTTCGGAACTTTGCCGACTAATGCCCCAAAGGGTCTGGCTGTTGTCCAAGCCTTTTATACTGTTCTTCTTCAACTTGGTGGTCCTTTCTGTCTCCAAACAAAGGCAGGAAAGGGCTGAACTCCTCCTCCACAAAATACAGAAATATCATAGTGCTTACATGCCGGTTCTCATTCTCCCAACAAGGAAAGAAGACTTTGTACTGACAGAGGACAGAAATACTCTTCTGTGTTTCAGCTGACTATACAATCCTCCAGTTGTCTTTGGCTATCTAATCCAATGCTTGGCTAGCAATTCTAACTGCTGAGAACTGCAGAGGGGACTGGGCGGTCTCTTGGTCTGGAATCCCTACAGATTTTTTTTTTTTTTTCTCCAGCTCTTGGAGTTTTTTTTTTGTTTTTTCTGTCCACCCTGGCCATCGGACCTTACTTATTCTATGTTAATTAATGTTGACTTATGTTTATTTTTTATTGTGTCTTCTATTTTTCTATTCTTCATTTTGTAAAGCACTTTGAGCTACATTTTTTTTGTATGAAAATGTGCTATATAAATAAATGTTGTTGTTGTTGCTGAGCCCCTGTGTGCCAAATTTAACATGCACATGTGAATAAATCCATACCAGTGAGCATAGAGACAGTGACATTAATATTAAAGAAAAATGTAGTATAACAACAGTCATGGATACAGTACATAGCGGCAAAAAGAGCAAGATTTGACATAAAGCTTTATGAGATTTGTGAATCTAAAATTGGATAAATTTGGAATTCGGTCCTGTAAATAGAGAAAAGGACGATGTTTGATCTGAAACACAATCAGTACGGCCCTGCTACTTGCTACGTGGTGCTGACTTTGATAGGTGCTCTGCTGGATCAACTTTACTATGTAACCATCGACAATTTCTATACTTTGACAGAGCTATTTGACTTCTTGCTACAAAAAAAGACTGATGCATATGGAGCAGTGCGTCCTAACTGTCGTGGCATGCTTGAAGACTTTGGTAGAGCTAAATTACAGCGAGGTGCACTAGCATCTTGGCAAAAGAGTAAAGTGCTGGTACTGAAAAGGAAAAACAAGAAAGGTGTTTGTCTTCTTAGCACTGTACATGATGCAGCTACAGTGACTGCACAGGCAAAAGGCAACAAACAGGTTACAAAGCCTTTTGCTGTGGTCGGCTACAATAGCACGATGGGCAGCGTAAATCGTGCAGACCAAGAATTGGCTTTCTATAACGTTATGCGGAGGCAATAAAAGAAATACTACAAAAAGATATTTTGTCATCTGGTGGAACAGTGCATTTGGAATGCATTTGTGTTATCCAAACAAAAAGCTGGCAAAACTGTAATTTTACATGCCAGCTTGTAGAACAAATCATTGCCACACATCCACCGTCCACTGTACCGCTAAAGACATGCTGTTGACCCACCACATCATAGATCAATCCAGAGTGTCTTATTGATAGACATTTTATTGATTATTATATTATTGATTATATACCTCCAACAAAAAAAACACAATCCAACTCGTTCCTAAGCAGTGTGCTGTTCAAAAACTGATAAATCTGGAAAGAAAATCCGAAAAGAAACATGCTATTATTGCTCCAACTGTGACATTGGATAGTATCTTTCACCATTTAACAACGATTTACCACACAAAGGACTCATTTTTGAGATTATATACTGTTTTGGCATCATTAGTAGTAAAAAAAGCAATGCATTTTACTTGTTTTTTTGAAGTAAAATGCAACATTAAGGAGGTTAAAGCACAAGAACAGTTTAGGTGTTTTTTTAAATATATAAAAAATTCTTCACTTTAGAATACAGTTTCATGTGGCAAATCAGCGAAGGCTGCTGATTAATAACTATTAACACACGAGATTAACATGTTAAAAATTTCTGCAATTATATTTTTTAACGCAACCCCTAAATGTGTTAATTTGACTGTGTGTGACACGTTATTGATGAATCAGTGCTAAATGAATCTAAGTCTCTTAATAGTAGTTGTTTTGTGTCATGGCTACGAAGGAATTCAAGGCCATTTTGTCCTGCAAAACATACTCACATCCATAATACTCTTCTGTCTACTTGCATCCCTTTTGCTTCTGTTACCTTTGACTGGCCCTATATTGAATTTTCAAAATGCTTGCCCTGCTATCAGCTAATAAGGGACCTAGTCACCAGTTTCCTGGCACACATTCCTTTGTACAACCAAGCAAACCTCTCACTGTGCTCTCTTGGTCACAAGACGGTGGCGGTGCACACCCATGAACGTCTCCTTCAAAAAAGACGCAAAAGTGCACTTTTCAAAACTTTTACAGCATTTCACTTTTGACTGCTTTCAATCCAGTGCCAGCAAACAAACAACTGTAAAGGGAGTAGACAGGTGATGGACGACACTTCTTCCCAAGGTCCCTTTGAGGAGAGATTGCCTTAATAACGTCATTCACAAAGTCCAAGAACACTGACATCATCCTACATCCCTTCATGTGTACCTGAAAGGATGCGGGTACATGCCATTTTACTGATCTTTATTTTAAAAGCAGAAAACTAACGAGACATGTTTATATTCAGCTGGATGAGAGAACAATTTGCTTCCACACAGAAAGCTCGTAAGAGTACCTATAAAATGAAACTACTGTTAAATAAGTAGCATCCTTACATAGAAGTACTGCCTATTTTTGCAAAAATGTTACCTGCTGGGGTTGCAACATCATGCGTGTTGGTGCTCTGTTCATCTGATGACAGCTAGTGAACACGAGGTTAAGCACACATGTAGTGTTATAGGTATGTATTTAATCCTGCATATGCTGAGAGGTACATTTAACCTGCCCATTTTAGGGTCACAAGGAGCCAGTGATCATTGTGGCAGCACTGGGTGTTATGTTACAATCCTAACCTAGAATGGAGTAGTAATAAAAAAAAAGATTTATTTTGATTACAAGTGTGAGCTTTACATCTCAATTAGAAGTAAAAGTAGCTCAACCATGGACTGCAAGAACACAAGCCTGACAATAGGAGTTGGAGACTCAGCATGGTGTTCTTCCAGGGCCACATATGGTTACAGGGGCCCAAGCCTAGGAATGAGGTGGTTTGGAGTGGTGTCCTGCTGGTAGACATGGACTGCAGGAACCTGAACCTGGCAGAGAAGGTTGGCTGAACTGTCATTTAGGCATCTCCTTGACTGAAAGGTCTCATTTGGGGGTTACCTGAGGAGGCATTGACTTTAAGGGGAATCACCAGGGACTGTAAGTTTAAAGAGAAGATCCTTGCTGTATTTTAAGTTCATTTTTAGGGTTTATTTATCGGATTAATTTTTAACCTCCTCAATCATTGTTTTTTTTATTGGATTATTTATTTATTGAATAATTTTAATTTATAATAATTTATTTACTGCAGTATTTATTTGAACACTGGTTTTTAGACTGTCGAATTTTAAATATAAGCATTTATAACTTTTACACCTACGTCTTGCTTTGCGTGTTTTCTTAATTGCCCAGCTCATCTCACTTGTGACTATCGACCATTGCAGGTTCAAGAGGCTAACAAGTGGCAAGTGGGAGCATGGAGCTGAACCGCACCATCACATATCAGTTGTGAACATTTGTTTTCTGTATCCGGATATGTTGTTAATAAAAATAACATCCTTTAAATAGCCAGTCTAAATAAGGTGGTTTGCATAAGCAACTGACTGAATAAAGAGACTGAAAATCACTAATGTCGTATTTTTCATCTTCATAAATTAAAGACAGTATTATTGACAGAACCAATCAAAGTGCTATATATAATCTGCATTGTGATGTGGCTTAAAATAAAGTTTTTCACTGTTTATTCAATTGCTTCTGTTACACAAAACTGTCTAATAAACTAACCTACCTAGGCAAGAGTTTATTAAAACTGTTCTGTATTAGAAAATAATCATAATTATTTGTGTTTTATACAAAATATTAATATGTTTGAAGGAAACATGAGTAAAGTTTTGATTAATATGCAGGAAATTTTGATAACAAATTTTAAATATGTAATTAATCGTGATTATATTTTTTAATTGAACAAAAATATTATACTTGGTCATTTATTTATTAAGGAAATTAGAATCTATACTAATAAAAGGCAAAGCCCTCACTGACTGACTGACTCACTGACTGACTCACTCATCACTAATTCTCCAACTTCCCGTGTAGGTAGAAGGCTGAAATCTGGCAGGCTCATTCCTTACAGCTTACTTACAAAAGTTAAGCTGGTAATGGTCATAACTGGAACCTACTTACGTACATATATACGCCCATATCCTGCAGCGGATGCGTCCCCCATCATCACGCCTCCCACGTAATTCAGTGCCTGCCCATATAAGGCCGTCCGTCAGCAGCAATCCAATAGACAAGCTGCCGCTAAATATTTGCGGGTAAAGGACTGTGCTTATGCAAATGAAGATGAGATGGTCAGGGAAAGACTAGTGTTTGGCACAAACTCAGCGAAAGTGCGAGAGAAACTTTTAAGTGCTGGGTCTTAGCTAACATTAAATAAAGCCGTGGACATCGCAAGTTCGCACGAGAGAGCACAAGCACAGCTGAGAACCTTCGATGCATGTACTCCGAGCGGCTCACGTGAGCCGACTATGAATGCAGTACGTAGAGAACAAGCAAGAGCTCCAAAGAGCGCTGAACAAAAAACACATTACACAATTGAGAAGGCAGCAAAAGAATATGAAGCCAGTGACGCATACAAGCATATTCATAAGTTCAGCTACTGCGGAAACAAAGCACAGTGTAAACCTTAAGTTTAAATTAAGTTCATAGACACGCTGCCGCTGGCATTTGTCATGCCTACGACGAATACGATATTCGCGAGATACAAGTTTAATGAGAAGACGCAGGGTATAAACGAGACTTTTGATCACTTTGTAACGGAGTTATAATTGCTGTAACGGAGTTAAAATTGCTGGTGAAGGACTGTGCTTATGCAAACAAAGATGAGATGGTCAGGGATAGAATAGTGTTTGGCACAAACTCAGCAAAAGTGCAAGAGAAACTTTTAAGTGCCGGGTCTGAGCTAACATTAAATAAAGCCGTGGACATTGCAAGATCGCACGAGATAGCACAAGCACAGCTGAGAACCTTCGATGCATGTACTCCGAGCGGCTCTCGTGAACTGACTTTGCAGGACTGAGAAAGGTAAACCCTTTCATGCAGTGTGTGATGTCTCAGGTAAAGAGGAAGACGAGCTGCTTATTGATGCAGTAGGAAAGGAACAACCCTCTGATGCTGAACAAGCCTTTGTAGACATATCAATAGGAAAGCAAGTTGTAAAGATTGTTTAAATCACGTTCATAGCTGCTAAATATTCGCAGGCAAATCCACAACTTAATACCGGGAATGCCTGTTAAACATCTTAGATTCACGAGTACCGATTTGGGTAGTGATCACTTCTATGAATGAAACCTGTTATCTTTACAACGGTTGAAAACAAAGATGAGATGGTCAGGGATAGACTAGACAAACACGGAATGTAACTTGAACACAGCACATCCTCCAAATACGAACCTGATTGAAAGAAATAATGATAATCAAATCCTTGATGACAGCAACACTCATAACAGTCACAAAACAATTACATTGACAATCATGTTACGTTATTTTTAAAATGTTTCCTTTTCTTTTTCATAACATCTTTAACACACTACTTCTCCGCTGCGAAGCGCGGGTATTTTGCTAGTATTACATATTTGTGAGTGGCAAAAGTATGTGAACCTTTGCTTTCAGTATCTGGTGTGAACCCCCTTTGCAGCAATAACTGCAACAAAACGTTTCCGGTAACTTTTGATCATTCCAGCACACCGGCTTGGAGGAATTTTAGCCCATTCCTCCGTACAGAACAGCTTCAACTCTGGGATGTTGGTGGGTTTCCTCACATTACCTGCTCGCTTCAGGTCCTTCCACAACATAAGATTGGATTAAGGTCAGGACTTTGACTTGGCCATTCCAAAACATTAACTTTATTCTTCTTTAACCATTCTTTGGTAGAACGACTTGTGTGCTTAGGGTCGTTGTCTTGCTGCATGACCCACCTTCTCTTGAGATTCAGTTCATGGACAGATGTCCTGACATTTTCCTTTAGAATTCTCTGATATAATTCAGAATTCATTGTTCCATCAATGAAGGCAAGCCGTCCTGGCCCAGATGCAGCAAAACAGGCCCAAACCATGATACTACCACCACGTTTCACAGATCGGATAAGGTTCTTATGCTGGAATCCAGTGTTTTCCTTTCTCCATACATAACGCTTTTCATTAAAACCAAAAAATTCTATTTTGGTCTCATCCGTCCACAAAACATTCTTCCAATAGCCTTCTGGTTTGTCCACGTGATCTTTAGCAAACTGCAGACGAGCAGCAATTTTTTTTGAAGTGCAGTGGCTTTCTCCTTGCAACCCTGCCATGCACACCATTGTTGTTCAGTGTTTTTCTGATGGTGGACTCATGAACATGAACATTAACCAATGTGAGAGAGGCCTTCAGTTGCTTAGAAGTTACCCTGGGGTCCTTTGTGACCTCGCTGACTATTACACGCCTTGCTCTTGGAGTGATCTTTGTTGGTCGACCACTCCTGGGGAGGGTAACAGTGGTCTTGAATTTCCTCTATTTGTACACAATCTGTCTGACTGTGGATTGGTGGAGTCCAAACTCTTTAGAGATGGTTTTGTAACCTTTTCCAGCCTGATGAGCATCAACAACTCTTTTTCTGAGGTCCTCAAAAATCTCCTTTGTTCGTGCCATGATACACTTCCACAAACATGCGTTGTGAAGAGCAGACTTTGATAGATCCCTGTTCTTTAAATAATACAGGGTGCCACCCACCCCTGATTGTCATCCCATTGATTGAAAACACCGGACTCTAATTTTACCTTCAAACTAACTGCTAATCCTAGAGGTTCAAATACTTTTGCCATTCACAAATATGTAATATTTGATCATTTTCCTCAATAAATAAATGACCAATTATAATATTTTAGTCTCATTTGTTTAACTGGTTTCTCTTTATCTACTTTTAGGACTTGAGTGAAAATCTGATGAAGTTTTAGGTCATATTTATGCAGAAATATAGAAAATTCTAAAGGGTTCACAAATTTTCAAGCACCACTGTAATACTTTCTTTGGACTCTCTGCCTGTATGCTTCACATCTGACACAGCACATCTAAATACTGCAGCAGATGCTATCCTTCTTAGTGAGGTGAGCACCAGTTATTGTGCTTCTGCCCACTAACCAGTAGTGCTATCCCAATGGCAGTGGTTCATGCTCAGCTCTCTGCTGCACTTCACTCAGCTACATATTATTTTTTTTGTGTGTGTGTGTTTATGTAAATGCCTGTTTACACTTTGTGCCATTGGTCTGGGCATCTCAAACAGACTCTGAGTGTCAGGAATCAACTCAACACTTACATCAGATGTCATTCTAAGGATGCTTGAAACCCATACTGGTGATGTTGGACTGAGGTTGGCAAATATTTTTAGGCAGGTGTTATTATAAAAATTAAATATTGAAGAAAATCTACTAGTCACCCAGTGTAGAAAAACATAAACGTTGACATATATACAGTATATCAACATTTCGGCGTACTCTTCTGAAAGAACATCCACAGTGCTGTAAAGAAGTACCAAAAGGAACCATTAAAGTCAATGCAGATCACTTTGCTGTACATACCACATTTATATAAGCAGCTCCATATCTTTCTTTTCTTGTCACTGACAACCTATTATATTGTGAGACTGTGCATATTTCATCTCTTCATTTAAAATTTATTTGTAAAGTCCTAAAGAAGTCAATAAATCATTGAAACAGGCAGCAACACGTTTATTTTCCTACTGTGGCAGACAGGTCATTTTCAACAGTGAGACATCAAATTGTTTACATTTCATCATTATTTTCACTTTATTCCTTTGTCATTAGTTTAGCTTCACAGAGATTAATAATGTCATTTCACTGATCAATTTTCAAAGAAAGAAAAAAACAACTTGGTAATTTTTTTGTTTTCTTCTTATGAAGAAAGATAATGCTTACTGTGCTGAGTAAGGAGAAGGTAAAGATTTAATTTCCCATACTTTTCTACTAAAATAACATTATGGTTTGAATGTATTTCATCTTGAATCAATGTGGGAGTGTATTACCTACTTTGCTATGAAACATTACTTTTTTTGTTATTATTTTCATTTTCACAGCTGTGCTAGACTTTTTCATCTATCCATCCATTTTCGGTTTAGGTCTTTTTTCGAATACAAGACTAGTGGGACATGTTGGTCTTACCTTGCAGAACTGGCAGAAAGCCATACTTGATGGAGTCTCAGTCCACTTCAAGGCACACACATTCAATCACAATTATTCAATTGACTTCATTATCCTAACACACGTCAATCATACACGACAGTAACCCAAAACTACTCAGAGAGAGAGAGAGAAAAAAAAACTATGAAAACTCTGCACAGACAGCATTCAAGTTAGCATTCAAACCAAGGATCTTGAAGCTGTGGAGCAGCAGCACTAACCACTGTGCCACCATGCTATACTATGCTACTTCAGTGCTCATCCAATGTAGAGCTCTGTAAATTTGCAGGCTTTTGTTCTGTTATCTTGTTTTAAATTATGCTTCTATTTTAATCAATTATTTTCCTGCTTTACCTTTATTATATTACCTCATAAATTCCATAAAGGTTTTATTAGGCTATTCTGAGAATTTAAGGACCATTTGCATTCTTTATACCCAAGGATGAATTTGCATTCAGCTCATATTTATTTTAAAATATTCTGCCTATTTAAACAGTTGTATTCTTATGACCCTACAATTAAAAGAAAACTGAAAAAGGTGCTTCTGTTTAGCATTCTTTGCCAAGTATGCGCTTTTGTTAGTTTTGTCTATTTCTATACAAATGCAGGAATAAATTCTACCGAGAAGGCAAAATAAAAAAGAGAAGACAAAAATAAATTAATAATTTATACTGTATTTAAGCCTGTTGGATTTCTAATTAGGGGAAATCACATACTGCATTGCCTTTTAACTGCACAAAGACAGCAAAAAGACTAGTTAATCACACAAGAAGTTTAATTTAAAGCAAAAATAAATTACTAATTATAAAATCGGATGGAACGAAAGTAGTGGAAAATTGATTCTTTAAAAATACGATGTAGAAAGGCTTAGAACTACTTCATTTTCGAAATTATCTTTGCCTTATTCTACAAAACTTCATACACCTCAAACTATGTTATAATTAAAGATTGTTGCTTTTTATGTATCACCATCCCATAATAAATCACATAATGTATTCAGTTTATTGGCAAAATTTAGTATTTGTAACTTTGGAAGCAACTGGTCTCAACCATATACTGTAGATTATTTAACATAAATTAAAACTATAGTTGAGCAAAATGAAGGCTGGAAACAACTTCTTCTCCAGCAGTGAGATTATTTAATGTTGTTATTCTTTCATTATTTGGGTGCCCAGCATTTGAAAACTTCTAGTAAGGCTTCTTATAGCACATAGCGAAAAATGTTTCTGAAACAGAAACTTTCCTAAAGAGCCATGAAAGCCAAACAGAGTGACCCAATTTGGTGGTAGGAAGCCCGGCCACCTCGCTCTACATCTATCCAGCTAGAGTGGCTGGAAGTACAGAAAACGGTGAATAGTGAAGACTCCTCATATTCATCTGGCACAACAGAAACAGGGGCTCACTCATCTTTTCTGTTGATTAATACCTTCATGTGTGAGTTTAGTGGTAGAAATCAAACATCTTAATTAAAGAAAGAAACTTATCCTCAAATGGGACAAGTCTTATAAAATGTTTTTGAGTCAGTAATCAGGCAGGAAAAAAGCTGTCCATCTGCGTCATTTCTTACTGTTCTTGAAATAATTGAAAAGGGAGCATTCTTCAGAACAGTCCGTTAACACTAGAATTACCAAAGCCTACGAAAAAACATGTAATTCTAGCCCCACTTAAATCCTTTTGCACCTCTCTGTCAGCATCTTTTGTCTTATAAATGTGTCGAACAACACAAGCAGCAAGCAGCCTGCTATACCGTCCCCCCACCCATCACTACTGCTCAATTCACAAAGAAGAATCTCAGTGCTCAGTGTTTATCCTGGAGTTATTCCCAGTTTGAAATAAAAACTATCCATCCATCCATCCATCCATCCATTCATCCTCTTCCGCTTATCCGAGATTGGGTCGCGGGGGCAGCAGCTTGAGCGGAGAAGCCCAGACTTCCCTCTCCCCAGCCACTTCTTCTAGCTCTTCTGGGGGAATCCCAAGGCATTCCCAGGCCAACTGGGAGACATAGTCCCTCCAGCATGTCCTGGGTCTTCCCTGGGGCCTTTTCCCGATTAGACGTGTCCGGAACACCTCACCAGGGAGGCGTCCAGGAGGCATTCTGATCAGATGCCCGAGCCATTTCATCTGACTCCGCTTGATACGTAGGAACAGCGGCTCTACTCTGAGCCCATTCCTGGATGACTGAGCTTCTCACCCTATCTTTAAGGGAAAGCCCAGACACCCTGCGGAGGAAACTCATTTCAGCTGCTTGTATGGGTCACTACCCATAGCTCATGAACATAGGTGAGGGTAGGAACATAGATCAACTGGTAAATTGAGAGCTTTGCCTTACAACTCAGCTCCTTTTTCACCACAACAGACCGAAGCAGAGCCCGCATCACTGTGGACGCCGCACCAATCCACCTGTCGATCTCACGCTCCATTCTTCCCTCACTCAGGAACAAGACCCAGAGATACTTGAACTCCTCAACTTGGGGCAGGACCTCACTCCCAACCCTGAGAGGGCACTCCACCCTTTTCCGGCTGAGGACCATGGTCTCGGATTTGGAGGTGCTGATTCCTATCTCAGCCGCTTCACACTCAGCTGCAAACCGATCCAGAGAGAGCTGAAGATCACAGCCCGATGAAGCAAACAGGACAACATCATCTGCAAAAAGCAGTGACCCAATCCTGAGTCCACCAAACCGGACCCCCTCAACAACCTGGCTGCGCCTAGAAATTCTGTCCATAAAAGTTAGGAACAGAATCGTTGACAAAGGGCAGCCCTGGTGGAGTCCAACTCTCACTGGAAACAGGTACGACTTACTGCCGGCAATGCGGACCAAGCTCTGACACCGGTTGTACAGGGAACGAACAGCCCTTATCAAGGGTCCGGTACCCCATACTCCCGGAGCACCCCCACAGGATTCCCAGAGGGACACGGTCGAACGCCTTTTCCAAGTCCACAAAACACATGTAGACTGGTTGGGCAGACTACCATGCACCCTCTAGGACCCTGCTAAGGGTGTAGAGCTGGTCCACTGTTCCGCAACCAGGACGAAAACCACATTGTTCCTCCTGAATCCAAGGTTCAACTATCTGATGGACCCTCCTCTCCAGGACCCCCGAATAGACTTTTCCAGGGAGGCTGAGGAGTGTGATCCCTCTGTAGTTGGAACACACCCTCTGGTCCCCCTTCTTAAAGAGGGGGACCAGCACCCCGGTCTGCCAATCCAGAGGCACTGTCCCTGATGTCCATGCGATGTTGCAGAGGTGTGTCAACCTGGACAGTCCTACAACATCCAGAGCCTTTAGGAACTCCAGGCATATCTCTTCCAAACCATGGGGCCCTGCCACCAAGGAGTTTTTTGACCACCTCAGTGACCTCAGTCCCAGAGATGGGGGAGCCCACCTCTGAGTCCCCAGGCTCTGCTTCCTCATTGGAAGGCATGTTAGTGGGATTGAGGAGGTCTTTGAAGTACTCCTCCCACCGACCGACAACGTCCCGAGTTGAGGTCAGCAGCGCACCATCCCCACCATATACAGTGTTGACACTGCACTGCTTCCCCCTCTTGAGACGCCGGATGGTGGACCAGAATCTCCTAGAAGCCGTCCAAAAGTCATTCTCCATGGGCTCCCCAAACTCCGCCCACGCCCAAGTTTTTGCCTCAGCAACCACCAAAGCCGCATTCCGCTTGGCCTGCCGGTACCTATCAGCTGCCTCTAGAGTCCCACAGGACAAAAGGGTCCTGTAGGACTCCTTCTTCAGCTTGACGGTATCCCACACTGCCGGTGTCCACCAACGGGTTTGGGGATTGCCGCCACAACAGGTACCGACCACCTTACGACCACAGCTCCGGTCAGCCACCTCAACAATAGAGGCACGGAACATGGCCCATTCGGACTCAATGTGCCCCACCTCCCTCGGGACGTGGTCAAAGTTCTGCCGGAGGTGGGAGTTGAAGCTACTTCTGACAGAGGACTCTACAAGACGTTCCCAGCCAACCCTCACAACACGTTTGGGCCTACCAGGCCTGACCGGCATCCTCCCCCACTATTGAAGCCTGCTCACCACTGGGTGGTGATCATTTGACAGCTCCGCCCCTCTCTTCACCCGAGTGTCGAAGACATGTGGCTGCAGGTCCGACAACACAACCACAAAGTCGATCATCGAACTGAGGCCTAGGGTGTCCTGGTGCCAAGTGCACATATGAACACCCCTATGCTTGAAAATGGTGTTCGTTATGGACAATCCGTGACAAGCACAGAAGTCCAATAACAAAACACCGCTCGGGTTCAGATCGGGGGGCCATTCCTCCCAATTACGCCCTTCCAGGTCTCACTGTCATTGCCCACGTGAGCATTGAAGTCTCCCAGCAGTACGAGGGAGTCCCCAGAAGGTATGCCCTCTAGCACCCCCTCCAGGGACTCCAAAAAGGGTGGGTACTCCAAACTGCTGTTCGGTGCATACGCACAAACAAAAGTTAGGACCTGTCCCCCCACCCGAAGGCGGAGGGAGGCTACCCTCTCGTCCATTGGGGTAAACCCCAATGAACAGGCTCCAAGTCGGGAGGCAATAAGTATGCCCACACCCGCTTGGCACTTCTCACCAGGAGCAACTCCAGAGTGGTAGAGAGTCCAGCCCCTCTCAAGGAGATTGGTTCCAGAGTCCAAGTTGTGTGTCAAGGTGAGCCTGACTATATCCACCCGGAACCTCTCAACCTCACGCACCAGCTCAAGTTCCTTCCCCTTCAGAGAGGTGACATTAGACATCCCAAGAGCCAGCTTCTGTAGCTGAGGATTGGACCGCCAGGGTCCCCGCCTTCGGCCACCACCCAACTCACACTGCACCCGAGCTCTTTGGCCCCTCCGATAGGTGGTGAGCGCATGGGAAGGGGGACCCACGTTGCCTCTTCAGGCTGTGCCCAGCCAAGCCCCATGGGTGCAGGCCCGGCCACCAGGCGCTCGCCATCGAGCCCCACCTCCAGGACTGGCTCCAGAGGGGGGCCCCGGTGACCAGCGTCCGGGCGAGGGAAAACACCTTCCAAATTTTTTGTTCTTCATAAGAGGTTATGTTGAACTGCTCTTTGTCTCATCCCTCACCTAGGACCAATTTGCCTTGGGTGGCCCTACCAGAGGCATAAAGCCCCGAACAACAGAGCTTCTAGGATCATTAGGACACGCAATCCCTCCACCATGATAAGGTGGCGGTTCGAGGAGGGGAAAAAAATAAATACTATAAAACTATAAAAACTAACAGCGTCAGATCTGGGGTGGTGGTGGGGGGGTTGTATCGTGATCGTGACTCAGAGAATAAAAGTACTATAAATTTACACCAGCTGTTACAGACGCAAATCAAATGTATGTTTTTATTGTATAATATTAACTATAAGAGCAGCTCACCACTCAAAATGGTACATTTGCACAGCACCCAGGATCAAACCTGCAGCCTTTTGATTACAAGTCAGAAGTTCTTACCGCTGTACCACGGAAGCTGTCATATTGCACTTGCACCTTTTGTGAAAGTGTTTACTTGATATTTGGACTTCAGCCTTCACATATTATACAGTTCATATCTTGTCATTTATTACTAAAACATGAAAAACGTTTCTGTTTTAATGATGTGTTTACATAGATTGTTGTAGACACAGAACACGCATGAAATGCATGTGTTCCAAATAACGATATATTATTTCCCCTCTAAACTCTAGCACTTCACTCCCAGATGGGGAGGGGGGATGGTATAGTAGTCTGCTTGCTGCTTGTGTTGATCAACACATTTACAAGACAAAAGGTGCTGACAGAGAGGGACTTAAGGTGGGCCGGAATTACAAGTTTTTTCATAGGCTTTGGTAATTCTAGTGTTAAGAATGGTCAGAGAAATAATGGCAGAGGTCTATATTAAAAACAACCGAATCTGCATAACAGTGCTGAAATAATACTTACATATCATACACTGATTGGTTAAAAGACATGAGGTGCTTTAGCATAGAGAAAACCCAGCCTAAAAGAAAAGTCTTTCTCCGTTATATACTTGTTCTTCAATATCTCTTGAATTCAGCTCTTATTCTGTTATTAAAACTGTATATGTGCCAAATAGCAAGTCTTACATCAGCCCATTTCTTAAACCACCTCCCTGGAACATTCTGTTTATTTAATTGACAAGTTCAACAGTCTCTTTATGGCATTTTTAAAACAAATGTTTACATATTTCCATGTGCACTGCAAACCAAAATACTTAACTATTGTCCTAATTATTGTCGTCTCCTAATTATTCTCTCACATTAGGGACAGATAATCCTTCAAAACTGAAGTATTTGAAGGTTTTGGTAATTAAACTGTGGGTCAATATAAAAGAAATAAAAAGAGTATGAAGCATAGACTAAAAGAAATTGTTAGATAAACACTGCACATAAAAATGAAAAATGGAAAGTAAAATGAATACGATTGTTGCCCTGCTTGACAAGGTGAAAGAAATACTAACATCCTTCATTGAACAGGTGACGGACTACAATTATATTCATAACTCTCCAGAATAACAGAGCACATGTATATATTGTCACATACATGTGTTTCAGATCTCCTCTGAAGCACAGGCTGTTGCCTGATGCCTTTTTTTCATGACACCTGTTCCACCTCCATCATATGTCCTCCTAGACCCGCCTCTTCCTGCCTGGATCCTATATAAGCCCCTCCCACACCGCATCATTGCAGTCTGATTTTGGACTCCTATCTGAAGAGATGTTTAACCTTTGTCCAACTCACTTTTTTGTTTTCAGTGATTCTTAAAAGTGCCCCAACCCTTTATGCTTTGTTTGTCTTGGTATTTCTTACAATATATACAGACAAGTATAAATGTGACACTGTCAAACAAGAAGCCAGTTAATAATTAAAGTGCACAGATATATGTCAGTGTTTTCTTTTGTTTTAGATTTTTGTATATGTACAGTATATATTTATTTGTAATGAGAGGGAAAGGACCAATTGAAATGGAGGAGTCTAATCCGGAAGAAAATTGTAAATACAGTTGTATGGAAAAGGAGACATGTTACTTTGGAAAGAGCAGAGACAGCACAAATGGGTTTAAAATGGGATACAGCCTACCTCATTTGGGTGTAAGCAAAGACCTTCAGGATTTTTGCTTATTTCTGTAGAACAGCCTTTGCAAAGCCTGCTAAATCCCAGCAGGACCACTGTTTTGCATTGTTCGCTTTCCCTAAATATGACTTCTGTAAGATTATCAAACTATCAATAATTACAGACACCTGTTGGACTTTTTGACTTTAATCATTTTTCATTTCATTACGGATGATTTTGTTTGTGATTGTAAATTGTTTTTGTGTATTCTAAATGTGCTAGCATATTGTGGGAGTGCATTGCAACAATGAATATTTGTTGCAGTATATGTTACTTCATTCTCTCTGTCTTCATTTAAATACACTATCTAACTTTTTTGGTTATTTTGTTTTGTCCTGTTATATCAGTTGCTTTGTGTAGTGCTCTGAAAAGGGAAAGTATTGTTTTTTGGGCAGTCATTTGCCAAATGATATGATTCTACTGCCAAATTAAGAGCTTTAAACATATTTTCTAAGAAAAAAATTACTAACAGAGAAAATTAAACATATGTACCTGTATATGCTGTTGCTTAACTGGATACATAACATATTTTTACCCTCTGTAATTATGTGAATGCAGGAAATTTGCTTGTTTGCATTGCTTATTGTAGTGCTCCCAATGTTAATTGGTATTTGGCTACTTAGCTGCTATGTGACAATATCTGTTACAGTCAAGATCAACAGCGATGAAACTAATGTCAGTGATTTAAAATAAAAATGCAGTAAAAGTGACATGACATCAGTAAAATAACTGGTGCACACATCCTAGGAAGACAGGAGGATCCCAGTGATATTCTGCTGCAAATCCAGGTCCACACTTTGAGGGGAAGCCTGTCATTTGAACTAAATGACAGATACTGTACAACAGAAGGACTGAGGAACAGTGCATCTGTTGTACATTATGTAGTGTTAAAAAAAGGGTAGATCTACTGTAATTATGACAGGGGGTGCAGGTCTGTTCAGTGGTGGTCCTGAAAACCAGGAAAAATGCACAACTTGAAAAACCATTGATGTCACCTTTTCCTAATTAAATAAACATAAATAAATTTATACATACAAATATAAAACATAACTCCACAAAACTACAGTATAAGATTATAATATGCACAACACCAAAGTAAGAAGAGAAGTGATTTTAATGCTATAGATTTTTAGTTAATTTCTTTCAAGCTTTCACACTCATAATTTCTGACACATGCCTGATATAAGAATCACCCCAAAATACCAAGAAAGGCAGGTTTACCTCCCAGCAAAAAAGCCTTTTTTTTCTATATCTACTTTTTAATCCTCTTGACTTTTAAGCTAATGTAAGAATGCACATCCAATTTATCTGTCACACTTTACTTACAGTTTAACAAACAATATACCCATACATCCATCCATTATCCAACTCGCTATATCCTAACTACAGGGTCACGGGGGTTTGCTGGAGCCAATCCCAGCCAACATAGGGCGCAAGGCAGGAACATACCCATACTGATAAAGAAAACTGAAACTATGTAGATAGATAGATAGATAGATAGATAGATAGATAGATAGATAGATAGATAGATAGATAGAAACTTTATTAATCCCAAGGGGAAATTCACATATAATCCAGCAGCAGCATACATAAAGAACAATATTAAATTAAAGAGTGATAAAAATGCAGGTATAACAGACAATAACTTTGTATAATGTTAACATTTACCCCCCAGGTGGAATTGAAGAGTCGCATAGTGTGGGGGAGGAACGACAGAGGTGACACTGTTCAGTGGATGCAGTGGATTCTCCATGATTGACAGAAACCTGCTCAGCGACTGTCGCTCTGCCACAGTTGTCAAACTATCCAGCTTGGTGCCTACAATACAGCCTGCCTTCCTCACCAGTTTGTCCAGGCGTGAGGCATCCTTCTTCTTTATGCTGCCTCCCCAGCACACCACTGCATAGAAGAGGGCACTCACCACAACCATCTGATAGAACATCTGCAGCATCTTATTGCAGATGTTGAAAGACGCCAGCATTCTAAGGAAGTATAGTCGGCTCTGACCTTTCTTACACAGAGCATCAGTATTGACAGTCCAGTCCAATTTATCATCCAGCTGCATTCCCAGGTATTTATGTACTTATATAATATTATATATTCTAAAGTACAGTAATGTTTTTAATGCAAGTTGTACTGTAATAATGCAAATTATGTAATGCACATTATGTAATGTAATAATGCAAATTAATGCAATATGTATAATAATAAATACAGATACTTATTCATTTTAAAACTATTTCAGTACAGCAAAATGTAGCTGAATGAATTGCTTTACCTTTTATGAATCTAAAAGAAAAGCAAGCAACTAGATAAGTATTTCAGTTTTAGGAGTTGCACAATGCATTCCCTGGCACTGCCAGATCTCTGAGCTGTTGTTCACAGAGTAAACGTAGCCTGGGTCATAGATAATCTATAATACAGACAACAACTGAAGCAGACACAAAAGATGCAGTAAAAAGGAATTGAAACTTGCTTCTACTTAGATTCTACAAAAGCATAATCGTCATTGAGTAGATGAAATAATTGTTTGCATTGTGAATATTATAGATACTGTTGCCAAGTGAATAATCTTTTTATCATATTCAGTTTTAGTGCTGTGGTTGGTTACTGGGTGGATTGGAATTTTCCAGCTGGATAAACAGAATATTTGGATAATGTGAAGCATGAGGAACTACAGCACTGTTCAAATGAAAATCTCTGCTGAAAACAGTGTTAAGAAATAGGATC
This sequence comes from Polypterus bichir lapradei, assembly GCA_026402145.1. Classification (NCBI taxonomy): domain Eukaryota; kingdom Metazoa; phylum Chordata; class Cladistia; order Polypteriformes; family Polypteridae; genus Polypterus; species Polypterus bichir. Next base: position 11,935,323 of record JANRMT010062842.1, on the reverse strand, counting down.
CTTTTAAGCTGGCATACCAGTATGATGGGGAAGAGGGGTAACACAAGTTGGTATAAGGGGAGACCCAGGTATACAGAAAACTAAACAGGAGCCAGCTCTGGACATGAGATACAAATGTGAAAAAAGAGCTACCTGAACACAACATTCTTTTGTATTATGTGGTATTCTATTGTGGCCGAGTGAGGAATGACAAGTCCATGAAAGAAATGTTGGGGTGCCAACAAGGTCATTCCCTTTTAATCAAAGAAAAAAACAAACAAAATGTAGGTACTCTGCGGTGCAAAATTAAAACAGATTAAGCCAAATAAAATCAAACAAGCCATCAATCTTTGCAATAGTGTTTCAATCAGTCACCAGATAGGAGCTCCGTCCTGTTAGTGTGCTCTTTTCACAGAGTGACAACACCATTGGTTGCCCTTGTGATTTATAGTGGAGGACCAGAAGGGGTGGAGTCAAATGCCCTCCCTGGGTGTTTTCTTGGAAATGTGGAGGAAATGAAAGAGGACATAGCTCTACCAGCACCCCCTCTCAGCCCGAGCTGGTAGTACATACTTCAGATGATCCTGGAAAGAGATCCACTGACGCACATGTATGATGCTGTGTTGACAGCAATCAATTCACATTACTTTACTTTTGATAGAAAGTGTTTACCATTTATAAAACAGGCAAATTTGTTCTAATTAGTATTATTCTTTATATTACAGTATTCTCTTATTTTTTTTCTAAATATTTTTAATGTGGTCCTCTTTCTAGTGAACACACAAAAAGTCAATGGGCACTAAAGTACTTTTAATTTATTTTGCAGGTTTGTTATTGAGAATCGTGTCAATATTCATTATTTGTAATAATTAAGGAGGAATATTTTGACAACCAAGATAAAAAGCAGACTTACCAACACCCATAACAAACACACCCAATCATTACAATTTTGTTTGTAGGAATGGAAATAATACATTTCACTACTCTATATTTCTGAATCCATCAACTAGGAGCTGAAAGGAGGTACGGAAACTGGAGGAACATAATTACTCCTGATTCCCTAAAAGCATTGTTTGGAGTAATATCAGATGGTATATGACAGCAACAAAAATTTACTTTTTTCCTTATGAATAGTGGTAAAAATAGTCTTCAGAATTTGGCAACAATGTATTAATTCTGTTTCTGCCTTTGCTTTGTTTTAATGTTTTAATATACTGTATGTTATATTCCTGAATAAGGTCTTAAGTGTTGATTACACTTTAAAGTATGTTAAAAAAAAAAACTCCACCCACCCAAAAATAATACATTTTTATATTCTACTTACCTCATGTAGTTTGTAGTGGTGGACAACAAAAATTTCCAATCTCATGTTTTCACACAGAACAAGAGAAATTGATATATGGATTATACAACACAAGTTACGTAAATTAAAGTGAAAAAATGGATGATGCAAAATCTACTGTGTGTAGGTGAATAAGGTGAAAAATCTAATTGTAACATCCTTTCTTCTCAATTTAAGTTAATATTTTAGATGTCTGTTAAATATTATTACAGGCTTTTAAAGTGACTTATTTCACACATGATAAAAAAGGAATATTAAAAACCTATACCTTTATTGAAATCCCACCTTTTGTTGGTGTCAATGCTAAAATTGAGACAAAATATGCCAGACCTTTTTCACCTTTCATAAGGTCTTGTTATTAACATTATTTGGGTGAAAAAACTGACTTTCTTTAGGAAAATATTCAACTGTATAGGCATATCACAGCAAACATTTTATACATTTAATGGACCATGTGCTGCATACTAGTTGCATACTATGTATCCTGTGAACACATCCTGTGTACCAAAGAACTGCACTGCAGAAAAAAAGAATGTTGCCACTGCACCCACTTACTGCCACTTAATTAGATACACATACCTAACAAAGAGTTGGTCCCATATTTTCACTCTAAACAGCTTGAAATTTTGGCGCAAGATTAATTCAATTAAAATACAAACTACTTAGAAATAACCACTTGGTGTAAAATTTAAAGTTCTGCTATTTCTGTAATATGTATTTCAGAATTTAATTTATATAGCCTTTTTTTATTAGCAAACACTTTCCATTAATGGGTCATCGTGATGGTGCAATGGGCATCATTTCTGCCTCACAAATTCCTCACAGTTCCTGATTGGGGTATCTTCCGTCGATTTCTTATTTCCTTGAATTTTAAATATTCTGTCTTTTTATGAGTCTGCAAAGAACAGATGTGACATTACCAACTGATTCCTGTCTTGCACCAGCTACCTGCCAGGATATGTTCCCTGTTGTGCAAATCCCTCTGAACTAGAAAATGACATAACATTCTCAAACATGCTTAATCTACGGGCTGCAGCTTATCATGGCAGCATCAAACACAAAGCAGTGCCCCACCCTATACAGGGCATCAGTCCTTCACAGGGCCCATTCAAATACAATCACATTCACTCACAGAGAGCAAGTTTAGAGTCACCCTGTTACCTATACTGAATTTGTTTGGGTATGTGGGCTGGAAACCCCCAGAGACAGTGAAAATGTATCAACGTGACATGGACAATAACATTGTGCAGAATTTGAACACAGAATGCTGCATCTACAAAGCATCAGGGATAACCACAGTGCTATTAACAAATGTATTTAGAAAATGTATTCATTCAATTCAGATTATAGCCCTGACCCTTTTGTTTATAATGTTACATACATATGTGAGCTAAGACCATAAGTTAGATTGGATAATTTGGACGCTTAGAGGAATGCATTGCTACCAGAAAGTTAAATTGAGATAAATACCTGAGAAAGTAAGAATTATTAATAGCAATTTGATAATTGGTTTGATATTTTGTACATGTGTGACACTGCATGTCATGGGTCCGTAGCAAAAGGGCTTGTTAAAAGAGAAAACATTTGAGATTTTCAACCATAGTGTAGGTGTGGAAGTAAAAGAAAGATGTGCAGCTATGGAACATTAATAAGTGGTACTGGCTAATTAAGTGTGCATGTGCATTTAGAGAGATCAATGTAGCCATCCCTCATTAGCAACTCTGGGTATCTATTAGTGCAACACCTACACTACAGAATAAAAGGTCTGAGTAGTTGGAGAACAAATGCAAGAATTGGAAAAAGTAGGGATGGTAAGAAAATTAGGTAAAAAACTAATTTAGTCTATTATTATCCACTCCTGTATTATTATTGAAATTGTTTTAATATATATGTTATTTAATGAGCACAGTAATCTATATATGTAAAAGTCAATGTACGTGTGTGTGTATGTACAGTATGTATGATTCAGCATCACTTCCGAATGGCTGGAGCGATTTTCATGAAGCTTGGTACATATGTTTTTCATTGGTCAACTAAAAATCAACCCTAACAGACTCCCTTCTGGGTAGGGTTGGGGGTGGGGGGGTGGTGATCTTGAGGTCTTATATGCATGTTATCATCCAGTTGACAGTCATAACGACCACCAGAGGGCAAACTGGAGGTGACTGCCAGCATTCTGTATGTTTGAGCACCACCGTGCCCCTGTTTCTTTTGAAATTAAATTGAGTTGGCTGGGTCCAAGTGTCAACTGGTTGATAACATACATACAAGGCCACAAGACAAGCACATTAGTGAGTCTTCATTGTTTGTTAATTTATTTTTTATTTTTAAAGTTGTTTTCTTTAATTATATTTTTCTCAAACAATTAAAAACAAAAAAACACTTTATTTTCCTCCCAGGCAATGCTGGTTATTTTAGCTATGTTAGCTAGTTATATTTAAATATATTTAAATAACCCAGCCACAGGGCATGCATAAACCAGTGTGTTTCTTCGTGCCGGTCCCAAGCCCGGATAAATAGGGAGGGTTACGTCAGGAAGGGCATCCGGTGTAAAATTTTGCCAAATCAATATGTGGACAACAATACAAATTTCCATACCAGACCAGTCGAACCCCGGGTTAACAATGACCGCCACCAGTACTGTTAGCCAACAGGGTGCTGGCAGAAATTGGGCTACTGTTGGCCGAAGATGAAGAAGGAGAAGAAGAGGGGGAGACGTGTCCGGAGGCAGGTGGAGAGAAGGAAAGTAACGAGAGTGGAACTGAGGGTAGGAACTTTGAATGTTGGCAATATGACTGGTAAGGGGAGAAAGTTATCCGATATGATGGAATGAAGGAAGGTTGATATATTGTGCGTGCAAGAGACTAAATGGAAGGGAGTAAGGCCAGGTGGATTGGAGGTGGATTCAAATTGTTCTATCATGGTGTGGATGGGAAGAGAAATGGGGTAGGAGTTATTCTGAAGGAACAGTAAGTCAAGAGTGTTTTGGAGGTGAAAAGAGTGTCAGGCAGAGTAATGATTATGAAGCTGGAAATTGGAGGTGTGATGATGAATGTTGCTAGTGCATATGCACTGCAAGTTGGGTGTGCAATAGGTGAGAAAGAAGATTTTTGGAGTGAGTTGGATTAAGTGATGAACAGTGTACCCAATGGACAGAAAGTGGTGATTGGAGCAGATGGGCATGTTGGTGAAAGGAATAGTGGAGACAAGGAGGTGATGGGTAGGTATGGTGTCAAGGAGAGGAATGAAGAATGTCAGAGGATAGTGGATTTTGCCAAAAGGATGGTCATGGCTGTGGTGAATACATATTTTAAGAAGAGGGAGGAACATACATCCTATTCAGAAGAGTCAATCTGAAGGAGATTGAAGACTGCAAAGTGGTGGCAGGGGAAAGTGAAGTTAAGCAGCATAGGATGGTGGTCTGTAGGATGACATTGGAGATTAAGAAGAGGAAGAGAGTGAGGGCAGAGCCAAGGATCAAATGGTGGAAGTTGAAAAAGGAAGACTGCAAGGTTGAGTTTAGGGAGGAGGTGAGACAGGCACTGGGTGGCAGTGAAGAGTTGCCAGACAGCTGGGAAACTACAGTAGATGTAGTAAGGGTGACAGCAAGAAGGGTGCTTGGCGTGACATCTAGAAAGAGGAAGGAGGAAAAAGAAACCTGGTGATGGAATGAGGACATACAGGAGAGTATACAGAGGAAGAGGATGGCAAAGAAGAAGTGGGACAGTCAGAGAGATGCATAAAGTTGATAAGAGTACAAGGAGATAAGGCACAAGGTGAAAAGAGAGGTGGCGAAGGCTAAATAAAAGGCGTATGATGAGTTGTATGAGAGGTTGGACACTAAGGAGGGAGAAAAGGACCTGTACTGATTGGCTAGACAGAGGGACCAAGCTGGAAAAGATGTGCAGCAGGTTAGGGTTATAAAGGATAAAGATGGAAACGTACTCACAAGCGAGGAGAGTGTGTTAAGCAGATGGAAAGAATACTTTGAGAGGCTGATAAATGAAGAGAATGAGAGAGAGAAGAGGTTGGATGATGTGGAGATAGTGAATCAGGAAGTGCAACAGATTAGCAAGGAGGAAATAAGGATAGCTGTGGAGAGGATGAAAAATGGAAAGGCCGTTGGTCCAGATGACATACCTTTGGAAGCATGGAGGTGTTTAGGAGAGATGGCAGTGGAGGTTTTAATCAGATTGCTTAATGGAATCTTGGAAAATGAGAGGATGCCTGAGGAGTGGAGAAGAAGTGTACTGGTGTCGATATTTAAGAATAAGGGGGATGTGTAGGACTGCAGTAGCTACAGGGGAATAAAATTGATGAGCCACAGCATGAAGTTATGAGAAAGAGTAGTGGAAGCTAAGTTAAGAAGTAAGGTGGTGATTAGTGAGCAGCAGTATGGTTTCATGCCAGATGCAATGTTTCCTCTGAGGATGCTGATGGAGAAGTTTAAAGAAGGCCAGAAGGAGTTGCATTGCGTCTTTGTGAACCTGGAGAAAGCATATGACAGGGTGCCTTGAGAGGAGCTGTGGTATTGTATGAGGAAGTCGGGAGTGGCAGAGTACATAAGAGTTGTACAGGATATGTACGAGGGAAGTGTGACAGTGGTGAGGTCTGCAGTAGGAGTGACGGATGCATTCAAGTTGGAGGTGGGATTACATCAGGGATCGGCTCTGAACCCTTTCTTATTTGCAATAATGAGGACAGGTTGATAGACGAGATTAGACAGGATTCCCGTGGACTATGATGTTTGCTGATGACATTGTGATCTGTAGCAATAGTAGGAATCAGGTTGAGGAGACCCTGGAGAGGTGGAGATATGCTCTAGAGAGGAGAGGAATAAAGGTCAGTAGGAACAAGACAGAATACATGTGTGTAAATGAGAGGGGGGTCAATGGAATGGTGAGGATGCAGGGAGTAGAGTTGGCGAAGGTGGATGAGTTTAAATACTTGGGATCAACAGTACAGAGTAATGGGGATTATGGAATAGAGGTGAAAAAGAGAGTGCAGGCAGGGTGGAATGGGTGGAGAAGAGTGTCAGGAGTAATTTGTGACAGACGGGTATCAGCAAGAGTGAAAGGGAAGGTCTACAGGATGGTAGTGAGACCAGCTATGTTATATGGGTTGGAGACGGTGGCACGGACCAGAAAGCAGGAGACAGAGCTGGAGGTAGCAGAGTTAAAGATGCTAAGATTTGCACTGGGTGTGACAAGGATGGATAGGATTAGGAATGAGTACATTAGAGGTTCTCTAATGTTGGAAGTTGGAAGGTTGGGAGACAAAGTCAGAGAGGCGAGATTGCGTTAGTTTGGACATGTGCAGAGGTGAGATGCTGGGTATATTGGGGGAAGGATGCTAAGGATAGAGCTGCCAGGGAAGAGGAAAAGAGGAAGGCCTAAGCGAAGGTTTATGGATATGGTGAGAGAGGACATGCAGGTTATGGGTGCAGAGGAACAAGATGCAGAGGAAAGAAAGATATGGAAGAAGATGATCCGCTGTGGCAACCCCTAATGGGAGCAGCCGAATGAAGAAGAAGAAGCTAGTTATATTTAAATATAAGATGGCTGAGAACTTAAATCAATACTCCACCCAAAAATTATATTTTTTAGATGTCACTCACCCTTTTAGGTTCATGTTTTCATGCAGAAAATAGGCAGAAAAGGTTATGATATAACAGAACCTAATGGTGACCAATGCTAAACAACAGCAAACAATGTGTAAAAACATCCATAATCAATGTAAGTTATCCAGTCACATGCTCAAAATATGCAAAACACATGTATTTTTTGCAAAAATATAGTTAAATAGATACTTCTGGAATAATCTGTGCATGTTATAAACAAGAAATTAATTCCCATAATACAGTGCTTTTGAATTGAAGATCTGCCTAGCCAACCCCTTCATGTGGTCTGGACTAGACACAGTGCCATGTTAAGGATATCATTAAATGAATAGAATGTGGAGACAATTTGCAGATAAAGAGCAATATATCATTTCAGTTTCATTCATCTGTCCCTTTTCTGAACCTGCTTATTCCAGTTATCAGTCAGGGTGAGCGGGAGATTAAACTGGCAGCACTGAACACAAAGCAGGTACAGTCATAAATGGGGTAGCATATCATTGCAGGTCACACTCATGTGCATATCCACACTTATCATCGAGCCAACTTTACCGACTCAAAATGTGTGTAAGCAATACAACTCATACTCTGAGCTGGAAAGAAGACACACCTGGTTTCATTTGGACCCTATGTGTATCTAATTTACTGATAGCTTCTGAAATGTATGCAGCCTCTGGCTTACAAAGAAGAAATCCACAGTATGTGCTGACTCTGTGGTGCCACGACAATAACCTCACCCTTAATGTCCGTAATACTAAGAAACTGATCATAGAGTTCAATGAACCTCTATGTGAACATCAGAAAGAGTAGGCAGCTTTATATTTCTTGGAGTAACCACCACTGATGAAACGAAGTGGGCACAACTTGTGAGAAAGGCTCACCAATGAGTCAAGAGTGCATGCTATAACTGAGTATGCCTTCCTTTCTTGAAGTGATGTTACCAGCCTACCAAACTACATGTATGAAAGTCACACTGGCCTTCACAGTTACAAAACCTGTCAAGGATGTCATGATCCACATTAGAGGAATACTCCTATACTCTGTCTCATCCCCCTTGTCAATACACATTATCCAGGACACTATAGACTGATCTACTTGCATATCCCAGAAACTACCTCTTAACAGGGATGACTGATTGGTACTGAATACATTAGAATAATCAAAAAGTAAGTCTCACAGTACTGACAGCTTTTTCTAGTTGGGAAAAGTCCTTTAGATACAAAATTGCATCAACCACTTCAGTCTTTGTCCAATAGGCAAACTGCAGTGGGTCTAGGCCATCTTTCTAAGAAGAATCATACAGTCCAGGACCAGTCATCAAAGGTTCAAGTCTTCATGATAGGTCCACTGGTCTGTAGTCATTAGGTGAAAAGGCACCCAACTTCTTTGGAACTGGAAGAATACAGAGGATGTTTTCCACAGCAGCTGCAAATTCTAGAGCCTTTTGGACAGACTAAACAGGTGATAGAGGATAACATAAGAACATAAGTAATTTGACAAATGAGAGGAGACCATTCAGTCTATCAAGCTCATTTGTTTAGCTAATAGCTGTCCCAATATCTTGTCGAGATTCTTCTTAGAGGTCGGCAAAGTTTCTACTTCAACTACATGTGTCAGTAGTTTGTTCCAGAGTCCGATAACTCTTGCATACAAAACTGCTTTCTGGCTTTAGTGTTAAATGTGATTCACCCTTAAGCTTAAAGAATGGTGCTTTGAGGATTTTAAATAAGTGGAGTAGGTCCCTACACAGTCCCATTCTGAGTTTGTGACAGTAGAACACGTCCTTGCATAAAGTTGATCAGCACAAATCTTAAGTATTTCTTGACAATCTCCATTTAGTTTTGCAGCTTTTCATGTGTATAATCTCCTAAGTGGGCGGTATGGTGGTGCAGTGGTAGCGCTGCTGCCTCGCAGTAAGGAGACCTGGGTTCACTTCCCGGTTCCTCCCTGCGTGGAGTTTGCATGTTCTCCGTGTGTCTTTGTGGGTTTCCTCTGGGTGCTCCAGTATCCTCCCACAGTCCAAAGACCTGCAGGTTAGGTGCATTGGTGATCCTAAATTGTCCCTAGTGTGTGCCCTGCGGTTGGCTGGCACCCTGCCCAGGGATTTGTTCCTGTGTTGGCTGAGATTGGCTCCAGCAGACCCCCATGACCCTGTGTTAGGATATAGCGGGTTGGATGGTGGATGGATAGATAGTCTCCTAAGTTGTTTCCATCCATGAACAGCCCATATTGATGGTCAGAGGTAGACTCATCACTACCCATACCACTTGAAGTGGTAGGTGAAAACTATGTACTGTACATATTTGCATGCAATACATACTTTTAATTTTTTTTGTAATGTATTTGTGTCAACTGTACTACGAAGAAATGTGATATACATATCGCAATGAATGACTTGACTTCTCAGTGGTGACTGTCTCTTTTGATATAAAACCATCTTTTCAAGTTAGAAAATAAATAACATTCTCAAACCTACTTTCTTCAAAAAGGATTGTGGGAAGTTACAGTCTTTCCTAGCAGTATCGGGCACACTGCATGATGCACTTCAGGACAGGTCGTCAGTCCATCATGGGGTTCATGTCTTAGCAATAATGCAGGAGAAAGCTGGAATGCCCAGAGGAAACTCAACTTGCAAATACCACATAAACAAGAACTGGGCATGGGATTCAAATCCAGGAAACTAAATCCATGAGATGGCAGAGCTAAAATACTGCTCAATCGACCCACCTGAAAAATACAGGTTCATTTATGAATAAATACAAATAAATAATAAAAATAGGGGACTTTTATAAAACAACAAAGAAAGGAGAAATATAGTTTATGATTGATAGACTCTTTACCTTTATAGTGGGTTTTATCTAGATTTATCCTATCATTCATTCAATAATAAAAAATACTTTATTAATTAACAAGCAGTCAAAATAGTTACTGAGACTTATTGTACAGTTCCAACATTGGTAACACGGAGATTCATGTTTTCCATTGTACTGATGATTTGAGTGGTACTCTCAAAAACTGTCAAATATTTGTGTGAAGTTATTGTTTTTGTTTTGGTATTATGATATGACTTTGTTCTCAGTGTATCAATGAGTTATTCAAAAATACAGCTTTTACTTGGACAGTTTTGTAAATGTGAGTGGCTATTAAAGCAGTGTGACTTTGTTCTCTTTATGTTGTACCTGTTGCGATCTGTATTTTTATTAAGATTTTTATGGGATTTGATGGATGTATTTATACAATCTATGCCCTGATCTTGGAGGTTTTGGAATTCATGGATCAAGATGTTTGCTTTAGTTTTTGTTTTTTGAGTAAACTGAGATAGTTTAGGACTTTTCCTGTTATTCCATCTTTGTGTCCAATGGTATTGCAGTGTTTGGAGTCTCCTGTTGTCACAGCATTTTCCATGTGCCACCTGTGATATCATCAGAGCAATGATTTAAAGGTCACTCTAGAGTCTCCATAGTAACTGTCTTTTAACGGATAATAATTATACTCAAATGTTTTAAAACATTTTTTTTTCTCGAATACTTGTTTTTTGATCTCTTGCTTTAATTTCTAACTACTGATTTTTGATTAATGTTTCCAGTTTTTTGAAAGATGAGATTTCCTTTTGGTTAAAATTCATAGGTTGCCTTTTGACTATGGTCGTCTATATTAAAAAATTAACTGTCACATTACAAGCCCTATTGCTCAATTACGATTTTTTTCTCAGATTGGATTTGCCTCTCTTAACAGTTTACATTCATAAGTACAAGTGACCTGTATCTAACTGTAATGTGAACGCATCAGTCCTCTGAAACAGCACACATGTGCACATTGATATGTTCGTAACACTACATGTCATCTGTGTCATCAACAACAAAAATCATTATCATTATCATGATAATCATGCTGTGGTAGGCTGGTGCCCTGCCCGGGGTTTGTTTCCTGCCTTGTGCCCTGTGTTGGCTGGGATTGGCTCCAGCAGACCCCTGTGTCCCTTTAGTTAGGATATAGCGGGTTGGATAATGGATAGATGGATGATAATCATGAGTTGACTCATTGTATTAAAACTGACAATATGGATGTGGTAGTAGATAGGGTATGCATCACATTTTGCTCTGAAGAACAGCAAACTGTTCGACAGCTGCACCTGATTAAGTTGAGAAGATGAAAAAAAAAAACAGACAGCTAGCTTTTGCAGATATTGCTGGTACTGCTGCACCAAGACATGTGTAGGTATGAGAAAGGAGCCAGCAATGGTAGTACCATGATTGTTGTCACAGCTGTAGCACTACTCCATCATTGTTTTCTTGCGACGCCTGTGCTGGTTGATGACTATAATGCTCAGTCCAAATGTATAGGTAAAAAAAAACCAAATGAATTCTGATCTAACCATTTTCATTCATGTCACATGGCCAATAATCGGTTATGTATTCGATCTAGTACTAGTTAGCCGCGGGAAAGGCGCTATATAAATAAAGCGTATTATTATTATTAGAACCACAAATGAAAGTGAGTCAAATCTGATTTGAAAAGATCGCATTTCTGTGTTCACACAGCCCTGAAAACATCAGATTTGTGTCACATTAAGGCAAAAAAAAAAATAGAATTAGAGCTTTTTTAGTCTGGTAATGTTAACTGAATCCAGATTCTTTGATTATTCAAAACTGGTGCAACAGCATACTTAACTTTAATTAAATAATTGCATGGAGTTAGGTAATGCCCCAAGTACAGATTTTAAAGAAGAATTTCTGTATCTTACAGGTGTTACATTGCACATTCCTTTATTATTATGCAGCAATTTGTTTTGAATGATGTTACCTTTTTTTTTTACATATAAAGTTTAACATATAAAAGAAATTTTATGAGCAAAAATACTTTTATTAAAACATGCGGCATACCTTAGTAATTGATCACATTTAGCATGATCCTGTTATATTCACCTCACCTTGCTAATTATTATAATTTTTTCTCCTCTTTTTAGTTTTATAAGGCTACAATAAGCATTTAATGTATTGAGCATCCAATAAATGCATCATTCCTCACTGGCCACCACTGCAGTGTCCACCACACAAGGGACAGACTTTCCCCACCATTCCCAGGAACTATTGCAGACTCCTTATGTTTGTTGGAGTGAGGTAGTTAAGAACAAAGGTGTTTTTACCAGGGCCGACCTTCATACTTCAGATTGCCATCACATACTCAGATGTTGCATGAGTGAACATTTCTGGATGTTGGAGGTCAGATTGGCTTAAATGCAGACGCTAGAAAACATTTTTCAAATTTTGAAGATGGTGTTGTTGGTTCTAAGAAAAAGATATCGTATATACTCGCATTTAAGTTCTCCAGTGGATAAGTCGGAGCTAGATTTTACCGTATAATTTCCTCTATTTTATAATGTCAATCGTATAAATCGAATGAAGAAAATTCACGGTATTGATCCAAGAGATTATGATATGCTAACGCCCACCTGAGAGAGTAACCACAGAGAACACTGCCTTTTTATTCTATGTATAATGCCTACATGACCACACGGTAATACACAAACTATTCTAAAGTTTTGTGTTTTTTGTATCTCACACCCTCATACACCTTTATCATAAGAGCATCCCTTATCTACAATGGAGCGTTCGATCAGAAAAAAATATGAAGCTGTGTTTTAAATTAAAAGTCGTTGAAGTGGCAAAAGAAATTGGTAACTGCGCTGCTGCAACAAAATTTGATGTGTCTGAGAAACTGGTGCGAGACTGGAGGAAGCAAGAATATGTAAAAAAAAAAAATTAAGTGTCGTATTTTTGAACGGGCGCATAAATTGGGGTCTGATTTTATGATCAATGTTTTTGGGTTTCAAGACCCACCATTGACAAGGCCAATATTATGAAAGTAAATCCAAAGTGTTGGGGTTATGGTTTTGCCTCACCCTTTTATCTTACTTATTTTTATTTATTTTTTAAATTTCTCTTTAATCACTTACTCTCAATTATGTTCATTATGTGCAATTAGGGTTGTAGCTATTTCAGAGGACTATTTGACACCTCAATATCCTCAGCAAATTTGCTGTGGCATATCTCATTTTTAGGTCATCAGGTAGCATATTAAGTTAAAAGATCTAGTGAGTGTTGCTATACAGTATACATGAACAAGCTACATTAAAAAAAACACTTTGATGCTATTAATGAATGAATGAATGAATGAATTTTAGTATATGCATTTTTCAATTTTGAATTTTTATTTGGCTTTGGTAATTTTTCTTCTTTATTTTTAACTAGCAGAGTAAAATGACTGTGTAGTAAAACAGCCACAATGGTACAATGGTAAGTCAATCTGTTTCAATCACACCGTGCATTTTGAAACCTCTGTACACCGGATATGCTGGCCCTTATGTCCCTCTTTCTTTGTGCTTCTTGTTGCCTTTGCTCACTAGGTATTGTAGCCCACTTGTGGATGATGGACAGTATTACACCTGAGCATGGATGCCAGACTTTTTATCATTTTATACATATAGATAATTAAACAGCCTATTTAAAATTATTTTAGAATTTTATTTTGTTTGAGAGAGTATTTTTCTCAGTTTTGTTCTTGGCATTATTTGTGAATCATAAAAAAGATGAGAAAATCTTAATGTTGTGTGAAGTCTCTAAAATATCATCCACACTGCTAAGTCTTCATGTTCAAGCCTCAGTAGTCCAAATTAAAGCAGTGCAAACACCACAATTATGGACAAGGACAACTGGATATGACCATGGAAAAGAACATGATTCAAGTATACATCCTGGACAACTTCTGCCTTATGATGGAAATCATTGTCTGGTGATGCTTTTTACATCTGATGTATAGTTAGCAGGTTTTTGGTGGTATAGATGTAATGCATGAAAATTTGAGTGGCCCAGACCTATCATGTCACCATTGGTTTGGTCTATGCAAAAAACGATGTACCACAACAGCCTGTTCCTGGAATTTTTCTTCTGCTGGGTTGTACACTGCCTTCTGCTTCTACCAAAAAGAACTGTTAGATAGTCCTATAAATGTCTTCTGCATTGTTCTTCTCAAAAAATGACACACCTTCCTTAGGGAAGGTTTATTTTCCATAGAGTGAGAAAATATACTGTACATCTCCATATCATCCAGGATGCAGGTCTGCATCTTCTATTTAGTCTGTTTTACTGTTGCTGGAAAATTATTTCACATTTGAAAAGTGAAAGAAAATGGATCAGAAATAAGTCATACATAACAATTAGCAAAATCAATAAAACTTTGAACTTATCTGATTAGGCTGTATCGAATTCTAAACGGCTTGCATTTTTGTTAGGCTAATGCTAGGCCTTATACAAGTAATTGGACATCCTAGAAATAACAAAGAGGATTTTTGAAAACGACAAATAAATTATCGGTGCAAAGATGTGAAAGAATTTATTTGAAATATAAAATGCGCTCATCAATATTCTTAGAAAATATCAGAATGCTATTAATATAAACGAGAACAAAAATTCCTTATGGATCTCCTAATATATTACTTACATAAGACTGATAAACAGCTGGTTCAGTAACCAATCTACAGTATAGGGTATACTGTAACTAAATACATTATTCATAATGCCTAGTATTAGTGTTAAAGGTGTTTTTCTTTTTGTACAGTATAACACCATTAATGCAATATTCTTTTATATTGCTGTCCATGGCTTTAGACGTGTTTTGACAGCACATAAATTTTTGTTGTAGATATTGAAGCCAGTGGAAGCAGTGCTTGCGGCACAAGAAAAATTCTACCTGGCGGAGCTTTGTGTTTACTGAGCATTTTTAAAAATTCTTTGTATACATCTGCAAACATTTCAATTGGAAAACAATGGATAATTGATATTTTAGGCTCAAGTATACAATTCTTAAAATATCAACTACTAAATGACTCAACTTCTTTATTTATCATATTAACCTTAACCTTAACATGGTCCCTGTTATTTTTAGCTTGACAAAATTATGTGATTCCCTTGATGCTTTTTTGTGGTATTTTGCTTTAAATTTTTTTTTGTTTGGTTTTTTTTTTATAATAGTCTCAGTCTGGTCTATTTTCTGTTACATTGATTTAGCTGGTCATAATCTGATCAAACATCATTTAATTTGTGTGTTACATGTATCAAAATACAAAATGGGCAGATATTTCTCTTTCTGAATATTTATGTCTGGTGAATAAATTACGCAATTTACATACATTACATAAAAGTAGCTTGCAAACTTTAGACAGAACTTCATTTGTTCTCTGGGGAAAATTTGGCTTTTTATAGAAGGTCTTTACATAGTATATAAATATATATATATATATGTATACACTGTATATATATATATATATAAATATATATATACAGTAAACCCTCGTTTATCGCGGTTAATCTGTTCCAGACTCTACCACGATAAATTAATTTCCGCGAAGGAGGATTTTTTATTTATAAATCTAATATTTTCTCAATTAGAGCATAGAAAACCTATTTAAGACCTTCTAAATACGTTTTTTAACATTATTAGAGCCCTCTAGACATGAAATAACACCCTTTAGTCTAAAGTTTAAACTGTGCTCCATGACAAGACAGAGATGACAGTTCCGTCTCACAATTAAAAGAATACAAACATATCTTCCTCTTCAAAGAAGTGCGCGTCAGGAGCAGAGAATGTCAGAGAGAGAGAGAAAAGTAAACAATCAAAAATCAATAGGGCTGTTGGACTTTTAAGTGGAAGCACCGTGATAAAGTGGCCGCAAGGAAGGGATCAATGTGAAGGTAGTCTTTCAGCATTTTTTAGAGGAGCATCCGTATCTTCTAAGCAAACAGCCTCTGTGTAAACAGCCCCTCTGCTCACACCCCCTCCGTCAGGAGCAGAGAATGTCAGAGAGAGTGAGAGATGCAGAGAAAAGCAAACAATCAAAAATCAATACGTGCTGTTAGAGCTTTTAAGTGTGCGAAGCACTGCGAGGGAAGCATATCGTATATCATTGACGAGTTTTATTTAATACGTAATACGTGCTCTGATTGGGTAGCTTCTCAGCGATGGGCAAACAAACTGAGGAAGTATGTACCATAAATTAAAAGACCCATTGTCCGCAGAAACCTGTGAACCAACGAAAAATCCATGATATATATTTAGATATGCTTACATTTAAAATCCATGATGGAGTGAAGCCGCAAAAGTCAAAGCGCGATATGGCGAGGGGTCACTGTGTATATATATATATATATATATATATATATATATATATATATATATATATACACATACACACACACTCTGAGGGATGACCTGCATCCTTACCCGGCCAGGACATCCTTGGGATGAAAGGACCGTTGGAGAGAGTGTGCACAGGGCATTATCTCCCCCGGATTGCTAGCTGGCAGCCCCCCTGAGTGGTAGCAGTGCCTCGGATTCTCACAGGACAGCATGGGACATGGAGTTCTTCGACTCAACCCTTTTGCATTCTGTGAGTGCTGCCAGGGGTGCTGCAGGGACTGGGGAGCACTACTTCATGGGGTTTCCATCTCAACCAGAAGTGCTTTCACACCACGTCTACGGGTACTCCTGGGTGGGAGATAAAAGGAGCTGCCTGCCTCACGTGGAAGAGCCAGAGACAGTGGAAGGTGGATGCAAGGAAGAGTTGAGGAGGAAGTGAAAGACAGAGAGAAGGATGAAAAGATTTACTGTTTGCCCTTTGTGATGATTGTACTTGTGGTTGTGGTGGGAAACACTTGGGAAAGAGTTTTCCATAATAAAAGACTCTTTAGCCGTTTAACTTGTGTCTGAGCCTACTTGTGTTGGGTGTTTGAGGACCTGGAGTGCCCCTAAGTGTCCAATATGGTCCAGAGAAGGAAAAGGTAAAAAGAAAGAAAACATCTGACTTGGCAGCCCCAGTCCCAGTTAGGCATTATGCAGACATATTGCTGTTGGTATAACAGTGCCCCAGGAGCATTTCTTTACACACTTTTGCTGAATAATCCATTGGCTGAAAGTCATCAGTGTTATTGTGTCAGAGAGAGGATGTGCACCACAGTTCATAATGATGCTCAGTTTTCTCTTTATTCTTTTCTCCATTACTACTAAAATATAATCCTCACATTCCTGCCAGCTTCATCCAGGTGAGAATAAGCCTTGTGGAGCAGATAGATAATTGCATCCTCCTCCCCAATCTTTAATTATACTTGTGAGTCTTATTGTCATACATGTTGGAATAATCTTCCAGACATCATTAAACAAACATAGAATGCATTAGGAACAGCCAAATAAAAATGTCTTCAAATATATACCACTAATATGAAAACTTTTACTGTTTAAACATAGTACAAAAACAAAAATCTTCAAATGCAAACTCTGAAAATAAAAGTGTATTTGCTGCATTCATTTAAAATCTAAACTTATGCTCTTGTTTACTGAACAAATGTCTGAGTTGTGAAACAAAGGCACTCTTAGTTATCAAGCAATGCCTCATGCAATAGTATGGAATATGACATTTTTTGGAGCACTGCACTTTTTGGAACACTTGTTTTGTTGATTGTTTTAATAAAAGCACTTGCATTTTTCACCATTGCTTGGTGTGTTTTGTCCTCATCAGCACATGTCACTCAACTATTAATATCAAAGAATGTCATTCTCTCACTATGCAGACAATCCGTTTGAACTGTGAGAGAAGGTAGAAATGAGTTCAGCCATTAAGTTAACAATTGGGCCTATGTCAATGGAGTGAGTTTAACCCTGTACTTCGACGCAATCCCTTTATAGTCAAGCAATATTAGTAACCCTGATGAAATATAATTTCCCTAAGTTACCGAATTAAAGACAAAAGATCAAGTGAATTAATGGTAGCGGGAACTTAAATTGATTTTAGCCGTCTCTCTGCATTTAGGAAATTATGTTGAATTCTTTAATAAACTCATCTCAATCAAAATAGTAAAGGTGGTTATTGACAAAAAGTTTAAGGTCGGATCATAAACATATGTCAGACACAAGAGCCTCAATAGTTTCTTACGGGAAACAATGCATGGGATGAACTAGAAAGGGGTTACATCATATATAACTCTTCCTTCCATTCCCATCCCCAGGACAGAAAAAGAACCATCTGGAGACAGCTACCATAACTTCCACCCTCATCAAGCTCCTCTTCTTCTGTGCTGCGCTGCTTAAAAGATGGCTCCACTGAAGCAAAGCTTGACCTGCGCAGTACTGGAGGATGAAGCACTGACAAAGTAGCACTGTTACTTGTTCTCTTAGAAACTCAGGAAAAATAACCTTACTTGAATGGGGTTTTCCTAGCTAGGACCCTAACTGTTCATGTTTTTTTTTAGTCTTCATATTACACACTCACTTAGAGTGATCAGTAGAATATGTAAGAGGCTGTTAATCAAAAAGTCAACCTGCATTGATTTATGAAATCCTTACTCTTATCTTGTATGGATTTTGAAGCTCCTTGATGATCCCACTAACCTGTATAAAAGGTGTGGTAAGATTTTCTAATGATTGGTTAAAAGTTTATCTTGAGCAACAATTTCTGAAATGAGGCAGTTAATTCCTTTGTTTCTGGATTGAGTTCTAATCCTTTGTCAGTTGCATTATTTCCCAGAATATGCACTTAATTTAAGAGGTTATTTATTTTATTGGTCCAAAGTTTCCAATGAGAAGTCAATAGCTTAAGTTTGAGAAAGACATGCAAATGGACCAGGTAATGAAATCAATATATATTATGTGTGGCGGCACGGTGGTGCAGTGGGTAGCGCTGCTGCCTCGCAGTTAGGAGACCCGGGTTCGCTTCCCGAGTCCTCCCTGAGTTGAGTTTGCATGTTCTCCCCGTGTCTGTGTGGGTTTCCTCCAGGTACTCCGGTTTCCTCCCAAAGACATGCAGGTTAGGTGCATTGGCGATTCTAAATTGCTTGGTGTGTGTGTGTGTGCCCTCTGGTAGGCTGACACCTTGCCTGGGGTTTGTTGGCTGAGATTGGTGACCCTGCGACCCTGTAGTTAGGATATAGCAGGATGGATAATGGATGGATTGATATTATGTGGCAAACTGAAGGAACAGTTGAAGGTTATGACAATGCTAATGTCACAGGAGCTCCAACAGTCATTGAAAGACAACACTGGAACCATAAGAGGGCATTTTAGCCTTTAAAAAGGCAGCACTAAGGAATTTGTTCTCAATCAGAGGCAAAACCATTTAAAAGGCTAAACTAAGGTAAATGTAAAAAAAAAAATCAAACAACTTCTATAGAAGTGCATACACTTAAGTGCTCTCAAGCTATTTATACAATTCAGCCAAACACTCGGCCATAGAATTAAGCAGTCATTTAACACTTTTTATTATGTAGTGTATTTGATTTATTAGCTTGTTTGCATTTCGTGTCCTGCTTTTCTCTAGAGCTCATATGATGGTAAAAAAAAATCAAAAACAACAGAATCTGACAAGCAACCAATTTAAAAAACTGGCAACTGGGAAATACCTTCTTACTATATTGGAGAAGTTTGGGTTTGGCCCAAACATCTGTGCATGGATTAAATTACTGTATACTAACCCAGAAGCTTCAGTTTGCATCAACAACATTTGCTCAGACTACTTTAAACTAGAACGTGGCACTAGACAAGGATGCCCCTTGTCACCGCTGCTGTTTGCGATTGCCATTGAACCACTGGCAATACATTGTCGAAATACTGATCAGATAAAGGGGATTAGCAGAGAAGGACTGGAACAGAAAATCTCATTATATGCAGATGACATGGTACTGTATATATCAGACCCAGAAAATTCTGTACCTGCAGTCTTAGCAGCACTCACAGAATTTCAAAAGATCTCTGGTCTCAGAATTAATCTGAATAAAAGTGTACTCTTTCCAGTGAACTCTCAAGCATATAATATTAGATTAGATACCCTACCATTTATCATTGCAGAACAGTTTAAATACCTAGGGGTAAACATCACAAGTAAATATAAAGCTCTATATCAACAAAATTTCGCCGTTTGCATGGAAAAAATTAAACAAGACTTGCATAGATGGTCAACCCTTCATCTCACACTAGCTGGAAGAATTAACACTGTTAAGATGAATATTCTTCCTAAGCTCCTTTTTTTATTTCAAAACATCCCAATATACATTAATAAATCATTTTTTAGGTAATTAGATTCGACAATAACCTCATTTATTTGGAATTCAAAACATCCACGCATCAAAAGAGCGACCCTACAAAGACAAAAGGCAGAAGGCGGCATGGCTCTACCTAACTTCCAGTTTTATTACTGGGCAGCAAATATACAGGCGATAAGAACCTGGACACAAATAGAAGAACATACACAGGCTTGGTCCGCAATAGAATTAAATTCCTGCAGTACTTCTTTGTATTCCTTGCTCTGTGCTCCAATAAACACACGTTATCGGCAATACACTAATAACCCAATTGTGCTCCACTCGCTTAGAATCTGGAACCAATGTAGAAAGCATTTTAAGACGGAGAAGCTTCTATCTGTGGCACCCCTGCAAGAGAACCACCTCTTTCAACCCTCACAAACATATGCAGTTTTTAATATTTGGAAAAAATTTGGAATTAACTTGCTTAGAGATCTTTATATAGACAACGTCTTTGCATCCTATGAGCAATTACATTCCAAATTTAACATTCCAGCTACACATTTCTTTCACTATCTTCAAATCAGAAACTTTGTTAAACAAAACCTTCCAGATTTTCCTCATCTTGCACCCTCATCCATGCTGGAAAAAATATTGCTCAATCTCAAGGATTTTGACTCCATCTCTACAATATATAAAATCATTTTACAATCCCTCCCTTTTAAAGATCCAAGAGGACACTGGGAAAAAGATCTTTCAATTAATATATCAGAAAAGGAGTGGAAAGTAGCAATGCAGAGAATTCACTCGAGCTCCATATGCGCAAAGCATACAATTATACAACTCAAAATTATATATCGAGCACATCTGTCTCGACTAAAACTCTCCAAAATGTTCCCAGGGCATGATCCAACCTGCGAACGTTGTAACCAAGTCCCAGCCTCACTAGGTCACATGTTCTGGTCCTGCACCAAATTAACATTATTCTGGACAAACATTTTTAATTACCTTTCAGATAGCCTTGGACTCACAATCCCTCCAAACCCATTAACAGCTGTGTTTGGTGTTCTTCCAGATGGGTTTAAAGCGGAGGAAGACAAACAAATTGTGATTGCATTCACTACACTTTTGGCACGTAGACTTATTCTCATAAACTGGAAGAACCCAAACTCTCCTCTTTTAAGTCAGTGGGAAACCGATGTGTTATATTATTTGAAGTTGGAAAAAATCAAATATTCAATTAGAGGATCCGTACAGACTTTTTTCAAAACATGGCAGGATCTAATCAGTAATATTTTAAAATAAGTTCAAAAGGCACAGAGAATTTATTAATTTAGGTATGTCTCCAAGTCTTAAATTTAACGCCGTTTGGCTTGCTCTCTCTCTCAGGGGTGGGGATCGATCTGTTCTTAATTTTTCTCTTTGTAAAAACTTGATTGCTTTGTATGGATTGTAATAAAATTAAAAAAAAAAAAAAAAATAAAATAAAATAAAATAAAAAACTGGCAACTAAAACAGCAAATTCTGCAGCAAGCTCCAAATATTTTATGACAGCTTTTCTGAGACCATGGAAAGATTCTACATCAAGTCCTATGAACAAAGATACTTAATCTGTTATTCCTGAAAGTACACACAATGAACAAAAAGTTATTATTCATTCCATTCACCTAGATAATGTCCCCAAGTCACCATAGTCACTGGAGCATTCAAGTGATTTGACAATTACTGATACTGACAATGGTGAAAAAGAAGAACAAAGCAGACTCTGCAAGGAAAGACAGAAGCAAAGCAGACAGCAATAAAAAAATCATTTCAGACTCTCCAGCAGCAGAGATACACACATTCATAAACACAATTGTACCTTAATGTGCTTTTGCTTTTCAACACAAACTTTTCTTCTTTTTCATAGCTATGGATTGTGATGTGCATGTGACAATTTGATTGTGCATCACCACCAAACTCATGTTACTGTACAAAATGCTGAATGTTACCTTGAATTTCTACGTCCATTGTTTGCAACTGAAGAAAAACAATTTTTTAAAATTAAGTTTTTATGAAGAAAAGGCAAATGAAAGAATGCAAACATGTGAGTATTGAACCATGTTATTTTAATGTGTCCAGAGTTCCCAAACATCCCGTAACTAGACCTTTATATATTCTTAAATCTCTTCATGTGTGAGCGTATATGTTTGAAGGTGTGTATCTATGTGATTGTACAGGATATAAAAGCATGGCGAGTTAAAATGTATTATTTGTTTCCAGGTTTTACAAAAAGAAAGGGAAGTGATAAACTTCAGAATACAGATAATACATTTCCAGCACATAGTGGACAATTATGTTCTGAAATGTGAAAGGTGTTAAAATAGCAGAAAAATGATAAGGGGGTCAGTGAATATCGTAATACTGATACTCTTAAGAAGATGAAGTACCTTGTTTAATTTTTTTTTTTTTACATCATGATACCCCTTTTAGTTTGAAAAACAGATTTCCAAGTGGCAGAAACCAAACCCTTCTTTTTATAATCCTGAAAGCGGCGTAATGTTAGGAATCTGACTGATTTTGTTAAGCTTTTAAATTAATATTTATTTTTTGTTTTCATCTTTGAAATATGTATTCATTTTTGCTGTTTTCCATGGGCATCACCATATTTGTAATAACTACTGGTGTCTTACTTTGGAAACTTTTTAATGCATGATGTTTCTGGTATAAAGCAGATCTGTAGCTTGTAGAAGCATTCAAACTTTAAGACCACCTATAGTGATTATTCGCATGACTCTTAGCTCTCAAGCAACTGAAAGAAATTTGAAAATTAAAAATAATTCTTAAAGGGTTTTGATTTTAGATTCTGGTTAGAATTTTGGTTTTAGTAAAAGATCTTATGTTATCCTACTAACAGACTCTGCCTGTGTCTGAGTCTGTTGGAAAAATCACCTTAAGCAAATCTTTCCTCATCTTATGCTCTAAAAACAAATTTGCTTGTTTGGACTTTATAGCCTGTTAAATACAAATAAAACCCTGTAAATGTTTTGAGTTCTTTTGAATTTGGTGCTAATACATATCTTACCAACATCTACGAAAATGTGTGAGGGTCTGGCAAATCTTTATAAAATTATCTTATTCTCAGCCAGAGAGAGAGAGAGAGAGAGCCCCTCCAGTATCATCTGCATAGACATGGCATCATTACTGCACTAGGCCTTTTCATATAGGCCTGTACTTTCACAGATAAATGTGGGGGGAGCGTCTTTAAATCTGTTTTAGTCACTATGTTTCAGCAAAATGACATCAACTAGTCAGGTGCTGCTAAAAACAACAGCAGTGGGTGTCTGCAGGTACTATGAACATAGAAAAAGTGTCTATCAGCAAACACTGCCAGTAACAGTAACAAAGATACAGTATTTAAAAAAAATAAAAAAATCAAGCTTTCTTATCCCATATACACAATCTATTTAAATACATTGGCTTTTCAAGAATAGTTATGGTTAAGATTAAGATTATGAATAATTGTTACAACTTTTCATTACATGGTCAAAATCCAAAAACTTGTATAAACATTTATTAAGTGTCAGACAAATCTATTTATTTTGTCTTCTTACAAATGTACACTTAGTATATATGCTATGTTTCTAAAAATGGTTAAGGTAATTGCTGGATTATAGTGTATCTATATAGTTGCGATCATTTACTATATAGATACAGTATATTTGCATCTTGAAACAGCAGGTCTATTTAAAGAGGGGCCTAGCACTGTGTTGATGTTATCATTGTGCAAATCGCCACCTCTTGTCAGGTTAGTTGGTTCTCTGCTACTTTCAGGTATATCTTCATATTAAGTAAAGTTCCTCTTAGTACACTACTATGACCAATTTTAAAGCCAGACTGTCCTTTCAGTGAGCTTGCAAACAAACCAGATATCTACTAGGTAATTCATTCTTCTCTTGTATTTTGTACTGTATATCTTATGTAGATTTTATACATACATACTGTCACGCACGTGCGATTAGGGGGCCGCATAAGGACCCAAACTGTTGCGTGAAGTCGCATGCCAGAAGGGAATGGCGGGGTACTAACCTCTCTCTCTCTATTCCTGCAGAAAGAAAGACGCACCGCCGCCATGAACCTGCCACGACTCCCTGACCACGCATTGCCAGAAGGGAATGGCGGGGTACTAGCCTCTCTCTCTCTATTCCTGCAGAAAGAAAGACGCACCGCTGCCATGAACCTGCCACGACTCCCTGACCACGCATTACCACTTCTGCCTTCCCTTTGTCGATCTATGATGACATCAGCACTCCTAGCATCCATCTCGGTTCCTTCCCAGCATTCCTCTCTCTATCTACTTCTGGTCCCTCTCCATAAATGCTCCCCCACTCCGCCATTTTGACTGTCTGTGATAGATGGAAACTGCTTCATTGAATAACTGTGTTGTACATATTTCTTACGGAAACCCCAAACCTTGGCGACTTGTGTGTCTTTCTTTTACAATACATATACATTACATAGTCATAGTTCACTCACTCTCTTCCTCATGCCAAATAAGTAATGCCTTAGAACTATAACTACCACCTTCCTTTATCTGGGACATCATTAGTCCTGAACCGAGGATGGACTAAGGCAGGGGAGCTGATGAGCAAGACTTTTGGTTCAGAAGAATAACAATATTTATTTACTCTTTGAGAACTAAATCTTAACAAAGTTACAAACAATTCATATTTTAAATCCATAAATAGATTGAATAAATAAATCCATAAAATCCGTGCAAGTAAAATAAGTCAGTGTCAGAGTGTTCAAAACAATAACAGAAATCCAAAAAATATGTTAAAATCCCAACTACAGAGTGTGGACCACCAGGGGGCAAACCAGCTGCCCCAACCCAACACAGACGGGCGTGGGACACAAGTTCAGCACACACTTTTTTAATTCAAGACTGGGGAAGCACTTTTCTTCACTCCCCAAAGCACAGCACAGGTACAGTCCAGCAACAAACACTCTTTCTTTTCTCTCTTCGCCTCCGCTTTTCCTGGCAAGCTTCGTCTTCTCCCACCTGACTCTGGCTCCTTTTATGATGGCCCTGGGAGTGTTCCAGGTGGCTCATTAATTGGACACGGAATCACTCCCAGGTGTGGTTAGTGGAACCAAACAGGGCCGCACCAAACTCCAGCTTCCATAGAGCCCTGCGGCAGTCAGAGGCACCTCTGCAACGCAGAAGGAGGTAATGCTCTGGATTAACTTCCTCCCCTGGTCCTTCCGGCATATAGGCATCCAAGAAGGGCAAAGGCCCAAGCTGTACATCACAAGAGGTAAAACCGTTTTTGTGCCTTCATTGCTCCTTCTCAGTTCTTGTCGGGACAAAAGGAGGTTCTACTGACATAGCCCATTGCATCCTGGTTTGCTACTTCTACCGATCACTTTTACAGACACTGCAGGTCCCAGGGCACCTTACCATCCCTGGATGCCACTGCGTTGGAACCTCCCTCCTTCAGCATGCTCCTGTGGCCTCTCCTCCTCTACTGGTACACATTTCTTCAATTCAGCCAACAAGAGCGCATCCACATTACATAACCTTGCCCCCAGCCTTTCATTGTGGTCTCCTCAGATTATCAAATGGCGGATGCTGCCCAGCTTGTCCTCCTTATTCCCACCTCTCTTCCCAGCCAACATTTCCTCTCTGATGCAAATACTAACTACTCTCTCTGCACTGTTGAAACTCTCTTTTACTTTGCTTAATGCTCAGCTGGTGCCTGCTGATTACAGTGCTGCTGTTGAGCAGTAATCGTTAATTAATCTTAGCACAAGCATTCATGTGTGCATCTCCCAACAACACTCGATTAAAAAAAATTGGTTGTGCTGAAATCAATCAAACCATTAAAGCTGTTAACAATTAACACCTCCCTTGATTTGTTTCACCACACTGGAGAAAGGGTGACAAACCCCTGATACTTCAAACATACTTTTCTTTATTTCTCAATGGCAAAATGCTAAGGACAATGAAAATCCCCTACAGAAGAACTTCCTAATGAAATCAAACAAGACTGCAAAAGCTGTAGCCACTTCTGGTCATGTTTATGTTTTATTATTGTTTTTGAAATATTATTTTTCATATTTTATTTTTTTTTCCAGTATGCTTGTATTTTTTTACTGTCTCTTTAAATGTGTTTCCATGCACCTTGGGCCTCATGTATAACACCGTGCATAGAATTCACACTAAAAGATGGTATAAGGACAAAAGTGGAAATGTGCATACGCACAAAAAAATCCAGATGCATTAATCTGTGTGTATGCCAAGTTCCATGCACTTCCCCTTTACAAACCCAAACAAACATGAAATTTAACGCATGTGCACGTGCCTGCAGCCCCAGCCAGACTCCTCCCACCTTCTGTTCAGTGTTTGGTTAAAAAACAATGAAAAGGGAACATGAAAAAAAGAATTTCAGTGAATGCAAAGTGTAGGCAAGGATAAACAGTATTTGTTGGCCTATGCAGTGGTATAAGAAACAAAAGTGTGGTGGAGGCACTTGAAAGTTTAAGTTCAGAAAGTCGCACAGTGCCTGAAAGAAAAAAGAAGTGGTCAGATATCACGGTTGACGTGAAAAGGCAAGTTGCAGTCCACCGTCTGTTTATTCTGTTTCAGACAATATTACAAAAACTGACCCCGTGCAATGGTCAGGCAGTGATGGTGTTGCTGTGTCGAGTACGTCTTTGGGCGCTGGCTGCACACACACCCCTGCCTTGGAAACTGCTGGGAGGCCATCTGGCTGTGTGCTGATGGACTGTTCAGGAGTCACAAAATGCTATAGTGAATGCTGTAAGAGATGTGTAGACATGCCTCTTCTAGTCTGAGTTTTCATGGTTGCTTTCTTTAGTAAGTAGTTTTGTATATTCTGGGAATTTCATAGTCTTTTTGAACTTTCAAAAATAGCTTCACTTTTTGGGGCCTGTTAGGCTGGAAGTTAGCAAGTAGCTGTCAGTGATAAGCTGGTCTAAAATAAAATTCTTCTGCACTGGCCAGGAAAGACTACCAGTCTGTTTTACAGTCATTTATGAGGCCTCAAGCCCCTTTTTACTATGTTTATGTCTCCAATTTGCAACAATATGGGTCTGGGGCTGGAAATCAAAGGAGGTGGCAGAAGATCAGTTCAGTTTACTAATGGATGAAGTAGGAAAAGCAACTCCACCTAGGCATCAAAACACAGAAGAGCGAAATCTAATCCTGAACTTCAAGGATATCTCACAAGGAAAGAAGTAAAAAAGAGTGAGAGTAGCAGACACTTTTGTGAGAACTTAGTATGAAAATATTTTGAAGGCCTCAACAAGCATTCTAGATTTCTGAGAAACCAGTAAAGATTAGTTAAAAGATTCTGTGCTATTTGATTACTGCTAAATAAAATAGATAGATAGATAGATAGATAGATAGATAGATAGATAGATAGATAGATAGATAGATAGATA
>JANRMT010062842.1:11897355-11907865 GCA_026402145.1 Polypterus bichir lapradei | reverse complement strand
ATAGATAGATAGATAGATAGATAGATAGATAGATAGATAGATAGATACTTTATTAATAAAATGCCTTTTTTATTATTTGAATAGAAGATCTGTCCTGTAAGTTTGTTCATTGGTTGCACTACCCCAGTTAAACTATCCATAAACTTCAGTGCATATTTTTGGTGGAAATGTTAGCCTGGTCAATGCTGTACTGAGGCTTGTAGCCTTACTTCTCTGATATAAAGTATTTTGGAAATTGAGAAATTTCAGATTCATCATTCATCAAAGATGATGAACTGTAAATGACTTATTGCCTGTCTGAAAAAACAAAATATCCTTATCTGAAATCGTTTTGCAATCTCCTGTACCTCAGAAATGAGGCAGAAAATCCTGTTATATCTATTGTAGGTAAAAGCAAATGTTATGTATTGCTTAGTGTCCTACATTCTAATTACATGAAAGGAAAAGGTATGTCAAATCATTATCAGTTTATTTTAGTTTACATTGAAAGTAATTGTAGTTAGTTTTTTGAAATGTTTCCTTTGTGTTTTCCTTTAGTTAGGCAAGTAAGCATAGAAGAGTTACTAAAAAATTAAAAGAAGCACAATGATGCAGTTGTATCAACATGTGTCCTGAAATAAATACAAGTAATAGTAAATGTATTCTGTGAAAAAGGATGTTAGAAAAGATATTTTGAATGTTTAAACAGTTAAGCAAAAAATAAGAAAAACATGAAATAAACCACCAGCCTTCTCTTTTTTCCCTCACAAGTACTATAACTGAGACTTATGTTTAGGACCCAATATCTAACCTATGAAAGAACGCCAAGTAAAACTTACAGCAGTATTAGCAAAGGTCATTTCACTTTCAATGCAAACACTAAAGCTAATAGTGATTGTTCACACTCCAAAGTTTCTATTTGTGACACAGTAAGGGTTTATGTTGACAAGAAAACTTCAGAGATCATCATTCAAGACTTGGAGCAAGTCAGTTTCAAAGGTAAAACACTGACAGAGTGCACAGCTGTTATTAGATAGATAAATTTGCCAGAGGTTTGTTGAAAAAAGTCATGTTGCCTAGTTTTCATTAATCCATGTCTAAATAAAACTGACAATGCTATTTATGCCTGTGTAGGCTGAAAAATGTGGCATGTCAAGTGTAAAAAAACAGCCTTTCGTGTTTTCCCAGATTTAATACTCTTCATATGTACCTTTCTAAGATTTAATTTTATAGGAAGCATACATTTCAGGTTGCTTAGATTGGGTAAAAAAATATAAAATAAGTTGCCAGATGCATTCTGCATTTGCTCAAGAAAACAAATAACATCACATTTTTACATTTTAAATGTCAGTATATATACTGTGTATCAACCAGCACATTGTATATACTGTATTATATACACACACACTTTTTGAAATTTATGAATTGCTGTTATAGTACTTTATATGGTACATTTTTATTATGAAACAGGCTGTGCTACCTGTCTAAGATGAGTTGAAATGTAAGACCTCAGCCTTTCACATTTGCAGTACACCATGCAATACATTTGTCTCTGTCATATGCCAGTTGGTATGAGATTCACAATAGCGGTGTTAATGTTTATGACAAGCCATCTATTGGTATGACAAATGCTATGCATTTTATTACTAAAAATATTTGTAATTCCTCAATAGCAACCGGATGGACACACACTTTTTTTTAATATAGATCGTTAATAAAAACTACTCCTTATTTGTTCTCCAGGAGATACATTTAACTGTTCAGGTAATACAGTATGTTTTTTTGCTTTTAGTGTACAGTCTTGTCAAACTGGAGAGGAGTGCAGCACATGCTGGGAAAAGAGAAGTTGGATCATATTTTCTAGTGGAGTATTTTCCTAGTTTTCAATCCCAGATACCGAACCTTGATCTTAAGTTATAATGACTTCTGTAACATTTTCTGTGTTCTGATGCTGAAAAAATGTCAATATGCTCTGCTAATGGAGATGGAAACCAGTAAGCCAAGTCTTCTGTGCACCATGTTTCCATCTCCATTAGCATTATATGCTCATTTTGGCCAAAAAGGGAGGGGATTGATTTTTTTTAAGAAGGTATTTGTCAGAGGAGATCCCCATCCCCACTTCCACTCTGCGACTGTTATTTTTTCCAAAGAGCTCTCTCTTTAACAAGCTAAATGACAATTAACACTAGAATTACCAGAGCCTATGAAAAAACTAGTAGATTCGTCCCACCTTAAATCGCTTCTCATCTCTCCGTCAGTGTCTTTTGTCCTTTAAATGTGTTGATAAGCAGCAAACAGCAAGCAGTCTGCTATCACATCCCCCACCGGAGCACAGTTTTCTCAGCTCAAGTCTGTTTACCTGCGTGTTAGTTGCTTGGAGTTGTATAGAGTGAGAAGTCAAGCAAAATCACACCTTTTATAAATAATCTACGTCAGGGATGCCCACACCCCTCGGCTTGCGAGCCAATTTTAAAATGACCAGGTCAAAATGATTTACCTACATTAAAAATGCCATATATATATATATATATATATATACACCTGTATATATATATATATATATATATATATATATATATATATATACACACTGAGTATCAGAGGTGGGTAGTAACGAGTTACATTTACTCCGTTACATTTACTTGAGTAACTTTTTAAATAAACTGTACTACTAAGAGTAGTTTTACTGCACCATACTTTTTACTTTTACTTGAGTACATTTGTGAACAAGAAATGCTACTCTTACTTCGCTGCATTGGGCAACACTCAAATCATTACTTTTTTTTCCATTAGATAAAGTCTGACAGACAATTTTCAATCTGCTCTGTAGCGTATGCTGTCAAGTTGCACACACGCCTTCCATTGCGTCTCAACTGCGATTTTAGTTCCCTATCCTTTCTCTTTCTCAGATCGCTTTTCGGAAGGAAGTCAGTTTCATAGTTTTTATGAACAGTTTGAAAATGCTTTTCCACATTTTCCTTCTTTGGAATAGCAATGATAGATTGACAGATCAGACAAATGCACTTCGATTGTGACATTGTGAGAGAAAAAAATTTGTTCAGTTCTGTGTATTGTATTGTATTGACCCAATTCTTTTTGACACCCACTGCACGCCCAACCTACCTGAAAAGAGGTCTCTTTTTGAACTGCCCTTCCCAAGGTTTCTTCCATTTTTTTCCCTACAAGGGTTTTTTGGGAGTTTTTCCTTGTCTTCTTAGAGAGTCAAGGCTGGGGGGCTGTCAAGAGGCAGGGCCTGTTAAAGCCTATTGTGGCACTTCTTGTGTGATTTTGTGCTATACAAAAATAAATTGTATTGTATTTCATTGTATACTTGCTGTTGAAGGATTTGATGCAAATAAACAGAATTTTAAATGATTGCTTAAAGCCATTGTCTCTGTCTGACAGTTATTAGTGTCTGCCAGAGATTTCGGCTTTTCATTCCTTCTTTAACTGCAGTTCCTTAAAGGCATTTTTTGTGAAGTTCTCTATTTGTGTTAAACTGGGCTGAAGTGAAGGAGTGTAAGTAAAGATAGCCATAGTCACCAAAGCAGCCTGCTGATAGTGGTCCATAGGGTTAAATAAATAATCAGTATAGTGAGGTATAGTGCGGAGAGTGAGACAGGTAAGAGATCAGAAGTAAAAGGTACAAAACTGGTTTTGACATATCATCCTAGACTTTATTAAGTCAAGAACCTAAGAGTTTAGTTGGTACCTTTCATGTTAGGTTATCTGATAACATGATACAACATCTGCACTATAGTAACAGCAAATGTGCACAGATCATGTAAATTGTTTAGATGAATTCAGCTATGCATTGAATAAAGAAAAAGATAACTATCCTATTAGCAAAATTACGTGAACTTTCTAATTTAGTAATGGGCAGCACATCATTTAACAGCCATATCAGCAATCAAACATGTTTTGAAGGTATTCATCAGTCCCCCATATCTGTTTAGGGGAATATTTTTAGGCTGAAATACAAAAGTTAACTCAAGCATTATAGAAATAAATGTTCTTAATGTATTCTTTGCTATATTTGCTGCATGTCAAATGCCAAGTGAAAACTTGTTTAAGACTCAGCTTCAGCAAGACCTGGGGCCTCATGTATAAACGGTGCATACGCACAAAAATGTTGCGTAAGCCTGTTTCCACGCTCAAATCGCGATGTATAAAACCTAAACTTGGTGTAAAGCCACGCACATTTTCATGCTAGCTCAAATCCTGACGTATGCAAGTTCTCCGCTCGGTTTTACAGACTGGCGGCACCCGGTGTCAAAGCAGTGCTTTTGTTCAAGTGTGGCTTCCCTTTGTTTTTTAGATGCACATCCCTGACGCGGCTTTATAAATACACTGAAATTAACTGCTGTGGTCTTTGGCCGGCTTGTCATCCCGGCCAATACCCCCAGTTCACCAGATGGAGCCCTCCCTGTAGTATGGAGGCGCCCCGAAGACCAGCACGGAATCATGGACAATGTAGTTTTTATACACAGCCCTGCTGGATACCACAGGGGCCACAAGGGAGGACCAAAGAGTCATATGTGCCCTATAACCCGGAAGTGCGTCATAGGAAGACCGACGACAGAATTGACGTACTTCCGGGGTGAAGAAAAGGACTTGTACCTGACCCGGAAGTGATAAAGAATCACATGGACTGGGGATTGGGAACACTTCCGGGTCAGGGAGTATAAAAGGACTGTGGGAGCTCCCAGACGGCGAGCTGAGCTGGGTGGTAGGAGGGCAACGCATCCGGGAGTGGTGGAGAGTTTATTGTATCGTGAATTTGAGTAATTGAATGAGTATTGTGGAGGAGAGGGTGCATTGTGCACTGTGGTATTTAAATAAAGTCAACATTTGGACTTTTTCCTGGTGTCTGGAGTCTTGGATAGGGGTTCAAGGGAGCGATAGCGACCCCTATCTGTCACACTGCATATTGTTTATTAGTTTAAGGCATCTGATTGTAAATTAACCTGTAACAATATAATGGTCCACGGAATGGCCAAACTATTCCAAATACCATAGCTGCTTTAGTGTTGTTCCTCTCACTGCACCTTCTTCTTCTTCTTTCAGCTGCTCCCATTAGGGGTTGCCACAGCGGATCATCTTTTTCCATATTACTCTCAATGCACCACTTGGAGTATTTATATCACTGTATCTGAGTGGGGAATCACAGCTCTACAGCAGCTGATTGGAAAGAGAATTATCGGTATACAGCATCAAGCATACACTGCCTCAGCTATGCTGGCTATTGAACTGTCTCTCATACTGGCAAACGCTTCAGAGCCTTTCATGTAGGGATAGTGCGGTTCAGAAACGGTTTCATCCCAAGAACTAAAAATGCAATCAATCAGTCCATCAAGTGCTCCTTGTAGAACTGTTTGTACTTATTAATACAATCACCTCATTGTAAACTTGCAATACAGTTATAATATTGCACAACCTGAGCCACTTTATAAAGCGCGTATTTACATATTATGACAATATCATTTTTAAGATGAAATGCAGCAAAATATGTTTATTACATTATACAGATAAAATGTTAACATCATTTAAATAATCTACATTGTTAATAAACATGTGAGGATACAATATCGCAGCGCTAGCTAGTTCAAGGATTGTTCCTGCCTTGCTGTGTATTCTTGCTGGGGCTGGCACAACACTGGAAGGATAGACGGATGGAATAATTAAGCATGTACTACGAAGATATTTCAATGTTCCTTAAAAGTTTTGAAGAATCGCGTTATCAGCTTACAGATGGCTTAACATCTATTACGGAGCTGATTGTGTGGCGATTGGGTATTTGGAAAAAGAAAAGGAAGAACAGGAATTGGGGGTTAATACGTTTGAAACAGACAGTACTGCTGCAATAAATTACTTCATCAAAGGTTGCACACAGCACAGCAAGCATCTTGCGGGAGGCAGGAAAAATCTCTGGACAGGGCGCCAGCTTGTCACTACCACTGCGCCACCGTGTTCCCATGTTTAATAACATGCTTTAACTCCTATAATCATGAAAATGATATCAAGCATACATCTCAGTACTTTAATTATTTAAAGAGCTGTAATATCACAAATGTAATGGATTCTGGTACCAGTCGGAGGAAGAGAAAGCCCGTTTAAGAAGCACATAGTGTTTTACACACATAGGGCACATAGAAGAACACATACAAAACAAACCATTTAACGTGCTACTTTAGGTACGATGGTACATGACAAACTAGTAAATTAAACGATTTAAAGATGAAGTTTATGATGTTCTACTTTAATGACAAAATAAATACGTGATTAAAGTGGAAATTTTGAGATTGAAGTTGACATTTCAAGCTTTTTTCTCACTGTGTCCCTATTTTTTTTTTCTTTTCTCTGTACCCTAATAAGCTTTCATATGACACACAGAAGGTGGGCTACGACTCACCTTTTCACAGCGACTTTGATATCTGACAAGTTCTTTTTTATTTTGGCCACTGTGTGACTTTGTGAACTTGAGCTTTCGAGTTTCTCCGACACTCTATTTCACTCAATTAACTTTCTTTTGTTGTTTATACCACTGTTTAAACAAACAAATAGTACATTTTTCCTTGCTTCCACTTGGTATTCGCTGAAATTCTTCTATTTTGCCCCATGCTTTTGCCATTGCCTTTTCACAGAACGCTGAGCTTAAGGGCTATTTATATTGATTTGCATATTCAAAGAGGCGTAATTCTGGGAGGAGTTTGGGTGGGGCAGCAGGCGCGTGCACGTGCGTTACTTTCCACGCTGACCGGGATTTATAGAGTGGAAGAACATGGAAGTTGGAGAATGCACAGATTTATGCATCTGGATTTTTTTGTGTGTATGCACATTTCCGCTTTCGTCCTTATGCCATGTTTTAGTGTGAATTCTACACATGGTGTTATGCATGAAGCCCCTGGTGGACAACTCCACAATATTTTGATACAACTTTAAATTCATAATTCTGTAAATGATGATGTTATGTATAGGATGAAAATCAGCCCAAACTATTATGAGCTCACCCACACAACTGACAAGTCAGGAATAAGGTTATTTTGGAGCAGCCACTGTTAGGTTTTCTAAAAGTACCATTGTTTTGTGACCAAAAAAGTACAAGATTAGACTTGTGTAAAAGAACATTTAGGCAAAAAAAAATAATAAAAGTAAATATAAAAATTATTTTTAAGGATAACATTTTTCTCCTGAATGCTGTCCTTGAATTTACATTTACTTATTTGGCTGAAACCTTTATCCAAGACGACTTACAACATTTATGATACAATCAATTACATTTCTTTTAGTTTTTCAGTTGGAGCACAGGCAGGTTAAGTGACTGGCTCTTAGTCACACCATGTCTGTAGCAGGATTTGAACCCACAATCTCAGGGTTTGAAGTCCAAAGCCTTTACCACTACAAAAATTGAATGTCATTGATATTCAGCTTGTGTAATAATACAGAGGTAAATGTGAACAACATTAGCAGTGAGACTTGGAACCCATAAATGCAATAAATCTGTAACATGTAACTTATCAAACAATGAACTTATGATTTTTAGTTTTTATATTATACTCTGGTGAAATATTTAATTGTGAAGAATAAGACAAAAAGAAGCAGTATCTAGAAAATCAATTTGTTGCTGCACAAAATAAACAACATCCCACCTGTTGCTATACACAGTACTAATTGTGCCACTTCCATTTTTTGAAGGCAGTGTAAACTTGAGGGTTAACCACCTCAATCTATGGTACAATTACAGAACTTCCAGAGTTTTGTTTTATAAATAAATAAATAAATAAATAGATAAATAAATTACTATTGGGTAGGCTGGCATCAAAAAGGTAATTGGTTTGTATTTCCACTCTTTTCAGGGTAAACTTTAAATACATTTAATATTTTAAGCATACACAGCAATTAAAACGCCTACTAAAGCAAATTCAATACAATGCCAAATCCTCCCACACTAAAGCTACCACAGCCTAAATAAAATAAAACAATGTATATAATGTTCTCAGCGATAAGGACACTATATATATATATATATATATATATATATATATAGAAAGAAACAAAATTAACAAGAAAGAAAACAATACATTTAGAGAGCGCTGTCCATGTCTAGCCCCTAGTCTAGTTTCCTTTGTTTTTTTGATGTAAAATTTTCTGCTCCAGCTTTTCATTTTAAGCCACAACTTGCACCAAACTCAAATGAGATGGGGTCGCACTAAGTTTTCTTAGGGCAATTGGTCTTTAAAGGTGACATGTGCCACTCTCCCCTCCTTCACCACTCTTTACCAACTAAGAAACCCCTTAACATTAGAGCACAACACCTTGAGCTGTGCAGCTACAGTACAGCTCTTATATAGAGGAATAGGAAACCATTATTTACTACATACTTTATTCTGCTTTTTCCATACTAAAATGTTGTGAACTGTTCATTCACATTTCCTTTTTATATGCATTTTCAGAATTTAAAACACAGTTACTGTGGACAAAATATCAATAAATATAACTCAGTTGTGAACTACTGGGTAGCCTGGAAAAAAATACTTTTGTATTTTTATATCCTTTGTAATTACAGATAATTTCAAGGCCATGGGACTATATTTTTTCATATCCTTTGTCAATTTAATTTATTTTTGTATAGTGTTCTTCACTAAGTACAGTACTGTGGCACATTAAACTTTTTACTCTGAAAGAAAAATCCTGACAACAGCATTCTAGGATAAATAATCCTCTGAAAGGGCCCATGATCAGTTATACGAAAACATCAAAGAAAAAGACAGTCCTGAAGACCTCAATCAACTGGCCACCCACCATCCCCTCTGGACATTCTGTATTGCTACCTAAGTTGTACTTAGCTGCCTAATAAGATGACAAGATTTATTATCCTTGGATTCTATAGGAAAGTGCTGTACGGTGTGAGAAGAAAATTTGATTGATTAACTGATTGATTGATTCATGTTACTCAACCAGATAGTTAACTATCAACATTTCCTTATGCAATGCCAGTATTTCATTAAGTAAAAAATTAGACACTTACCAAGGGATGCCAAATTAATGTGTAAAATGTGAGAATTCTAATGTCTGGTCACCCAAGGATCTCTGTTTCACCGTTCAGCCAGGGTGCCAGTAATATGAAGTGATCTATACAATTTAAGAACGACGCTCACAAATTGGCGAAAGTCTACATTAAATATTTTCACTTTCTCTGTTGTGATCAGGACATGGTAATAGATTATTTTTTAGCAAATAACAGACTCATTGCAATAAACCCAGTAATACAATTTATTATATATAGCTATGTAAGTATATAGAGACAAAGGGCAATCACAAACAACATAAAACATAAAATTACGATAGCTTAATTAAACATCTTCCCTATAGAAAAAAGCACACAACTTGTGATTTCTGATCTTTCAGTTCATTTGGTGAAAATGGATATATTTTCTAGTTAGTTATTAAGCTTCTTGTTCCTGCACCATGATGTTCTTTTGCTCAACACTACTCTCCAGTGGCTTTCCTCCCATACACAGTTTTTGTGTTTGAGGGTGTGCGTGTATGAAATGTGAGCTTCATTGGTGGATCTAGGGTGAAAAACATATAACGACTAAGAACTTTTCCTTCACAAAGTGTATTACTTTTTGATTAAAGTGATACCAATAACATAAGGTAAAACAAGGTATTGTATTAAGTACCAACTTACAATTAATACTTCTTGGAATCAAAGCAGGTGTGCTTATGGTTTTATATAAGCTATTCTTTGTTCCTTTCTAGGTTGGCTTTGTCTGCATAAGTGGAAGGATCTTTAGCATGCTCATCTTTGTTGCACATTGTGGTTGCAGGCAGTTGGCTGTTGGAGTTTTGTCCATCAAAGTTGCCAGTCATTGAGTTTTGATTCTTTTTTGAGCCAAAAGTTTAACTGCTTGCACAAGAAGGCAGCTGTAGGATTTCATTTGGTAATTGCTCATTTTTTTCAGATAAGGAAGACGCAATTCCAATGACAGGCCCAGTCAAGCAGATATTAAGAGTGTCTATCAGCAACTTACTAAGCCAATGACTTGTGTTCCAGGCCTTGCAAAATGGATAATGCTAGTCTGTCCTACAGTTCTTAGGCTCCCAGTATCTCTGGTGTCTCTCCCAAGGGCAGGCTTGGAAGTAGAACAGTGGCACCAATGCCACAGCATGATCTCAAAAAGAAAAGCAGAATAGAGCAGAGTAAATAATAGTCCATACTTCTTTTAATACTTTAATTTTTGCAAAAACAGACAATAACAATCAGATATGCCATAAGAACAATTAATCATCAACTGTAATCAGGGAATGAATGACTAAAGTAGTGAGTGTTCAGTCTGGATTTAAAACCAACAACAACAACATTTATTCATATAGCACATTTTCATACAAAAAAATGTAGCTCAAAGTGCTTTACAAAATGAAGAACAGAAAAATAGAAGACACAATAAAAAATAAAAATAATTCAACATTAATTAACATAGAATAAGTAAGGTCCGATGGCCAGGGTGGACAGAAAAAACAAAAAAAA
>JANRMT010062842.1:11876933-11892355 GCA_026402145.1 Polypterus bichir lapradei | reverse complement strand
GAACTTGAAAAGAAATATTTTTTGGAATGTGATCGCGCAAGTCAGTACATCGAGCCCGCGTGCTATTGTGGTTTTGCTTGTGTGCTTCAGTAAGTTACCGTCCCCTCGCTCTTACTTTTTTACCGTTCATCTAATGAATACACTGAGTATGGCTTTACCAAAACAATCATTGATTGCGAATAAAGTATTCATTATTCATGAAGCTTCAATAGGTGAATAGGTGATCTGTCATTCTGCGTTAACCGCATGCGTTTTCATACGTCTCAAACTAAGGGGATGCGAGGTTAAAATAAATCGAGAAGTGCGCGTACATACTTAGTGCATCCCCTCTCGGGAATCGAACCTCAGACGTGGGCGCTACAGGCGAATGCTTTACTATCGCGCAACGGCGTGTGGTTTATCTATTTGAGCGTAGCAATGTAATTCGGTTTTTGTTCAGCACTCTTTGGAACTGTTACTTTTTGTCTGCGCACTGCGTCAGTTCACGTGAGCCGCTGAATATGGTTTTATATGTCACTCGCTCGCTTCTAATTGTTTCGCTGCCTTCTTAATTATAGAATGCATGTTTTCTAAAGCGCGTTTTGTAGCTCTTCCTGGCTTTCTACGTAATGCGTGATTATGTGAGAGGCGCTCTTTGGAACTGTTACTTTTTGCCTGCGCACTGCGTCAGTTCACGTGAGCCGCTTAATATGGTTTTATATGTCACTCGCTCGCTTCTAATTGTTTCGCTGCCTTCTTAATTATAGAATGTATGTTTTGTAAAGCGCGTTTTGTAGCTCTTCCTGGCTTTCTACGTAATGCGTGATTACGTGAGAGGCGCTCTTTGGAACTGTTACTTTTTGTCTGCGCACTGTGTCAGTTCACATGAGCCGCTTAATATGGTTTTATATGTCACTCGCTCGCTTCTAATTGTTTCGCTGCCTTCTTAATTATAGAATGCATGTTTTCTAAAGCGCGTTTTGTAGCTCTTCCTGGCTTTCTACGTAATGCATGATTACGTGAGAGGCGCTCTTTGGAACTGTTACTTTTTGTCTGCGCACTGTGTCAGTTCACGTGAGCCGCTTAATATGGTTTTATATGTCACTCGCTCGCTTCTAATTGTTTCGCTGCCTTCTTAATTATAGAATGCATGTTTTCTAAAGCGCGTTTTGTAGCTCTTCCTGGCTTTCTACGTAATGCGTGATTACGTGAGAGGCGTGATGATGGCATACGAAACTCCGCCCCTCCAGCTCAACTCCATTACAGTAAATGGAGAAAAACAACTTCCAGTTATGACCATTACGCGTAGAATTTCGAAATGAAACCTTCCCAACTTTTGTAAGGAAGCTGTAAGGAATGAGCCTGCCAAATTTCAGCCTTCTACCTACACGGGAAGTTGGAGAATTAGTGATGAGTCAGTCAGTCAGTCAGTCAGTCAGTGAGTGAGGGCTTTGCCGTTTATTAGTATAGATAAGCAATATTTTAAAGTCAATCCTGAATGACACAGGCAACCAGTGTAGTGACATCAAAACTGGAGAAATGTGCTCGGATTTTCTTTTCCTAGTTAGGATTCTAGCAGCTGCATTCTGCACTCGTTGCAAGTGATTTATGTCTTTTTTGGGTAGTCCTGAGAGGAGTGCGTTACAGTAATCTAGTCTACTGAAAACAAAAGCGTGAATTAATTTCTCAGCATCTTTCAATGATATAAGAGGTCTAACTTTTGCTATGTTTCTTAAGTGAAAAAATGCTGTCCTAGTGGTCTGATGAATATGCGATTTAAAATTCAGATTACAGTCAACAGTTACCCCTAAGTTTTTTACTTCCGTCTTAACTTTTAATCCTAATGCATCAAGTTTATTTCTGATAACCTCATTGAATCCATTTTTGCCAATTACTAAAATTTCAGTTTTCTCTTTATTTAGTTTGAGAAAATTACTATTCATCCATTCAGAAATACCAGTTAGACATTGTGTTAGTGAATCGAGAGAGTCGGAGTCATCAGGTGCTATTGATAAGTACAGCTGTGTGTCATCAGCATAGCTGTGGTAGCTCACGTTGTAACCTGAGATAATCTGACCTAACGGAAGCATATAGATTGAGAACAGCAGCGGACCCAGGATAGAGCCTTGTGGAACACCATATCGGATATTATGTGTCTTTGAGATGTGATTACCACAACTCACAAAGAATTTTCTACCTGCCAGGTAGGATTCAAACCAATTTAAGACACTGCCAGAGAGGCCCACCCATTGACTAAGGCGATTTCTAAGATTATTGTGATCAATGGTGTCAAATGCGGCACCCAGATCTAAGAGGATGAGAACAGATAAATGGCCTCTGTCTGCATTTACCCGCAAGTCATTTACTACTTTAACGAGTGCAGTTTCTGTGCTGTGATTTGTTCTGAAACCTGACTGAAACCAGTGACCTAAGGACATTTCTTGAGTCTGTTAAACATAGTCAGGCACAGACATTCTATGTGTAGACACTATTGCAACAGAGAAATTCAGAGAGGATTGTTATAGCATGCCTACACCTTCAAAGACTGTGAGATGGCCATCAGAGATCCAGGATTTACAGAGAGAGAGTGAGAGGACAAATGGCTCTGTTGCTGGATGCCGGTGCCTCCCATTGTTGCTATATATGCTTCTTGAAAATATACTCAAATTCTTAATTGGTTTAAAAAAATGTTGTTTAATTGAAGGAACAAATTGTATTAGCACTGTTTTGATACAAGCACAAGGCTAATTGATCTGCATTTATTTTAAAGGAACACTGGTACTAAATGGTGATACTAAAAATAATGCAGTGTTTAAGAGCCATATGAGCCAAACTATACACCATAAGTGTGCATACATTATAATATAGTGCTAAAGTGTTAAAGAGGTACATGGGCACTTGTTTATCATTGCTC
Organism: Polypterus bichir lapradei; assembly: GCA_026402145.1. Classification (NCBI taxonomy): domain Eukaryota; kingdom Metazoa; phylum Chordata; class Cladistia; order Polypteriformes; family Polypteridae; genus Polypterus; species Polypterus bichir. The sequence goes on along the minus strand of JANRMT010062842.1, from coordinate 11,889,462 downwards.
TGTACTGCTTCTGTGGGGTTGTATGCAACAGTGAATATCACTAGAAGTATACATGAAAATGCATGTATAATAATCTTATACCTTTCAATGTAAGGGAGTCTAAGAGTTTTGTCTGTGCAAGGCCTTACACAGGTGTAGAGGTGCCTTGATGTCATATAAACATTTCAGAGAAGATTTTATTTCTGGTAAATAAGATTTTCAAGGAGATAACAATAAAAGACCACCACTTTGATTTACTTATGTCCAGTCAGAATAAAAAAAAAAAAAAAAGGTCCCCAATCATACAGACCCCTTCTACTGAAACAAAATTGTCATCTTTTGCTTTTGGAATAATCCTTTCCAGAATTTCAACATAGGACCACTATGCTGATGACCACTTTGTATATACACTGTGTGCACAATTATTAAGCAAGTTGTATTTTTGAGGATTCATTTTAATATTTAATATGGAACAAATACAGTGGAACCTCAGGTCACGACTGTAATTCGTTCCAAAACTCTGGTCGCAACCCGATTTGGTCGTGACCCGAAGTAATTTCCCTCATAGGATTGTAAGTAAATACAATTAATCCGTTCCAGACCGTACAAGCTGTATGTAAATATATTTTTTTTAAAGATTTTTAAGCACAAAAATAGTTAATTATGCCATACTCGTAGAATGCACAGTGTAATAGTAAACGAAATGTAAAAACATTGAATAACACTGAGAAAACCTTGAACAGAGAAAACTAACATTGCAAGAGTTACGAACCGCTCTTTGTAAACGCTTTTTTTTAATGAGTTTTAAGCACAGGGAAAAAAATGAACATTTGAAAAATCCGTAATTTATACAAAAACTAACCATAAACAACCAAGAAAATTTACCTTGCATGAGTCAAATTCTGGCATGAAGGAAGTGAGGAGGAACTGGGTGGAGAGGAGATTATAGTTTTGAGGTAAAGTCTGTGACGATCCGGGTTCGCTGCATGCTCCCATCTCGCTTCCGGGAGCCCTTAAACCCGTCACCGTCGGTAATGTTACTGATGAGCATGACAGTGAGGCACTAAAATGGAGAAATCAGATGGTGCAAAAAGTGCCAAGTGCTCTTATTAAAATCAACAAAACAACAATCAAAAACAATGTCCTAATTAAATAAAGTGCAGTGCTTTCAGAATCCTTCAATAAATAAATCCCATAAAAACAGAAGTGAAGTGGAGGTTAAAATCCAATAGAAAAAAGTCTTCATTAAATACAACGAGGTTAACACAATGCTTAAAGCAGTCTCTTTAAAAACAAGCCCGGTGCATTCTTTAACTACCTGCTCGGTCTTACGTGGCCAGCCGTCCTTCTTCCGGTCACTCCAGCTCCTTGATCACTCAGCTGGAGCGACTGCTTCCTTCTGCCCCACCGAGTGTCAGCCAAAACACCCCTGCTTGGGCTCACTGTCCAGCTGCCTGCCTGCGAGTACGCGCTCGCTCACACCGGTTCTTTCCACACTGCTTCCTGCTTACTTCCTCACTCCGCAACCTCAGTCTTTCTTTTCTTTTTCCTCCCTTTAGCCGCCTCGCACTTCTATTTATTAAGAGGACGTGGCAGCTGTAGCAATCAACCACCACACCCCCTTGCTAAGCTGAAAGCGTGACGATTATTTATTTAAAACTGGCCTCTTGACATGAGCTGTGGACCCGCTATACCAAAGTCCATCTGCGTGATGCACGTCAGACCAAGAACAATGTACTGTTACAGGGAGAGACTGAACACGTGCATAAATCACCGGCGCGTACAAACCAGAAGGGAAATGAAATACAGCACAAAGAGTTCACAGCGAATGCACAGGTAGAGACTGAACACGTGCGGAAATCATCGGCATATACGAACAGGAAGGGAAACTGGGTTGTTTGTCACCCGAGCGTGTGGTCGTGAACTGATGCAAAAGTTTGGTGAACTTTTTGGTCGTAACCCGATTTGTACGTGTTCAGAGACGTTCGTGACCCGAGGTTCCACTGTATTCCATATTCTATTATTTCTGATTCGGGACCACTATTTATTTCTAAGTTTTGGTTGTTTTTTTGTTTAAAATTCATTGTATCACCCTGTGAGAAACCAGTAAAACCAAATGGGTTAACAGAGCTTTCTGACATTCTTGTAGCACAAAGTAGGTGAAAGGCTAAAATAAAACAAAGTAACAACTTAAGTAAAAGTAAGTTTCAGAGACAAAAAAGCTTCTCCAAACAAAATGTTTTGATGAAAAAGAAAGTGAAAAAAATTAAGTTATTTTTAATAAAACAAAACAGTGGAAAATGGAACAAAATGAAACCTTTTCAAAAAAAAAAAAAAAGAAGCTAGATATTGATTTTTCAATGAAAGTATTTGGTCTTAAAAAAATCAGACACTAGGAAGTGGATGCCAGCATGTTATATAATGTTAAAAGTAGAACATTAGAAAAAAATTTGTCAAGGACAGGCCATTCAGTCCAAAACAGCTCGTTAATCCTACCCACCTCATTTCTACAAAATATTAAATTGACTTTTCAAAGTCAGTAAAATCCTACTCTCTGCCACAAAACCTGGTAACTTATTCAATGTGTCTTTAATTCTGTGAAGAAAAACATTCTAACATTTGTGTGGAATTTACCCTTAACCAATTTTTTTTACTATGACATGAGGCATTAGTGTATCATTGTCTAAGTTGCTGCAAACGTCATTTCTGTGTGCCAAGTGATTTGTGGTTATGTGTTTGATAGACAATTGATTGGGCTGTGGTGAAGTATTCTAGTAGATGGCTGCAAAAGGCTAGACGTTTCCCCATCATGTTTTTGTACCAATAAATTGCAAGTTATGCAGTTTATATAAATATATAATTATTTTGCTTTATAATTTGCTATATACTTTCTTTAAAATCATTTTTAAATGCGGAAAACAAATTTTTTCTTACAAAAACTAATGACGGATTTAGATTTTAAAGAACACGAGGCGGCGTTATCATTTTCGGAGACTTGTATGAAATTTTTTTCTTAAAATACTATTATTTTAAATATTTTTTTAAATTTTCTTTCTCTTCCCAATTGCATTTTGGCAAACAGGAGGGGGCGCGAAATCTTCAGTTGTCCCCGGGCGCTGAAAACCCTAGCTACGCCTCTGCCAGGTACTCCAAACTGTTGGTCGGCGCAGTCGGTGCAGGGAAGCAACCCTCTCGTCCAACGGGTAGAACCTCAATGTGCAGGCCTCGAGCCGGGGGGCCATAAGCAAGTCCACCCCTGCCCGACACCTTTCACCCTCAGCAACTCCAGAGTGGAACAAAGTCCAGCCTCTCTCAAGAGGAATGGTTCCAGAGCCCAGATCGTGCATAGAGGTAAGCCCGACTATATCTAGCCGGTACCTTTCAACCTCTCACACCAGTTCAGGCTCCTTCCCCGCCAGAGAGGTAACATGCCATGTTCCAAGAGCCAGTTTTGGCCACCGAGGGTCGGAACGCCAGAGTTCCTGCCTTCGGCCACCACCCATATCACATTGCATCCGACCCCTATGGCCTCTCTTGCAGGTGGTGGGCCCACAAGAGAGGGGAACCATGTTGCTCCTTCGGGCTGAGCCCGGCTGGGCCCCGTGGTCAAAGGTCCAGCCACCAGATGCTTGCCAGCGAGCCCCTCCCCCGGGCCTGGCTCTAGGGTGGGGCCCCGGCTACCCTTTCCCAGGCAAAGGAAAACGCTGATCTTTGATTTAAATCCATGTGGGGTCTCAGGATCGAGTTAGTCTGGATCTTCACCTCAGACATGTTTGCCCTGGGAAAATGTAGCTCCCAACAACTTAGCTCCGAGGATCACTAGACCGTGCAAGCCCTTCTGCCACGGCAAGGCCTCGAGACTAAAAGGGAGTCTAATTTAGACTAGTTATTAATTTTTACAAATAGTTGTATATATTTTAGTGCTCATTGTTTTGGAATTTTTAATGATAGCAGCCATGTTATTGTTGACTTATGTATGCAAAATCAGTGCTTGAACAGTATTTAAGATTAAATTATGCTAGTGCTCATTTCTAAGATTTTGGATTCATTAAAGAAGGTTTAGGTAAAAATCTTCCTGGAAGGTTAGAATTTTGTTTGGCTTTCTGATTTCAAATTTTGATTATTGTGCTGGCTTTGATAAACTTTTTTTTTTTGATTAAGACCTTATGAGGTGGGTGGCATGGTGGTGCAGTGGTAGCACTGCTGCTGCGCAGTAAGGAGACCAGGGTTCGCTTCCCAGGTTCTCCCTGCATGGAGTTTGCATGTTCTCCCCGTGTCTGCGTGGGTTTCCTCTGGGTGCTCCAGTTTCCTCCCAAAGTCCAAAGACATGCAGGTTAATTGCATTGGCGATCCTAAATTGTCCTTGGTGTGTGGGTGTGTGTGTATATTGGGATTGGCTCCAGCAGACCACTGTAACCCTGTGTTAGGATATAGCGGGTTGGACAATGACTGACTGACCTTGTGAGGTGTTTACTACAATTTTCACTTTCGTCTCCTGATCCTTTTCTCACATTTTTCTGCCATCTCCATTCTGTCAGTGTACTATTCCGGTATAGTATCTGGTGTTCAGCCAGATCTTGGAGTTACTTGGTGGAGTTCTGAAGACAGTGCTAATTTCCTGGAGACTCCCGGACATTCCCGGAGACATGGGATTTCTGCTTTGCTCCACCACCCTCTTTCAAGATAATTCAATCCAAATAGGGTTGATGACATAGTGATTTTATGTATCAACACAAGCTATTAATGTAAATCATTGCATAATTACTATTATAACGTACGGTATACACATGTTATAATTTTAAAATTTTTAAATAAATGCTTATATGTGGAGCTTTACTAAAAATTTTATATTGGATCAAATATGGTGGATATGAGTATATATAATCACTAGAGCTAAGCTTTTCATACATCTTAGCCTCAGGTGTAGAATTAAAAGCTTAGGAAAGCTGAGTGGTAGCAGGGCCTCCTTTTTTGTTCAAGGAGCCATCTAATACACCTTGGCATAAAACATGGTGAACTTTCCCTTTTAAACCACTTACAGTTTTTTAAGAAGGAAACTGGAAATAAAAAAAATTCTAGGAGTGTAGAGTTTTTCATAGATAAAATGTTAACGGCAAACTGTTACAAGCTATTAGCAAATATTTGTTTTTAAATGACGAAAATATTTCAGAATTTTGTGTAATCTAAGTGGCGAAGTCACAAAAACAGAGCATAGATTCAAGAACACCAGTAAATCGGAAAAATTTCAAAGAGCAAAGAAAATCACTGGAGAAAAAATGCATTCAGAATGAACTACAAGAGACTGTAGGTTGTCTTCACCTTTTTTGGTTGACAGCAGTCCCTTGATGATGATGGGTAGGTGGCCCTGCCGTTTGCAGGACCACCCACAAAACACATGGAACATAAAGGAAGATACCAAGATACTTTGTATCTAAGAGACAGACAATAATAACATTAACAAAGGAATAAAAACAGAACAAAACAGACATAAAATGCCATTGGGACCCCAGTTAGGCTAAAATATAACACTATTAAGGATTGTTTTGAATCATGGCTGTGCCAAGTTGCTAATTACACATGCCTTTGGCAAGCATACAACATTAGTCAAATGGCACAGTGGCGAGAAGGCAAGTGCATAGGAATCATTTTTTTATTCTGAATATTCTGTGCCAGTACTTTGTAATATTTTTATTTACTTTTATTTAAACACATGTGGTGTGTTAATCCAGCTGGGGCACAAATCTAGTTATTACATCATGTATGCTTCAACCTGATCAGGTAGTTTCATAAAGTATGTGGTAGAGTACGCTTACAGCATGCACATATGAAAGATTGGCACATGGCTGCTATAGCTCTGCGATGATACCCTCACAAAGAATTATGGGGTGCAGTCTAAACCACCTGCACAGTGAATTTCAGGAAAATGTTACATGAACAAGGCAAGCAGCGAACACGGTGTATTTGCTGCAAAAAATGTGTTGGCAAATGTCACCGTTCGACATTAGCTGTGACCCCAAGATTGAAAACCACTGATCTAGATAAAATTTTAAATAGAAGGTAGGTTTCAGAACCGAACTAGCATATTGAAACCACATATAAACATTTAATAATCAAGTTACTGTATAATGAAAAATAAACTGAATTCTGAACTTTTTTTATAGAGTACGAAAAGTGATCTGGCTGCTACTAATATTTAAATTGTGGAAAATATCATCTGTAAAACTCTTTTGTTAGAAGTGGTGGTCGAGTAATAACCATGAGACATTTTTTGTTAAGAAATAATAAAGGATAAGTAAGTGAAAGGAAATTAAATGATTTAGACCATATTCATGGTCAAGGGAGGACATACATTTTTTGGAAACGTTAAGTGAACTCTTCCAGTATGAAAAAGATAGTATGCATTATAAAATGTTACGTATTTATGTACGTTATAGCACATAAATGTAGATGGTTGGAGGAATATTTCAAAATTTGGTTTTATTGTGCTTTTAATATATGTTTATTGTGCTATTGTTTAGAACTTGTTATGGTTGACAATCACACCCCCACTCCCAGCAGTCCTTGCATCTGAACCATAGTAAATCATAAACAATAATACAGTACATACCAAAATGTATACACTACTACACTCAGTTCTGTTTTGTTAACAACAGACTGTCATGTGATTGTTGGTATTTTTGTTGCAACTCATTTACATGGAACCTTGGTTGCAGCAGTCAGAGCTTATAGTAGATGTCAACTATTTCAACTTAATCATCCACGGCTTCACCCTGGACTTTTGAACCATTGCTTAAAGTCATTTAATTTTTACCTCACTGTGACATTTCTTCTTTACCTCTATAAAAGTACAGTACATACCAGTTAATGTACTGAATTTGTGTGTGCAAAAGCTTGACCGTCCATTCCTTTTCTTCTTCTTCTTCTTTTGGCTGCTCCCGTTAGGGGTTGCCACAGCGGAACATCTTTTTCCATAATTGCCTGCCCATTCCTGGAAACCCCAAATTTGTCCTGAATTTGAGTTAGTGCAGGTTCATTCATACCAAAGAAAAATCAAGTTCAATGTTTTCATAAAGACTTCAATCAACAATGTTACTGAACTGAAAAATAATTTGCACCTCATACATAATCTCAAGTATTTTCCCAGGTGATTCAGGGCAGTGTTGGGTTTTATTTGTTGTCACGCATTCGCGTTACCCAAGGTATGCAATAATACGCCAGGGCACGAAGGGGTGCTACTGCTGCTAACAGTGTCATCTTTTTTTTTCTTTCACCCTGAAGTAGCGAGAAGATGTCCCTAACCTTATCCTTCTGGAAGGAGGGCAATAAGAATCTGATTCCTTCCGAGTGACGGCACTGCTTTTGGACCAGGACTTCATTAAGGATTGTGCTCCACCACTGTGAACTACAGTTACAAGACACTTTAGAGGGAGTTAAGGATTTTGCACCCTTGTGCACCTGTTTTGTTTATTATTTGCCACTACAATTAAAAGGAGCTACCCAACTGGCACCTCAACATTTCAGAATATCACCCTGTCTTCCTTCTACTCATCCATATTGGAAAGATAAAAATCACTTCATGACTTTATATAGCCATGGCTAGGCTTGTTAAGAAGACGATAAATGAAAAGCAAGGACAGTTTCACTTAGCAGCAGCAGGATTCAATAGAACTGAATTCCTTCCTCCTCTTTAATGTCCAGTCCCTTGTGCATCATTATGGTATTGCTGGTGAGGCTTGTTGAGCCAACAGGTTTCTATGTGTTGAATTACCATAAGAAATTGTAATGAGCCTTTATAAACAGCATGTAACCATTTTCTTGCAGGTTTTGACTCTGACTGCTTTGGCTTGTAGCTTTTGCTTCCTTTGATTGACATTCTTTGTTTCGTGCTGTGCTGTCTGTAAGTTCATTGCATTGTTTAATCAAAAACTGGAAGGATTTCATATTTCTGCATCACATAAAAAATATGAACCTATTGGTAATCTAGCACTTAAGGCCAAGTTAGTCTATGGAATACATTGAAAAGACACAGAATTCATACACCTCCCTATTTAAACTTAAAAATGATGTATGGAGGCACAGTTCAACTAGACTTTAAATTTAAATTCTGCTGATTTCATGATACTGCCATTATAATATACATTTGCCAAATTATAAAAACTGCATGTGTATATTCTGCCCAAATTTATCTGAGAAGGTGGTGTGCAATGAAAATGGGAAAGTACCAGATGTTTACCTCCTTATCTGAGAGGTTATCATTTATTGATCTCCAATGACCCAAACTAATATAACCCAAAATAACTGATAATGTGTAATTCTGCAAACATGAAGGAGGAGATGTGGATGAAGGGAAGGGTCTTACGTGTTTCGACCTGATCCCAGATTTTAGCAAAACTGGGACATTTTCTAGGTTTATGTTACATAATTTAATCATACATTCTTCATCTTAACGTACTTCGTTGGTAACGTTTAAGACATTTTCTGCTAGCATTCTTACTTCATTAATGGGGTTGGCTGGGGTTGAGCAGTGACAATCCATTCTTTTAAAGTAAAATAAAGAATGAAAATAACAACTAACAATTGGAGTTCATTTTTTTAGTGATTGATTCAACCAATATTAAAATAGTCCAGCTATTTGATTTCCTAAAGATATCCTAATCTGAATCTCAAACTAAATTCTTCCTTTGACCTCAAAGAACCATTATCGATCTCCTTTTAGCTATTTTTTCTCAAGCTTTCTAAATTCTGACATTATGTTTCTATCCAAAGAAAAAAAAAATCCAGAAAACAAATAAACAATGAGAGGTATTTGTGTCTGTTAGGTCAGTTAGTAGCTCTCATACCATTTAGCCAAATATGAAAATTCAAACAAAAGTTTCACTTCTTTGATTCATGCATGGTCTATGAGGTTACAGCTTTACCTTGCAACAGCATGGGTACTGAAATTAACTAAACACATCTGAAGGACATGTATGAATGTGTGTTAGGTTAGCTCAGTGGTTCTCAAACTGTGGGGCACGAAGTAACAAAAAGGGGGGCGCGAAGATGTGAAAAAAAGAAAACAAGAATCAAAAATATGAAAAATTCATCTATTGAAACCAAAACAAATTAACTTAAACTATATTCTGATACTAGAAAAATAAATATAGAGTTAGATAAATGTAGATAAAAGTTAAGTAGGTATAATAAAATATGGATCTATGATATATCATTAATTAAAAAATAACAAATTGGTATTAGTGGGCTCCTTTCAAAAAAACGTTAGGGGGGCGCGATTAAAACTGTTATGAAAACTCGGGTCGCAAATACTTAAAGGTTGAGAAACGCTGGGTTAGCTAACAATTCATGCCATCTGTAGTTGGATCCTGCCTTATGCCTAATGGTGCCAGCATGGGCTAAGGTTCCCTAAGACCCTGAACTTATTTTCCAGTTTGATGAAAAAAATGAAGTGTTTAGTTTTTAAAGATGACTTTTATGTTCTTTTTTATTTAATTTTAATACATGTACATTTGTACACTGTTATCAATGTTTCAGTTATTGTTTATTTTTTTGACAGAGCATTAATTTTTTATTATTTATTTACTGGTTTGCTCTCTTAATGACAATGTTGACACTATCTTTGTGGCATTCATTATTGGACATTCGCATGAAAGACAAGCACTTTAGTACTTTTTTCAAATATTATAGTACTATCTGAAATACTACAGTTACTGCAATAATTACTAGAGAATTATTTAAATAAGGATCAGAGAATACACTTCACTTTGTTTTATATTTGGCTTTGGGGCAAAATAACTTAGATTACCTCTCAAATTTCTTCGACAGAAGTATATTCTCAGAATTTTTTAAAAGTGTTACATTAATTTAAAGTACATATGCTCTTCAGAAACATATATTTAGCCAATAAGAGGCGAAACAATAAATCTTAATGAGAGTGTAAATAGATAGATAGATAGATAGATAGATAGATAGATTAAACTTTATTAGCCCGGTGGAAAATTGGCTTTTTACAGAAGCTCTTTAAGTATACAGGTAAGTTAACAGATAAATACACACACGCTATGGCCTAAACACGCACAAGAATGACTAAAAAGAAAAATAAATGAAAGAAAACTCCTGACTTGGCAGTCCCAGTCCTAGTAAGGGATTATGCAGGCATATTGCTGTTTATATAAAAAAGCCCCAGTAGCCTTTCTTGCCACACTTCTGCTGAATATTTCTTTAGCCGAAAGTCCTGTGTGTTAGTGTGTCAGAGAGAGGATGTGCAGCATTGTTTTTAATGGTGCTTAGTTTTGTTTTTATTCTCCTCTTTGCTACTACCTCCATAACTGAGCCTGCCCTTTTAATTGGCTTGTTAATTTGGTGGGCATCTCTTGAACAGATGGTACCAGCCCAGCACACCATAGTGTACAAAATCACACTGGCCATCACAGAGTTGTAGAACGTGAACAATGTCACTTTCCACATTAGAGGAATGCAGTTTCCTAAGAAAAGGAGCATGCTCTGCCCTTGCTTATATAGTTCCTCTGTTTTCAGAGCCCAGTCCAACCAGTCATTGATATGAACCCCCAAACACTTTAGGACTAGACCACCTCTACATCTACTCCTTGAATATTCACCAGACTAGAGGCTCTTTGTTGCAGTGAAATTCAATAACCCGTTCTTTGGTTTTACTGAAGTTAAGATGCAGACAATTCTATTTGCACCAAGAAACACATTTTTCAATGGACTCCTATACTTTGTCTCATCCCCTTTATCAATACACCCCATAAGTACAGAATCATCTGAGAATTTCTACAAGTCCGTTCATATAAACATGCTGTATCTAATCATTGACACCTAAGTCAAACATCAGTAATGTGTTATACTATAGTTAGGGTTGAATTTAAAAGATGTGCAAAAAACAAGAAAGACCAACAGATTTCTTGAAACTTGGCTAATTAAAGCATTTGCTTGAGCAAACAACAGATAATGTAGACTTTTAAAAGAAAAGAGATTATTTACTTATATTTTTATAATTTGGTTGATACAGAGGTTTCTAGTTAAACTAAAAGCAGTGGGGATTCTGTTTAATATGAAATCATGGCTCTGCAACTGAATAAAAGACAGAAACTTGTAAGTGATTATTGTGTGGGTAGCTTTGTCCTGGGGTGATGGTGCCTTTAGTCATGTTCCTGTTAGGCTTCCTACTGTTCCTTATTCATATAAATGAATAAGAGATGGTATTGCTAGAATAAAATTTTCTGTTTTTTGCTTTGTGTTTAATGAATGCTGCAAATAAATATAGTCAAATGTATTTCATTTATTTATTTCCTAAGATAGCGTTGGCCTTTTGAACTTTAGCCTTGTGTGATAGGAAGAAAAATAATATGTAAACTGCACTATTTCATAGGGGCTGTAAATAATGAATGCTCTTATTAATTAAAGAATATATGAATTTATTTATTATTTATTTCCATCTGAACCTAATGCACCCCCTGAGTATATAATAGCTCTGATCTCAGCTCAGTTCAAATCTCTTTTTTAGTTTACAGATAGTTTTGAAGCTTGGTTATTTGCTTGGTTACATTAATTGTGAATCAAAATGTAACTACCTCCTGCTTAATGATAGAAAGAATGTAATAAATGATCTCCCTCTTACTGTGTAAAATATGCCTGAAATTCTTCCATGAATCAGTAATTGAATTATTTTGTTGTTCCGACCATATATCCAACACATTATTAGATGTTTATGCTAGACTAAAATCAGTGTTAAAACATGATTTTATATAGCATATAAATCACTTCATAAAATGGAGAGAAATGTATTTATTTGCTTAACTGTGGTTAATAAAAACACATACTGTATATGTATTTTAATTTATATATGCCCCTTTTTGCATTAAGAGTTTAATCAGTTTTTTTCACATTCTGTGAAAGCGTTCTCTCTCTCTTTCTTTTGCTAATTAGTACTTTACTTTTCAACATCATGAGGAGCTAATGCCTGTCTCTCAGCATTGGGTACAAAAATCAAACTGAAAGGTTCATCACAGGCCACACATATGCAAACAACCACGTTCAAAACAAAGCTAGAGAAGAACAGGCCATTCAGCCAAACAAAGCTTGCCAGTCCTATCCATTTAATTCCTCTAAATAAACATCAAGTCGAGTTTTGAAAACCCCTAAAGTCCTTTTGTCAGGTAGATTAATGTGTAATCTATCCCATGTGTCTGTGGTTCTCTGTGTAAAGAAAAACATCCTAATGTTTGTGTGAAATTTATCCTTAATAAGTTTCCAACTGTGTTCCCGCTACAGATGTCTAACTGAACAGTTAGACATCTGTGGCGGAGTGATGGGCGCTGAGCAGGCTCCTGTCAATCATGGAGAATCCACTGCATCCACTGAACAGGATCATCTCTAGACAGAGGAGCAGCTTCAGCGACAGACTGCTGTCACTGCCCTGCTCCACTGACAGACTGAGGAGATCGTTCCTCCCCCACACTATGTGACTCTTCAATTCCACCCGTTGTCACGCATGCGCGAATAGGAAGCCGCGGAGGGACCTTAAAGCACC
>JANRMT010062842.1:11858356-11876923 GCA_026402145.1 Polypterus bichir lapradei | reverse complement strand
TGTCACGCATGCGCGAATAGGAAGCCGCGGAGGGACCTTAAAGCACCTCAAAAGATGTTCGCCGGCGGGGCGTGGCGGGGTATTAACCTTGTTTCTTTGTTTTCCAGAACGAAAGACGCTCCGCCATAAGACTGACCGCAGTACGTCCACTTCCGCCCTTCCTCCGCCATCTTTTATGACGTCATCACTCCCATCATCCTTCACGCCTCCTTCCCAGCATTCCTGCACTTCCGGCTCCTCCCCTATAAAAATGGCCGCTGATGCCTAGTATGGCGTCGCATCTGAAACTGTTTTGTTTACTGTGACCTGTTTACTGTTGTCCTGGATTGCAAGCAATATACGGGGCCGGAAAACCCCAAACCTTTTTGCTGTCTTGTACTGAGTCTTTTACACCGTATAAACGTTAACATTATACAAGATTATAGACTGTTACACCTGCCTGTCACTCTCCACCTTGCATTTTTTAACTTGTACTGCATTTTTATCACTCTTTAATTAATATTGTTTTTATTGTTGTTATCAGTATGCTGCTGCTGGAGTATGTGATTTTCCCCTTGGGGATTAATAAAGTATCTATCTGTCTATCTATTAGATGTATATACTTTGGAGTCATTTTCTAACAGCACTCCACAGTGTAGCCAATATTTCTTCAATATGCAGTAAGGGGCATATTTCAACATTTGCAACTTTATTAATAGTCACTTTATAATCCCCACACAAACAAATGGACTTGTCTTTTTTAACCACTATGCTTCACAGAAGCTTGTTCGAGGCTCTCTAGCTCTTTTGCAGCAAGATCCTTCATAGCAAAAGGTAATAGTCTACTTCTATGAAACTTAGGGGGTGCATCAGATTTACAATACAATACACAATACATTTCACCAAAATCATAGCTTTAACACCTTTTGGTGCCCCCAGGTCATCTCTGAACACCTCTGGAAACATGTTGAGCACTTCATCCAAACATAAACTCCTCTGACTTCCTACCAGACTTAAACTTTTAATTTGTTCCTAATTATGCACAATAAAAAAGCAAACTAATATACACGGTGTCTTGACTTGTGATATGCAAGTAAAAAAGTGGTAACAAATTGATTGTGGTCCCACACATACACACAAAATAACAGCAGCTCAGCATTTGGAAAAAGCAATTCATCCAGCAGCCGTTAACCTTTATCTTCTCGTACTAAAGTGCCAGGAATTAATAAAAAATGGTTTTGTAAAACCTCACCCATCCTTCCGTGTTAGTGCACTGCAAGTCACTCCAACCACTCAGCTCCAAACGTTCAATGTATGCTGACCACAACTCACTGTTGGGTTTAAATTCGTCCATCCTTCCTATTATGGCCATGCTGCATGTTATACGATGCTGAAGTTTATCTTTGTCGCCAGTTATTCTGTGGTATATTAATGAGACAAGCACACATGTACCTTGCTTAGCCAACTCTTTATTATATTCAACCCGGGAAAATGCTTCTCGCCTTCCTTCACTTTACACATTGTCACACACGTGTGATTAGGAGGCAAATGAAGGGCTTAAGTTACTGTAATACTATGCCAGACCAGGGGGTGGCGGAGTGTGCTGACTGTCTCTCTCAGTCTCTTGCAGACCATTCCTGGGAAATCCCACCAGGTTCTTGCATCATTGATGATGTCACTTCCGGTTCCGGTGCCACCAATGGTGTCACTTCCGGTGCAGTCGATGATGTCAGTTCCTGTCCCCGGAGACGTCATTTCCAGTTCCGGCGTGTATGACATCATTTCCTCTTCTAGCCCTTAAAACTGCCATCTCACCTCCACTTAATCAGTTCTGTTTTGGACTCTGTCTTGTAAAGAACTCACTTTTCCAAACCTTTTGCAGCCAGGATCATATTATATTGGTGGCTGCCCCAAACCTTTGTGACAGTCTGGAGTCAATTTGTTACAACATGCACACATGTGGAACATTCTATCTACTGCAAGCACTTTAGTACAATATTCACATGGCCAAACACCATAATAAAATGCCATTAAACAATACAGTAATCCCTCCTCGATCGCGGGGGTTGCGTTCCAGACTCCCCCGCGATAGGTGAAAATCCGCGAAGTAGAAACCATATGTTTGTATGGTTATTTTTATATATTTTAAGCCCTTATAAACTCTCCCGCACTGTTTATAAATATTCCCCGCAGAGTTATACAGCATAATCCCTTTGTATTCTCTTAGATATTAGGTAAGATTCATTGAAATTATGTATATAAACACACACTGTTAATATACAGTAAAACCTAAATATTATTTTAAAGATATTGAGTGTCTCCGATATCACATATGTTACAGCCATTACGATAGACAGGTCACCAGCAATAAATACGTACATTGCAAGAAAAATAGTATACAGTAAATGTGTGTACAGTGACACTAAACTTACGTACATGTACTAAGCACTGTAAGAAGAAAATTAATTATGGTTACTCACCAACAATGACACGATGACTTGTCCGATAACAATAAGTTTAATTTTACTGCACAACAAAGGAGAGCGCTACAGCCCTTGTAAAGGAGCCACTTCAGGCGATTGTGTAGCACTGCCGTTGTTCTTCTTCTGGCAGTCTTCAATCCAAATCCCTAAAGCAGATTCCATCCAGACTACTGCCTTATTACATCCACTTACAACTCGTTTTGCACCCTGGTTAAAAGGACGCTGCTGCCGTAGATCTTATATTCCTTTCCTACTTTTTAAATAAAAAGAATCGTAGCCTTCAACAAATCCAAAACGTTTACCTTTTCGGCAATCGTTAACATCTTCTTCTTGCGCTTGGGCACGGCCCCTGAAGCAGTAGCAGATTGTTTTGGAGCCATAATGAAGGGCTTGACTATGCACAAAATAAACACTAAAGAGCACAACTCTTTACACAGCGAAACACGATGCTGAATGAGCGAGATGAGACTTCCTGGTTAACACTGCATTCAGCACGCAGGAGCTCAACTGCGTGCTCTGATTGGTTAGCTTCTCAGCCATCCGCCAATAGCCTCCCTTGTATGAAATCAACTGGGCAAACCAACTGAGGAAGCATATACAGGAAGTAAAAAGACACATTGTCCGCAGAACCCGCGAAGCAGCGAAAAATCCGCGTTATATATTTAGTTATGCTTTCATATAAAATCCGCGATAGAGTGAAGCCGCGAAAGTCGAAGCGCGATATAGCGAGGGATTACTGTACACTTCATCTTCTTTCGGCTACTCCCGTTAGGGGTTGCCACAGCGGATCATCTTCTTCCATATCTTCCTGTCCTCAGCATCTTCCATTAAATAATACACTACAATAATATAATCTGCTTGATAGATATTTCATAAAGTTAAAGATAAAGCAATAGGTCAAATCAGAGTTTACAAATAACATGGTTGTTGCTAAAGTGCTTTAGTTTAAAATGAACCTGTCTGCCCCCCTACCTGCATTATCGAAGAACTGTGATTTTCTGGTATTCTCATTTATGGTTACTAAGGGTCTAGCAAGAGGCTGACACCATTATATAATACAGTCAAGGCCAAAGCTGCAATGGAAATTTATGAGATAGTTCTCTAAAACAAATGATGCCATAACATGTCAGCACTAAGCTTTAATGTGCAGCTGGCAAAGCTGGCTTGTCGGCCTTAGACATACAGAAATGGGGTGAGAAAGGACAGCAGTAAGTGGTGATATTTAAGCTTTTAAATGACAGCAGTTAGGAACATAAAAAGGAAAATGGGCTTCTTGACTAAATGTTGGGTGGATGTGGGAAACATAGGTTGAAAAAAGAAAATCTTTCACCAGGAAGTATTAATCAGAAAGAATTATGTGGAGCAAAAAGAATGAGAAGAAAAAGCCTTGTTCAAACTTAATATTAATTATGTTTTTCATTTTTTCTTTTATCCCAGTGTGTCATTTTTCTTTTGTTACATGTTTGCTTATATGTGTAATTTACACCAGTTTGCAGTTAGCATATATTTGCTTTGAGTTTTCAAGCTGATACAAAGGACACCTGCTACAACTTTTTAAAATGCAGTCTATCCAGTATCCTCGACTTTGCCTGACGTGCTGTGCCATTCATTAGCTGAAATTAGAATGTGTAACTTTGAACTTATCGGTTTTCATTCTCCACCTGATTTATGGCAAGTGGAATATTATTAAGGCTCTAAAACAGTTGGTTATGTGTTGAAACTAAATGCAAAAAATCCTTCTATTCATATGCCGTAATTGCCACTATGCAGATTATTTACTGTAATAACATGTTATCCAACATTTTATTGAGAATGTTTGCTCTTTAAAATCAGTTGAAGGAAATGTAAAAATAGAGCAGAGAATGTGCAAAGATGTTCTAGAGAAAAACAGACAAAGATCACTGTATCTAGGCTTAAAGGTATTGGAAATGACAATGACTCAACTCATGATCTCCATGGGATCAGTCAAAAGAGAGAATGGAACAATAGCTGACTCACAGAGACCATTGTGTTAAAAGAAAAATAAAGCAAAATAAGTTAAAAAGCCAACAGTTTTAAATTATCACTAGATATATTTAGAGGACACAAATTAAACAACACTGCCTTGATGAAGGGATTGGCACAACTCCCAAAAGCATAGATTGTATTCTATATCTGATCATGTATTTGTTTGCAGTTTTCATGTTTTCCCCATGTCCAAGTGAATTTTCTTCAGAATCTCCTACCACATTTTAAAAATTTGAATGATAACGTAATTGCTTTTTCTAAATTGAGCTGCCATTTATAAGTGGAAGCATGTACCTTAATGAGCTTTGCTATGCATTGGCATCCTGCTTGGGTCTGCTTTCTCCCTTATAGTTCTCCGCAATCCTTTACCTGAAAAAATAAAGCTGCACGTTTCCTTCAAGAAGCTCTTCAATCACAGAATAAATTGGCCTTACTATATGTGTGTATGCAGTGCTAAAGGAGGTGAAAAAGAACCCTACAGTAACAGTAAAGGATATGTATACATTTCATTAACTTTCCCAAGTCTCAGTTCATGTGTCCACTGTAAGAAAAACATAAGACGATTGGTGAGAATGGTGTTCATAGCAGGGCCACTATGGAGGAAATCACGGCCTCATACCCCCACCTCTAAATGAAGTTTTGTACATCACTTGCAAAAGAACACTTTTGAGTTGCAAAATACTTCTTGAATAATGTTTTGCAAATGAATAACATAAAAGAATAACTCTTTGGTGGAAACATGTAATGTCTATCCACTGGGGAAACAAACATCCCTGTAACTTATAGGCCACTTCATTAGATCTCTACAAACTCAGCCACAGAAATATACTTTTAACTGTTGAAAGCAGAGGAAAACAAATTTTGGCTAAATAAAACAGTGAGAAACTGGTGGATCGCATTACGTGACACTATGGGCACCATATGGGTTTGAATGGTATCATCTGAAATCTGTAAAAGTAAGCTGGTAAACATCAAAGAGTTACATCATAATAAGAAATGCCTCTTGTTTAAAACCAAGCAATTGGCACAACAATCCTATGCCAAAGTATACCAAAGATGACATTAATTCTTAAATCATCAGTGGAAGAGGGAATTGGTAAAATGCTACCTGTGTCATACACGTAGTAGATTATTGTACATTAAGGTTAATCGAGCATCACAGCAAGCTGAATAGAAAAGACTTCTCTTTGTTCTCCTGGCTCACCTTTTCCCCTTGCACACAATCATTAGCTTATTAATAAAGATGTAAAGAGCAACCTAACAGTCCCAGAGCCATGCTGAAATAATAATATGCAGTCTTTGAATAGAAATAAATAAATCATAACATTGGGGCATCAAAATGTTTCATTATTATTATGTTAACAGCATGGCATTTTCCCCCAAATTGCAGCAAATTGGCCAGGCGAGTGCTGGTTTAATTTACTTTGCTAAATGAGAAAATAGTTTTTGACTCTAGTGGAGAGGAAGGCAAGTTTCAGTTATGGCAGAATACTCATGTACCATTTTTCTAGGTCCTGACTATAAAAAACATTAACTGCTAGAAACTGTTGATGATTTGACAGGATCGCATTAGTATAGGATTGGGTTCACTGTCATGACCAAATCAGTCTCCTTTTAGCTGCGTGGTCCCTTTAGCCTCCCCGCTAAAGGGAAAAATGAAGGCAGTGTGGTTTAGTGGTAAGTATTTGGACTTCAGCCCCTGAGGCCATGGGTTTAAGTCTGACACTGTAAGACCATGAGCAAGTCACTCCACCTGTCTTTTCTCCATTTAGAAAAAAAAATATATATATATAACCAATTGTATCTGAAATGTTGTAAGTTGCCTTGGAAAATGGTGTCAACTTAGTCAGTAAAAGTGAAATAGTCACTCCACAAATTAAATAGAACAAATCAGGACAATGATTTGGTCTAATTAATTGGAAAAATGATTATTTTCATTTTTTTTGTTTCAGCCTATTACTACATTTCATGAACAAAGCTGTGTTGCTGCTAACAACTGCACCGTTGTTAAAGCTCTGGAGTCTGACACCTGAATGCAGTCCACTGCTTACAACCTTTTGATTTTCAAAACCAAAATAAAGGCTATATTCGCACTGCAGCTCCATTCCCATTTTTTATTCATATGTGAGTATGTTTAGCACAGAGCAAAATGGAATCAAAACTTTTCAGAAAGGTTTTACACTACTCTCGTAGCAACTGTTTAGCATCCAAACTCACCAATAATGTTCTCACCAGTCCTACCTCTTGGCCTTAGAACAAGTTATCTTTATGCATAAAACACTAACAATGATAAATGTGCTCAAAACAATAGCTAAGTTTTTTCATTCCTATTTCTCTTCCTTGCTATCACAAGCTCACAAATTTGCAGATGTCCTACACTGAAATAACGTGAAGCAGCGCAGCAACCAGCATCAGTTTATTTGGTTGCACCTGTCTGACAAAACTGCTTTATTCATTCTACACATGCTGGTCCATATTCCAAACAGATATCTGTGCTCATTTGGCTCGGTTGCACAATTGATTTACGCAGTCAAGGAATAATAAAAAATAAAAAAACAAACATGAGGCTGGAGCCAAAATTGAAAACTGACTATCTGATGTCACAATTTGTGAAGCAAAGGTAGCTCTTTCTGGCGGGTAGCTTTAGTGATTAAAGCAGGCCTGACCCATCACTTTCAGACAGAGACGATGAGTGACTATAGCAGATGCACTGTTCAAAGATAGTGGCAAGACTGTGCTATATTGGGCACTTAAAAGAGCATAGTCCATACACAGCATACATACAAATAACTCAATAGCAACGTGTGGGTGTTTAAGGCCATACCTGGTACTGATCACAAATTGCTCACTGAATATGTGAAATATGTGGCTATTTAAAGCTTGTCAGCGAACATCTAGCCAGAAGCCTTAAGAATGAATCCTGCACCCCACCAAAATACAGCTGTAGGTACTGTTCTAATTGCTTCTTTTTGATCTGAATTTGTATGTATAAATGATTATACTACAATGTATACTGGAAGCGAAAGCTGCATTTTAAAGCAAGTTAAATATAAAAATAAACACATCCTTTGTACCATATTTCTCTTGTCTTAATATTTCCGTCATGATTACTGAAGGGGGATATATGGATGTTCAAGTATGTGTTTCATTCCTAAAAGAAGGAACATGTTCCCAGAGACACAGAGACAAAAATTAGGATATAGTCACTTTTAGCTGCAGTTTAAACACGCTTGTCCCGAGAAGAGTTTTTTATGTTCAACAACAGCATCTAAGTAAACATTAAATGTATGAAAATTCTAACTATGGAAATGTTAAATTATTTTTGCAATGAAAATGCTTTTTTTTCAGGGTTACTGTAGTACCCCTTGGTATGTCGTGTTCGACAATAACTCGGGTACACGGGTGGTTGCGAGGACAAGACAAAACCTTTTATTCTGCTGGAATCCAGGCACTTCCAGGCAGGTGGCACAAGTGGACTGAGAAGGGTGGAAACTACATGGAGAAATTACCTTATCAGTTTTGTTACGGTTTGTTCCATTTTCTGATAAATCTAATTTTCTAACTTTAGCTTGACTCCCCCTTGTACATAAAATACACATATTATCTTGATACATGACACAAAAGGCAATAACTGGCAAGGAAAGGCAAGGAAACTGTAAGAATGTTTTGCTTTTTTTACACAATCCTCATTTTTCAATCCATGAAAGTATTTGGGTTCAGTTATAGCTGATACAGTTAGAGTAGCAAAGAATCTTTGCTTCGTTGTGTACTGTTTTATTTGAGCACAAAATGACCCAAATCCTTATTAGTATGATTTAAAAACTTTAGAGGTTTTTACACAACATAACTTGTAGATTTTAAAGTGCATGTCATATACCATTAGTATTTTTCCTGATTACAACAGATACCAACCGCCAATCAAGGACATAATAGCCAACCACCATTGCTGCTTTATATTACTTCAGTTCAATAACGCATGATGGGTTAAAGCTGCATTGAATCCTCCTGCTATACTTTCATGTTTAGCCTGCCTTTCCTGAACACTCTGGTTTTATCTGATTTTATGACTCTCACTCTGTTACTTTGAGCCAAAAACTAGCCTCAGGAGACTATAAAAAACTTTATTACAAACGAATACTGTTACTCAGACTGTTCAGGAATTTAATTTCCCATTCTTCAGCCGCGCTAAAAATAAATCAAGATCCAATATTTTTGGTGCCCACAAACCTGCGTAGTTAAAGGATTTTTTGTGGGTCTGTAGAAATAAAGGTAATCTATCATAAACTAGGTCAAGGACATAGATTAATATTGTCTGCAGTTAAAAGTCATTTGTATGAAAATAATGAGTGAAAGTTAGTTTAAAATATTAGTTTAATTTGTGTTTGATTTTATCACATATGTCTAAAATTAAGAGCTGGGTGAATTAAATATTCATTGAAAATCCAAACATGCCATAGATGTGGTGGTGAAAATATGAGAAATATACTAAGACAATTAAAAAAAGTTACATAATAGCACAAAACCAGAAATATTGCTTTAAAGCTGAATCGTTATGTATAAAGTGACCTATGTCAGTACATAATAAATACCAATATTTAATACCAGTCATGAACATAGCCTCCAGGCACAATTTGAAATGGACCTCAAATTTTCACTCCACTATTTACTGCTGTCAAATGAAATAAGTGTCCTTGGGAAAAAATAAAATAAATAATTGTAAGAACACCAAGTAGTAGAATGTACTAAATAATGTATTAGCTAAAATTTAGATGCTGGGTCACATACACAGAGTGACACAAAGCAAAAAATAAATTAAACATTCACATTGCTTAGTGGTCAATTACCAGGGAAAATTTAATCATAAATAATTGATCTAACAAAATGGCATGTAAATTGGCATTTAAATTTCAAAAGCACCAATGATATTTTCTTATTAATGAATATTGTCCTTAGGTTTAACCCCTGTCTTCCAAAATGAAACAGCCAATTAATGGCTATTTCAATTTCAACAATCTTCTCAGACTCGTTTTGATCATTAATCAAAAGTAGTCCCAGCCAAGGTGAAAACTTTTGCTGTACACTGTATTGCGCGTTATATGCATGGATCCTGAAATGCAGGGAGGACTAATGTTCAACTGTATTATTGAGTGTAATGCCAAAAGAATTTAATCATCATTTTGATTCAATCACTTTTTTGAAAGTGGTTTATAATAGTTACACAAAGCATTGTGGGCCCAATACAAACATTCCCAATGAGTTTAAACTGCCTGCTTCTGGCTCTGAGTTAAAAGTAACAGACAAAATAAAGGAAAAACTTAAGTAAAAGAGAATATAAACTTACTGACAGCAAATGCATCTAAACAGGAGTGATTATTGAGATAATTAAGCAATAATAATTGAACTTATAATGTACAAATGCTTGACAGAATCACAGCTAATGATGTTGACTTAAAAACTGTAAGATGGGGGGAAAAAAACAAGATGAAAACAGATAAATTTGCCGACATTTTACAGTAATCAGTGGTGAAGGTGTTCTTCAGGTGGAAACCAGAAAAAAAGAAATCATCAGCTAAGAAAGATGGTGGAGAAAAGCTCCTTAACAGAGATGCCCATGCAGTAATTCAAACAGAAAGTTTTGCCAAGAACAGCCCATAAAGAACAGGACAGACAGGATCTTGTTGCTGTATTATTAGAATCCATAAAACGTAGCTAAAACGCAAGGCTTGAGTATAAAAACAAGGCCTAAAAGTAAATAGGATGTGTGGAGGGAACAGCAGGGAACATGTTGTGCTTCCTTTTTCATTTCTTATCTTTAGAAACGTTTGCTTTTGCATGACACTAGAACCCAGACAAATATTCTTTTTTTAACCTTCTTAGCACTTCTTTTTACATTTTTTCTCAAAAAACATGTAAAAAGGGTTGCATTTTTGGCTTGAAAAATGCCATTTTTATGAAATCTCATCTTTTCACTGTAAAATGTTCAAAACACTAAAATTGGAAGTGTAGAAAGTATAATAATCATGCAAATAATAATAATAAATAAAATAAATAATAATAATATGAACAGCCCACTGCATATGTGTGAATAACACAAGTGTCACTTTCGGATACCCAGAATCAGTTTCGTTTTCACTGTCCATTTCAATTTCACAGATTCACTTTGTCATCACTGCTGATAAGAGGCATTTCTTATGAGATGCCATTATGAGGCTAGGATAGGACGCGTCTACACCATTGCCCACGTATTGCTCAGGCCTGACCCTTACGCAAGATATGCCTATACCATTACCCAATTAATGCTTGGCACTAACTCTGTTGATACTTTTACAAAACTCGGGTCTTATGGGGGACGTGTCCATACCTTTGCTCGAGAGACATTCAGAAATAATGCTTTTAGCACTGTTTTTAACAGCCCGACTGATGCTCAGGCCTAACTCTATAGAGGTTAAGAAACATTTGATTTTCTTAAATTAAAGGATGCTGAAACATACATCTGTATTAAAAAAAGGACTAAACTATGTATGTGTATTTTGTTTCTTTAGCAAAATATTTTGCTGTTAAATATTGAATATGTTCAAATGAAACTGATTTAATTCAAGGTGTTATTAAAATGTGTTCTTTCACTTATACTCCCAATGTACGATTTAAAATATAATAAAGCATTAGGGAGAAATTAAAAATAAATCAAAACATAATATGGAAACAAAAGCATAGAAACATCATTTACTTTGCACAAAAACACATTTATATACATACACTATGTGCACAATTATTAGGCAAGTGACTATTTTGACCATATCATCATTTTTATTTCTGTATTCCGACTCTAAGCTGTACAGACTTGAATAGTTATTGGATTTAAGCATATCAGGTGATGTGTATTTGTGTAATGAGGGAGGGCGTGGCCTAAGGAGATCAACACCCTATATCAAGGTGTGCATAATTATTAGGCAGCTTGTTTTCCTCAGGCAAAATGGGCCAAAAAAGAGATTTAACTGACACTAAAAAATCAAAAATTGTAAAAAGTCTTTCAGGGGGATGCAGCACTCTTGAAATTGCTCAGATATTGGGGCGTTATCACAGAACCATCAAACGTTTTGGTGCAAATAGTCAACAGGGCCACAAGAAACGTGTTGGGGAAAAAAAAGATGCAAATTAACTGCCAAAGATTTGAGAAGAATCAAATGTGAAGTTACCAGGAAGCCATTATCCTCCAGTGCTGTCATATTCCAGAACTGCAACCTATATGAAGTGCCCAGAAGTACAAGGTATTCAGTGTTCAGAGACATGGCCAAGGTTAGGAAGGCTAAAACCCAACCAGCACTGAACAAGACACATAAGTTGAAATGTCAAGACTGGGCCAAGAAATATCTGAAGACAGATTTTTCTAAGGTTTTATGGACTGATGAGATGAGAGGGACTCTTGACGAAGCAGATGGATTGGCCCATGGCTGGATCAGTAATGGGCACAGAGCTCCACTTCGACTCAGACACCAGTAAGACGAAGGTGGGGTACTGGTATGGTCTGGTATTATTAAAGATGAGCTAGTTGGACCTTTTCAGATTTAAGATGGACTCAAAATCAACTCCCAAACCTAATGCCAGTTTTCAGAAGACAAAGACACTTTTTTCAAGCAGTGGTAAAAGAAAAAGTCTGCATTTTTCTAGAAGACCATGATTTTTATGCAGGACAATGCTCCATCACATGCATTGAAGTACTCCACTGTGTGGCTAGTCAGTAAAGGTCTTAAAGATAAAAGAAAAATGACATGGCCCCGTT
This sequence comes from Polypterus bichir lapradei, assembly GCA_026402145.1. Taxonomy (NCBI): domain Eukaryota; kingdom Metazoa; phylum Chordata; class Cladistia; order Polypteriformes; family Polypteridae; genus Polypterus; species Polypterus bichir. The sequence goes on along the minus strand of JANRMT010062842.1, from coordinate 11,864,674 downwards.
CCTCACCTGACCTAAAGCCCTTCTTAAATGGCAGACTTACGGGAAAGGAAAAGAGAACATCTCTCTGAACAGTGTCTGGGAGAGGCTGTGGTTGCTGCTGCACAAAAAGTTGTCAACAGATCAAGAAGCTGACAGACTCCATGAATGGAAGGCATATGACTGTTATTGAAAAGAAGGATGGCTATATTGGTCACTGATTTTGTTTTTGAAATGTCAGAACTGTTTATTTGTAAATTTGAGTTGTTTATTATTCTCACTTTAACAGATGAAAACAAACAAGTGAGATGGGAAAATTTTTCCTTTAGTTGTGTAATAATTTTGCACACTAATAGTTGCCTAATAATTGTGCACACATATGTATTCCCCTGAGAATGTTCACAATCACATTTCCTTTGTAAAACATTCAAGTTACAGGTTTATTAACATTTTGGATTGACTGATAGCACTGTACTGTACTGGGAATTACAAAAGTTTCCTTAATGAAAGTAATAGCTCATTATTTAGATATACAGTAGGTAAATCACTAAAAGGAATGGAATGTGCACTGTTACAGCTACAGCTATTAAAGTGGTATTATGCCCTATATGGTAACAAAACCCTTCAATAATTCTTCTCATGGATAGAGGTTGTAATAACCTTATATGAAACACTTGGCTAGGTTATATCCTGATGCAAACATTATAGGTTAATGTAAAATTTTCAATATCCTGAGTCATGTTCTATCAAATTAGATTTTTAGTTAATTCAGTAGTCTGGGTGAAGCCAGTGGAGTCCTGGCCAGCAGAGCCATAAGCCTAAAGCATGGCAGTGAGTTGTGGGTCTCAGGCTTTCTGATACTCAGCCATTAAGATGGAGAACTGGATGATCTCTACAAAACCATCGCTCTGAGGGTGTTGATGAGTGGTTTGAGTCTTGTAGATTCTGAGGAGCTAGCATAGCTTTTTGTCAGCTCTGACTTGAATATCCAACCCTCATTACTATGCAGGTTTCCATTAATCCAAAATGGCAGAACATCTCTCTGGACAGTGACTTTGCACAGGTAAATGCACTCTGATTATTTTCAACCTGATACAGTTTGTAAAATAATCCATGGCCACAAGGACATACTGATTCCTGAGAAGCCAAATGGAACAGCATTTGTTGCAGTGTTTATCGCAAGCAGCAAAGATATCTAAGTACTCCTCTTGAAGACAGTGAAGCAGTATGTGTTTGTGTTTTGTCAAACTAACTATGCTGCTCTGTCACAAAAATAAGACAGCCATGCTGAAAGTTGCAAATGGGGATGTGTTGGTGGGCATTCAGGTGTCAGAGTCTGCCTGACAGTAGTGCTGCTCTTTAACCTTCCTGAACCACATGATGATTGATGCTGAAAGGACACTTTGCCAAAAGACACAGACCTGGTAGGGGCTGGGATGCTGATCATATGAAGATTGTGCAAATGGCTTGATCCTAGCAAGAGACACTTGCTAGGCACAATATTCCTGTTTTGAAATCCAGAACCTCTCTATATGTTGATCTGAGCTCTGCCTCTACCTCCTGATGCATTTCATTCTTTAACTGTGCCAAAAATTCATTATACGAAAAAACACTTATAATCAATGAGCATTTATGTTTTTGTATAAAATTCTTAAAGCTAGTAGAACTCCACGTTTCCAGTTCCCTAGTGACTCAATTTATTTTCAAAATTATTTTCCTCAAAATCAAAGTTGGGAACATGCTATGGATTTATAAAATGTGAGATCAAATTACAGTTTGGAATTATGAAGTGTACAAATTCAGTACCAGTGGAACCACCATCAATGAGAAAGACCCATGGTTTGAAATTAAGAGATATTTTCTTAATACTTAAGTATGAGTGCAGAACTAATATAACTTTCTGAATTCATTAGAGCTGAGGTCTGAAACTGATTATGTATTTTAATTGGCACCAAAAATGAATGTTTATCTGATTATCTGATTGGTAAAAGGGTTGAACAGTTCCCCAAAGTTCATCCAGAGCTGCACTGTCAATTCTTGTAAATAATCTTGAATTTTAAATTTATTTGAAAAATGCCCCAAATTGCCACAATATAAACACAAGCCTTCTAAAATGCTTCTGGTTCTCTTATTTACTTAATTTGTTGCCTCTTGGTCAGTTGAAGGCCTCTTTTTCATACTTGGAAGCCAGGGGTTTTTCTGTATTGCCAAAGCGTGCTACAATTGTGAAAAAAAATACACACAATGGAGACACTGACAATAAACAAAATGACACCGTGAAAATAAATAAAACTAATGATAAAAATAAACAAGTCTAAATTAGACAAATATGTGCAAAAATAAAACAAATAAAATCTCTGAAATACAAAATCACTAAATGACAACATATATCACACTTATGATTAAGCTGTAGTTGCTGTTTTTGCATAAATAAAAATTACTTATAGAACTTTCTCAAATCACTTTTTTTGTCTAGTGCCTCCTAACTAATTGGTACAAGAAAACCTCTGCAAACAATAAGCTGTTTGACTCATCCTGATGTGTAGTTTTGCAAGACACTGAGCTTTTTGAAAATCATTTTTTACTCCTGAAAATCCCTTATTTTTAGGTCATCTTTAGACCATATCTTGAGAAGGAAATTACACCCTTATGATAAAGAGTAAACCAACAGATGTCATCAGCAGAAATGATAAGAAGGACTTGAAGTTGTGCATGTCACATCAACCGACCCCAATGGTTCACTCCCTAATAGCATACAAGAGATAAAAGTTCTTTTCACTTTTGATATTAGATTTTTTTTATTGATTGTCCTAGTCCTCTGACAATCACTCCCAGAAAGTTAAAAAAGACAAATTTCAAATGCAAGTATGTATTGTTTTAGACTATATCAAGGTCAATCATTATGAATCCGAAATTACTTTTCATACTTTATTACAGGCCTATTCAAATGGCGGCCAGTGGGCCACATATGGCCCTGAAGCAACCTCCGAGTGGCCCAGCCTGTGGTCCCAACAGGGCTCCAGATTGCTAGTAAACTGATCTGAAATGCAACCAAATATAGGCTTTGACGATTATCATTTCTACTTAGTTTGCCAATTATGAATGAAATCATTTAAATTTTAATCTAATTATATTATAGGCCACTTTTTTATTGTTAAGCGGATGTGCCGTTAACATGTGTCAGTACAGGCTCCCCCTTGCATATCTCTGAGCCGCATAAAGGCATTTATATCCTGCATTGGATGCGAGAGAGTCGGGGCAAAAATTACTTCAGATTTGGAGACGCATGCGGGAAAATATTTCCATGTACACAGTGCTGCTGATGGGACAGCCGTGTATTTCAAATGGTGAATTTCAATGAGAGGCTGATTATGCTTGTGCTAGAATAATGAACGAAGGGCTCAATATGACGCAACTGGTCATCAAAACAAAAGGTAGGCATGTAAAACATTTGAAAATTCTCTGCCCATCATACAGATCCCCTGATATAAATATATCTGTGCACTATGAAATTCAGTTGTACCTTCTGATTTGGCACGGCACGCTAAGGTGTGATTGTCACTTATCTCTGTGTGTTCGCGCATCTTTGCATGCTGTTTCTCTTTTGAATTAACACATATTCCATGGAAAATGCCAACCTGTCCATCAGTAAACATGTATGCGCAGTTGCCTTCCCACTGTTAGTAAAAAAAAAATAATAGTAATAATTATTATCAATTCATTACTTGACAACCAAGATCTCTGTACAAATACATTTTAAAGACAGATCATTAAAATAAATGTACCAGTCCACTTTCACGCCATATGTGGTGGTTTGCTCATAAATATTTACACAGGTAATTTTTTTTTCTGGGGGGAGTGGGAAACAATTTCAACAGGAAAGGATTTGTTGAGGAACTCACATTTAATTTCTGTCATATGAGTGGTTACAACCTTGTGAATAAAACAGTTTAAGGTCTATGAAAAAAAATCTCTTGCCTGTCATGTCCACCCATTTAAATTGGGGAAGGATCTCATATTTCTAAAGGAAAACAAATATTATTGCTAATACTGTGTACTTTTTGATGCCTGGGTCAGATGTGAGCAGTTATAGCTCCGTTACAGCTTTTTTGTTGTTCTTGTTATACATTTTTGATGTGCATGTGTCAAATGTGATCAAATGTAAAAGGGAAACAATGAAGAAACATTACTTTTTTTTTAAATACATTCATTGGTGTTGATTTAAAAGTTATCATTACCTGCTGCTTACCAGCTGCTGAAAATGTCTGGCCTAGCTAAATTTCTTGGTCTTGGTTTCTAGCCCAACTGAAATTGTAACTGAATAGCCCTGCTTTATTGGGTCTCCAGGCCATTGAGGACCTCTATCAGATGTTGAAAAATTACAGAATTACAGAATATTTAGACTTTAAACATTTAAATTGAAGCAAACAGTTTAATATTTCAAAATTTTGGCACTAGTTCAGTTTATTTTGTATGTCTGCCTTATTAAATAAATCATTACTTTCCTTATAAACACTCTGAATTGGAGTGGAGGGGGGCATACGCTAATTCAGACTTTTCATATTGTATTTGGTGCTGTCTTTTTTTTTGTTTGGATGGACTGCTATTGTAGTGTTATTGCTAGATTATCCCAGGTATTTTCTATTTATCTCTTTCCCATCTTCTGAAATGATAGTTGATTATAAGGTTACTTTGATAAAGTTAACACATCTAGCCTTGGAACTGGAAATGCATAAAATATGAAAGCATTACGTTTACATTTATTTTCTTGACAAACGATTTTATCCAAAGCAACTTACAAAAGAGGCAAACATAATCAAATAACATTAGGGTAGGGCCTGTTTCTTCGCAGATGACACCGCAGTGATTGGACGCATCGCTGGTGGGGATGAGGTGTCCTACAGGAGGGAGGTGGACAGGATAACAACCTCACCCTCAACGAAGGAGATGATAGTGGACATGAGGAAGGACAGAAGATCTCACCGGCCACTGTTCATCCGAGGGCTTGAAGTGGAGAGGGTGAGCAGCATTAAATACCTGGGCGTCTACATCAGTGAGGACGTCACTTGGACACTTAACACCACACAGCTGGTCAAGAGGGCTCAACAGCGGCTGTGCTTTCTGAGGAGTCTGAGGAAGTTTGGTATGTCGACTAAGACCCTTGGCAACATTTACAGCTGCATTGTTGAGAGCATCTTGACCAGCTGCATCACCGTGTGGTATGGCAACACTACTGCTATGGACCGCAAATGCCTGAAGAGAGTGGTAAAGACTGCTGAGAAGATCACCAGGACCCCACTGCCCTCTCTGCAGAGCATCTACAACTGCAGAGTCCGAAGAAGAACTGCCTCGATCTGCAGGGACCCCGCCCACCCCCAAAACGAACTGTTCACACTTCTACCCTCAGGCAGGGGGTATAGAAGTATGAAATGCAGGACTTCCAGGCTAAAGAACTCTTTCTTTCCCAAGGCCATTAGACTCCTAAAAAACTGACTGGAGTTTACAACCATGGTTCACCTCATTCTATCTACCTCACACAACTGTATTTGACTTGACCATCACACACCTACCCTCACATTACACTTTATACTTCTGTTTTTATACTGTACTTATGCTGCCTCTGTTACTTATTATCTATCTGCTGCTTATTATTCATGTTTATCTTTATACATTGGTTTTGTCATTTGGTGTAGACAGCAAAGAAAGAATTTCATTGTACAGTGGAACCTCGGTTCACGACCATAATTCGTTCCAGAACTTTGGTCGTAAACCGAGTTGGTCGTGAACCGAAGCAGTTTCCCCCATAGGATTGTATGTAAATACAATTAATCCGTTCCAGACCGTACAAACTGTATGTAAATATGTAAAAATATGTAAAGATTAAGCACAAATATAGTTAATTACACCATAGAATGCACAGTGTAATAGTAAACTAATGTAAAAACATTGAATAACACATAAAACACCCAGGCTCCCTGATCAGCTACACGAGCTGGCTCGCTCGCGCTCTCTCTCTCTCTCTGTAGCACACACACCACCAAAGCCCCTCCCTCCCTCAGCTACAGGAGCAGGCTGGCTCACGCTCTCTCTCTCTGTGTAGCTCACGCGCACACACACACACACACACACACCCCTATCCTCCCCCCCATCCCTTCCCTGTCAGCGGCCCGTGCGAGCGAGCTCTCTCTCTCTCTCTCTGCGCTTGCTCGCTCGCGCTCTCTAATCTCTCTGTAGCACGTGCTCGCGCAGCATTTTTTTTAAGATGAGTTTTAAGCACAGCGGAAAAAAGAAACATTGGAACAAATCCGAAGCGCGTGCAAAAACCAACTCACAAGCAAACAA
>JANRMT010062842.1:11803646-11841634 GCA_026402145.1 Polypterus bichir lapradei | reverse complement strand
GCTGCCTTCTTAATTATATAATGCATGTTTTCTAAAGCGCGTTTTGTAGCTCTTCCTGGCTTTCTACGTAATGCGTGATTACGTGAGAGGCGTGATTATGTCATACGAAACTCCGCCCCTCCAGCTGAACTCCAATACAGTAAATGGAGAAAAACAACTTCCAGTTATGACCATTACGCGTAGAATTTCGAAATGAAACCTGCCGAACTTTTGTAAGGAAGCTGTAAGGAATGAGCCTGCCAAATTTCAGCCTTCTACCTACACGGGAAGTTGGAGAATTAGTGATGAGTCAGTCAGTGAGTGAGTGAGTGAGTGAGTGAGGGCTTTGCCGTTTATTAGTATAGATTATTGTTATCTTTTATATTTTAAGCAAGCCTTAGACAGTTCCTTGACTAAAAAATGTTATTCTAAGAAGAATGAGGAATTTTTTGCTGCATGGTGTAGCTCAGAGATTTTCAACCTGTTTTTCTCATGGCACATATAATCTACTTAATAAAATTCTGCGACACACTTAGCGATCTGACAAAAAACAAAAAATAGGTATTTTGATTGGATTACAAAATAATAATAATAATAATTACCTACCCCTTTTGCTTTTTTTTTAAAAGTAGCTTTTTAAAAAAAATAATTTTGAAACTATTTATTTATAATAATTTGTAATAAAAAAATAATTCTCAAAACTATTTAAAACAATTTTTATCTATTATTTTTCCTAATTTATTTTCATTTAAAATTTTATGAGATATCTGAGCTTAAGGTTGTTTTAGAACAAGAGTTCCCAAACTTTTTTCAGCCGCAGACCCCTTTACCAAAACCTTTTCAAACCATCGACCCCCTTAGTCATTTACTTTACTTACTCAAATTAATAAATTTGTACAGTACTCTATATTAAATATTTCACTAGATATCAAACTATTCATTTTAATCACTTGTAATTAATGATTAAAAAAGATAAAAGGACTACAGAACATGACATTATCTTGTGCAACATTTAATATCGAAACCTGCACTAACGAAAATTAAAGCAAAAAAATATGAGCAGAGTTTTTTTTACATTTTTGACATTTATGAAATAAATATGTAAATTCAAAATAAGTACAAATAGTCCAAGCTGTACTGTCTGCATTTCTTTTTTGGTTCAGTCATATTATTATCTGAAGAAATAAAAACTTTTATTAACAAACAATTTCAACAGCCCCTGTGATAAAAAAAAAAAGTATGTATTTACTTGAAACAGAAGATTTTTGTTCAAACTCAAATAAATAAACTGAGTCCTCTGATTTTCTTTTCATAGTACTGCTCCTCAATAAATAATTATATTCAAAGTTCAAATCACAAATAAGTACATGTCACATCAAATGAACAAATTTATAGTGTTTTATGAAAGCATGACCGTACAAGACTGATAGATTCTGCTAATATCGAACATCTGTCGTCTCATCCCACCGTGAGCAAGTACGGACATGCAATGGTTTTTCATGTCCGCACTTGCTTTGATACGTTCGATAAGACAATACACAGACATGTTTGTGCTACATGTATTTTCATGCATTCTTATGTGTGACCTTTTCGTTTGCAAGTTTGGTATGTAATTTTTTTTTATCAAAAAAGTATTTTTTTTTAATTATTTTACTTCTTAATTAGGTACCTATTGGAATCATAGATATTTTGAAGTAACAAACAAATAGCAGTAGTAAGGGGGTCTATTTTTGCTGTCGTTGACCCCCAAAATTTTTTATTGAAACTATCATCCCCTAGAAAGTTCAAATTGACCCCAGGAGGTCGATATTGACCACTTTGGGAACTCTTGTTTTAGAATGTCTTTTGTGCTACGCTGAATTTTGGACAGGCATACTCTTAAACCTTCCAGGGTTTCGAGCTGCAATCTATTTTTGTTCTTAATATTACTCTTGCAAAAAAGCTTAATTCACTGAAATATGACATGGAAAAAGGAAGAAGTCTTCTATTGCTTTTATTGTAATATTGGGAAATTCATTTTTAGTAGATAACCAGAATGTAGTAGCATCTGTTGTTGAATGTATTAACTTTTAATCCTGTCTTTTCTTATCTCTGCTAACTTTTCCTCTTCTCTAGTCTTTGTATTTATCACAAACACTTAAGACAAACACATCTCTTATTCAATCCAGGGATGGTATGTCAAGTGAGGGAAAATATTTTTCAACATTTGCGCTAAGTATCTTAAAGTATGTAAAATCAGATCTATAAGATTTCCATCCTATTTGTACCTTTTCTTTAGCTCAAACATTTCTACAGCATTTTCTCTTCCAATTCTTTCTTCCCCAAGCATTAGATTTTTTTTGAAAGCATTCATTTTGTTAGTTGAAGAATATTTTCACAGTCTCTTTGCATAGTTTTAAGTGTGTTCAAAGACTGAAGCAAGTCAACAACAAACGCAACCTTATTGCATCAAAGCACATCACTGAAAAAATCAACTAACTCAGGTTGTTGAGTTTTCAAAAAAGAACTTTGTCTTTTGGGATTGACCACGAGATAACCACCTAACTTCTGAATGTAATAATAAATGTGTGTGAGACGCTTCCATTGCGGAACAGAGTGCAGCAAACAATTTTGATTGCAATGGCCTGCTATTTATATAATTGACAATTTTGACAGTCTCATCTAGTAATTTTTTACAGCTCATGGACCAATTATTTTGAAGCAGGCAGGCACATCGATGCTGTAGGATTCTCAAAGCAGGTTTCTGTCACATGTAGATAGTAACCAGAGACTCTGACATCACTTTCCAACTTTGATCACACTGTGCCCCCCCCCCCCCCCGACTTTTTGCTGGTGTATGGCAACTCTTGCACGCGGCGTGTTAATTTCTGAGGATGTGCTCAGAGGACGTGTCAAATGAATGCTGGGAACGCGTGGCAGCCATGATGTGTGAACATACGCGTTCTGAGTGTGAAGTATAAACAAGCCCTAATGCCACAAAAATTCCATGTATTGTAAACTTTGAAAATTTAAAGATTGGAAAAAGAGGATTGCCATGAGCGGGTGTAACTGATAGTAAAATTTCAAACTTTATGTGTATTCAACATTGGTGCCATAATCTGAATGAGTCTTGAAATACAGAATTCCTGTTTATTTGATGTTAATTAGTAGCATTAAATTCATAAAGGAAACCATAAAGTATAAAAAATACTTTTCCAAAGCTAGCCAAGCTAGTAAAACTTAAGTTTCTGTCTGCTTTCTTCTTTAGTGTTAAAAATGTATTTATTTACAGCCCAGCATTACTCGTAAGTAGTGTCATGCCCCACTCTCCTTTACGTCTTTGTAGAATTAATTTTTATATCTGTAAGATCTTTGCATTCCAAATAAACAGGATTATAATACTGCCTGCTATTTTAAATGAAGTTAATATAATAATAGCTTAAATCTCCCTAATAGGTTTCAAAAATTGGATTCTAAGGTATATGAACTGTTAGAGAAAACCAATTCAATATAAGCTAAAGTTAAAGAGCATTGACTAGTATACATTCTATTTTCAAGTTCATAAACCTAATGAATTTTATGAAGTTTCTCCAGTATGTTTAAAGCACTTCATAATAATGAATATTAGGGGTGATAAAAAGTACCATGTCATCTGCACAAAGAACTTGTTCAAGTTCCTTTTTTACAATCTGCAGAATATATGATTGCTTATGAATATGAATTGTGAGAGGTTCAAAGAAATGTCAAAAAGAATTGGAGACAGATGGCAGCTCTCTCTGGATTCTCTCTTTACAGTTAAATATTTGGAGCCTTTGTTATTCACATAAGCAGATGCAAGTGCTGGCCTAAATTCTAATAATGTATGGACATGAGTTGGGTCCATATCTAGCTAATACAGTAATGTACAGTGTGACGGATGGACGGCTGGGACCCATGCCTGGCCGGAATGCCCGTTTTGCACTGAATCAGGGGGAACAGCCATAGGCTGCACACTACATACGCTTGGTAGCAGCCCCCCTGGGTTCCATCGGGGCCACAATTGTGGAACACTGGAAGCTCAGCCCTATTGGGCTCCGTGGCCACCGCCAAGGGTAGCTGCATGGTTTAACGAGCCCATATGGGTGGTGATGCAGTCACACCCGGAAGTGCAGTCTGAATTAGGTCAATCATCACCTGGAGCACTTCCGGGTGAGCTATAAGAGAAGCCTGCAGCCACTACTCTACGGGCCAGAGTCAGGAGGAGGACGACGACGACGCCGACGCCGACGCCGAAGAAGACGAAGCTGCCTGGGTGGAGTGAAGGAAGAAGTACCTGTGTGTGTTTTGGATTCAGTTTGGGTGTTGTTTGTGTGGGACTGTATTGAGCCGGTGGGACACGGGGAAGATGTGCCCCACGGCTGAAGAAAAATAAAAGCACTTTTTCCATTGATTTTTACACATGCCTCCGTTGTCAGTCTGTGTCAGGTCAGGAGTCCATGTAGCGCCTTTGCCACAACAGTTACTGTATCTGTATCTAATACAGTTAACAGATCATCCCCTTTCTGTTCAGTCAAATACTTTTCATTTGTTAAGAGATAGCACAACCTCAAGTATTGTAATTTAATCTTATTGTAATTCTTTATAGTCATTTCATGGCCTCAAAAAAAATCATTAAGCTATGTGTATGGTTTTGTTTATTTTTGTTCCTATTTGTTTTTCTTAATGTTTCTTTTTGAATTATTGAATTATTTTTCTCACAACACCATATTGTTTTTGTATAAACAACACCATTGTTGTTGTGTACTTTCTAGGCTTAATGGTCGAAAGTGCGCATTGTGTAAAGTCATTGTACTTAAATTTAAAATTCACCAGCAACTGAACAGTGCTTTCATCAGATGCCACCAGAGAAGAACTGGAAAAGAAAAAGACAAAAGTAGAGATTAATAAAGTTTGAAAGTGCATTGAAGAATGTGATCATTTGAAGTCTATCTAGTTTATTAAGAGTAGGTCTTCAAAGAAGTTTTAAAGAAGTGAAATTAAAAACTTGGGTTTTTAGGAGTTTTTAAAATGATCCACAGTGTTAACTGGCATGTTTCAATTAGTAAAGTATTTCAGATTTTTGGTGTATAACCACAAAAAAACACCTCACGACTTCTTGAAGTGGTATGGAGGACTAAGATTACTTAAGGATTTATATGCTTTTAGTAGTATTTTAACACTAGAATCCCTGACGCCTATGAAAAAAGTCATAATCCCAGGTCACCTTAAATTACTTTGCATTTCTCCATTAGCGTCTTTTGTTTTGCAAATGTGTCGATCAGCACAAGCAGCAAGCAGCCTGCTATCCCATCCCCCACTGCCGCAGCTCAAGTTGGACAAAAAGTTTTCCCAGCTCAAGGGTCTTTATCTGTGTGTGAGGTGCCTGGAATTGTATTGGGTAAATACTATCTCGTTATTTGGAACACATGCCTTTCATGAGTGTTCCATTTCTACAACGATCTGTGTAAATGTAGGATGACAGTAAATGCAAGGAAAGTAATGTTAAATACATAACAGAAACTTTTTTCAGGTTATACCACTAATGACAAAACTTTGATATGAAGTGTATAATGTGTGAAGACTGAAGTCCAAATATCAAATAAACACTTTCACAAAAGGTACAAATATAATAAAGCAAGTTCACTTTTATTCAAGAATATAAGTGTTTCAGCTGGTGCGGCGGTAAGAACTGCTGTCTCTTAATCAAAAGACTGCAGGTTTGATTTCGGGACCTTCCTAGATTTACCGTTTTGAGTAGTGAGCTGCTCCTATTTTTACAAATATAGAATAAAAATATACATTTGATTTATTTTTTTGATGGTTTATATGAAAAACATTTATGTGTTAGTTATATAAATGCCACATCGAATGTTGTTTATCTATATTTATTTACTTATTTTCCTACAGCGTAAAGTCAAAGTAGACTGCAGAGCTTCCGATGTTTGATTGACATAGGAATGCTAACAAAGTACATGTGCAATGCCACTCTTTATTCAGGAAAAGATCAGTTACGTAAAGTCCGACGATAGCTTCCATCTGCAGCTATAGACACTTCAGTACGCAAGCAACTCTCCACACTAGTATTTAGATCTGGCAGTGCCATGCTGACGGTGTATGTGCCCAAGAGGTCTGACTGCATTCTCTGGACCATTGTTCGCATACTGAAGTGTCTATAGCTGCAGGTGGAAGCTACCGTCACAAATGTTTTCCATATAACTATATTGCAAATGGAACTTTGCATGATACCTTGGTGAGCTCTGTAGGCCTTGCTCTTTTGTTGAAGGACATGCATGTGCCAGATTCACTGGCAAGATGATACCCAACCTGTTGCTGCTTCCAAATGGTGCCATCTTTCACCTTTACGCCTGATGCAGCTGCATCGTTCTTATGTGTGAGTGGACATTTCTTGCGGGGAGGGCTTCTGTTCTCTTTCTCCAATGTAGAACCCTCATCCTCAGCTGAGTTCACCTCTGTTGTAGCATGTCTTTATCTGAAAACATCAGTGTCAGATCAGGGGGAGCATGAACATGACTGGGAAAATAAAACTGAATTTAAAAAAAAAAAACTAACCTTTACAAATACCAATAATTTACACTAGCTGCTACAGACTCAAATTAAATGTATGTTTTTATTCTATACTAGTAACAAAAAGAACACCTCACTACTCAAAATGGTAATTCTACAAAGGTCCCAGAATCGAACCCACAACCTCTTGGTTATGATTCAGCAGTTCTTACCTCTACACCAGCCAAGCATGTATGTCAGCATTATACCCTAACCTGATTTTTTTTTTCTCTGGTTATATTCTTGAATAAAAGCATATTTGTTTTGTTATACTTGTCCTTTTGTGAAAGTGTTTATTTGATATTTGGACTTCAGTTTTTACACATTATACGCTTCCTGTCAAAATATATATCATTAGTACCATAACATAAAAAAAAGTTTCTGTTTTAGCTATGTGTTCAACATTTCTTGCCTCGCATTTACTGTCATTTTACATTTACACAGATCGTTGTAGAACACGCATGAAATATATGTATTCCAGATAACAGTATATTATTTATCCTATACAATTCCAGGCACCTCACACCCAGATAAACAGACTTGAGCTGGGAGGACTTTTTGTCCAACTTGAGCTGAGGCAGTGGGGGGATGGGATAGCAGGCTGCTTGCTGCTTGTGCTGATTGACACATTTGCAAAACAAAAGACTAATGGAGAGGTGCGAAGGAATTTAAGGTGGCCTGGGATTATGACTATTTTCGTAGGCTTCAGGGATTCTGTTGTTAAAGTCAATTCTAACAGACACAGCTAACCAATGTAACAGTGCTAAAATTGGTGAGATGTGCACAAATTGTCTTTTTCAAGTTAAGATTTTTGCTACTGCATTCTGAACTACCTTCAACTAAATGATGCCTTTCAGTCTAGTTAGGAGTGCACTATAGTAGTTTTGATGACTAAAAGCAAAAACATTCATTAATTTCTTAGCATCAGGCATAAAGTATTATGTTGAGTAGCTATCCATACTTGTGGCTTTCCTCCAATATGAAAATGTTGCTACATTTTGAATCTCAAAATGTCTCAGAGATCTACCCACTCCTTTATGAAAGAGCCTCGTTTTTAATACATTTTTAATGTATTATGTATGTATTCAAATACATATAATATAAAAAAAAATTCTCACATAAACACAACTGTGTCAAACTTTTAAATAAAAAAAGCACCATAAAATTAATACTACAAAAACTACTGAAGTTAAGTTTCAATTGCTGAAGAAGCTGTAGAGTTTTTGATTTTAGGTTCCAATTTAGCCTGACAATATAACCTGTTGGATTAGCTGAATACTTCCTATTTTTAATCTTCCACTATTAAAGATGTTAAAATTTAACCAATTTGAAATAAAAAGAAAAAAAAGGCACACCACCCACCCAAAACATACTATGATTGTTTTAAAATGTTTTGATCTCTCTATCTCTCACACAGATACGTACACATTACCAGGTCATTATAGAATTTTCCGTTATCTTCTTGTTTCTCACCAGTGTTAATTGCCTAATGAAAATCAAGATATTAACACAGATTTGAAAACAAAAAAGTAGTATTTCAAATTATGCATAAATCGATTTTAGTCAGATGGGTTTGATAGTTAGGAGTATATAAAAGTAAGCATGAGAACATGAAGTAGCCAGCTAATCTGACAGATTAGCTTTATAAACATAATTTTCCATCTCTTAAACAAATACAATTCTCCTGAATTTGCCTCCTTGTAGAGACAATAGCTTATGCAGAAATTTATAAACAGTACATCAAAAATTAACAATTGTACAATATTATTTTCACTAAATGTAACTTTAACACAAACAGAAAGACAAAAACTCCATAAAATAACTGCAGACTTTTTTTGGTTAAACAGACTTACTTGAATATTGATTCCTTTTATTAAAAAGGTTACATCTGAGACTTTGAAAACACAATTACATTTAACTTTTGCATTTTTAATGTGATATTTCCCCCTGACACATAATGCCTATAATTTTCAGTTTGTTTTATTGTCAAAACTTTATGTGAGTGGTTTCTGCATCCCTACCAACATATATAAGATATTCATATTTGAAAGTTTAGTCGTGTCACATTGAACATGGTGGTTAGTGAAAGCAGAACATACTTGGTGTATAGCTTTGTCTTGTCTGCCCCTAAGTTCCTGTCACTGACCCGGTCTTTGTTCATTGGCTGGCTTTACAGAAATGCAGATGTTAATAGGTTCCAATTCAAAACTGGACACCAAATATCCATAAAATGTCTGACCTTATTGGTTGGCTGACTTTCAAATGTTGCTGTAAAGTCAGCCCAATGAAAAATTGCTGTTATTGACAGGAAGTTAGAGGCGGACTAGATTAAGCTATTGACCAACTATGCTCTGTTTTCACTAACCACCATATTAACTGTGACACAACAAATTTTCAACTTTGAATACCTTGAAGATGTATGTACAGATACAGAAAGCAATATTGGAGTCTATTTAATCTGAGATCGGAACACCATTTAACCTGTACTGTCTCTTTAAGAGTCAAAAATCTTGAACCCATGGTAAACTCTGTCAGGCTTGACTTAAACCATTCATTACCTGCAAAACAGATGAGGTTAATGAGCTACAATATACCTGAAAGGACAGCTCCCTCTGTAAAAGTGTATTATTAAATAAATCAATAATGCAGTATAGCAACATGTAAATAGTGTCTAAAGCCACAGATATGTTCTCAAAATATCTGTTTTAATTGTAATAGTCTAGACATTTAAAATATTGGGAAAATCTGCCTTATCAGTTAGTACTTTTGTTTTCCTGTCTCCCTTCAAAATCCATAATTGCAGAAATTAAGTTGAGCACTCTGCAGCATGCTGTTTATTTGACTTACTGCACTGAATGTTTGTGCCTTTTTCTGGGTTGATGTTGGCAAAACACCTGAGGTACATAAAGAAAGTAACAGTTTAAGTGAACATGGAGAATTTTTAATATTTTATACTTGGGAATCTAAGCATGTTACCAGTACGGTTGCTAAATTTTGGACATTGCTTCTGCATAGGTCACGCTAGAAGGTATATGAACTGTAGTGTTGATCTTACATCAGGTGCATACTGAATTTTGAACATGTAATAGGCAGCAAGCATTATCATGAAAGCCTCTAAAAACACTGGAATATTTTCTTTGACAACATTTTCCTCAATACTTAACATGGAACAACTTGTAGTCAGCAGAGAGTCTCCTGAAAAATATGAAAATTGAACAAAGTATTTTAATATTTGACATGTGTAAAAGAGAAGTTCAGCATCTTAAATACACACCACAAAAAATAATACACAATGATGTTGAAAGAGCAGACTCAAATACCTCATGTGCTAAGCATGTGTCATTGAGAACATCAGATTTTCTTTGAAATGCGCAAAAAGGTTCAAAACATTCCTTGGATCCTCTGATGGCTTGCTGCATGTAGCATTTTTAGCAGTCTTCAATAGGGCATTTACTTTCCTGTGTCTTATCACTTTCCGGGCTAGGCATGTCATGTAGACCATAACTCTCTTCCCTTTAAATGAAAAGGATTCCATCATTGTTTCTTTTAAATTTATTCCAGTTAGTTGCTTAAAGTGAAATGCCATGCCCATTCTGTCAAAAAGGAAGGGCCATTCTTTTTTAAGTGTTTCCACTGCCACATTCTTAATTATATCCTTTCTCTGCCACCATTTTCTGGGATATAATTGATGAATCTTGAATCCACTCAAGAAACATTTTCTTCTGTTCTCCCTGATGATTGTTTTGGGTTTCCATTATTTTTCCCAAGTGGCATGTGATCAGGACACCAATTCACACAGTCATAAGTGTCTTGTATGCAGGTGTTGCCGATATGGTGAAACTTCATCTGTATCACTTCTATTAGATGATGCTTACTTCCTTTGAATTTTTGCATGATCATCCCATTTAACATTTTCTGCTTTTGCATAAAGCTGAAGGATTCATATCCACTACCAATAATGTTTCCTTCAGTCACATCCTTTAATGACCTAGAGTATTTATTAACCATCCTTGCTGCAATGTATATAAAGTGCCTTTTTCAAAGACACCTTGCACACTGATGTCACTTCACTAATTATAATCATTTCCAATCACATTTTTGGGGGCAGTCCCTCCCCTTTTTCCAAATAGCTTATTAACTCAGATGTCAGTTTTGTTCATGGTATGCAAAAGTCATCTGTCCAGCTGTTACCGGTGGTGCCAGAGTCTATTCCACCTTTACTAATATATGAACAACATGAACTTGACAAAGACAGTTCAGAGATGGTTTGAATAACCACAAGGATGGGGATATTCACCTTTAAAAAAAATGAAAAAGGTTAACTGACATAGCCATCAAAGGCATTTACAAAGATTAAAAAAGATACAGAATTTAATTTTTTTTATAACTTTATAACTTTATAAAATTTTTTTGGTACAATGTATTAGGTATTGGCTCATTTTAATATAATATATGCATAGACATTTTTATTGTAATAAATTTAATAAAAACTCCCTTTCAAAGATCCAAGGGCACAGTGGGATAAGGATCTCTCACTCAACATCTCAGAAAAGGAGTGGAAAGTAGCAATGCACAGAATTCACTTGAGCTCCATATGTGCAAAACACAATTATTCAACTCAAAATTGTATATCGAGCGCATCTGTCTTGTTTAAAACTGTCCAAAATGTTTCCAGGGCAAGATCCAACCTGCGAACGCTGCAATCAAGTTCCAGCCTCGCTGGGCCACATGTTTTGGGCCTGCACCAAATTAACATCATTCTGGACCAAAATCTTTAAATGCCTTTCAGACAGCCTTGGTGTCACAATACCTACTAATCCATTAACAGCTGTGTTTGGTGTTCTTCCAGATGGGTTTAAAGTGGAGAAGGACAAACAAACTATAATTGCCTTTACTACACTATTGGCACGCAGACTTATCTTGCTCAACTGGAAGAATCCTAACTCTCCTAAGTCAATGGGTAACTGATGTTATATATTATTTGGAACTGGAAAAAAATCTAATTTGCACTTAGAGGATCTGTCTAAAACTTTTTTCAAAACCTGGCGGGATCTAATCAGTAACATTTTTGAATAAGCATTTAAATTGAGGGAGCAGGTTCTCTCCCCTCTTTTACTCCATTTATCTTTATTCATTTATTAATTTATCTATTCATTTATCTTTAATAACATAAACTTTTACTCTGCTGGCCTAGCTGTCTTTCTCAGGGGTGGGGGTTGATTTGTCTCAAACCTTTTTTTTGGTATTTAAATGGAATGCTATTTGATTTTAATAAAATCAAAAAAACTACACTGACAAATATAAACATTACTAATAAAATAAGAATGTACTGCAATTACCCAAAATTAACAAAGTTCTGCAGCTTTATTTTGCTTCATGGGATTCTGGCAATAGCTTGACACGTTGAAATGATTCCACAAACAAAATATCATTTTTAAAAGCTTTAGTAAAATTTCAAAATAAAACAGTTCACAAAAAAATAGAGAAAAGTTGATATAGCAAACAAAAGAAAAGTTCCTGTTTAAGAAAAGTTCTGTTTAAAGCTTATATATCTTGTTTCATTCTTTAAATTTGCTCATACAGTTGAACCATTTCTAAACGGACAGAAAACTGTATGTCTATCATATTTACAAACTGTAAATGGGTCTTTCAGTCCATGTTAGCAATGGGAATATTCCAAACACACATCGCAGATATAGCTAAGAAGGTTCTATCTCATGTCAACTTACAGGGGGTAAAAAGCTATACCATAATCTATAGCTATGAGAGAAAAGTTAAGCAAACACTAATATGAGTTTAACTTAAACCATTAACTTTCTATGATTGGCTCTTACAGAGAGTGAAACATGACATCCAAGAACTGCCCAAACAAAGATTACCATGAATAGAATCTACCACAAATGAGGAATAATACTCACTTGTAACTAAATTGCTAGAAATCACCTTCTGTGCTTGAACTGCTGAACAGTTCTTCCTCTTTTATGTACTTGACATCTTCTGCATGCTGTACTCCCATATCCAGAATCTTCTCTACAATAACTTTTAAATTATCATTACTCAAATTTGGGAAAACTGATATGATAAAAGCATGCAACTGGGTGCAATTTCTGTTCCATTCTATATTTGCAACTTTAAAGAAAGGTATGTTTGGTAATCTGCCACAAAATCCATTGACAAAAAGTATAAACAGTATATTATATATCCCAGGTGTGGTTTTAAATAGACATTAAACTGAAAGTGGCATGTGTTTCAGGTAATGATAGAAATTCGATGACTTCTGTAAAGTGTAAAAGTCACCAAGACATTCAAAAAGGACAGATTGTGTACACTTTGAGTCTGAGTATATCTGAAACAAGCCAAGATGTAGTAAAATGGCAGAGTAATATTTTTTAACAAGGAAATGCATGTTCTTACTATCTTTGATTCCCATTATCAATGAACATTGCAAAAAATGAAAATCAGTGTAGGCTAATTGAAATGAAAGTAATAAGCAAGAAACTTAACTTTTGCTCAGAAAAAGACCTGCATTATGAGAGTCTAATTTTAACATTGAATCTTAACTCCTTTATCTTTATATTTTTTCAAAGTGTGTTATGCAAGCATGACTGAATATTTTTGGGAGAATGTAAGTTAGAAGCTTAGGACCAGGACCGGAAAGGTTGAAAAAATAAATGGGTAAACCAAAAATGCTGTCAATGAACACAAGAAAACACAGTCACTGACAAAAAAGAAAACCTCATTAAAATAACAAAGTCCCTATGACTGTTTACTAATCTTTTCCTAACATAATATAGTAAATGTGATTGCTTTAGGGTTTTGAAATCCAAAATCTTGGAAGCCATGAGTTGTAAATTGAAGCTTTGTTAGTATTATTTTATTGCCAGCTGTTTTGAGGAGATATGTAAGTAAGAATTTCATTCTATCAACTGTGTATATTGACTCAGCAGAGACATATAATAAAAACAAATTATGATTGGAAGATTTGGAGGTCAGGGTCAGGCCAAGGTCAATACCAAAAGTGACAGTCGATCTCTCACCAAAATTGGAGCATGACCAAGAAAAAGTCAAAGTTCAAAGTAAGGCTTTATTAACCAAGTGTAATCAATAAGATTCTTTTAGCAAAGTTACTAGATGTATGCGTCAGCTCAAATACTGAAGGAACACTGTATGTGATTTTTATACCATATTCTGAATCACATACAAATTAGCACATCACGGAGAATTTTGGGAATAGTTTCCAAGTCAGTGAGTAAAACAGGTTATCTCAAACTGGTGTTGCGGCAAAGGTAACAACAAAGTTAAACTTTTGATACAAGCAGTACATGTCAACATAGACTTCAAATTCACAGTTCTTGGTATTTAAAAACCCCATATTTGATAAAGTATTGTTAAAAGGTACAAATGTATACAAATCATAACAAAGTGCATATCACAGTTATCTCGACTTGACTTGATAAACCACAGTCACGTTACTGGCAACAGATGTTGTCATTGATAACAACATGGTGGAACTCAGAAGAAGATTATCCAAAAAGGTGATGCCTATGAGAAAAACAATCAACAAAATGTAATGATGAGGACAGTATAAATGGAATAATACATTTTATTAACATGAGAAACAAAAATCAAAATTAAAAGTAATTATCAAAAATGATTAATAATCAAGATGAACAAGACTGATGACAGGGAAGTGGTCTGCAAGATAAGAGTTATTGTGTCTAAGCAAAGTTAAATTTAAATCACTGAAAATTTTAGTCTTTGTTTTATCATGTTATTTGTTATATGAACATTTTAGTCATTGTTTTATCGTGTTATTTATGTGTGATATGCACATAAGAGGAAAGGTACCAGCTAACCTCTTAGTATTTTTCGTGAAGAGGGTTAGGAAGAAATGTCAAAACCAACTGTATATCTGTAACCTGTAATCTCTTACCTGTATCACTGTCTATGCTGCACTCCATATGTTTCACCTTAGAGACCTTTATGGCTCGCTGATTAGGACTGTCTTTACTTTCAAACCTTAATTCAGTTTAGTTTACCAGCAACAAAAGACTTCAAAAAGGCATCCACTTGTGCTTTGAAAGGGTCACATATAGACAAAGATTGAACAATCTAACCTCCTGGTCCATAATCTGACAGTGAAATTGGCTTTAAGGTTTCACTCACCAACTATATTTATTTGCATCAAAACCAATAACAGCAAGTACAAAATCACACAACCTAGGTCATTTAAATGTTCATATAGACCAGTTTGCAACAACAAGATGCTGGTGAATTTTCGCAGATGGGTCCCTTTCTTGGTTGCTGATTATGTCTTCTCTATCAAAAATAAAGCAAAAAATTTTCTTCTGAGTAAGACTGAGAGAAAGAGGTGAGGCTCATTGAAAAGTGTTTGTTTTTAAAAGACATGCAGATCCCCCTCCCTTCATGCCCAATGGGCTTATAAAATAAGACACCCTGGCTCACTTAGCAGTAGGTTCTCTTAATGGCTAGAAGAGTATGCTAACATCGTACAGTTTCTTAAAACACATTAAAAGTAGGTCACAAAAAATACAAATAAATTGCAGAAAATGTTACAGTACTTCGTTACCATTCATCCCAAGCCCAAATCATGGTTAGTTCACTGGGACTCAAAACTTATAAACAGTCTAACTATGCACTCCCAGCATACACTGCACTCCTGTTCAGCTTGACCAGGCTCGGGCTAAATGCCTATTATCAGATATTTAGCATTATTTAGTTGAAAAGTTTCAAATATCCCCTATAGATTCTTTTATACTTATTTAGTTATAATAGTATACTGTCTGACATCTGTGCTCCCAAATAAGCTTCCTAACCGCTAGGGAAGGAAATGGTTTAAAAAAAAAACACTACAGAGCAGTCTGTTGGGCTTGCATTTTGACATAGTGACTTGTATCCAATATTCCATGCTCTGCTCCTTTTAATTTATATTGATTGTTTTCCACCTCTCACTTTCTTTTAACAATACTTCAAAACTTAGTCTCTTTGCCAACCAACCAGTCTCTGTTACTGAGCTGGATTCTCTTTTAAATCCACTTTCACATCAGACTTGGCAAAGGCCGTCCCTTAATTCCATGCAGCCTTTGACACATGCTGTTTCTGCTACATCAGTGTTATCGAACTGCCTGCCATTGCATTATCTTCAAGGACAAAGGGTTATTGTGGATCACTGGCTGAGATAAAGGACTTCAAAATGCAAATCAAGGAATGTTGGATTTGAATGTTAGTACACATAAGAAATCAAACGTAATACAGAATTTATGGTAACAAGTGAATAAGTCCCCCTTAAGTATAATACTAGGGTGACCTTAACTGCTCTGTGAACAAATTATTATAATGTTTAATGTCATAATATCTCATTTGATAACTCACAAGCTAGTGAAGTATCTTATTTTAATTAACCTCATCTGGAAAAATTGTAACATTTTAGAATTCAACACCATCCTTAACCTAAACTAATTAAAATAGGTGCTGATTACACTGAGCAACAGTAACCTCTCCTGCCATCTTATCAACCTGTGATTATTAGAGCACTTTATTTGCTTTTTACTCTTTTAAGTGTGGGTATGGCTGATCTGAATGACAAAAGTTTGTATGAACATTCATTTTAAACATATGAGGGGCTCTGTTTAACTAATTGGTTACTAAGAAATATCCATTTGTACTGTTTGTTTTTTTCTCTTAGCATGGCTTGAGTAGAAGAAAGCCATCCTGGCTCTTTATTGTAGCCTAGAGCCTTTCAAGTTAAAGTGGAGCTACTTTGGAAACCTACCAAAGTCATGTTAGTATACCAATGTGGGTGTTACTTGAAACTTGTGAAATGTATGTCAGTACAATTTTCTGATTTGAGAAAAATACATCCACAAATATTACAATTACTTCCTTTATTTGAGTATTTTATTATTCAATTGTATAAAATATGTGCAGGTACAAAATTTGTCATTTCCTTATGGCATTTATACATCTGTTTCTCACATAGTTTCCATGTGTACCTCTTAAAAGTTGTTATTGTTTACATCCCCCCTCAAGCGAACGCGGAGATAGCGAGTGACATCATCCATTCCGAAGTTGCTAAATTACAAACGCAGCACCCTGAGGCGCTTGCGCTAATCACTGGAGACTTTAACCATGTAACACTGGATAAAACATTACCTGCCTTCTTCCAGTATGTGGACTGAAGCACCCAGGGAAATAGGACTATCGACCTACTGTATGCAAACGTTAAAGACGCATACAGCGCCACCCCGCTGCCTGCGCTTGGGAAAGCAGATCATAACCTGGTTCTGCTTCAGGCTCACTACAAACCAAGAGTGAGGGCGCTACCTACAACCACACGATCATTCAGGAAGTGGTCCCCTGAGGCAGAGCAGGCTCTGAGAGACTGGGATATATTGCTGGGGTCTCATAGTGAGAACATTGAAGAGGCTGTTGAATGCACAACTGATTACATCAACTTCTGTATGGACATTGTAGTTCCAGTAAGAACAGTACGTTGCTATGCTAACAACAAGCCATGGATTACAAGTGACATCAAAGGCCTTTTGAACCAGAAGAAAAGGGCTTTTAAAGGCGGTGATCAGCATGAGCTCAAGCGCGTGCAGAAGGAACTACGAGTCCAGCTCAGGGCAGCGAAGGAGCAGTACAGGAGAAAGCTGGAGCAGAAGTTGCAGAACAACAGCATGAAGGAAGTGTGGGATGGGATGAAGATTATCACTGGCTGCAGCTCGAAGCGGGGTGCCACCATCGAGACAGACGTGGAGAGAGCAAACCAAATGAACAACTTCTTTAATAGGTTTGATCACCCTAACCCACTCTCATCTCGGAGTACTGCATCCTCCAACCATCCTTCTGTTGATAACAGCATAGGTGAGACATCCCCACCCACAATTACTGCAGCCCATGTGAGCAGAGAGCTGAGAAGACTTCGTGCCAGCAAAGCAGCAGGTCCAGACGGTGTTTCGCCACGACTGCTGAAGGCCTGTGCGTTGGAACTGGGGAGTCCTCTACAGCGCATCTTCAACCTGAGCCTGGAACAGGGGAGAGTCCCGAGGCTTTGGAAAACATTTTGTATCACCCCAGTCCCAAAGGTATCACGTCCTAGTGAGCTGAATGACTTCCGGCCTGCTGCTCTGACGTCACATCTGATGAAGACCATGGAGCGGCTGCTGCTTCACCACCTGAGGCCACAGGTCCGCCACGCCCTCGACCCTCTGCAGTTCGCATACCAGGAGAAGGTGGGAGCGGAGGATGCCATCATCTATATGCTACACCGATCCCTCACCCACTTGGACAGAGGCAGTGGTGCTGTTAGAATTATGTTTTTGGACTTCTCTAGCGCCTTCAACACCATCCAACCTCTGCTCCTTAGAGACAAGCTGACTGAGATGGGAGTAGACTCACACCTGCTGGCATGGATCGTGAACTATCTTACTGACAGACCTCAATATGTGCGTCTGGGGAACTGCAGGTCTGACATTGTGGTCAGCAACACAGGAGCGCTGCAGGGGACTGTACTTTCTCTGGTCCTGTTCAGCCTATATACATCAGACTTCCAATACGACTCGGAGTCCTGCCACGTGCAAAAGTTTGCTGATGACACTGCTCTTGTGGGCTGCATCAGGAGAGGGCAGGAGGAGGAGTACAGGAAGCTAATCAAAGACTTTGTTAAATGGTGCGACTCAAACCACTTACACCTTAACACCAGCAAGACCAAGGAGCTGGTGGTGGATTTTAGGAGGCCCAGTCCCCTCATGGACCCTTTGATCATCAGAGGTGACTGTGTGCAGAGGGTGCAGACCTATAAATATCTGGGAGTGCATCTAGATGATAAATTGGACTGGACTGCCAATACTGATGCTCTGTGTAAGAAAGGTCAGAACCGACTATATTTTCTTAGAAGATCGGCGTCCTTCAACATCTGCAATAAGATGCTGCAGATGTTCTACCAGACGGTTGTGGCGAGTGCCCTCTTCTACGCGGTGGTGTGCTGGGGAGGCAGCATAAAGATGAAAGATGCCTCACGCCTGGACAAACTTGTTAAGAAGGCAGGCTCTATTATAGGAGTAAAGTTGGACAGTTTAACATCTGTGGCAGAGCGACGGGCATTAAGCAAACTCCTGTCAATCATTAAGAATCCACTGCATCCACTGAACAGTGTTATCTCCAGACAGAGGAGTAGCTTCAGTGACAGACTTTTGTCACTGTCCTGCTCCACTGACAGACTGAGGAGATCGTTTCTTCCCCAAACTATGCGACTCTTCAACTCCACCCGGGGGAGTAAATGCCAACATTACTCAAAGTTATTGTCTGCTTTATTACTCAAAGTTATAAAGCTGTTGTCTGCTTTTACATGCATTTTTATTACTATTTAATTTAATATTGTTTGTTTTGTTTTTGTATCAGTATACTGCTGCTGGATTATGTGAATTTCCCCTTGGGATTAATAAAATATCTATCTATCTATCTATCTATCTATCTAAAGACAGTTTTGTTGGTAAAATGCAGGGAAGTCCCAACGAGACTTCCATTTTTCCATAAATAGTCTTCACCTAAATCTGAGAATGTAAATTGAAAGGATATCAACATCATTATCATGTGGCCCAATAAGTGTAGTGTAGTTACTATTGCACCTGACTGTTAGTAAATCTTCACCTCCTCGCCCACTGTTGGTGTTGGTTAACTGTCATAATAGTAAGAGCCAGTAAATCCATTAGGTGACATAGGCCTGGGGCACCATCATCTGAGGGAAGCCATTTATGAAAGTTATGTTGACACAGAGGGGGATGTCCATTCACCCCTCCTAGGGCTCCAATTGGGCTTTGACCAGCACTGATTATAAGCTCTGAAAATATTGAATTAATCCTCTATTAGCCTACAATGCAAAAGACTTGAATAGACTCTATTCAGATTCTAATGTCCCAAACCTTAAATAGAGATGCCTGTTAGACATTTCTCAAACACCCACAGTACCTGTTTGTTTTCCAGATCTGTTCAGTCCATAAACGCCAAACATCTGAATTTGAACAAACACTAGTTGTATAGCATCCAGTTGCTGACTTTTATCACTGCAAACTGCTGAAGGATCTCAGTTTCCACAACAGAACAAATAAAGGCCTAAAATTCACAGGCAAAAGTCCTTCTCTAAAAAGCAGGCACAGGCCAAAGACAGTGAGAAGGGAAATCTTTTGTAAAAAACAAAGGACAAAGGAAATAGTCAAGAACCTGAAACAGATCAACTGTCTTTAGTTTTCGTCTTTCTAACTCATGGAAGGCTTTTTGAATGTGTCGTTTTGAACTAACAACAGTGGGTAATGCCATTTTATAGAGAAAGCCTGTTGCTGTACAATCCTGGCCACAAAAAAGGCAACTTAAACATAATAATGAAATACTTAAGCATCACCAAAATGTCTTCACCAGGATAAATTTACCTGATTTACATAAAATAATCTCACAACTGAAACCCTCCACCTGTGTCCTTGACCCAATACCAACAAGTTTCTTCAAAGAAATATCGGGCGTGCTAATTGATAATATTCTTGACATAGTAAACTCGTCATTAGATATGGGGGTCTTCCCAGACTGTCTTAAGACTGCTGTAGTTAAACCCCTACTCAAGAAAAATAATCTTGACCCCTCTGCCTTTGAAAATTTTAGACCCATCTCTAACCTGCCCGTCTTAAGTAAAATTCTAGAGAAGGCAATCATTATGCAGTTAAATGACCACCTCAATAAACATGCTATTCTTGATAAATCTCAGTCAGGTTTTAAAACAAATCACAGCACAGAAACTGCACTCGTTAAAGTAGTAAATGACTTGCGGGTAAATGCAGACAGAGGCCATTTATCTGTTCTCATCCTCTTAGATCTGGGTGCCGCATTTGACACCATTGATCACAATATTCTTAGAAATTGCCTTAGTCAATGGGTGGGCCTCTCTGGCAGTGTCTTAAATTGGTTTGAATCCTATCTGGCAGGGAGAAAATTCTTTGTTAGTTGTAGTAATTATAACTCAAAGACACATGAAATCCGATATGGTGTTCCACAAGGCTCTATCCTGGGTCCGCTGCTATTCCCAATCTATATGCTTCCGTTAGGTCAGATTATCTCAGGGCACAACGTGAGCTACCACAGCTATGCTGATGACACACAGCTGTACTTATCAATAGCACCTAATGATTTAGACTCTCTCGATTCACTAACATAATGTCTTACTTGTATTTCTGAATGGATGAATAGTACTTTTCTCAAGCTAAATAAAGAGAAAACTGAAATTTTAGTGATTGGCAATAATGGATTCAATGAGGTTATCAGAAATAAACTTGATGCATTAGGATTAAAAGTCAAGACGGAAGTAAAAAACTTAGGGGTAACTGTTGACTGTAACCTGAATTTTAAATCGCATATTCATCAGACCACTAGGACAGCATTTTTTCACTTAAGAAGCATTGAAAGATGCTGAGAAATTAATTCACACTTTTGTTTTCAGTTGACTAGATTACTGTAACGCACACCTCTCGGGACTACCCAAAAAAGACTTAAAAGAAATAGTGAGGCAGCCTTCTGCTGTTATGTACCTAAAATCTGGAATAGCCTGCCAATAAGAATTCGCCAGGCCGATACAGTGGAGCACTTTAAAACACTGCTGAAAACACATTACTTTAACATGGCATTCTCATAACCTCTCTTTAATTTAATCCTGATACTCTGTATGTTCAATTCATTATAATAACTATTCATGGTGGCTCTAAAATCTGTACTAACCACAACTCTCTCTTCTGTTTCTTTTTCCGGTTTCCTCCTACTCAAAGCATCATGATGCTCCAACATTGATGGACTAAAAGCTAGAAGTCTACATGATCATCATCATCAAAGTCCTTCCGTGAGAACCCAAAATACAAAGAGGACTGTTTCATTTATGTTAGGTAGATTGCCCAGAGAGGACTGGGCGGTCTCATGTTCTGGAATCCCTGCAGATTTTATTTTTTTCTCCAGCCGTCTGGAGTTTTGTTTTGTTTTTTCTGTCCTCCCAGGCCATCGGACCTTACTCTTATTCTATGTTAATTAATGTTGGCTTATTTTATTTTCTTAGTGTGTCTTTTATTTTTCTATTCTTCATTATGTAAAGTACTTTGAGCTACATTTTCTGTATGAAAATGTGTTATATAAATAAATGATGTTGTTGTTGTTGTTGTTGATTTGAACTAACAACTCTGGATATTGCCATTTTACAGAGAAAGTCTCTTATTGTAGGCAGACCACAAAATGACAGCCAAAACATAATTATAATATATTTAAGTGTCAAAAAGAAAAATTGAAAAGATGTAAAAAATCAAAATCTCGAACTCTGGTTCCTGAGGCAATGCTGCACATAGAAACAAGTTAGGGTAAATCTTGTTCTATCCAGCTCCTGATCTACTTCCAGTTCTTTTGTGCTAATGAACTTGTTTCCATGTTTCATGAACCAGTTCATCTGGATCCTTACTTCTTTTATCGTTCATCCTTGTGGATCCCTTCTTACCAGCTTTCCCATTTGCCTAAATGATTTGCTAAAGCTCCCAATAACATAGCAGTAATGATCATTGACACATAGAAGCTCCTCCATCACACTAAACATCTAGTCCTCTGAGGGTTGCATTTTTGTCATTTGTTTTCATTTATCTTGTCATTGATTTTTTAAAACATTTTGGATTAAATCTCTACAGGACTTCCTACTAGTCTGTTAAATGAGACATTTTTTTAGTTGTCTAGGTGTCAATAAGTGAAATCCGAATTCTTTTAAATTTTCTTTTAAATTGTACATTTTCCTGAACATAAATGTTTTAGAGAAAATAATAGGAGACAGATGACATCCTAACACTATTATGTGGCTAAGACTTCAACAAAACACTGTTACATTTTGCTCTCTCTAATCTATGTAATGTTAAGAGAATTAATGTTTACACTGCTATCTCCTAAGACCTTCAATTTCAATTTCAATTTTTTTATTAATTCCATCATAAGTATTGTATAATTGACCGTTATGTTTTATTCAATATGTATACGAACAGTAAATTATTCTTCCTTTCCATCTCTCCATTAATTATAAGAAAACTACCGCATAACCCTCAGTCGTACAATGATGACAAATTTGCACTTATATATGTAGTGTACTGTTTTTCTGCAGTATTTACTGTTGTGATTTAATGTATCCATTATTTATACTCCTATAAAATGCAATCCTAAACCTAAGGAATAATTTAAGTGTTAGAGATTAGTGGGACTACAGTTTATGTCATCCATAATTTTAGTTAAATTATATGTGAATTTAAGGGACAAATTATTAAAATGAATTATCAAAGTGATTTAAATGTATCCTTATAAATCCCTATCCGTATAGAGTAGATTCTAGGAAGCAAGGAGCATAAGACCTAAGCTGTGTGACCTGCCAGATAATGAGGGCTCACTATGCACTGGAGTTTACCATTAACATATAAGCAGCATATAGCCAGTATATTCATACAAATAGGAATTTCTTCCAAAAGTATACATTATTTCTGCAGAAGTGGAGCAGAGGTCTGTGGTGATATTATGAGTTTCAGAATAACTGTTTAGTGCCCCAGCAGGGACTCTTTTTTTCCCCACACCAAAAGAAAAATTATGAATGCTCTGCAATAGTGGGTGTATATTTTTTTGGATAACACAAGCCAATACAGACTTACAGAACATAGTCGATCCCAGGAGGTGTTCTGAAAAACTGATAGAATGGCATCTCTTGCTGTCCTTATTAATGCAAATTTATAGTTATGCAATATCATTCTAACAAACTTTATCAAAACAGGAAATCATTGACATTTTATGTCAGTTGTTTACAATGTTAAAAAAAACAAGCACATAACACAAATAGCAAAATTTTCTGTATATCATTGTCCTCTGTTTTTGTAAAGATTATTATTATAGCCCTCAAATCAATTTCTCCAAAATGTACTAAAACTAAATATTAGAAGAGAAAGAATAGCAAAGAGGTTTAAAATAAAAATATTTATTACATATAGGTTATAATGTGTGAAAGTGCCATTCATTTGAGTCCTTCAGAAAACTAAGACTCCTTAATCAATAACCAAAAATAATGCCTGCACCTAAAGGAAAGGATATTGAATATTTTTCTGGATGCTTCCTGTATGACTCAGGTTTTTCTTTCAGTTAACAATAACAAAATGCTAGCTTCTCTTAAAAACCTGAACTATTTAAAAATGTAACAGCACCTAAGATGCAACACTTCTTCTTTTAGGTTCTTTAAATAGCCTTAAAATTACATGTTAAAGTCCATAATAAAAGTCTCCCTGCTTTAGTTGTAAAAGTACACAGTTTGTTAAAGTATGTGCTCTCACAAATATAAAATGTTGACCTTAAAACAAGGTAACAGTTGCTTTAACTGACATTGTAAATTCCTGCATTGATTGATTGCTAAATTCAATTAAAATGGCCATTTTAAATTTTGTCTAATGTTTGTATGATTTACGAGACGTGTCCATACAGTATAAGCAAGAATAGATGGATTAAAGAAAATTGTTTTGTTACTCAAACTGCCATGCCATCTTAACTCATGCAACTGAACAAGACAAAGACTTTCACTTAAATACTTTTATATATTTTCCCTTTATATGGGGCACAAAATCCATAGCTCACTGTAGCGGATAGTTTTGTTCTTTCATAATGTTTATAATACACAGCTCATAATGGATCTTCTCCTCTTCTCCACCTAAAGTTAATGCTTCACAGTGCAAGGAGTCATTTATGAGCACAAGAAGCTTTAGCCAAATATAGAACCTATAAAGGACTGGTTGGATTGTTATATAAATGACAATACCAGCTGGAGGATAAGGATTCATGATTGAAACTAAAAATGTTAGAAACCATTCAGTTAAAATAAATAAATAAAATAAGTACAGGGCTGCAGGTACAGGTGTAGTGATAAACAGAGAGAGAGAGAGGTTCGGAGCATGTGCTAATAGCGTGTTGTTGCACCCACCACAACACAGAAAAATAGGTAAAAAATCCAATCAAATAGATTGGCAGACGCAGTCCCAGTTAGGCATTTTGCAGGCATATTGCTGTTGGTATAAAGGAGCCCCATTAGCGTTTCTTGACACACTTCTGCTGAATTATTTGTTGGCTGAAAGTCCTCATTGTTAGTTTATCAGAGAGAGGAGGTACAGCACATTAATAATGGCACTCGGTTTTGTTTTATTTCTTTCCGTTGCTACTACTTTCTGGGGGTCCTTAGTGTGTCCTATTAATGAGCCTACCCTTTTAATTAGCTTTTTGATTCGGAGGGGCCTCTCTTAAAGGTACCAGCCCAGCATACCACAGTTTAGATCAGTAGTTCCCAAAGTGTGGATCAAGGCAAGATTCCTAAAATTAAAACAAAAAACAGCTTAAAGTGTGGATGTTGACTTTTGTTGACAAGAGGGATTGAGGGTGGATGTCGACTTGGGTGATAATAAGCTGTAAACATCGAAAAAAACTCACTGTTACCATAAAATTACACTCTCCTTGCTTGGAGGAATGTTAGACTAGAATAGATATTGATGTCTATAATGGCAACAGCATCTGACAAGAGAGAGAAGCGAATGTGGAAAGCAAAATACTCAGTGGGCGACATTTTGCTTATTATCGCTGACTCTGGCTCCGATTTTGGTGCTAGTAATCTGGAGATCGAGATCGAAAATGAAAGTGAGGTACCAGCATCAGCTGATTGCTCCACAGCTGATCACGGTGCTGAACGCGTTCATGTAGCTGACGTATCTATGGCATTATCCGCCTGGGAAGACCACCACTATCAATGACAAGAGGTACAAACCAGATTATGTAGCACTGTGACCACCACCAGAGTTGGAAATATCTGTGAATTCGTCCATCTGTAATGAGAAGTACCTGCACTTAATATTTTCAATAACTTGTGTTTGAATATCTTCTGACATATCATGTATTCTTCTTTGGATCATATTATTGGAAAGAGGTATTGTTTTGAGCTTGTCTACCTCTTTTTCACCAATCATTACTTGCACCATATCAACAGCTGTCAGTAAAATCATATTTTCAGCAATTGTGTGCGGCTTACTGGCTTTTGCAATGCGAAATGCACTCGCTAGTAATGATTTTTTGTTAGTGGAGATTGCCAAAGTAAAAAGGGCTTGCTTCTTGTAGAGGTATGTTAGTTTTCTTTCAAAGAATCCCACAGGCTTGTCTATTTGTCTGGATGTTTGGTAAATAAATGTCAAAGTAGCTTTGATGGCTTCATACTTTCTTTTGACAACACTTCGACAAACTACACACTGGGGTGTGTTGGAAATAAAGATAAAACTATATTTGAGATATTCATTGCCATACAATCTATTTTTCTTTTTATTCTTGTCACTGCCAGACATAAAATATTTCAATGATCTTTTTAAAAGTGTATCAACTTTAACAAAATGGGTATAGCTCATACTTAACATTGAATATTCAATATTATACTTGTCACTCACCAGTACAGCTTGGAAATGATGCCTGATCACGCTTTGCTGTTTATATAAATAAAGCCGAATTGAAATTTCCAGAAGACTCCAGTGCCATTGAGCAACATCTGCGTAACAGATGGCACCAGTATTTGTAATATTTGATAACTATCAGTTTCTGTTTGTTTATGGTAACAGTCAGTTTCTGTTTGTTTATGAATAGGGTTGAGTAAGGGGGTGGTGTGGGGTGTCACAAACAAAATTCTCACCCAAAAATGAATCGTACCTTAAAAAAGTTTGGGTTCCACTGGGTATAGTTTGTACTTATTGTTGAATTTTCAATATTGAACTTGTCACCAGCACAGCGTACAGCTTCGTAATGATCCCGCTCACATTTTCCTGCTTATATAAATAAAGCCGAACTAAAATTGCCATTGAGCAACAATGAACCAATTAAAAATAATTAGCACACGCTTTCTCAAACATGGTGGGAAGTCCAGGAAACACGAAGAACAAAGGCAGATTACTGGGTAACCGATGGTGCCAGTGTTTCTATTATTTGATAACTGTTTTACTGCCAATCAGCTGCTGTTTGTTTACGAATGAGGGTTGTACCTTAAAAAGTTTGGGAACCACTGGCATAGACAACTGCACTAGCCATCACAGAGCTATAGAAGATGTGAATGATGACAGGTAAAATCATCTTATGAAAATAAATAATGAAAGCAAAAACTCATAAGCTCTGTAAATGAATAGCAAAACATTGGAAACGAGGGATATTCATAGATATCACATACAATTGTAAAACTTTGACGAATGCAATGAACTCAGATGGATTGTATTTATAACTGCCAGTTGGTTTGACTTATTACCTTATTCTTTTTCTTTAAACTCTTAAAAATGGTGCGACTCAAACCACCTACAACTGAACACCAGCAAAACCAAGGAGCTGATGGTGGATTTTAGGAGGCCCAGGCCCCTCATGGACCCCGTGATTATCAGAGGTGACTGTGTGCAGAGGGTGCAGACCTATAAATACCTGGGAGTGCAGCTGGATGATAAATTGGACTGGACTGCCAATACTGATGCTCTGTGCAAGAGAGGACAGAGACGACTATACTTCCTTAGAAGGCTGGCATCTTTCAACATCTGCAATAAGATGCTGCAGATGTTCTATCAGATAGTTGTGGCGAGCACCCTATTATATGCAGTGATGTGCTGGGGAGGCAGCATAAATAAGAGGGATGCCTCACACCTGGACAAACTGGTAAGGAAGGCAGGCTCTATTGTAGACACGTAGCTGGACAGTTTGACATCCATGGCAGAACGACGGGCGCTGAGCAGGCTTCTGTCAATCATGAAGAATCCACTGCATCCACTGAACAGTATCATCTCCAGACAGAGGAGCAGCTTCAGTGAGGCCACAATACAAAAAAAAACAAAACTTTTAAACTTGTCAACTTTCATATATTGCTGACTTGTTAAAAGTGTTTTCATAATAAATTAATTTCGAGTTGTTGTTTCAAACCCTGGAGTGACTTCTTCATAGTCTATAGACTGGAGGAGACCAAAAAAATCAACTAAGACCCTTTAGAAACAAGGTCTCAGCATGTTACCAAGTTAACCCTGGAGTGGTTTGTGTGAGGTGTGAATGTGACCCAACATGAGACTGATCTACCTAGAGAAAATATTGTGCATTCTGAGTGACGTTTGTGCTTGATGTGGCGGTTATGCTATTCTATTGTTGCATGTAATTAGACAATCCCACCATAATGAGTCACACAAGTACTAGTCAATCATAGCAACTACAACCTCTTTCAGGCTCAAAGTCTATCAGTCTCTCATGCAATCAGATATCAGTTGACCATCTTTGAAAAAGTTGTAAATTCCTCTGGGATCAGGCAAATCAAACCACATACAGGGGTGGCAAGAGATAAATATCCACAGGAGTCATGTGCGTGGGGCATCATTTCACTGCAATCTCTCTTCATGCACAATGCGGACACTGGAGGCACATCAACTTTCATGCTAATCAAATGTTCCAAAATGAGCATCATTAATAAAATTTATAGGTCTTAGGATAATGGACATGTGATTTTGAGATACACAAATGTCTGTGTGAATGCACACTGCAATGGACTTCGTGCCCTGTTCAGAGTTTGTGCACAGTGGTGCTGCTGGTGTGGTCTCCAGCAACTTGTGACCCTGAATTGAATTAAGTAGTCTTAGAAATGGATAGATTAAAGACAGTGCCATGATGAGACTCTCTTGTGTAAGTTAACCAAAATATAAAAATTTCCAAAAATATACAGAACCGCCTAATGATAATGCTTTATAATTACATAAAATATAAATGAGTGCCATGGCTATTCAAAAAGTATAACTATTTTCTTTTACCTTCATGAAATATACTGCTGGAATATTTGACTCTCTTATTATATGCATTGTAAGTGCCACATGGGATGGATGAGCATCCCTACCAGGAGAGGGGAATGTTCCTTACCTGGACGGGAGGCAACAACTGGATGGACTTCCCAACTGAGAGAGAGAGAGGTGATTTACCAGAGTCAAGTGGATGGATGGACATCCCAGTCAATAGAAGGAACGACTTCTTACCCGGACGGGAAACTCTGAGCAAATGGACAGGCGTCCCAACCAGGCACATGTGTAATATCTTCCCTGGATGGGATAAAAGAAGAGGACAGGGAAGGACCATCTCTTGAGGGTGTTAATTCCCCCTATTTGGTAGATGGCAGCGGCCCTCGATATCGGCACCCGGAAATACTCCCAGATCCTCAATAAAAGGAACTGCACTCCCCTGTCCAGGTGAGTTGGAGTTGGGAGGAAGGAAGGCAACACTCAACTTGGAGTGCATTATTTAAATAAAGTAGTTTATTATTGAGCGTGTGTGATTTTGTTTTGCAAAAGTAATACATTTTTTGGGAGATTTTTTTTTAAATAGAATTGTATTATTTTGGTGGGGCGGCACGGTGGCGCAGTAGTAGCATTGCTGCCTTGCAGTTAGGAGACCTGGGTTCGCTTCCCAGGTCCTCCCAGCGTGGAGTTTGCATGTTCTCCCTGTGTCTGTGTGGGTTTCCTCCGGGCGCTCCAGTTTCCTCCCACAGTCCAAAGACATGCAGGTTAGGTGGATTGGCGATTCTAAATTGGCCCTAGTGTGTGCTTGTTGTGTGGGTGTGTTTGTGTGTGTCCTGCGGTGGGTTGGCACCCTGCCCAGGATTGGAGTCCTGCCTTGTGCCCTGTGTTGGCTGGGACCCCCATGACTCTGTGTTCGGATTCAGCGGGTTGGAAGATGGATGGATGGATGGTATTATTTTGGTTAAGGCATTGGACTTCAGACGCTGAGGTTGTGGATTCAAATTCCACCACTGACACTGTGTGACCCTGAGTAAGTCACTTCACCTGCCTGTATTCCAATTGGAATAAACAAAAGAAATGTAACCAGTTGTATCTCAAAATGTAAGTGGCTTTGGATAAAGGCGCTGACCAAATTAATAAATAAATGTAAAGCATTATTTTATCTTCTGAGCTCAAGTAAAAACCCAACCAATAATAGAAATCCATATATTAGATGTCAGTTTTTTTATTATTAGTGTTTTTTGGTTATTGGCTCTTAACTATTCCATATGCTTTCTGCACTACTCTCAGTAAATAGTAATTTCATTTTCTGGCACCCAGTCTATGACACGCAGTGTCCTGATATTTATTTGTAGTGTTTCTTTGGTCCTCCTGGTCAAATTCACTCAAAAAAACAACATATGCTCGAATGCATTCTGAAATGGACCTGATTAGCTTTATCCTCATTTCTTTAATGTCAATTCTCACTGGCATTTCAGATATTCACACTCAGTATTTTGACATACTCAACACCCAGAATAAATGCCAAGGAGGCTAATATTATACAAAACTGCGTCTTTATTGTGAACTGATCTCATTGTGATGCATGAACACAGATGAAACTTAAAAGTACAAAATGAACAAATGCCCTACCATCTGATAGCTCCTGAGCCTTCTGCAAACCAGGTCTTAAAAGCAGCCTTGGGGTTTCTTTACTTAAAAGAGCAGCTCCTTTAATACTCTTTCCACTCAGAGACAGTACACATCTGCTGTCCAGTAGCAGCCAGATGTTATTTCAATTCTCCACCAACCCTCTGTAATATTATTTTGTCTCTACATAGAAAGAAAGGCATCTGTAACATCTACAATGGTTGCCTGTCTTCTGGTATCCTGGAGGAACATTAGCTCCTTTCTTCCAGGGCACTCTGATTGCTCCTTATCTCTTTCCACACTAGTCTCTCCTTCTTTAGTTCCCCTGCTTGTTGACATTTAGAGCAATCCAGTACTCACTCTTGGCTTATTGTCCTCAAGCAGTGCTCATCTTTCTGCACGGTCATGAACATGCCTGGACTGAGACAGACAGCGGTTAGGCAAGTACATGTCAGTGGCTTGGGCCTGAAAGACATGGGCTTTAAGACTGGAAGTCCCATTTGTTTAATTGTTGCCCTGAAACTAGCTACTTCACATATAAATGAGTTTGAAAGAAATTAAGAGGATTTTCTGGAAAGCCATGTAATCCTACCCTTTAAGGACAGAAAGTTATGGAAGAATACTCAACTGATAGAAGGAAGACAGAGGCCAGAGTCCAAAGAAAACTGATGAAGGGAATGCCTTGCATGGCACTTTCAATTGGACATATGGGCAGACCACCTCACAAGCTAGACTGGAGTACTTCCCTTTGTTAAGGAAATACTTAGTCTGCCCAGTCTAACACCAAGTCAATTAAGCTTTAGGTATCTCAATTTGTCCAGTTCGGAAGCATAAGTGATTGTAAATCAACTTCATCTGCTTTGGTACAAATGAAAGTGAAAACAGCTGCACTGGAGAGGCAACAGCAAAGACAACCCCCAAAAAAGGGAATGGTTTTGCAGGTGGTGGCCTCCTGATCCTTCCTGACTGATTCTTTTCTAGTTTTGCATTTAGCTAGTGCCCTTATCATTATAAGTAGCATGAGGCGGTACCTACAGCCGATTCAGCACAGCACAGGTAGTCCAGCTCCTCCATGTTGTCACATTCATATGTGTAGTCGCAAGAAGGTTTGCTGTGTCTCCCAGCACATTCTCAAGAGCAAGGAAGAGATACCAGTTGACAGGCTGTTAAACGATGAGAGCTAGACAGGGCCCAGCAGCAGGACTAGTATCTGCTCCTTTCTATGAGTAGGAACAAAAGGAGCACTGCCTGAGCCCTACAAAATTACCTCCAGTGGGCTACTGGTGTGCATGTTTTTGACCAGATTGTCAGACAGACTCCGTGAGTGTAGTTTGAGGGCCTGACGTACTGTAGTGGAAGCTGAACTTACAGCTCATCACCATGCAGCTCAACTGGCATTCGCCAGAGAATACCACAATTGGCAGCACCGCCATTGGTGCCCTATTCTCTTCAAAGATAAGAGCAGGTTCACACTGAGCACATGTGACAGATGTGAAAGAGTCTGGAGATGCTGTAGTGAATGTTATGCAGCTTCCAAAATCATCCATCATTTCCAGTTTGGTGATCAGTGAAGGTATGGGGAGGCATATCCTTAGAGGATCGCACACACCTCCATGTGCTAGGCTACGGTACCCTGATTAGGTTAGGTGCCAGAATGAAAATCCACAGAGACATTGTCAGTCCTTATGCTGGTGCAATGGGCCCTGAATACCCAGGACAATGCCCAGTCTCATGTGGCCAGAGTGTGTTTGCAGTTCCTGGATGACGAAGGCATTGAGTTTTCCACACATCCCCTAGGACACTAGCAAAAAGCAAAACTAGAGAAGAATCAGTCAGGAAGGATAAGGAGAGAGTAATTGTCTGTGGCCACCACCTGAAATACCATTCCCATTTTGGGAGTGCCTTGCTGTTGCCTCACCAGTGCACCTGTTGTCACTTTATTTACACCAGAGTAGGTGAAGTGGATTCATAATCGCTTCTGCTTCCTAACTGGACAGATTGATATCTCTGAAGCTTAACTGACTTTGTGTTAGATGGGGATGATTAAGTGTTCTCTTAATTTATTGAGCAGGATATTAACGTGTGTTTACATTTTTTATTGCCGTTTCTGAAATATTATCTATATATATAATTCACTAAGGCAAGACACCCATGGAAAGCACGCCGGAAGGGGCGTGGATTCACTAAGCCGCCGACAAGTAAGACACCTAAGGCGCACGCAGGGAGGAGCCACGCCCACCAACTCCAGGACCATTGGATACGACGACAACTCGCAGAGCCACGCCCACCAACTCGGACGCGACGACACAGAAAGAATGGCGACATTTATATTCGTCTGTCATAAAGGCCTCATGTACCTCAAAGCCACCTTGACTGTTCATAGAGGCATGTTTCTCGCGGAGGTGAGTTGCCATATGCAGTGTGTAAAACGGTTTGCGAGGGGTATCCCATGGGATCCTTAAAACAATCCTTTACAACTGAGGTTAAAACACAATGAAGTAAGCAGTCTTTAAAAAACGAGTTTTCGGTTACGACACATGACCACGTGCACCATAGCAAACTTGTTTTACACGCTACATACAGCAATTTGCATCCACGACAAACATGCGTCTTCTTCACTCACGGACAATTATATGTTGCTCTCTCCAGAGTTCCATCTTTTTATTCACTTTCTGTTGTATTCTCAAACCCTCCCTTTTTAGACAACTGTGTCTTTCCAGAAGTGTTCAACCATCAATAAATAATTATGCGGCATTTGTTATGCCGCGGGTTCACTATTGTGTTGTATTTTGCTCTCTCCAGAGTTCCATCTTTTCATTCACTTACTGTTGTATTCTCACACCAACCCGTTTTAGATAACCGTGTCTTTCCAGAAGTGTTTAGCATTCAATAAATAATTATGCATGAGATTGACCGTGTGTCTACCCAGCGCAGAGACGCGTGGGTAAGCCGTTGAACCCCATTCGAGCTGCAAACCGTGGAATTCCCACTAAGTGCGACTCATACGCTCCCACTGGTTACGTCCCTACCCTTTGTACACACCCCCCTCCCACCTCGCTACTACCGTGGTCGGGTGTCTTGGTGGATTATATATAGAAAAGCAGCCAAAATCGCACAGAGCAATGAAACGTCTACGTGAGTCACAGGTGCATCTGGACTGTGTAAAGACGACAACGACTCAAGTGACGAGTTGGAGGTGGGCATATAAGCGGGCAGTGCATACTGAACGAGAAATCAGCAGACTAGCATGACGGAAGGAGCTGAATGGACGTCCTTCTCCTCTCCTCCCGTTCCACACTCCGTGCCTGAGTGCCATGCACCACCATCCCTCCGTCTGGCAGGAGAAGGCGCGATGGCGGTCCGCCAGTTTTCAGTCACGGACAATTGTGTGTTGGTTCGTTCCGTGCATTGTTACAATGTTGCTTTTCTTGCTGATTTATTACATTACCGATTTTTCAAATGTTCATTTTCTCCCTGTGCTTAAAAATCATTAAAAAACCGGCCTGATTATGCAGCGTATGGTACGCCGTGGGTTGGCTAGTTTTTTATATTTTAATATATTTTCCATGATGTTTGTGTTTATATACTGCTTCATTAAATGTCCTGATATTCCTTGTGCATTGTGGGTGGAGCCTAAAGAGGCGGGGTCACCCTGAAATAACCACAGCTGAGAGAGCTCAGATCAGATCGTTGTGTTTGTGTTTGTAAGTATTGTTATTTTCATTAGATTTTCTTGTTTTTGTAACTTTCTTGCTTCTGTTTAAGGATTTTTGTCTGCATTGTGGTTTAGACTTGTATGCTTAAGAATGCCTTTTAGGCAACTCCTTTTTGTGTATTTATGCTCTTTTGAGCATTTTTTTGGTTCTTCTTTTCTTTTAAATGCTTTATTTATAAATATTCTTTTCTTGCCCTTTTCATACAAGTAAAGCATTTACAGTAATCCTTCTTCTGGTGGGGCATTTGTGATATTTTGGGGACTTTCCTTGTTATTTTGCCAGCCTGTCTGTTAGGCTAGAAGCCTGCAGTTAGCAGTTTTTTGGGCAGGCTGCTTAGGTTAAGGCCCTGTTTTTATAGTAATTTTAGGAGGCTTAACTACGTTTTGCTGCTAATTTTGGGACACCAAATAATACCACCTTCCAGTTCATTGTTATTAATCAAGGTGCCACTTTTGTTTAATTTTTATCCCCCCAGTGTATTGTTGTTGGGTGACCATTCTGTCACATCTTTTATAAATATGAGAGAGATAACTGCTTTCATTTTGAACCAGAAAAACTCAACCAGTCAAGAAATGTCTGAAAACATCAAGCCCCACATCCGTTACCTTATTTTGAGTTTTATATTTGTAATTAATTTAGCTCACTTTGCAGAGAACTGTTTTCAGTTTAATGTAAAAGAGTCTTTTTTCTGTCGATCAGTGTCAAAAAATCCAAATTGAATCCAATGTGATTCTTTGTTGTATAATAATCAAATGTGACAACATCCAGGGAGGTGAATATTTTTTATAGGAACAGTATTTGTTTTCTTTTTTTATTCCTCCAATTACATTAAATATGTTTGCTCACTTTGTGTTAAACTGACAGAGGTTAAAAAAGGTTTAGGTTACCAAAAACTGACAAATAATGTAATATTCACAGTTTAAAAAGGAAACAAAAAATGGTTAACAACCTACTGCTTTTCATCTGCAATGGAAGTTAATTAAGCTTTGATGCAAACAGTCGCCACTGGTCCCAGCTTTTGTTGATGACTTAAGTAATAAATTTCTTTTAATGATTCTCAACGCTAGCAGAATCTTTAAACAGAGATTGTGGGCACAAAAATCCATTCCCCAATTTAATATGTTTTCTTTGTTCATGGAGAATTACCAGACTTACAGGTGGTTGCATACTTCTTACAGACTTATTGGTGAAATTTAAAATAAAAAAGCAAGGTAAACAAGAGTTAAATGCCAACATTTGTAAATAAAGTAATACAAGTCAATCTGTTTTGGAATAAGTTGTATTGTCATGAATGCTGGGCACATAGAAATTCTTATGTTTATGGCTGTCTGGAGTCGTGATAAATAAGAATGTGTTCAAATATATAACATCATTGTACTTGACATACAGCATTAAGGGTATGGAGGAATATTTCAGACAAAATAAATATGCAAATAAATAAATCTTATGAAATCTGACAATAAATAAATTACAACAAATTGATAAGCGCACAAAAAATTGTGTGTCTCAAAATATATGTATTTAATACATTTATTTATTTCAGTGACAATATGAAATATGACTTGAATTGAAAACTGTGATTTTCTCCTGTGGATGTTAAGAGAGTGAGCTCTAGCAAGTACTGTTTTTTGACTGGTGAATCATCTTTAGAGTGGAGGTAAATTTCAGTCCATTAAGGGACACATCTACAGATGAAGACTTGTGAAAGTATGATGAATTTAGAGTTTCTTGAATTGGAGTAGCCGCTTCATGCGGTAATTATAAGCAACGTTTTATCGCAATTATATCTAGTGTGTTATAATTTGGAGTCAGAACTCTATACGAAAAGCAGTGTGAGGTCTCCAGTAGGTCTTACTTGTCATGGGTCTATCTGATTGTATTCTTGGTTCTCTGTTTAAATTCCCTTTTTATATGTCCTCTTTGTGTAATTTAAAGTATGTTCATCCATCTATCCAGTATCCAACCCGCTATATCCTAATACAGGGTCACGGGGGTCTGCTGGAGCCAATCCCAGCCAACACAGGGTGCAAGGCAGGAACAAATCCTGAGCAGGGCGCCAAACCACTGCAGCATTAAATTATGTTTCCTATGTTTATCATGTTTTTTTGCAAATGTTTTTATAGGCACTGCACTTGTTTTTTTTATTCCTCCATTCACATTAAGTGAGTTTGCAAGTTTGTGTCAAACTGCCATAGGTAAAAAAAAAAGTTTAGGTTACCAAAAAGTGAAAAATAATTTGCAGAGTTGAACAAAAAGTTCTATGAAGTGTGAAAGGGTTTATGCTTCATAATAACCTGAAATGTTACAAAATTTTAAATTTAAGGAATCTTTGGCTTACAGAGACCAGTTCACAAAGCAATCTTTATAAATAGAGATTTATTAACAGGAATGAAAAATGACAAAAATGCTTAAAAAGAGCAAAAAAGCAGTCATCATAAAGGCAATCCAAAGTGAACAAAATCCCAAAAGACAATCCGAAAGAGTAATCCTATGACAGCGTGAAAAATAACTAAAAATCCAAAGCATCCGAATAGAAAATATAATACTCACTTGACTGCACAAACCTTCAATGTGCCAATCCTGAGCTTCAATCTGTTGCAATTAAGTGTGTAATTTTCAAATTGTCTTTAGCTTCTGATTTACTGTACTCTCATATGTTGACAGTGAATTTCATGCTGTGTGAGGCGTCCTTGAAATAAATAAATGAAGAAATAATAAAATAAATACATAAAGAAACAAGCAACAAAATAGACTTATTTTTAACCCTTTTAACTATTTATTCTCGCTTAACATTTATTGTCACATTCCACAATACATTATTTATTTATGAATTCATTTATTTAATTTTGTCTAAAATATTTCCCCACAGAGGGCAGTCATC
This sequence comes from Polypterus bichir lapradei, assembly GCA_026402145.1. Taxonomy (NCBI): domain Eukaryota; kingdom Metazoa; phylum Chordata; class Cladistia; order Polypteriformes; family Polypteridae; genus Polypterus; species Polypterus bichir. The sequence goes on along the minus strand of JANRMT010062842.1, from coordinate 11,804,996 downwards.
TTGAGAGTCCTCTTTCAGTTCCGCAGAATTGAAGATGTGAAACTGTAATGCTCTTCAATGTGATATAATTTTATTAAACTGTAAACATATTGACATTTGCTTGGTATATCAGCTCATTTTGCATAAAATATTTAACATTATTTTTTCAAAGTTAATTGAATTTATGCTAATTAATCCAACTCCACTAAATTATTTCACTGGCCTAGTATTGCTTTACAACATTGATAATGTTCTTGTGCTCATGCCCTTGCTGTGCTTTTATAAAGAACATGGTAAGTTATGCTTCAAGCGTGTAATCATTTATCCAGACTTAATATGTATTGTAATTTGTTCAGTTACTGTCACTTTGGGGCAGTGATATAGCATCAAATTTTGGTGTGTCAACCCTTAAATAGCTGCTTAAGAAAATTAAAAATTAACCTTAGATGTCTCCATAATCCCAGTTTCTTGTTTGGTAATTAATATTATAAAATTATATGCCAGTTGCATTTTATTAAGTTCCTTTATCATTATAATGAATTTTAAAGCATAATGACATTTTTTTTTAAAATGTCAGTGAAAAATTGCAGTGTGTAGAAGTGGCTAAGGGTTTGGACTTCTAACCCTGAGGTTGTGGTTTGAAATCCCACAAGTGACACTGTGTGACCATGAGCAAGTCACTTCATCTGCCTGTGCTCCAATTGGAAAAACAAAACAGATGTAGCCAGTTGTATCTCAGATATTGTAAGTCGCCTTGGATAAAGACATCATACAGATAGTGTATGTGAATAATAAAAATGTGTCTGGAATATTGTTTTGACTGCTGGGTTACAAATGAACATCATTCTTTTGTGTAGAAATAGAAATTTGATAACCATTAAGGTAAATTTTCTGTTTGCATTGTTCTTAGATTTGTGTCCCATTATTCATTATTAGGATATATAGACATAAACTATATAATGTGTAAAGCCTGAAGTGCAAAGATCAAATAAACACTTTCACAAAAGGTTCAAGGATGATACAACAGTTTCCGTGGTGCAGCGGTAAGAATTGATGACTTATAATCAAGAGTCCCCCAGTTTGATCCTGACTGCCTCATATATTTACCATTTTGAATAGTGAGCTGCTCGTATTGTTAACATTACACAATAAAAACATACGTTTGATGTGCGTCTGTAACACATTATATAGTTTATGTCTACATTTTGTCATTTATTACTAAAATATGAAAAGGTTTCTGTTTTAACGATGTGTTTACACAGATTATTGTAGAAACTGAACACACATGAAATGCAGGTGTTCCAAATAATGATCTATTATTTCTATTCTAAAACTCCAGCACTTCACTCCCAGATAATGAAGGCTGGAACA
>JANRMT010062842.1:11762310-11803636 GCA_026402145.1 Polypterus bichir lapradei | reverse complement strand
AAATTTTGTCATTTATTATTAAAATATGAAAAACGTTTCTGTTTTAATGAGGTGTTTACACAGATTATTGTAGAAACTGAACACACATGAAATGCAGGTTTTCCAAATGATGATCTATTATTTCCATTCTAAAACTCCAGCACTTCACTCCCAGATAATGAAGTCTGGAATAGGGATAACTATGTGGCCGTTCTGTAGCGGTGAGGGGATGGAATAGTAGGCTGCTTGCTGCTTGTCTTGATCGGCACATTTACAAGACAAAAGACGCTGACTGAGAAGTGCGAAGGGATTTAAGGTGGGCTGGATTTACGAGTTTTTTCGTAGGCTTTGGTAATTCTAGTGTTAAGTCTGAATCATAATCTGATTATTAGGTGGTTACCTACTAGATAACATTTGTGGGGGGTCAGTCATTTGGCAAACGTCTGCCACATCCTCTCAGTTACGAGAAGCAGCTCATAAAAATGTGACAGTAGTATCTGCCAAACAATACCAAGAGTACACGACACATGTTTCACCATTATTGGAGCTTGTTAGGTCTGTGCACTTTTGCATCCATCCATCCATCTTCTAAAAATGCTTATGCAGGTGCGGATGCAACTGGAGCCTATTCCAACAAGCAAAAGGTCTGGACAGAGCATCAGCTCACTGCAAGGCAAATGCACATCAGGGGGCAATTAAAAATCAACAATAAGCCAAACCTGCATGTCTTTGGGCTGTGGGTTGAAGCTGGAGCAAACCCATGCAGACCCACATGCAAAATGCAAGCACTGGGGCATAACTCCTGGGCTCTTTACTATGATACAGCGGTACTACCACTACATCACCATGCACCTAATTTGATTATTAATATATTAAAATTAAAAGAGGCCTAAACTATACACATATTAATAATACCTCAAATTCACATTCACTGGAGTTTAATTTCTCCTATTCTCCCAGGGTTTGTAGTAAAAATGTCTCACAGGAACATGGCCATATTTATTGTGTATAGTGATTATATCATGAATATTCAAAAAAGACATTCTATAAGTTATATATGGTTACTGGCGGGAGATAAAGGGGAGTCGCTAAAAGCATGTGGTTTGAGAGTTATAAAAGAACTTGGCAAGGCACATGGCATAGGTATAGTTTTATGAATCCTGTGTTTTTGTGTGAATGCTGGTTTTTCCTTTTGTGTGTTGGAAAAAATTAAGTATGGAATCTGTGCAAGGTTTTATACATGAGGCCCCAGGTTACTAGTGACATTTTCGATTGCCTGCCCTTACCTTTGGTTCTCAGAATTTGTTGTATCCTTCCCAGCAAAGGTGTACATCACTTCTTAAACTGAGGGGTTATCACATGACCCAGGAATATCCTCACTATTACCTGTCCGCACACATCACTGTATCTTTACTTAAGGCAGCTGAGATGCATGCTCAAGCTCTTGTTAACACCTTCACCTCAGGCCATCTGAAATGTCACCAAAAACATATCCCACATCGAACTGCACTTCACAAGTCCTGGTTAGTGGCATGCACCAACCCAAACAAGATCCCAGAGGCACCCACAGCCTCACCGATTCCTGAAGTGAATCACACCATTAGCATCAGAATGCCTCCCCTTCCCTGAACTTGACAACCGACTTTAGCAAAGGTCTTTAAAAAAACAAACAAAACTTTGAGACTGGAATGCAATCAGCTTTCTTTATTTGTCGGTATGTTTCCTTATCTGAATGCATGGGAGTGTGGTTTGTAGAACCACATGCCATTTTAAATTTAAACAAATCTTTTCTGCCTGCATTTTTCAAGATGAATGCTTTTAGCTCTTTGTTCAAGCAGTACCTATGTGAAGACGTGTTGTTATTTAACTTTAAAATGTTTTGTAGTTACCAGCAATGCCCATATTTCTGTCTAACATAATCATAACAGCCTAGGATAAGGAGAGATGCTTCAAGCTACACAGAATTTTTGAGCAATTATTATACCAATTAAAGTATCTGATGGATTCAAAAAATAAGAGCCTATCCCAAAAGCCAAGGACAAAAAAAAGTTACAGATTGAATAAACTAATGTATTTTAAAAGGTGATTTTTTATTAAATTAAAAATGTTAAAAAAGCATGGTACTAGAAGGCATGCAACTACACCTGAAAGCTGAACCTGAGGTATTCTATACAGGATTTAATACTGACAGCATTCAATGCTAAGCAGATATTCCATTAGGTACCATAAACATTCTTAGAAATTCTGACATGCATTTTATAGTTCTAATATATTCTGCAGTGAAATGCAAAACATATCATTTTCTTATACTTATCCCATCATAAGCTTCCTCTTTAAATTTCAAACTTGTCATGATAATTTTCATGATCTGCTCTAATGTCACCTACACCACTTACTTTCCTTTAATGGTAATAGCACTTGTCACCAAGAGCTGCATTATAGCATGACTAATTCAAAGGCAGTAACCTAGCAGATTAATACACTGCATGCCTGGTAACCAAAAAAACATCTTTTTGTACAAAAATATATTTTAAATTTTAATAGTTCCAGAAGTTTTTTTTTTTTTATCACTATGACCTTTTTACTCTTCACACTTTGCCCCATAAGTACAATCTGATAACTGTACTAAGTTCTATTTCAGTAAATGGAAGGTGTAAAAAATATTAATAGAAATATTTCAGTTTGTAAATGTAAAGTGAAATGATTCTAAGCTAACATATTTTATGTGTGTATATGTATATATACAGTACATACAGTGTACGTAAATCTATATGCAGTATACACATAGACATACTAAGCACCTGCAAGTCATTTTGCCTTTCTGTTAGAATGAAAAACACAGTCCATACAGTATAGCAAGGTTCTTCAACCTTTTTTCCCTGAGAGCTACTTTTACAAAATGAAAATGGCCGGGAGCTACTCATGTTTTCTAACGTTTATTCTCATAGCTTATTTCAAACCAAAAAAACTGAATAAGCTTGTTTTGCCTGAACATTTACAAAATGTTGGTGCCCACAACTCACATTTTGCATTAAAACATCACAAAAAATATTTAGTTCACCTGCAAGTGCATTTTGTATGTCTGTATGCATTTTCTAGTGTATCTCACACTGTTGAATTAAAACATGAATGCTGTCCAAGCAAAACAGTGCAATTACAAATACACAGATATTACTTATTCATTTGTCATTTTATTACATGTCACTGTTTCACTTCACAAGCGTATTCACATGTCCAGTTGCATATGAGATGTGTATTCAGTCTCTTTTAGTTAGTCAGATGACTGGCACTGCATGGGGTCAACAAGAGAGGTGTATGGTGGAGTGTAGCCACTTAGGTTCACTCTTATGGAGTCATTTAAATGTTCATCTGTCAGTCTTGTTTTAAACTTTGATTTCATGACATCATTTCAGAAAAGGCAGACTCACAGAAGTATGTAGACCCAAACATCACAGACAATTTCAGAGCTGTTTGGTAAAGATTCTTATAGTTATCTGGCTCTACTAAGCTCCAGAAATGCTGAGAATGCTGTATGTCTGTCCGCTTTTCACGAGAGTAATACTTAGCAGATTTAGATCAGGTTCTTTTCTATAATTTGCTTGAACATTCTGGTTGATTTTGTGACTTCTCTCATTTCACTATGTATCATACTTCGCTTGCGGTACTGATTTATTTGCGCAAATCTGAGAAACACACAGCGGGCCGAGGGAGGGGCCTTCCTCACTCACTCGCCAGCTTCAGGGAGTGTTCCTTAATTCCGCTTAGCCAGCGAATGAGAGAACAATTGAATTCAACTTTCTTTGATATTTAAAATAAAGTGTTACTTAGGCCTTGATGAGTTTGAGTGCGGATATTCTCTTAAGTGTATGCCAAATTGAAAAGATAGATTGCAATTCAGATTGTGGATCGTGATATAATTTTTTGGAAAGATCTCCCACCCCTAATTTGACTAATCAAGTTTTCAAATTTATGTAGGATTCATCAACCCTTTGGCGAGCTATTTGGAAAGGGGTTGCGAGCTACTGGTAGCTGCTGGCGACATGTTAGAGACCCCTGCAGTATAGGGACACGGAAATTTATAGAATACTGAAAAACATACTTATGAACTAAAGTAATAATTTTAAACTCCCAGATAAACAATCGTACCAGAGCAATTCAGACATGTGAACTAATAAAGAACAATGCTGAACAGGATTGTGATGTTTCTGATTTCCAAAGGATGAGTTTAAAATTAATGAATACTGTAGACGGCATTGGAAAATTGAAAGTAAATTAAATGATGTTATTATGCTTCCAGAAACTAAAATAACATAAAATAAATGCACTTAATGCATAAGAAATTGATATGTTACTGAAGATATGTTTGGATTTTTTTGTCACTTGTATTATCCATCCATTATCCATAGATCCACCCATTATCCAACCCGCTATATCCTAACTACAGGGTCACGGGAGCCAATCCCAGCCAACATGGGGTGCAAGGCAGGAAACATACCCCGGGCAGGAAGCTAGCCCACCGCAGGGCATGCACACACACACACCAAGCACATACTAGGGACAATTTAGGTTCACCAATGCATCTAACCTGCACGTCTTTGGACTGTGGGAGGAAACCGGAGCACCCGGAGGAAACTCACGCAGACATGGGGAGAACACGCAAACTCCACGCAGGGAGGACCTGGGAAGCGAACTCGGGTCTCCTAACTGCGAGGCAGCAGCGCTACCCACTATGCCACTGTGTTGCTCCACTTGTATTATATTGATGATAATTCTTTTGTATATCATTTTGTATACATTTAGTTATTGCGTTTGTTGTGTATTTGTCAACCATATGAATTTCATTGTACAATGTAAGACAAGATTGTCTGTCCATTTATATGTTGTCACATGCACGTCAGAAGAACACCTTTCTGGGTCATTTCAAGTATTCAATACTCCATTGGGGCAAAGGGACATTGTCACTAACAGCCTTGCAGTGTGTATATTCCTCTTGGTCTCAGTCACAGTATAGGGTATGTTTTCTGCCCCCAGTATACTTGGGGGGAGTTGTGGTTAACTCAGTGAAGGCTTCTATGAGAAATCTTGCTATGCAACACATTATTTTTTTACATATCAAGGATGCATACAACCAGATTGTAATAAATGTTTAGGGATAAATTAAAGGTGGACTCACTTAAAAGCAGTGTAGTCATCACCTCAGTCCTACCCCCAGAGACCAATTCACGTACATCGACAGTTAAGCAGGTATTCTGTCGATTCTAGACATTCACATTCTGTGGAATAATGTCAGAAAGTTTTGCTATTTTTTTTCTCTTTTTTATTCATTTTCAAATAATATGTCTTCAAGAAAGAATAAGGGAGCATTGCCTCACCCTCTACACAACAAACTACCTGGACTGGGACCCGAGTACAGTGGGTGACATCTCAGCATCACATTGAAACAGTGTGAGGTTTTTCTATGGTGGTTGGAATGCCAATCCTGCCACCAACCCCCAAGTTTTCCCTATAAATTGGAGGACATGCTTGCAGAGCTCGATACATAATAGTGTCATGCCCAGGATAAAGCAATTGCAGGTTAACCTTCTAGAAACAGAACCAATTTAAATCCAAGATATGCCAATGCCAAACGGAAGTGTCTGAAGTGGGATTTTGAAAACCAACAACAGCAAAACAACAGTTTGAAACTGCACTTTGAAAGTTACAGTTCTTTGCAGCCACATACTGTAATAGAGGGTGAAATATTGACAGGCAAGGCAAGAATACCTCTGATTCCCAATAATTTCCCATTCTCTTTAAAAAGTCTACAGTTTCCTATTTGGTTCTGCTTTGCTTTGACTATAAATAAATCACGACATTGATTATTTGCAGGCCTTGATTTAAGAACAGACTGTTTCTGTCAGGTGCCATCTGCAGCTTTATGTTGCATGCTCTTGACAGTCGACAGGTCTTTGCTTACATGCGCTCCACAAAACAAAACAAAAAATGTTGTTTGTAAGGAAGCAAATACTTGACACTTGATATAAACTTTGCCGTTTATTCACTTCCGATGACTTTTATATAAATGACGGTATATTTTATTATTTCAGTTTAATTGTAATGTTTCCATAAACATAATATTGGCACTGCAGTATAAAACAGTAAGTATTTATTTATTAAAGAAATTAAATCAAATGTTGTTCATTCTTGTACAGTTTTGATGTAGTAATCTACCTGTCATCTACTCAGCTAGTATGACAATAAAACTGACTTGACGTGATGATTATTTAATCTGCAATAAGGTGGCAGTTTGCTATCACTACTCAACAAGCTACAGTCAATGTTCCAGGTCTTTATGGAGGCAACATTACCATCTGTGCTAAAATTTCAATCAATGGTCTGTTGGCCGACAGTGCTGTCTAGGGATCATGTAATACAGTCAGACTCCTCAATGTATTAAATGCCCAGAATGACACTCTTATTCCCACAAGAAGAGCAAAGTCTGGGCCAGGTAAGACAGAGTCCAGTTGTAGTGGTTTGGGACAATATCCAATTCCACCATTCAGCACTAGTATGTGAGTGGTTTTAAAGCCACCAGCATATAGTGGTGATGTTTCTTCCACCATACTGTCCTTTCTGTCCTTGACTACAAAGTGATACTTCTCCAGACCTTTAAGGAGGTCTTTGGAAACATTGAGGCTAAAGCATGCCAGGTGTGTATTCTGCATTCACTCAGTTTTTTTCCTTAGATGAATTACCTCAAGAAAATATACTGTGTGATGTTTATGAAACTCTCTGGCCTGGCAGAAATGAAATGGTTTATGAATAAATATTTTTTTTACAACAGTTAACATATACTCTAAAAAAAAACACTTTTGTAAGTTGTAGATTTTAGTTTTGTTTTTTCTTTGCGTTATTTGTGACATGTTCGCGAGGCCAGGCTATTATATGATTATTGGTTTCAGCAGTGCCTTGGTGCTCCACACTTTCTGATTGGTCAGGTTCCTCAGCTTCATCTGTCAGTCTGGGGGTCAATCCAATTACCTCTGGGTTAAATATGGCTTGTTTTGATTCTCCTCTGCTTTATTTCCTCAATATGTTCTGAATAGTTGGTGCTTATAAATTACATCATTAAAAATAATGGCATTATGATTGCATTTTTAATACATAAGACAGATTTTTTAAATATAATGGTATTTATTCATATTCAATGCAACAACCTTTTTAATGGAGTTCAATTGCATAATATAGGCAACTTGTTATCCTAGATGCTAACTGCCAGTTCTTTCACACATGGGAACAAAAAGGTCCTATATCCAAAACATTTTACATTGCATCTCATGAGATCCTAAATTCAATGCACACCTCTAATGTACATCTCCCTTCCATCCACAGCTCAAGTCATCTAGGCCACTTTTTAAATAAATAATCGCCACACTCACAGCTTAGAGAGGGGGCATGGTATTTGTGGTAGGAAGCGGTTCCCGGGTGAATTCATGATGCGGGCGAACATCTCTTAAGTGCGCAGGTGAGGACTCGTCCGCATCCGTAATTGTTCCTGGGAGCTGCTAATTACCACATCTGATCTACGTCCCCGTAATAAATAGAAGCGTGAGGCGGCTAGGAGAGGGGGGAGTTAAAGAAGAGAACAGGAAAGAATGGGAGGTTGCAGGAGAAGGCAGGAAGCAGGAGGAGAAAGCCAGTGCAGGAGAGTGAGCGAGCACACACAAGCTCGTGTGCAGCTGGGCAGTGAGCCCTAGCAGGGTGTTTGGCCAGCACCTAGGGCAGTTGGTAGTGGTCGCTCCCACTGAACATTTTTGGAGGAGCGGGAGTGACCAGAAGAAGGATGGCTGGCCGCGTAAGGCCGAGAAGGCAGCGAGAGTCGGGAGGCTTGGAAGGTGGATTCACCAGCGTGAGCGTCCTGGCTATTGGGGAAAAACCAAGTCTCGGTCTGGAGAGTGCTGAACCAAAGCCAGGGATCGGGAAGCCTCCAGACCAGAAAGCAGAAGGGAGGTCAGCTGCAGGTAGGGTGGCTCCCCTGGTGCATAGCCTGGATAGGGAGAAGTAAGGGAGTCACCAGTTAAAGAATGCACCGGGCTTGTTTTTAAATAGACTGCTTCATGCCATTGTTTTAACCTTGTTTTAAAGGATTGGTTTTTTTTCTATGGTGTTTTAACCTCCACGATTTCACCTTGTTTTATGGATTATTTATTTGAGGATGTTTAAAGCACTGCACTATTTATTTGAACACTGTTTGTTGATTTTAAATAAAAGCACTTGGCACTTTCTGCACCATCCCCTTGCTCCATTTGTTGTGCCTCACTGCTCAGCTCATCGGTGACATTACTGACGTCGTCGGGTTCAAGGGCTCCCGGACAGACGATGGGAGCTTGGAGCAGAACCCGCCACGGTGTACTGTATAGGGGTGCACCAATATGATAACCTGATTTTATTGAATGGATCAGGTATCGGATAAAGGTGACCAATCAACATTTGTTACTGTTTTGTAATACTCATTGAGCTCTTGTGATACTAACTATAATTGTTTTTATTTTGCCAGTTTGTTGTGATACTAGTAGGTCTGCAGTCTGAATGCAGTTATATTGTACACCTATTGTAATTCCTGTTTTCTTTGTATCTTTAGATTTTTATGAATGATTTGTTGAACTGAAAGGTGTACACTGGAATTACATTTAACCATATATTTTGCTGCATTATTCAATAGGTTACTTCCAAATAAAGTTTTTACTTAATTTATTTTCATTTTTATTTTTTCATTCTTTTATAGATTAGAAGTGTTGTTTAGTTACAGTCTCATGTTACCTTACACTAAAGAGAATGATCACAAACTGTTCCTCAAGTTAGGTGGACTGATGATGCTAAATTATCCCCTGATGTGTCCCGGAGTTGTTTCTGTGTGCGCCCATTGCTTGCTGGGATAGGCTCTAGCTGCTCACACTGATTCACTAACACAATGTCTGACTTGTATCTCAGAATGGATGAATAGTAACTTTCTCAAGTTAAATAAAGAGAAAACTGAAATCTTAGTGATTGGCAATAATGGATACAATGAGGCTATTAGAAATAAACTGAATACATTAGAATTAAAAGTCAAGACGGAGGTAAAAATCTTAGGGGTAATTGTTGACTGTAATCTGAATTTTAAATCGCATATTAATCAGATCACTAGGACAGCATTTTTTCACTTAAGAAACATAGCTAAAGTTAGACCTCTTAAATCACTGAAAGATGCTGAGAAATTAGTCCACGCGTTTGCTTTTAGTCGACTAGATTACTGTAACGCACTCCTCTCAGGACTATCCAAAAAAGACATAAATCGTTTGCAACTAGTGCAGAATGCAGCTGCTAGAATCCTAACTAGGAAAAGAAAATCCGAGCACATTTCTCCAGTTTTGATGTCACTACACTGGTTACCTGTGTCATTCAGGATTGACTTTAAAATTCTGCTTATGGTTTATAAAGCCTTTAATAATCTCGCCCCATCTTATATATCGGAATGTCTGATACCTTATACTCCAAATCGTAACCTCAGATCCTCAAATGAGTATCTCCTTAGAATTCCAAGAACAAAACTTAAAAGAAGTGGTGAGGCGGCCTTCTGCTGCTATGCACCTAAAATCTGGAATAGCCTGCCAATAGGAATTCGCCAGGCTAATACAGTAGAGCACTTTAAAACACTGCTGAAAACATATTACTTTAACATGGCCTTTTCATAACTTCACTTTAACTTAATCCTGATACTCTGTATGTTCAATTCATCATAATAACTATTCATGGTGGCTCTAAAATCCGTACTGACCCCTACTCTCTCTTCTGTTTCTTTTTCCGGTTTCTTTGTGGTGCTGGCCTGCTCCACCACCACCTACTCAAAGCATCATGATGCTCCAACAATGATGGATGGATTAAAAGCCAGAAGTCTACGTGACCATCATCATCAAGTGAGAACCCTAAATCCAAAGAGGACTGTTTCATTTATGTTAGGTAGAATGCCTAGAGGGGACTGGGCAGTCTAATGGTCTGGAATCCCTACAGATTTTATTTTTTTCTCCAGCCGTCTGGAGTTTTTTTTTTGTTTTTCTGTCCACCCTGGCCATTGGACCTTACTCTTATTCTTTGTTAATTAATGTTGACTTATTTTATTTTCTTACTGTGTCTTTTATTTTTCTATTCTTCATTATGTAAAGCACTTTGAGCTACTTTTTGTATGAAAATGTGCTATATAAATAAATGTTGTTGTTGTTGCTCACTGCCCTGGTTAGGATTGATGGATCAGCAAAAACTATAATCCTTCCTGCCCAAAGCTACTGTCTCTTGCACATCACCTACCCTTTAAACAGAAATAACAATGTACAGTTTCACTTTCAGATTAGTTTATTGTTTCAGATTTAGCTTCAGAGGGGTTATTTTAATTTATAGATTTTCTATACATCCAATAGCTGCTCCTGTTGGTAAAACTGATCCTCAGGACAAATCCTCAGCACAAGAAACTGAAACTGGTGTGATAAAATCATCATCACATGTCACACATACCACTGTGATCAAAAATGTATAAAAATATTGATATCTGTCCTTTTGAAGCACTCCAACCTTTAAAGTAGTTAACTTTGTTGCACCTGAATGCTGTCTTATGCTAGGGGAAAGCTATAGGAGGAGAGGCAAGGTCACATTCTAATGTTTTTATTTGATTTATGCTAATCATCAATTGTCAATTAATTTTATTCCTCATGCTGTAAACTTCAAGGGGGAAGTAATGGATTATTGCTGGCCTGCCCAGTTGTTTCCATGCCCGCCAACTTAATGCAGTGGTGAGGTCTCACCTGGAGTACTGTGTGCAGTTTTGCTCTCCAGGCTACAAAAAGGACATAGCAGCACTAGAAAAGGTCCAGAGAAGAGCGACTAGGCTGATTGCAGGGCTACAGGGGATAAGTTGTGTGAAAAGATTAAAGGAGCTGAGTCTTTTTAGTTTAAGCAAAAGAAGTTTAAGAAGAGACATGATTGAAGTGTTTAAAATTATGAAAGGAATTAGTACAGTGGATCAAGGCTGTTATTTTAAAATGAGTTAATCAAGAACACAGGGATACAGTTGGAAACCTATTGAGGGTAAGTTTCACACAAACATTAAGAAGTTTTTCTTTACGCAGAGAACCAGAGACACTTGGAATAAGCCAAGTAGTGTGGTAGACAGTAGGACTATAGGGACTATCAAAGCTAAACTTGACATTATTTTAGAAGGATTAAGTCAGTAAGACTTGTGAGCTTTGTTGGGATGATTGGCCTGATCTCATCTAGATTGTTGTAATGCTCTAATTTTGAAATTTCTGGCTTTGGTGCTGTGTTGTGCATACATTTTCTAACTTGTTAAAATAACCAAAAGTGTTTACTTTGCCACAATTAAAATATAAATTAAAAAAGCAACATTTTTGTCATTTAAATATCATTAACCATTTTCGTGTACTTTTTTATAATTTCAAAGTAAAGACTTCATATTATAAATTTACAGTATATTATAAACAATTTACCATATTTAACATGGGATGTGATGTATACATGTAGGAGTACAGTTAAGACTCAGACCATGCTATGAATCTGCACACATTCATGTTTATTTTTTTTGATGCTCAGATAATACATCAAGCTATTAGAAAAATTAAATGTTACAAAATGTACAATCTACAGTACTGACTGTATAGCGGTCCTTAGGCATAGTGTCATGATGAATTGTAATAAGCTCTTTTGACATTTTGGGCAATAACAGATATCTTCTTGTAAGTAATCTTTCCAATATTATCCCACCTCATCATTTTACATTTTACATTTTTGAAAATGCTTTGCAGAATGTTTGTTTTATCAGCGTTTCCACTAATATATTGAAGTCTGCACCTCAGCTTAATAAAAAGCATAATAAGAGTTTCAAAGATAAAGAATGGAGAAAACTGTACTGAAGCTAATTTATACAAACTGTTAATATTGAAGCCAAATTACTCTGACTACTGGGAGATTATTGTGCATTGTGTTACTAGCACAACAGAAAAAATAAAAAGTCGGTAATTTCTTATTCTTTCTAGGAGTAAATCACTTCATCCAAAACTTAAAACTCCTAGAATTGTATAGACTGGCACTGAAAGTGTTTCTTTCTGATATGCCCACCAGCAATTTGACTATGTGGAATGTTTAAGCACAAAAGAGCGTAAAATACGTTTTTAGGTTGATCATCATGAGCCACACTGATGCACAATGAAGCCGGCGAGAATTAGGAAATGAAAACAAAATATAAAGAAATATGAATAGGATCAGGAGGTTTTTAATTTTAAAGCCACTTATGCAGCAGTTTGCAGACAGTAAGTAAGCTGATGCTTACTGTAAAATAGTCATACATGCAGTAGTAGAACAACAGGAAGTAAATATGGTGACACTACAGGTAATTTTCCATATTCCAAATTAATCCAGTTTATTGCACACAGGAAACTGGAATTTATTCCAGCAACAGAACTTCATAATCCAAGAAGAATAAGCGGGAGTTCTGTTTTATAGATACATCATCGTGGTTAATCATTGCTCATTGGGAATGATTCATACTGTACAGATTTACTCACATAAATTATTAGCATAGTTCAAAATAAAATGATCTCTTATCAAAAAGTATACATTAAAAAATCTAATTCAGATCCAACTTCTAATACAATTTGTAGTTAAAAAAAGAAATATACAGTCTTTGCATTTTAAATTCTGTTTTTACCATGTGAATTATGTATTTCCCTCAATTTTAACTGCTAAACTAAATATGCTACCTTTCATAGGTGTAATTTGCTAAACTTTTTAAAGAGCTGAAGTAAAACAAACAAAATAAAATGCCTGAAAAAACTGTCTTACAAAGTTTTACCATATTTTGTACCCCATCTAATTCTAATAGATTATTTTGGCAAACAGGCATTCAGTAAAAACACACACAACATGGTTATTTTGAAACTGAGAATGTAATTCTATTATATTACGCATGGCTGGTGCTAGCAGCAGAAAGCCATCAATAACTTAAAAATTCATACAAGGGTCAAGGGAATATTTCCAATGACAAACGGAGACAAAAGTCTAGTAGCCTAAAACTGTCAAATTCGGTTATTCAGTTCCATTCCCTCTCTACAATTGAAACCAAATATTCCTTTAGGACTTCCTTCTCTATCTGACCTCATAGCCCTTACACAATCAGGAAAGGCAGAATTCAATAATGGTTCTTTCAGTGCATGCATTGTAAAGCAGAAAAAGATTCTAAGGTCAATGATTTTAGAAATATGACTTGACTATAATAAGATTTGTTGATTTCTAAATATCTTTACAATTAAGAAGCTTAATAATATAGCAGTATTCATAAATATTTTTTCTTTCTACCTAAGTGCATATATGAGTTGATAATCATTTTTAAAATACCTGAGGTTTAAATAATATTGCAAGAAAAAAGAAAATAAAGCAATTTGGACTTGTTTGATCTGATAAACCATTTGAAAAGGTCTTACCACTTCATTAAAGCTTAAAAAATACCACTTGTTCAATATCCTTTTTGCAGAAGTGTATGGCCTTTGAAGTAATAATAAGCTAAGAACTGAACCATTGGCACCCTCCTTCCTTTTCTTACTAAGAGGCAGATGCGTGGGCGGCACAGAAGGTTCAGGAAAGGGATGCAAAGAATGTTTTAAAGTGATTATGTCATATACAGAGTACAGAGTGTGGAAGTGCAGGTTTTATGTGATTTGCTTTCTTAAAGGCAAATCATAACTGAATTAGGAATGCACAAGTGACAAGAAAGATAAAAATTAGAATACTCAATTGAGAACAAAGAGATCTTTAAAATGAATAATTCAAACAAGTACCAGACAGACTTCTGTTTTGTAACATAAACACTGGTTAAAATTCCCAGTGAATCTCATGCAAAGCTGACATAACATTATCCTTTAAGCTCTTTTGAATTATTGTATTACACTAGACATTAGAGATGATATAAATTTTTACCTTGGAAGAAATATTATCTAATTGAAAGGATTTTTAACAAGAAATCAGCTTTGGCTAAACACTGTACACAAATAACCCATCTTATAACCTGTTTATCCAGAGCAAGACTGTGGAGAAGCTGGACTATCTCAGCAAGCTTTGGGTGCAAGTCAGGAAGTGAGCAGATACACACATACATTCATACTCACTCACTGAGGATATTCCTAGGAACACTATACTAATACTGGGCGGGCCTTCTTTTGCTCTCAAAACAACCTCACTCACTTTGCGTCCTGGATTCCAAAAGATGTTGGAAGCATTATATTCTGAAGTTCTGGATCCATGTTGACATGTTTGCTTTAAGCATCTTCTTCAGATTTGTCATCTACAGATTCATGCTATGAATCTCCTGTTCTATCACTTCCCAAAGGTGTTCTGTTGGATTCAGATC
The DNA here is from genome assembly GCA_026402145.1 of Polypterus bichir lapradei. Lineage (NCBI taxonomy): Eukaryota > Metazoa > Chordata > Cladistia > Polypteriformes > Polypteridae > Polypterus > Polypterus bichir. The sequence goes on along the minus strand of JANRMT010062842.1, from coordinate 11,789,229 downwards.
TGTGACTGGGAAGGCCACTGAACAACACTGAACTCAATATCATGCTCAAGAAATTAGTTAGAGACATTTTTTTTGTGAGATGGTGCATTAACATGCTGGAAGTATCCCTTAGAAGATGGGTAAATTGTGGCTATGAAGGGATGCACATGGTCAGCAACAATACTCAAATAGGCTGTGGCATTCAAGCAATGATTGATTGGTAGAAATAGGCTGTGATGGAACCAGGAAAAACACAAAGACACAAGTACAGTCATGGATGGATGATTTATTATCCTCAATACCTCCACAAAGCACCAAGCACAAGTCATCTCTCTTCCACAGTCCACCTCTCCTCTCACCACTGCACTTGCCCTCTTCCAATCAAGTGTTGCTGTCCATCCACCCAGCTCTGACTCGTCTAGACAAGGGAGTGCAGTCCCTTTTAATGAGGACCCAGGAGTACTTCCGGTGCCAGGGCTGCTGCCTGTTGAAAGTATTTCCGGGTCATATGGAAGTCCAAAATAGTAAGGAGTACAACTCCCTGCACTGTCTTCTTACAGCACTGACAGACCCCAGCAGGGCTGTGCTGCTGGACTACAAATCCCGGCATTCCCTGCTGGTTCCCAAATGGGTGCTGATATGAAGGGCTGCTGCCATCTAGCAACTGGAGGGAATAAACACTCCTCAGAGACAGTCCTTCCCTGTCCTCTCTTATCCTGACCAATGAAGGTATTAAGCGCATTTTGGACTGTCCATTTCTTTGTGGCTTCCCCCTCAGTATGAAACCATCTTCTCTGGCTGGGATGTCCATTTATCAGGGCCTTGTCTGGGTGCAACATCTTTCCCTGTCTTGGGTGGGATGCCTTTCTGTTCATTCAGGTCCTCCCATCTGGGTAAGGGATCTTCCCGACTTTTTGCCGGGATGCCTGTCCATCACGTGTGCTTCCTACAAAGTGTGAAAACATTTCCCACATCATTACACCACCAGCACCGGCCTACTCTGTTGACATGAGACAAGTTGGGTACATGGATTCATGGCACCAAATTATGACATTACCATCTGTGTACCTTAGCAGAAATCAACATTCATCAAACCAGGCTATGTTTATCCAGTCTTCAACTGACCAGTTTCAGTGAGCTTGTGACCACTGCAGCCTAAGCTTTCTGATCTTGGCTGACAGAAATGGAAACCAACGTGGTCTTCTGCTGTTGTAGCCCATCTGCCTCAAGGTTCGCCATGTTATCTGAATCAGCATAGCCTTTCTGTCAGCCTGAACCAGTCTGGTCATTCTGCTCTGACCTCTTTCATCAATAGTGCATTTTTGTTCGCAGAACTTCCGCTCACTGGATATTTGTTGTTACTCAATACTGTTATGCATGAAAATCTCTAGAGATCAGCACTTACAGCCTGTAGGGCACAAACAATCATACTACAGTCAGATTTGCAGAGATGTAATTTTGTCACCATTCTGGTGTTTGATGTGAACATTAACTGAAGCATCTGACCTGTATCTACATTGTCTTGCCAGATGATCAGATAATTAGATTATTGCACAGTTAAGCAAGTGTACACTCATTTCTTTCAATCTGTGTACATTGGGGTGAATTTAGCATTGCCAGTCCACCTAATCAGCAGGTTAGAACTGTACGAGAAAATCCATGCAGACACAAGCATAACATGCGAACTCCATACAAGCAGTACCTGGGACTAGAACCTTGGCCTTCTTGCTGCAAGACAGCAGCATTAACACTGTGCCCCCTGTAAACAATGAGAAGACTGTTGCAAGTTTTAGAAAAATAGTTGTGTTTAAGTTTGGGTGGGGGGCATAAGTTTCTGGATGTGTGCTGGAGTAGTCCCGGGGGTTTATGAGGGATTTGGTGAGCCAACATGCACATGCAAACTGGTGTGGTTCGGCCAATTTCTGCATTACCCCATGGCATGTGTAAATAGCTCCTGCACACAAATAGAAGGAGCCTTAGCACGATAGAGGAAAGGACAATCAGAAACAAAAGCAAAAAGCAGTATCGAAAAAGTGTGAGAGCATGGAGGAAAGGAGACAGTAAAAGGCTTTTCAAGGGATGTTCTGTAGTCCGTAGGAGTAGGTATGTAGATTGAGCCTCCTAGGAACCCGAAAAGCACTAAGGGAGCATAAGGGATGACAGAGGACTGACTCTGGGCATCTCAGAAGATGCCGGGGGAGGCATGCAGGGCGAAAGCCAGAAAAAAAGGAATGGCAGCTTTCAGTGTCTCCGCCAGTTGGAAACATCCACTGGGATTTAGCTGGGTAGGCGAGCAAAGAGAAGCATGCTGGGCTGGCTGAAGATCAAAACCAATGCTGGGATAGTTTTATATGTATTTATCATTGGTTTTTATCGTCTACATGAGCTTTGGCTTTTATGGATTATTTATGTATTTATTTGAAGAAGATTACACCACACTTTATCTATTGGTTGGAACACTGGCTCAGTCAAGGTATGTAATAACCAACCCGAGATGAGAGGGGGTACTACAGCTAATGCTGTCATCTCCTCTTTTTCCCACAATGCCAAGAAGCCAATCAGTGAAGGCAATTAACCATGCCCCTCCAGTCCAACCACCATAAAATCCTAGGTGTCCCGCAGGGAGACGTCATTACTGGCCTGAGTAACCTGCCGGACAGAGCTCCACTAGAGTGACTACAGCCCTTGTTTACTTCTGAGATACCTACTGAACACACCTATGAGCATTATTTTGCTTATTTCAATTTATTTATGCTGTCTCCAGACAATAAAAGGGATGACCACGTTGGTGCCCCAAAATTTCCTTGTTGCATCCAGACCTGTCATTCACACACCTGGCAACATATACAGTACAGGCCAAAAGTTTGGACACATCTCCTCATTCAATGTGTTTTCTTTATTTTCATGACTGAAGGCATCAAAACTATGAATGAACACATGTGGGGTTATGTACTTAACAAAAGAAGGTGAAATAACTGAAAACATGTTTTATATTCTAGTTTCTTCAAAGTAGCCACCCTTTTCTGATTACTGCTTTGCACACTCTTGGCATTCTCTCGATGAGCTTCAACAGGTAGTCACCTGAAATGGTTTTCACTTCACAGGTGTGCCTTATCAGGGTTATTTACTGGAATTTCTTGCTTTATCAATGGGGTTGGGACCAGCAGTTGTGTTGTGCAGAAGTCAGGTTAGTTGGACGATCATTTATTTTTCAACAGGACAATGACCCCAAACACACCTCCAGGCTATGTAAGGGCTATTTGACCAAGAAGGAGAGTAATGGAGTGCTGTAAATGGTCATGAAAATAAAGAAAACACATTGAATGAGGAGGTGTGTCCAAACTTTTGGCCTGTACTGTATACATATTAAATTACAGAAATACATTATACAAACATTTTTTTTTAAAAACAGAAAATATTTTGCATGGTATTTATTAACCTCTTCCTGACCTAGACAATAAAACAAATATTAACATAAAAAACAATCTAACAGCAGACAATATGCTGTTACTATTATTCTTATACTCACAGTTTGATTGAGAATCTAATATTTATTTTTTATTGATTTTATTTTAAGAAAATAACATTACATACAATCAAGTTAAACTTAACAAAATTAAACTTAACAGAATTCAACCCCTGCCCAAGAGACAGAGAGTGGAACCAACAACAAAAGCAAATCTTTAAAAACAGCAAAAAAGGGAGGATATCACTTTACCCGATATAAATGCTTATTCTGCAGTTTTATTAATTAGATCTTGCCATATTTAAAAAAAAAAGTTTTGAACAGATCCTCTAAGTGAGAATTTAATTTTTTCTAATTTTAAATTGTATGGAACATTAGTTAACCACTGACTAATAACTGGTGGGCTGGGATTCTTCCAGATGAGCATGATCAGTCATAAGTGCAAGTAGTATGGTAGAAGCAAATTCAATCAACTTGTCCTTCTCCACTTTAAGCCTATTTGGAAGTACACCAAACACAGCTGTTAATGGATTAGGAGGGATTGTGACACCAAGGCTGTGTGATCGGGATTTTTTGTCCAGAATGATGTTATGTTGGTGTACACCCAAAACATGTGGCCCAGTGAGGCTAGATTATAATGTTCACAGGTTGAATCTTGGCCTGGATACATTTTGGACAGTTTTAAATGAGATAAATGTGTTCGATAAAAGATTTTAGGTTAAATATTTGAATGCTTTGTGCATATGGAGCTAAGGTGCATTCTGTGTTTCATAGCTTTCCTGTTCAGAGATGTTAAGTGAAAGATCCTTTTCCTGCCATACCCAGGGATCTTTGAAAGGATAGGACTTTAAAATGTTTTTATGTATTGTTGAGATGCTGTTTGAGTCAAATGCATCTCTGTCTTAAATGGCTTCCTGCATTGGTTCCATATTTGAGTGATTAATAGACAATTGGATTATTAGTATATTGATGATAATTTGTATTTACTGGGACACTGAGCAGGGCATATAAAGAATTAAAGCAAGATTTTATTTTTATTGCAGACCAGGCTTCTGTATGTTCATCAATTTGTATCAGTTTCCAGGGGCCTCATGTATAAATGGTGCATACACACAAAAATGTTGTGTACACCAGTTTCTACACACATTTTGAGATGTATAAAAAACTAAACTTTTAATTTTAATTCTTATTTATTTTGTCTTTTTTCTCTTTCTTCATCATGTAAAGCACTTTGAGCTACATTGTTTGTATGAAACTGTGATATATAAATAAATGTTGTTGTTGTTGTACACTTTGCATAAAGCTACGCATATTTTCATGGCAGCCTCACAATGTGCATACACACGTTTCTGCTCGGTTTTGCAAATTGGCGGCACCCAGCAACAAATCAGTGCTACTGTTTCTGTGTCATTTGCCTTCATTTTCATATTCACATCCATGACACGGGATTCATCAGATATACCGAAATTAATTGCATATCATTTACAAATTTAATTCACTTGATTGTAATCATTCTGTAACAATATAATGGTGCACAGAATCTCCAAACTATTCCAACTACCATAGCTACTTTAGCGTTGTTTGAAGAAATTGCAAATGGAAGAATTAAAAGAGAATGCGTATTTATAGATGATGATGACTGGCTTCTAAGTCGATTTCAGTTTCCAAGAGCTAACTTCTTGGAGCTGTGTGCTGAATGGCTTTACAAAGGCAGACTTTGAGGTATCATGCTCTATCTGTCCTTTGCAAGTTCTGTTCAACCTCTGGTTTTTAGCTATAGGAGCTTTTCAGTGTAAACTTGCTGACAATCAGGTATTTCACAAACATCACTGAGTCACGCAATGCCAGCTGTATAGGATGATCCTTTCCGCTTGTCATCCAGATATTTAATATTTCTTTACACTGTGGTTGAACTGTGAAAATTGAAAGCTCAATTTGCAGCAACATCCAGTTTTCCACATATTTCGCACATTGCTATTTCAACAGCGTTGGACAAATTACATCATCCAGGAATGAATCACCAAAAGAATGAGCTGCCATTACATCATCTATAGCAGGAGAGCCTATGAGAACAGCAGCTCCAAAAAGTTGCAGGTGCTTTTTCCAACTAGTGCGGCAAAAGGCAAGCAGTCCTTTTAAGGATAGCTAGTCACCTCAAAAAACAATGTAAAAAGCAGAGAATCTATCCATTGTGGTACTCAGCGCTGATGCTACACTATAAAGATGAGTTCAAAGAATGGATTTATTTATGTAAATAGAAAGCATTTTCATTCTATTAATGTGCTGCTCTATAGTCCACAGAAAGTATATTGCATTGTGCAAGCATGTAGCATGCTGCATAATGTGGCACACAGACGTGGCTTGCTTGTACCCAAAGAGATATGGTATGATGAACCTGACCCTGATCCACCAAATGATCTGCCAAATCAGACAGCATTACAGTTTTGTTTGAATGTAATTAGCAGAATGTAAAAACAGGTAATCAGATGTAGCATTTATTTTTTAACCATTTTTTTTATTTTGTGGTCAGTATCACATAATACAGCCCTTATATTCCATAGATCATTGGCCACTTCTGTTATAGCATCCAGTATTGCATTTTGTGACTCCAGAGCAGTGTCCATCAGCACACAGCCAGATGGTCACCCTGTGGTTAACGAGGCAGTGGTGTATGTTCAGCCAGATCCCGAAGATATGCTGGGCACAGCAGCACCATCATCTAGTTCTTCAGCACAGGGGTCAACTTTTGTAATATTTTCTGAATCAGATTAAAGAGACGGTGGCCTGCTACTGGCCTTTGCATGGTGACTTTGATATCTGACCACTTCTTTTTTATTTTGGGCACTGTGCGACTTTCTGAACTTGAACTTTTGAGTGTTTCTGCAACTCTGTATCACTCCATGGCTTCCTTCTGTTGCCTATAACACTGTTTACGCCAAAAAATAGTACGCTTTTCCTTGCCTCCACTTCACATTCGCTGAAATTCTTCATTTTTTCAATGGCTATTTATATTGATTTGTATATTCAAATATGCAAAATCCTGGATGGAGTTGGGGTGGGGCTGCAGGCGCATGCACATGCATTAAATTTCACTGTCATTGGGATTTATAATGGGGAAGTGCGTGGAACTTGGCATACCTACAGCTTTATGCTGTATGCAGTTTTGTCCATACACCATGTTTTAGTATGAATTCTACACATGGAGTTATGCTTGAGGCCCCAGGTCTTTATAGCTGTCGCCCTGTACTAAAATTGAAAGTTAGACAGCTCCATGCCTCTTCTCCTTTAGGTCATTGTACAGTCACTCTTTGGATGTGTGGATGTTGCAAATTCCAAATAAATGAGGCAAGAATTGTGTCTAATTTCTCAAATAATGATTTGTTAATGAATATGAGCATGCTCCAAAATAATAAAATAAACTTGGGAAGGATGTTCACCTTGACAGTATTCTCCCTGCTAGTGTCAGATGGAGGGTAGACCATCCGTTCACATTTTGTTTAATTTTTTCCAAACAGATAGCAAACTTTTGTTGAAAAAGATCTTTATATTTACTTGTGCTATTTACCCCAAGGTATTTAAACTGATCTGATAAAATAAATGGGATGGTTTCCAGTCTAATCTAGTATGCCAGAGAGTTCACTGGAAAAAGAAAACATTTAATCAAATTAAATTTGAGTCCAGAAATCTTCTGAAATTCTCCTAGTGCATTAAGGACTACTGGTAAATAAGTCTGTGGGTCTGATATATACAGTACCATATCATCTGTATATAGTGATATTTTCTGTTCAAGATCTTCTCTGGTAATGCCCTTTATCTCTGATGCATTTTGAAAGTAAATGACCAATGTCTCAATAGCAATTGCAAAGAGCAATGGTGATATGGGGCATGCTTGTCAAGTACCACGTTCTAATCTGAAGTTGTTTGAAATAATGTTGTTAATAAAAATAGAGGCTATTGGACTAGTATAAAGTAGTTTGATCCATGCACATACAGTGGTGTGAAAAACTATTTGCCCCCTTCCTGATTTCTTAATCTTTTGCATGTTTGTCACACAAAATGTTTCTGATCATCAAACACATGTAACCATTAGTCAAATATAACACAAGTAAACACAAAATGCAGTTTTTAAATGATGGTTTTTATTATTTATGGAGAAAAAAAATCCAAACCTACATGGCCCTGTGTGAAAAAGTAATTGCCCCCTTGTTAAAAAATAACCTAACTGTGGTGTATCACACCTGAGTTCAATTTCCATAGCCACCCCCAGGCCTGATTACTGCCACACCTGTTTCAATCAAGAAATCACTTAAATAGGAGCTGCCTGACACAGAGATAAAGACCAAAAGCACCTCAAAAGCTAGACATCATGCCAAGATCCAAAGAAATTCAGGAACAAATGAGAACAGAAGTAATTGAGATCTATCAGTCTGGTAAAGGTTATAAAGCCATTTCTAAAGCTTTGGGACTCCAGCGAACCACAGTGAGAGCCATTATCCACAAATGGCAAAAACATGGAACAGTGGTGAACCTTCCCAGGAGTGGCCGGCCGACCAAAATTACCCCAAGAGCGCAGATATGACTCATCCGAGAGGTCACAAAAGACCCCAGGACAACGTCTAAAGAACTGCAGGCCTCACTTGCCTCAATTAAGGTCAGTGTTCACGACTCCACCATAAGAAAGAGACTGGGCAAAAACGGCCTGCATGGCAGATTTCCAAGACGCAAACCACTGTTAAGCAAAAAGAACATTAGGGCTCGTCTCAATTTTGCTAAGAAACATCTCAATGATTGCCAAGACTTTTGGGAAAATACCTTGTGGACTGATGAGACAAAAGTTGAACTTTTTGGAAGGCAAATGTCCCATTACATCTGGCGTAAAAGGAACACAGCATTTCAGAAAAAGAACATCATACCAACAGTAAAATATGGTGGTGGTAGTGTGATGGTCTGGGGTTGTTTTGCTGCTTCAGGACCTGGAAGGCTTGCTGTGATAGATGGAACCATGAATTCTACTGTCTACCAAAAAATCCTAAAGGAGAATGTCTGGCCATCTGTTCATCAACTCAAGCTGAAGCGATCTTGGGTGCTGCAACAGGACAATGACCCAAAACACACCAGCAAATCCACCTCTGAATGGCTGAAGAAAAACAAAATGAAGACTTTGGAGTGGCCTAGTCAAAGTCCTGACCTGAATCCAATTGAGATGCTATGGCATGACCTTAAAAAGGCGGTTCATGCTAGAAAACCCTCAAATAAAGCTGAATTACAACAATTCTGCAAAGATGAGTGGGCCAAAATTCCTCCAGAGCGCTGTAAAAGACTCATTGCAAGTTATCGCAAACGCTTGATTGCAGTTATTGCTGCTAAGTGTGGACCAACCAGTTATTAGGTTCAAGAGGCAATTACTTTTTCACACAGGGCCATGTAGGTTTGGATTTTTTTTTCTCCCTAAATAATAAAAACCATCATTTAAAAACTGCATTTTGTGTTTACTTGTGTTATATTTGACTAGTGGTTAAATGTGTTTGATGATCAGAAACATTTTGTGTGACAAACATGCAAAAGAATAAGAAATCAGAAAGGGGGCAAATAGTTTTTCACACCACTGTATGTCTGGGCCAAACCTAAATTTGTACAATGTGGTGAATAGGTAGTCCCATTCAACCTTATCAAATGCCTTTTCTGCATCCAAAGATAACAAGATCTCTGGTGTATTAGATTTTATGGGTGAGTATATTACATTAAACAAATGTTAATGATTAGAAGCTAAGAGTCTGCCTCTAAAAAAATTCAGATCGGTCTTGTGATATTACAGAAGGAACCACTTTCTCAATCCTTCTAGCTAGAACTTTTTAGAGTAGCTTAACATCATTATTCAGAAGTGAAATTGGTCTGTATGATGCCCATTATAACAAGTCATTATTTTTTTTGGAAAGATGGTAATTAATGCTTGGCAAAAAGTTTGAGGTAGACGTTTGTTGTCTTTATCTTCTATAAACGTTGCTAATAATAGTGGAGCTAACTTATTTGAAAATGTTTTATAAAAGTCCACTGGGTAGCCATCAGGAACTGCTGTTTTTCCACTTTGGAGTGAGTTTATAGCATCCTGTAATTCTGAGAGTGTCAGAGGTTTGTCCAGTTCCTCTGTACTTAGAGTATCTAGCTGTGGTATTTGTAATGCATCAAGAAATTCCTTAGATTACATCTTATCTTCTTCAAACCCTAGTAGAATATAAGGACTTACAGTATTCTCTAAATGTGTGGGTTATATTTTTATGGTCAACGATTTTATCTCCATCTGTGTTGGTAATTTCTGCTATTGTGTCGCAAACTTCCTGCTTGTGGATTTGTTGAGCTAAGATTTGGGGGAGGGATTGGGGAGGGAAAGAGAGTAAGTTACTTCTTAATCATCCTTTTAACCCCAACCACTGTAGCTACCAATATAATTATAAGCTCTTTAACCATAATACCGGATAGTAATATGATACCTAGGTTAAAGCTATTGTGTGAAACAACATACAGTGGAACCTTGGTTCACGACCATAATTCGTTCCAAAACTCTGGTCGTAAACCGATTTGGTCGTGAACCGAAGTATATTTCCCCCATAGGATTGTATGTAAATACAATTAATCCGTTCCAGACCGTACAAACTGTATGTACATATATTTTTTTTTATAATTTTTAAGCACAAATATAGTTAATTATACCATAGAATGCACAGCGTAATAGTAAACTAAATGTAAAAACATTGAATAACACTGAGAAAACCAACACTGCAAGAGTTCGCGCTATAGCGCTACAAACCGCTCGCTAAAAACACTTTTTTTTTAATGAGTTTTAAGCACAGGGAAAAAAATGAACATTTAAAAAATCCGTAATTTAATAAACCACCAAGAAAAGTAACATTGCAACAATGCACGCTACGAACCGATCGCTGTAAACAGAAGTGAAGTGGAGGTTAAAATCCAATAGAAAAAAGTCTTCATTAAATACGAAGTTAAAACAATGCTTGGATCTGTCTAAAACAAGCCTGGTGCATTCTTTAACTGCCTTCTCAGCCTTATGCGTCCAGCCGTCTCTCTCTCTCGTATGTGTGTATGTGTGTCTCTCTCTCTCTCTCTTGCTTGCTGCACAGGGAATGCACAGGGAGAGACTGAACACGAAATCATCGGCGCACACAAACCAAAAGGGAAACTGGCTTGTTCGTATATCAAGTCTGTGGTCGTGAACAGATGCAAAAGTTTGGCAAACTTTTTGGTCGTAAACTGATCTGTACGTGTTCTGAGACGTTCGTGAACCGAGGTTCCACTGTACTACCTTTACTTAAGATTACAAGATCCTCAAAAGTTCAAAAGCAGTGTCTGTCTTACGAAACAGTGAAATTTGTCAGCTGGAATGTCAAAGGTCTCAATAACAATCTAAAGAGAAAAAAGGTATTTTCTCACCTAAAAGGTTTAAATGCCAAGATAGTATGTTTACAGGAGACTCACTTAATAAGTAAGGACAAGTTTTGGTTGCAAAGAGATTAGATTAGCCACATTTTTCACTCTTGGTATACAAAGAAAACTAGAGGTGTGCAAATTTTAATACATGAAACAATATCATTTGTAGAATCAGACATCATATCTGATGCTAAAGACCAATATGTCATGATGATGGTTAATTTATGTAAATCTATTTTTGGCAAATATCAGTGTACGTAATGTGGATGATAGAGATTTTATCCAAAATGCATTTGCATCTCTTCCTAATATGAACACTCATAAAATTATAATAGCCGGAGACTTTAATTGTTTTAAATCCGGTTCTGGATAGATCTTCAACTACAGTGGTGATAACATATAATACTGCAAAAGTAATCACACATATTGTAATAGTTCACACAGTAATTTACCAGAACCATGGAGATTTGTAAATCCAAACTCAATATTTCTTCTTCTCATTAGTGCATCATAGTTATTCAAAAATTGATTATTTCTTTACAGATAATAATTTATTGTCCATTGTCAAATCCTGCAAGTATAACAACACTATTGTTATCCCTGACCACTCCCCTCTGGTTGTGGCGCTTAAATCACTATGCCCTACACATCTCGTAGCTGGCATCTTAACCCCCTGTCATTAGATGATGAGAACTGTACAGAATTTATCTCCAAGAAGACTGATTACTTTTTAGAGTCAAATGCATCCTCAGAGGTCTCTGCAGGAATACTCTGGGAAACTATGAAGGCATTTTAAGAGGACAGATTATTTCATATCTTTCCCACAAAAATAAATTGGAAACCAAGAAGGCGTCAGAGTAAATCAGTGAAATTACCAGAATAGATCAAGAATACGCCAAGTCTCCAAATGAGGTATTTTATGGGAAAAGACAGGTTTTACAATCAGAATTTAACCTCTTGACAACAAAAGAACCAGAACAGCTCATCTTTAAATCACAACATCATTACTATGAACACGGAAAGAAGGCTAATGAAATCTTACCTTCGAAAATCTAACAATTTGAATACACTTTTATAAAAAACAATTAAGTGGGTATTGTAAGAGCCAGTCTTAGAAAGTTAAAGTTAATTCATTTAAGTGTCTGCTAATTTGAATATATCAGCTTCACATAGTTCCTCAGCTTTTGGTATAATCTTTTACCCCCTGTAAGTTAGCATGAAATAGAGATTTCTTAGCTATTCCTGTAAAAACTGTGTGTTAATTAAGCCAGTTAAGATATAATCTCACTGATAGAAGCATGGACTGTCAGATTAGTTTACAAGTAGAATATTGGCATACATATTTCTGAACATTCTGACTGTTTCCTTATCTTTTTATAAGAAAAATAATCTTGACCCCTCTGCTTTTGAAAATTTTAGACCCATCTCTAACCTGCCTTTCTTAAGTAAAATTCTAGAGAAGGCAGTCATTATGCAGTTAAATGACCACCACAATAAACATGCTATTCTTGATAAATTTCAGTCAGGTTTTAGAACAAATCACAGCACAGAAACTGCACTCGTTAAAGTAGTAAATGACTTGCGGGTAAATACAGACAGAGGCCATTTATCTGTTCTCATCCTCTTAGATCTGAGTGCCGCATTTTGCCACCATTGATCATAATATTCTTAGAAATCGCCTTAGTCAATGGGTGGGCCTCTCTGGCAGTGTCTTAAATTGGTTTGAATCCTACCTGGCAGGGAGAAAATTCTTTGTTAGTTGTGGGAATTACAACTCAAAGACACATGATATCCTATATGGTGTTCCACAAGGCTCTATCTTTTGTCCGCTGCTCTTCTCAATCTACATGCTTCTGTTAGGTCAGATTATCTCGGGGCATAATGTGAGTTACCACAGCTATGCTGATGACACACAGCTGTACTTATCAATAGCAACTGATGACCCCGATTCTTTTGATTCACTAACACAATGTATTGCTTGTATTTCTGAATGGATGAATAGTAACTTTCTCAAGCTAAATAAAGAGAAAACTGAAATCTTAGTGATTGGCAATAATGGATACAATGAGGCTATTAGAAATAAACTGGATACATTAGGAGTAAAAGTCAAGACGGAGGTAAAAAGTTTAGGGGTAACTGTTGACTGTAATCTGAATTTTAAATTGCATATTAATCAGATCACTAGGACAGCATTTTTTCACTTAAGAAACATAGCAAAAGTTAGACCTCTTATATCACTGAAAGATGCTGAGAAATTAGTTCATGTGTTTGTTTTCAGTCGACTAGATTACCGTAAAGCAATCCTCTCAGGAATACCCAAAAAAGACATAAATCGTTTGCAACTAGTGCAGAATGCAGCTGCTAGAATCCTAACCAGGAAAAGGAAATCCAAACACATTTCTCCAGTTTTGATGTCACTACACTGGTTACCTGTGTCATTCAGGATTGACTTTAAAATTCTGCTTATGGTTTATAAAGCCTTAAATAATCTCACCCCATCTTATTTATCGGAATGTCTGACACCTTATATTCCAAATCGTAACCTCAGATCCTCAAATGAGTGTCTCCTTAGAATTCCAAGAGCAAAACTTAAAAGAAGTGGTGAAGCGGCCTTCTGTTGTTATGCACCTAAAATCTGGAATAGCGTGCCAATAGGAATTCGCCAGGCTAATACAGTGGAGCACTTCCAATTACTGCTGAAAACACATTACTTTAACATGGCCTTCTCATAACTTCACTGTAATTTAATCCTGATACTCTGTATATCCAGTTCATTATAATAACTATTCATGGTGGCTCTAAAATCTGTACTAACCCCTACTCTCTCTTCTGTTTTTTTTTCCGGTGTCCTTTTGATGGTGGCTTACGCCACCACCATCTACTCAAAGCACCGTGATGTTCCAACAGTGATGGATTAAAAGCCAGAAGTCTGCATGACCATCATCATCAAGAGCGTCCGCAAGAACCCTAAATACAAAGAGGACTATTTCATTTATGTTAGGTAGAATGCCCAGAGGGGACTGGGCGGTCTTGTGGTCTGGAACCCCTGTGGATTTTATTTTTTAACAGAACTGAAAACAAAAACAAGCCTTTTCTACCTTATGCGTCCAGCCCTCCCTCTCTCACTCGCTTGCTCTCTCTCTTTCGTGTATGTGTGTGTCTCTCTTTCGGGAGCCTGGCGCGCCTGTTTTGTGTGTGTATCTCTCTAGCGCTCTCCTGTGTGTGTGCCTCTCTCTAGCGCACGCCTGTGTGTGTGCGCCTTTCTCTAACGCGCTCCTGTGTGTGTGTGCCTCTCTCTCGCACACCTGTGTGTGCGTGCCTCTCTCTCCTGCGCCTGTGTGTGTGTTCCTTTCTCTCCCATGCCTGTGTGTGTGTGTGTCTCTCTTTTCCGCGCCTGTGTGTTTGTGTCGCGCTCTCTCTCTTGCTTGCTCGCTCGCTGCACAGGAAATGCACAGGTTGAGACTGAACATGTACAAACTGAAAGGGAAACTGGCTTGTTTGTATACCGAGTGTGTGGTCGTGACCGAGGCAAAAGTTTGGCGAACTTTTTGGTCATAAACCAATTTGTACGTGTACCGAGACGTTCGTGAACCAAGGTTTAACTGTAGTATAATTAAGAACTTGCATAAAGTCATCCAGGAACTGACCTTCAATATACAATGTTGTGCACAGTCCTTTTGGTGGGCAATGGCCAAATAGAGGGGAATAAAAACTATTATAGCTAGAAAGGAAAGGATTTGTTACATGTTAATCTTGGGAACAAATTAGTGCCCCCTTTTACTTCTGCTTTTAATTTTATGGTACTAAGGGGGCTCTGGCCCCTGCTTGCTTCGATCATCAACCCTGAGAGTCAGGTGCTGGACAACCAATATGTCGTAACTGAGCCACTCGAAGGGTATCGGGGGGTTTGGCCTCCGTTAGAGAAAGCAATCATATTTAAAAAGAGTATGTGGGGCATGGGAGGAAGACGGTTTGATCCTTAGTTTTTATAGAAAGAAAACCAGTTACTTGAGTATTTCACTACAACTGTTTATTTTAAATACTAATGAAAAATAAAAAATAGTAGAAAGTAGAAGTAAAAAAGTAAAACATAATAAAAGATAATAAAAAGTAAAAAAAAATAAATTACATTAATGCCTTGTTAAAATTATTATTATGATTATTATGTTATTACATATTATTATTATATTATCTTCTAACTTACATGCTATAAATGTTGCTTTTTTGCATTTCTGTTCTCATATTGTTTGGGATATTTTTCTCTTTGTTATTGGTATTTATTACATGCCGTTCTTTTTTGTGTATTTTCTTTTTTTCATGTTCATTATCAGCTCTTTTCTATCACAATCTAAAATTCAACGTTCTTGAATAAATAATTTGCTTTTCTGCCATGCCATTATAACCGACTGTGTTGAAATGCGAGTTAACACTGAGAGTGTCATGGGGTGGTATGGAGAGAGGATGTGCAAAGTAGGATTAATAATTGGACGAGCGGTCTGGAGGGGTGTGGTCAAGGCTGAATAATGCAGACAGAACGGATCACATTTTTAAAATAATGTGCATTTAGAGATGCTCTGCTGCATACCTTTGTTGTAATGAGTGGTTATTTGAAAATACTGTTGCCTTTCTGTCAGCTCGAACCAGTCTGGCCATTCTCTGTGACCTCTGGCATCCACAAGGCATTTTCGCCTTGCAAGTTAACACAATGCGAGAATCTGATAAACACTTCTCTTCTCAAAGCATTGTTCAGAATATTGGGAGAATCAACATAAGTGAGAAAATACTGGTAGCTTTAGTTGATTGGAGGAGGTAATAAAGTTCTGCATATTAAGAGTCAGATGACATGATGTATTATAGTTTAGGTAACAGTAATTAGAAAAAGTATAAAAACAGATGAATTGTTAAATTGAGTTCTCACTTCATGGACTGAAACATTTGTGCATAAGTCTGTGCAAATAAAGAAATGTTCTGCATTCTCATCTGGGATCCATAACTGCTTTATTTGAAGATGGAGGAAAGTTTTGTTCCATGACGGCTGCAGGACACGGGTGTGGGGTCAGGTGTGGCAATGGTGGGATGACTGAGTATAACCATATAAGAAAGGTACCACTTTAAACATGTATTTTTATTTGAAGTTTGCTAATAATAGAATTATTTCTTCATTAAATATAGTAGTATGCTTATTTATTCATGTATTAATCACCATACAAGCATATACGTTATATGCTATTAGTCTGGTTTCTGCCTTCACCAGTTTCACCGCCACCCTGAAGTAGACAAAGTGGGTAAAACAAAGTTAAAAAAGGTGTCCAGTTTAAATCTTATTCACACATTTAATCAACACCAAAACTCCACCGTGAACCCATTTTTCCTCAACATAACAAGAAACACAAACAATTTTTACCCAGTTTTCATAACTTAATAGGTCAGTAAATAAAATATTACCTACATAGGATTAAGATTTGGGTTAGTGTTGCAATGGTGTGACACAAACAATCGGTAACTCAGCTTCAAATATTTTCAATGCTAAAAGCTATAAACAGATATTAGCAAATAAGCCTCTGGGTCCAGGTTACTACCACTTTACAGCTGCTAAAATACAAAAAAACTAAATTTAGGCACAAATGAAAAACATTTGAAACAGCAGACAGCCAGACATGTCATGAGTACATACATCACAGAATAAATATTATGTCTCAAATGAGCTAAGACAAACCATACTTTAACACTAGAATTACCAAAGCCTATGAAAAAACGTGTAATTCTGGCCCACCTTAAATCCCTTCACACTTCTCCATCAGCGTCTTTTGTCTTGTAAATGTGTCAATCAACACAAGCAGCAAGCAGCCTGCTATCCTGTCCCCTCACCCATCGCCACAGCTCAATTCACAAAGAAAGTTCTCAGTGTTTATGTTGGAGTAAATTGCATGGAGTTGTAGAGGGTAAATAAAATATCATCATTTAGAATGCATACATTTCATGTGTGTTCCATGTCTACAACAATCTATATAAACACATTGTTAAAACAGAAACGTTTTTCATGTTTTAGTAATAATTGACAAAATGGGATGGGATAGCAGGCTGCTTGTGTTTTGTGTTTTCGTAGGCTTTGGTAATTCTAGTGTTAAAGGAACTTGAAAAACACAAGCGTTGCCACCAATAGTAAACAGTAAATAAATAATGTCTGACTTCAAGTAAGTGAAAGATATGCAGAAATTGTAAACCAAAATGGCTGATTATAGCCTGAATCATTTGAAGGCATTACTGGTATTCAGTTATCAATATTATGCCAAATTGTAGAATACATTAGGCAGCTAGTGTTTTTTGCATAATTGACAAAAATTTGACTGGTTTCAAATTTTTCAAGTGGTTTCTTGAAGTTAACTTCTAATTCTACAGGACTAATATTCCTGCCTATTCATGATAGCATTGCTGACATCATACTAGTGCCACCTTGTTCAGGCTTCAGCTGTAGTTAGAAGTCTGGGTGTTACCTTTAATTCCTCTCTGTAATTTTTACCACACCGTAATAACTTCTTTCTTTTGTCCTTTAAGGAATTTTGCCCTCCTTCAGCTATCTTTGACATTAGCAGTTGCCAAGTGTTTAGCCCATACTTTTATTACATCTAGGATAGACTTATGTAATGTCTTGTATGGTCTTCGAAAGTCCATTTTTACAACAAACTGCAGCATGTTCAGAACTCTTCATGTAAGGTTCTCAGTTATACCAAGCTCTGGGAACATATATTGGCAAATTTGAGGATACTCCATTGGCCCCCAATTGAATTTTGTACTCATTACACAATATTTCAGTTTCTTTACAAAGTCTTAAACGAATAAACATCATCTTATTTGTCTGATGGTTTACACTTATATGTTCCTGTCCCCAACTCCAATCATCTCAGATCAGTCCCCTACTTATCATTCTGAGAAGTGGGAAGAGTACAATGGTTGACAGAGTCTTCTGTGGAACCCTGTGGAATGCTCTTCCTCAGAAACTCAAAAAGTCAAGTATCTACCAGTTTTAAAGAAAAGAATAAAAACATACTAAACATACTAAACTTTTCATATAATCTGCTTTCTTATCATTTTCTGTTATCTCTTTTGCATGTTTCCCTATTTTTGATATGCTTTTTACCACATCCTTGCAAGCAAATCCATAATTTGCATAAAATTCTCACACTATAAATACTTCATTAAAAATAATTTAAAAAACACTGGCAAATAGTCCATCATCTGTGCTCAATAAAAAATTGCTCATATTATTTAATATATATATATATATATATATTAGAATGTTCCACAGTCTATATCATATGCAGAAGTGATTCATGTACTATAGCACTAACCATTCAGCAAGTAATTTAAAAAATAATGAACATTCTAAATAAATTTTGTTCCTAACTGTGCAGATACCACAGACATAGCTCTCTATTCTGCTACCACTACAACTCCCTGCTGTTTATTTATTAAGCTATTTTTTATTTAATGATGTGGTTGTTATTGTATTATTACTATTGTTGCATTTTATATGCATATTGTACAATTTACATATTGTTAATACATACTACTGCTACTAAGGTACATTTCCTTTTACACTCATTGTTAGTTTGCATTTTGGTGCCTTTAAAATAGCTGCTTTGTTGGGAAATGTAATCTTCTCACTTTTATTTGTACTTCATATTCTTTCTTCAATGTCATATCAAAATTTTTATGGCTTTATACTATTTCATATATATACTGTGTGAAGGATGGCCGGCCATTTATCCCGGCCAATACCCCCAAGCCGCCAGGTGGAGCCCTCCTTGCAGCATGGAGGTCCCCAGAAGACCATCAGGGCATCATGGACAATGGAGTTTTTATGCAAAACCCTGCTGGATGCCATGGGGGCCACAGGAGGGAGCTGCAGGGAGGACCGAGGGCTTCTTCGTGCCCTGTGACCCGGAGGTTCGTCATAGGAAGAGCGACGGACTTCCGGGTTGAAGAAAAGAACTTTTACCTGACCCGGAGGTGGTTGAGGATCACATGGACTGGGGATTGAGAACACTTCCGGGTCAGGGATTATAAAAGGACTGTGGGAGCTCCCAGACGGCGAGCTGAGCTGGGTGGAAGGGTGGCAACGCGTCTGGGAGCTGGAGGATTGTAGTATTTGTGATTATTGTGAATTTAATGAGTATTGTGGTGGAGAGTGTGCTTTGTGCACTGTGGCGATTAAATAAAGTCAACTATTGGACTTTTACCTGGTGTCTGGAGTCGTGGACAGGGGTTCAAGGGAGCGAGAGCGCCCCCTATCGATCACAACTGACAAATATAACTGCATAGGCAGCCTCCCAGATGGGGTGGGTGTTTTTTTCCAAAAAACTGGACTTTTTATTTTTATTAATTTACCATTTTGTTAATTTTCAATATATGCTATATATTTCCCTGGCCTAAGGGTGAAAAGTCAAAATTCAATAGAGATATAATATAGACCTAGTTTTTGAAAGAGGAACATTATTTTGTACTAGTAACACAGAATGCTTAAAAAATATTTTCTGTCTCTTGTTCTCCGTGTACCTTCAGCGCCTTTCCTCTCTCAAGCCTCCTTTTCAGACCCTTCCTTAATTTTCACATCGCCTTTCTTGTGTTGCTTTCTCCCGTTTTATACTTTTAGTCTTTGAAGGCATCTCTCTCAACACATAGATAGATAGATACTTTATTAATCCCAAGGGGAAATTCACATACTCCAGCAGCATACTGATAAGAACAATATTAAATTAAAGATTGATAACAATGAAGGTATAACAGACAGATAATAATTTTGTAAAATATTAATGTTTACCCTCCCCCCTACCCGGGTGGAATTGAAGAGACGCATAGTGTGGGGGAGGAACGATCTCCTCAGTCTGTCAGTGGAGTAGGACAGTGACAGCAGTCTGTCGCTGAAGCTGCTTCTGTCTGGAGATGATCCTGTTCAGTGGATGCAGTGGATTTTCCATGATTGACAGGAGCCTGCTCAGCGTCCGTCGCTCCGCCACAGATGTCAAACTGTCCAGCTCCGTGCTTACAATAGAGCCTGCCTTCCTCACCAGTTTTTCCAGGCGTGAGGCGGCCCTCTTCTTTATGCTGCCTCCCCAGCACACCACCGCATAGAAGAGGGTGCTTGCCACAACCGTCTGATAGAACATCTGCAGCATCTTATTGCAGATGTTGAAAGATGCCAGCCTTCTAAGGAAGTATAGTTGGCTCTGTCCTTTCTTACACAGAGCATCAGTATTGGCAGTCCAGTCCAATTTATCATCCAGCTGCACTCCCAGATATTTATAGGTCTGTACCCTCTGCACACAGCCTCCTCTGATGATCACGGGGTCAATGAGGGGCCTGGGCCTCCTAAAATCCACCACCAGTTCCTTGGTTTTGCTGGTGTTCAGGTGTAGGTGGTTTGAGTCGCACCATTTAACAAATTCTTTGATTAGTTTCCTATACTCCTCCTCCTGCCCACTCCTGATGCAGCCCACGATAGCAGTGTCGTCTGCAAACTTTTGCACGTGGCAGGACTCCGAGTTGTATTGGAAGTCCGATATATAGGCTGAACAGGACCGGAGAAAGTACAGTCCCCTGCGGCGCTCCTGTATTGCTGACCACCATGTCAGACCTGCAGTTCCCGAGATGTGCACATACTGAGGTCTGTCTTTAAGATAGTCCATGATCCATGCTACCAGGTATGAATCTACTCACATCTCTGTCAGCTTCTCCCTAAAGAGCAGAGGTTGGATGATGTTGAAGGGGCTAGAGAAGTCTTACACTTTTACTAATGTTTCTTGTCTGGAATTCCCTCTTTCGAATGCATTCCTGTAAAGCCTACTTCTCAAACCCTGTCATTATTTTTGAGGCGCGTTTCTCAGTTCTTTTCTGGTTTTATACTTGGTGTATACTTTAATATACTTTATACTAAGGGTGACTCTTTCGGCATGTCTTGTATGCTTTTATTCCTTTTTGTGTGTCTCACACTCGCACTTCTCCTTTCGATCACATTATTAAAAATCCAAACTGACCAATCACACCAAAGTCAAACAAAGTTCTCAGAGGGACTGGACAGACAGACAGTAGTGTTTCATTATATAGTTGATTATATTCAGTGCATAACTTTGTCTTTCAATCTGATTCTTAAAACAGTCAAGTCACTGTTAAAAAAACAAAATGTAGCCAATGTTTTTGTTCATCGCTGAACTAAATAAATGAACCCTGTGAAATAATTGTAAAATTGACACAATATTTGATAACTAAAACATAATATTGTCATACTTTTCGACGTGTAAAGCAGGAGCAGCAGTGTATAAAAACCTAAACAGTATTATAAATCAATAACAGTAAATGGCATTTTTCAGCTTTGGTTGCTCCATATGTTGGTTCAATATTTCATCATGGTTTGCTGGCAATCTCATTAAAGACAGGAGGCTCCCTGAGTTCACAGATTTACTGCTGCCTCTAACACCACTACAACCACAGCAGAGCATGGCCTCCACCACAGACTTTGGTAGATACTTTCCTTGATGTTTGCTGCTCATTTTTTGTCCAACAAGTCTTAGACCTGGCAGTTTGTTTTTTCAGTAGACTAGACAAAACCTTGGCTGTTGTGAATGCATCTTAATAACAAGCTTTGTGTTCATGCTTGCCTATAACTTCAGACATTTTACTTAACAAATGGAGAATTGATTAATACCCCTATGTCACTTTCATTTGTAAAGAGAGCACAGCAGACACAAAAGGCACTATCAAATTTTGTGTTGTACACCAACCCACAACCATATTTTTCAAGCCTCCTAAATTTGAAGGCCCAGTTATACACATCAAAAAATGTTGTTGGGTAGTTTTTGTTGGTTTGTCATGATTCCTTAGTAAGTCTAAGTATTTCTGTCCTTCTGACATACAGTATATTGTATTCTATGGTTAATCTCTAGAGGCGATTTTATAGTCTAAATATATAAAAATCTAAATCCCTTACCATTTCCTCACTTTCATTTGGTTTGCATAGGTGAGGTATTGCATATGAATGCAGAAGCAAATTGGCATCAGTAGAGTTGACTGTAATAGATGAGCTGATTAGTGCATAGTTTGTGCTATTAAATATGTAGCCATATGAACTGTAGCAGAAACTACTTTCAGAACATTATTAAATATATACACCCACCTGACAGTAAGTCTAAACCTTCCAAACCAGGAGGAATTTAAGATGTCCCTGGATGATTTTCAGATTTATCTGTGCCTGAAAATATGATTAAGTGTCAAGTTCATATGTTACCATAATCACAATCTTGTCATATTCCCATTCATTTAATATTTAAAAATACAAATGTTATAGCTTTGTTGCAGTATAATTATTATCTCAAATAATAATGTGTAATTTATACTTGATTGATTATTCAACTGTCTCTGTCAATAACATTGACTTATAATGCAAGTGAGTTGCATATGGCCCAACTGCCCAACCCCACTCTTATGGCATGCTCATTTTGTCAAAATGTGAAAATATAAAAAGCAATTATAAAATTAATAATCATATGCAAAACTTTAGTAATATTTATAAATCATGACATCACTTCTGACCCTTCCTAATAATGTCACTTCAGGCTCCACCATGATGACATCAGTTCCAGCCCGCCATAATGACATCGCTTCTGTCCCTCTGCTGTGATGTCATTTCCTGTACATCTCATTTCCTGCCACCATTTTGTCTATATAAACCCACTGTATACAATGCTACGCTGTCAAATGCTTATTTTTTGATCAAATTTCGCTATCTTGCAATTATTTTTGTCTGGACATTATACGGGGTAATTCCCCAACTCTTCATTAGACTGTGTGGAATTCTTTAACGTATCACACAATAATATGGTCAGAATCCTGGAGTCATCCTTTCTCTTTTGCAGATGACACTAGTACTTGGCATGTGTTTAAGGAAAGATCCAACTGAAGGCCTGTAAGGCATTTGTTTTTCAAACTTTCTCAAAGTACAAACTCTGATGTTCTTATCGTCTTGTGCTGTTTGCATCTGGACCTTCTCCTTCTCTTTCATTCCTGGTTAGACCCAGTTTGCCCTCTTGTCTCAGAACAGTAACAGACAAATTTGTATGAAATTGTCATTTCCTCAGCAGCCTTCAAAAAAAAAAATAGACTCACATGTTTCTTGAGAAAGCTGTTTCATGTTGACCATTTTTGTACTCAGAAATGAACTTAAGAATTGCTAGTATCTTGTAACCCAAGTGAACAGAATAACAGGCTTCAGTGGTGCTGTATCTATCTATCTATCTATCTATCTATCTATCTATCTATCTATCTATCTATCTATCTATCTAATGCAACAGTTTATCCAATAACCAAATAGCATTTAAAATGACTAATTAAGGATAACCTATGAGATTTGACCATTAGGACTTTGAAGGAATTGCTGCTGAAAATGTGGCTTTGCAGTCATATGTGAATAATTAATTAAAAAACAGTCATTTCCACAAATAATAGCCATTAGAAACACTAGTAATGTCTTGGCTATATTTTTAAAATCAGTTTAATGGTATTTTGATAAAAAAAGGTATTAGTTTCTATCAAACACATAGGCATTTCTCTGTGTGCTCAAAATTGTAACTTGAGCTGTATGTATTTATGTGTATGCACCAATTGTCTGTGTATTGTAACTGTATGAAATACGAATTTTAAAAGGTGTTTCAGTGTAGATTTGAAAAAGAAATTTTAAGTTGCTCACACAGGGTCAGTCAATTTAAATGTTGGAACTGAGTGAATTTTAAGTTGATTAATTAACCAGTTCTGCCTTCGGCAATACCTTTAATTACTCAAATGATTTGGCAAGGCTCCTACTTTATTTATCTTACCTTTCTCTGTTATAGATGGAGTCTCTGGCTTTTAGACTTATATCAAGGTAACTGAGGCACACTTTTTTTCAGGAACAAAATAAGACAATGTATTAATAAATACAATGATTATAGAAGTATGATAAATATATAGCACTTTCACATATAACCAGACAGACATGTAATATATAGGCAGGCAGTTTACTGGTATTTAGATTTGTACTTTATTTTGGCACAGATTAACAGTTTAAGATACCAAATCTTTATAAAGATTTTGCCCAGTGTTTTATGGAGTTGTTGCTTTGGGTTCATATGGAAGATTCTTCATTCGTTGAAGTGCAGTAATTCTCTTGGCTGCATCATTCTTGTTAGTGCTGTGTTGATACTTCCTTTAGCTGCCTTCTTCTTTCAATGCAAAGGACATTACTCATTCTGGCCCAAGGGTTTAGATACTGAAGTTCCCATCTGAAAGTAATGGCTTCTCAGCCTCATCAGACTACTGGCACACAGCTTTGGCTTGACAGACTGGGTTTCAGCTTCTGGTCCACAAAGAGAAGATAATTTCTTCTTTTCAGCTCTTTATAGAGAAGGTGGCACACAGCTTATTAGTTTTAGAGAAGATTTTAGAAAGTCATTTTGGAGAACAAAGTGCCCCTGGGAAGAGTCCCAGAGTTCTCTAAGATTTCCTGGTGAACTTCAGTGAGTGTGTTTGATTCCCGAGCTTCACTTTGCTTCTCCCAATTCTCTACTTCTCTTTCTTCTTCTTTTTGCAAGATGGGGTAAATGTGGTTTTAAAGGAAATTTGAACCTTCTCCTGAGTGCATTAAAGTCAAGTCCAGTTACAAAATCAGTGTATTCTAACAGGTGAGTTCTTCTGTGTACATCTTAGATGTCATCACTTAGGTATTTGTTGTTTCTTGGGTCCATTTCACTCCTTCTAGATTAACAGTTCTGCAGAGGGGCCACTGCAGAGATGTCAGGTCACCTGTAGTGATGAGTGAGCATGCTCGGCCAAACATGTGTTCGGCTCGAGCATCGCTATGCTCGGAGCATGGCGCTACTCGAACGAGCACCACATGTGCTCGTGCGCCATGCTCGAGTCTCCGCCCCGCACGTTTCGCGGTTTGGAGACAGCCAATCAAGGGGCAGGTAAGTACTGCCCTCACTGTAATGCCAGTAGCCATGTCAGGTGCTGGCATTACAGTGATTGGCTGGCCGGAACACGTCATCGCGTGCTATATAGCACCTGATGCCGCGTGTTCGGCTCAGACAGAGACAGGGAGAGACGCGGATAGGCAGGGACAGATTAGTGTGCGCAGACTTTCACAGCTCTCACATTCAGCAAAGACCCAAAAGTCCTTTTAAGGACTCTAGTGTGTGTTTCACAGTCTGTATTTTAGACTACATTCATCTGGGCACAATATACTGTGCATGTTCTGGGTTTTTTTGTGACATATAGTGTTCTAAAACAGTGGCTGTAGTTCACATTACATTCATTTGGGCACAATATACTGTGCATGTGCTGGGCTTTTTTGTGACATATAGTGTTCTAAAACAGTGGCTGTAGTTCACATTACATTCATCTGGGGCAAATATACTGTCCATATTCTGGTCTTTTTTTGTCACATATAGTGTCCTAAAACAGTGGCTGTAGTTCACATTACATTCATCTGGGCCTAATATACTGTCCATATTCTGGTGTTTTTTGTGACATATACAGTCTGGCATTAATATGAAGAAGGTGAGCAATAAGGGACAGGGAAGTAGGCGTGATGCTGATGGTGCACGCAGAGGCCGTGGCCCTTGGTGCAAAGAAACTGTGCCTGCTGCCAGTGCACCAGAAAAAAAAAAAAAAAAAAAGTACCCAGCTTCATGTCCAAATTAGCTGGGCGGCGCAGGACAACACTGTCCAAGTCGGGCCAGCGCGAACAGTTGGTTGGTTGGATTGCTGAAGATAATGGTTCCAGTCGTTTAAGCGCTACCCTCTCTTCCACCAGGTCCAGTCTCTGTAGCCAAGAGCCTGGTCAACAAAATCCTCACTCTGATCATCCTTCCTCCCACCATGTAGAGGCTTGCCAAACGAGTGATCTCACACTTGGATATTCCGAGGAGCTCTTTGGCCCTCTCGCCCAGCATGCTGGAGGAGGGACCTGAGATATTGTGCCCTGATTCCCAACGTCTTGAGCCTTCACAGTCGCAAGAAGATGACGGTGGTGATCGGCAATCATTCGTTCACGAAGTGGATGATGATGAGACACAGTTGCCAAACACTCAGGTTATGTTTAGGTCAAGTCAGGAGGATGAGCAGAGTGAGAAAGTGGAAGAGGACGTGGTGTACGATGAGGTCACTGACCCAATATGGGAAGGTGAAAAGCCGAGCGAGGACAGCAGTACAGAGGGGGAGGGAGCCGCAGCACCACAACAGGCTGGAAGAGGCAGTGGTGTTGCAAAAGGGAGAACTTTCATGACACCCCACCAGCAACCTCACCCTGAAACACGGCCTAGTGGTACAAGGAGGGAAAAGTTTTGGAAGATGGTGAAGGAATACATAGCAGACCGTGTCAGTGTCTTTAAATGATCCTTCAGTGACGTACAACTACTGGGTGTCCAAGCTGGACACATGGCACGAACTTGCGCTCTACGCCTTGGAGGTGCTGGCCTGCCCTGCCACCAGCGTTTTATCTGAGCGTGTATTTAGTGCTGCTGGTGGCATTATAACAGATAAGCGTATCCGCTTGTCCACTGGCAATACTGACAGGTTGACTCAGATAAAAATGAACAAGGCCTGGATTGCTCCTGATTTCTCAACTCCACCACAGGAGAGCTGAGCTGATAAAGGCAATTTCAAAATATCTTTTTTAATGGACTTTAAAATGCACCCAACAAGGTATGTGGTTGACTCTTGTTTTCTCCTCCTCCTCCTCCTCATCCAGAGTGTATATATTCCCTTCACTCTAATTTTTTTAATAGGGTCAGCTCAAGTGCAGGCCCTCAACTCAAATTTTTTTATAGGGTGCGCTGAACAGCGTGCACTCGCATCTAATGTTTTAGAGCGTCAGCTCACCTGCAGGCACTCCCATATCATGTTTTAGAGCGTCAGCTCACCTGCAGGCACTCGCATGTAATGTTTTAGAGCGTCAGCTCAACTGCAGGCACTCGCATGTAATGTTTTAGAGCGGCAGCTCA
>JANRMT010062842.1:11731881-11762300 GCA_026402145.1 Polypterus bichir lapradei | reverse complement strand
CAGCTCACCTGCAGGCACTGTCATATAATGTTTTAGAGCGTCAGCTCACCTGCAGGCACTGTCATATAATGTTTTACAGCGTCAGCTCACCTGCAGGCACTGGCATATAATATTTTAGTGCGTCAGCTCACCTGCAGGCACTGTAATATAATGTTTTAGAGCGTCAGTTCACCTGCAGGCACTGTCATTTAATGTTTTAGAGCGGCAGCTGAACAGCATGCACTTGCATATAATGTTTTAGAGCGTCAGCTCACCTGCAGGCACTCCCATATCATGTTTTAGAGCGTCAGCTCACCTGCAGGCACTGGCATATAATGTTTTAGAGCGTCATTTTTCCTGTAAAATTGATTTTTTTGGGGGTTTTGGCCGTGTTTTTGTCAGTCTGTAAAAGTGGCCTACAACTCATACAAACTGGTTCCCAGCAGTGACTTGGGAGTCCAAGATGCATCCAGACATCGTCCTCATGCTGTTCCCAGTCCATTTGGGTGGTGTTTCTGTCACTTTCTGACCTTTTCCAGTGGACCTCTTCAGAGCAGGGGGTGCCTGGTTGTCTCCCATTGACTTACATTATACGGTGGAGCACACGAACATCGCGATGTGTTCGGACTGAACACCCGAACACTTTGGTGCACGCTCATCACTAGTCACCTGTGATTTACACATGTGTCACTAAAGCCTTGCAGAAAGGGCAATGCCCACTTTGTCCTTCATCAGTATCTGCCAAGGGGGGAACAAGTTAAGATCACTGCTTAGGGTCCCACAAATGCTAGGGCCAGCCTCTGAATAATACTGCTTGATATATATATTGTGTATATTACATTAACTAGACAGCAAAGATTAAAAAACAGTGCCTAGTTTTAAATAACCCAGTCTGGTTATTGGAAATTATGGAAAGCAATACTTTCTACAGACAAACAGAAACTTGGCATCAGCATTTAAGAAGAAAATAGGTCTGTATAGAATTGTATTTATTTATTTTGTTTCTTTAAAACATAAAATATACTGTATATAAGCCTTAGACTAATATTTTTATTAGTATTGATCATTTTGATTTTTAATATGAATAAAATGGCATGAGTTTCCAATTAAGTTGAAGTCTTTCTACCTTGTATATAGTTTGTTTTTCAACGGGAGATATTAAAGTACAATACAGTGTAAAAATGAGTCCAAGCAGTTATTACAGTGTTTTGAAACTTTTTGAGAGCATCATAATCACCATAAACCTGACTGGTTTGTCAATTACAGTATATACTCGCAGATACGTTCTCCCACAGATTAGTCAGGACTTGATTTTACTGTATAATTTCTTGTATTTTATGTCGGTTGTATAAGTCGAATGTGGAAAACTCATGCTATTGGTCCAAGAGATTATGATATGCTAACGCCCACCTGAGAGAGTAAGTTCGGAGCACACTGCCTTTTTTTTCTATGTGAGTGCGACAATGCGCTGTATCAGCGCGTGCTCCTAACTTCTCTCTCTACCTCTATTGTGACTTCTTGACCACACGGTAATACCTAAGCAACTGATTTGTGTTTCTTGTATCTCACACCCTCATACACCTTTATCGTAAGAGCATCCCTTATCTACAACGGAACATTCGATCAGAAGAAAATATGAAGCTGGTTTTAAATTAAACGTCATTGAAGTAGAAAAAGAAATTGGTAACTGCACTGCTGCAACAAAATTCGATGCTTCTGAGAAACTGATGCGAGATTGGAGGAGGAAAGAAGATATTAAAAAAAAATGTAAGTGTCGCGTTTTTGAATGGGCGTATAAGTCAGGGTCTGATTTTATAATCGATTTTTCGAGTTTCAAGACCCGACTTATATGTGAGTATATACAGTAGATGGATATTACCAGTGGTCATCCTTTCAAAAAAATGAGCCCATGTCTCCCTTATGAGGTTTCTGTATGTTCAGGAGGATTGTTATCTGTGATTTAATGAATGTTAACAGCACTCATGCAAATTAACATCAAGTACTTTGCAGTGTACTCTCATTCACTGCATTAATACATGGCACAGTTACAAAAATCAATTAGATTAAATGTAAATATTTTTGTTTTGCTAAAATTATGCTTTTCTTAAATCTAAGGAATTTAGATTAAAATTAGGTTTGAATAAGATTACTCCTTAAAATTATGTTTTTTTGCTAGTGCACCCTAAGTGCAATATAAAAACAATAATGCTATAGCTTACACTTTTGTGGAATCAAGCACTTTTCATAAAGCACCATTCTGCAATAAAATTGTTCATATTTAGTTCAACATTAAAAAAAATTCAGATTAAGATTATTTGCACAGTTTCACATAAAGAGTTAGTGATGACAGTTAAACCAGTAACTTTACTATAGACAACACTGCTTGCCAAACAAAGACTGTCTATAGTGCTTAGTTTCCAGGCTTAAATAAAAAAAAATAGACTTTGTACATTTTTTTTTGTGTGTTTAGTGCACTTGACCCAAACTTGAACTTGACTTATAATGTGTATTGCATATTTTTCACTGTGTAACTAACCAAATATGCAGGGCGCTTTTCTATACAACTGCACCTCCTTGATCTTAGAGAACCACAAAGGTCTCATTTACATAGTACTCTCAAATGGCTAATAACAAACAGATATACTGATAATAATTTTATTACTGTATGCTATTAAGTATTGTGTTCTGTGGCATGCATTTAGACTTCACTTTACTTTTAAATTTTCGCCACCTTCTGAATAGCAATGTCCATAGAGTTATTTATCATGGTCATTAACATTCATTTTCCTCAGTATTGTTACATGAAATGTTTGCAGTTATCTAAAGGATATGTCACATTTTGCTGCATCAGAAGAAGCATGGTGGTGCAGTGAGTGGTGCTGCTGCAGATTTGACATCCTGGATGTGAATTCTACGCATAGATGTTACTTGGTTTGGTACTCTGTGGATTTTCATCTGGGTTGTCTGGGTAGTCTGGCTTCCCTGCAACATCAACAAAGACATGCAAATTAGGGGCAAATTGATCTTTGTGTGAATTTAAACCATGGGTATCTGTGTGGGTGGGTCCTGTGATGAACTGGCACTGTGTCAAGGGCATCTTCCGACCTTGCACCAAATACTGCTTGGGTGATCAAACACTGAACTAAATTGTATTACCTGAATATTCTTAACGGTGGCAAGTGATTGGTAATCTAATGATTGTGAAGCCTAATATAAAAATGTTGATTAAAAATGCCTCGCTTCATTACTAGGCAAGTCCTGGGTGTACCATTTGAAGGCTCTATCACTGCACCATTTTACTGACAGGACACCAGCAAAAGTAATTGATCACAGATGGCATCTTCATGTGAATACAACTCTGCAAATAATTATCTGTTACTTTTCTAAGAATACTAAGTAATTATAAATCTCTGAAAAATGTTGTGCCCAGATGTTTTCTTGACTTCAGTGGGAGGTTTGTCTGAAATGGGAGGTATTTTTATTATTATTTTTGTGCTGCAAAAACTTAATCAAGTGTAGTTTTCTTAAAAAGTTTTATATTTATTTATTTATCATTGAAGTAGTACTTTGAACTTTTTTTTCACTAAAAGTGTTGACTATAACTTAGAAATACAATGAAATAAAACAGTGCTGCATGGGAAAAGAAACAGGAAAAATTCAGGGGTGTTTTTCTAAATTGCAAACAAAAAAAAACTGATAACCTTGTGTAATAAGTACATAAGTTTAATATGTCACTGTGGTCTGTAAAAAACTATTTTATAAATCCACTCACATGTACAGTTAACACAAGGCCAGATTTAGAACACTTCAACACTGCAAACAAACATGTCTCTTTCAGAAGTAAAACAAGCTCAGTATGCAGTTAGTTTTCGATTAAAGAATAGACAAACATCATAAGGGAGCACAATGGGAGCGGGACCCCCAACAGGAGCAGAGGATGTCTGGGGGAGGAGAGAGGAACAAAGCAATTAACAGGAGCGGGACCCCCAACAGGACCAGACGATGTCTGGGGGAGGAGAGAGGAACAAAGCAATTAACAGGAGCGGGACCCCCAACAGGACCAGACGATGTCTGGGGGAGGAGAGAGAAACAATCAGCCAAAAAGGACAGGTGCTGTTCGGGCTTTAAGTAAGTGTAGTGTTGCATGAGAAGCATATCACGTGACAGCGCACGGGAACCTATCTGCGTTTTTTAAGAGGAGTTTTTTGTGAAGTGTCCGTGTCTTCTAGGGGTGCGTTCAGCAGTGGTCGTGAGCTGGTTGCTCAATGAATGTACGGCACTGACTGATCAGCTCCTGTGTGCTTGCAAATGGCACTAGGAAACGACTATACCCGGTTGTGGTACTTTAAGAGGAACAAAACGGAAAACACAAGAACACTCAGCTGGAGATGCATCACAGTCAATCAGCAGCAAGGAGAAATGAATAACGCTGTAGCGGTCCGGTGCTGCTAAGATTTACACCAGCGAGAAGACAGCAGTTTATTTATTTTTATGGTGGAGATTCCAGGGAGGCACCCAGCCTTGGCCCGACCTGTATTCATTCACAAACACAGACAAAAACAAAGCAAACCGGAAATCAAACAGCAAATAAAGACTTAATGAAAACAAATGAAATAAATGAAAACAATGATACTACCCCTTTTCCCCTTACAGCGATTACACATTAAATACAAAAAAAGCACAAACAAAACACACACAGTCATGAAAAACGCTCATGAAAAACGGCAATCAATAAAATGTAATGATGAAAATAGATAGTCCAGAGATCCCACATTGAATGGGAATGTAAAGGTAGCCCTAACGCTTGTTCCTGAAATGGTGAAGACGGGTTCAGGAGCGCTCCTTTCTTTGCAGGGTGGCCATGAATCCACTTACGGTCCTCATGTACACTGGCAGACGGCAGACAATCCAGACGCCAACTACGAAACGATCCAGGACAAAACGAATAAGTACGGGTAACCCAACAGAAGGCAAACAGACAGGAACTTCAAACACAAATTACAAAAACTTTTTTTTTGCTTTTGGTCACCGGCCCCCTTTTCAAAAGCCGCACTGACATCCTTTGACCCCAACAGGCCCAGCACCCTCAGCAGAAAACCAATCAGAGCCACTGCAGGTACTGCTGGGAGCTGCAGTTTCAAATTTTATTGGCTACTTTCACCATCCCAAGCCGCGTTTTCCTCTACAGTTGCGTCCTGTTCTTTCTACAGTACAGTATTGCCACGAAAAAAGCCATAAACATTGCGGAGGATATTTGCAGTTTCCGCTAACAATTATTAGATAGGTTCTAAGGAAAAATCCACGAATGACTGAGGCCGCGAACTCTGAACCACAACTTCGTGGGGGTCTACTGTAGTTCCTCTGTGTTCCAAGACCAGTCCAACCTGTCACTGATATGGACCCACAAGTAATTTGTAGGAGTGCACCACCACTCTATCCACTCCTTGAATAGTGACTGAACATAGAGGCTTTTTGGTGCTGTGAAAGTCAATAACCTGTTCCTTGGTTTTGCTGATGTTAAGATGCAGATAATTCTCTTTGCATGAAGAAACAAATTTCTCCACCTGACCCCATACTCTGTCTCATCCTCTTTTATCAATATACTCTATAAGTGCAGAATCATCTAAGAATTTCTGCGTAGTGACATGGCCAGAGGCCTCATGTATAACACCGTGCGTAAGAACTCACACTATAACATGGTGTAAGCACAAAAGTGGGAATGTGCGTACACACAGAAAAATCCAGATGCAGGGATCTGTGCGTACGCAAAATTCCATGTTCTTCTGCTACATAAATCCCGATCAGCGTGAAAAGTAACGCTCGTGCACGCGCCTGCTGTCCCTCCCCAACTCCTCCCAGAATTATGCCTCTTTGAATATGCAAATCAATATAAATAGCCCTTAAGCTCAGCCATCTGTGAAAAGACAATGGGAAAAGCATGGGGAAAAATATAAGAATTTCAGCAAATACCAAGTGGAGGCAAGGAAAAACGTACCATTTGTTGGTTTAAACAATGGTATAATCAACAAAAGGAAGTTGATCGAGTGTCGGAGAAACTCGAAAGCTCAAGTTCACAAAGTCGCACAATGCCCGAAATAAAAAAGAAGTTGTCACATATCAAAGTTGCCGTGAAAAGGCGAGTCGTAGCCCACCGTCTGAGTGTCATATGAAAGCTTATTAGAGTACAGAGAAAAAAAATAGGCACACAGTGGGAAAAAAGCACGAAATGTCAACTTCAATCGCGAAATTTCCACTTTAATCCCGTAGTTTATTTTGTCATTAAAGTAGAACATCATAAACTTCATCTTAAAATTGTTAAATTTACTAGTTTCTCAAATCCCTTCATAACTAAAGTAGCACGTTAAATGCTTTGTTTTGTATTTGATCTTCTATGTGTGTGAATCACTACATGCTTCCGCGCTTTCTCTTTCTCCGACAGGACACAGAATCCATTACATTCGTAATATGACAGCTCTCTGAATAATTAAAATACTGAGATGTATACGTGATATCTTTTTCATGATGATAGGAATGAAAGCATGTTATTAAACATGGGAACACGGTGGCGCAGTGATTGTGCGAGACCTTTGATGAAATTATTGCAGCAGTACTGTCTCTTTCAAACGTACTAACCTCCAATTCCTGTCCTTACTTTTCTTTCTCCAAATACCCAATCGCCACACAATCAGCTCTGTAATAGACGTTAAGCCATCTGTAAGCTTACAACAACGATTCTTCAAAACTTTTAAGGAATGTTGAAATATCTTCATAGTACGTGTTTAATTATTCTATCCATCTATCCTTCCAGTGTTGCACCAGCCCAGCAAGAATACAGCACGAGATAGGATCAATCCGTGAACTTGCTAGCGCTGCAGCACCATGTCCTCACATGTTTAATTATTAACAATACAGATTATTTAAATTAAGTTAAAGTTTTATCTCTATAATCAACATATTTTGCTGCATTTCTTCTTAAAAATAATATTGTCATCATATGTAAATACGCGCTTTATAAAGTGGCGCAGGTTGTGCAATATTATAACTGCGGTGCAAGTTTACAGTGAGGTGATTGTACTTATAAGTACAAACAGTTCTACAAGACTACAAGAAGCACTTGATGGACTGATTGACCGTGTTTAAAGTTCTTGGGATGAAACTGTTTCTGAACCGTGAGGTCCGTACAGGAAAGTCTCTGAAGCGTTTTGCCGTGGCTGAGGCAGCGTGTGCTTGATGCTGTATACCGATAATTCTCTTTCCGATAAGCTGCTGTACTCCTGTGATTTACACTCAGATACAGTGATATAAATACTCTGAGTGGTGCAGTGAGAGTAAAATGGAAAAAGATGATCCGCTGTGGCAACCCTTAACGGGAGCAGCTGAAAGAAGAAAAAGATGGTGCAGTGACAGTAACAACACTAAAGCAGTTATGGTATTTGGAATTCCCTGGACCATTATATTGTTACAGGTTAGTTACAATCAGATGCTTTAAACTAATAAATAATATGCGGTTAGTTTCAGTGTATTTATAAAGCCGCGTCAGGAATGTGGATCTAAGAAAGAAAGGGTAACCACACAGGAACAGTAGCACTGCTTTGACGCTGGGTGCCGCCAGTCTGCAAAACCGAGCACAGAACTTGAGTACAACAGGGTATGAGGTACCGTGGAAATGTATGTGGCTTTATGCCAAGTTTAGGTTTTATACATCGCGATTTGAACGTGGAAACGTTCGTACGCAACATTTTTGTGCGTACGCACCTTTTATACATGAGGCCCATGGTGTTATATTTATAGTAAGAGATATACAACTTAAAGAGAAAAGGAAACAGGACTGTTCCTTGTGGTGCTCCAGTGCTGCTGAGAAGAGAAGGAATGAACATACCGTATGAATTTTCAAACAACAAAATGGTACATTAAAATATCTAAAATAAATGTGTTTAATATATAAAAATAAATACTTCTAATGTACACAGAGTAACTATCATAAAATATGATGCTTCAATATGCATATTCTGGCTTTATTGTACATTTTTTTATTAATGTACCTTCTTCTTATATTGCACATACAGTATACGAGGAGTGGCAGAAAAGTAATGAGACTGATTTTTTATTTACCAAAGTTTTTCTTTTTTTCAAACATCAATGTTATCCCCTTCAAAGTAGTTCCCTTGGGCAGCTACAGACCGATGGAGACGTTGTTCCCACTGTTGGTAGCAGCGCTGGAAGTCTTCAACCGGTATGGTCTTCAGCATGTCCGTTACACTCTTTTGGATGTTTTCTAAAGTCCCGAAATGACGTCCTGTGAGGACATTTTTCAGTTTAGGAAAAAGGAAAAAGTCACACGGACTGAGGTCAGGTGAATAAGGGGGCTGGGGTACCACAGGAATGCCTTTAGAAATCAAAAATTCTGCTCAATTGTGAGGTTTTTCGGCACCATTTTGGCACAGACCTTTCGCATGTGCAAATGTTCAGTCAAAATTTGATGAACGGTAAATCAGTTCAAATTTAATTGTTCACTCAACATTCTTAATGTTAAACGACGGTCTGTTCTCACAAGAGTGTTCACACGTTCGATGTTTTCATTGGTTTTCGAAGTTGAAGGCCTCTCTGAACGGTGTTCATCTTCAACGTGTTTTCTGCCTTCCAAAAATGATTTGTGCCAGCGAAAAACTTGAGCTTGGGATAAAGAATGTTCCCCATAGTCACACTTGCCGATTCTCCAAGCTTAACACAAAATTTAATGGCACAACATTGCTCCAAATTCCACTGTTTCATTTTGCGTAACGCACAACCAAAAACACAACTTCGCTAATAGCAGTCACAAAAATCACGTAGTTAACGGAAGGAGTTGAAACTCGCACTGAGCTATGGGAGGGTACTGATACACGTGTTCTATCAAGGACAACAGCGCAGCATTGCCAGATCGCTTGCAGTGTTGCCAGTCTCATTACTTTTCTGCCACACCTTTGTATAGCTGCATAATTACTGAATTACCTACAGTACTTCATACATCAATAGGAAATTATAATACACATCCTTCACTTTTATTTTCATTAGTCATCAAAATTGTTTCTTCACCACATATAAGTATTTACTTATATAATAAATGTACTGATTTGAATTTAATTGATTATATTTGCATGATGGCAATCCAATGAATAATGTTCTTTAAACAGTATTTTACAAACTTTAAATGTATTCTTATTTTAATATAAATGTTTTTTGATTGTAAAAGAAGTCAGTACCTCCATAATATGTTTCTTCAGCTGTGAGAGTGCTCTTTCAGTGTTGTCATAGCATTATATTCTTATTTAACTCAGGAAGCTGCCTTTGTTTATGTATATTTCTGCATACTGAAATTTTTTGCTGTTTATATTTTTCCATGAGAGACTGCAAACAGATCACAGATGTAATTTGTATGTTTACAGTATATATACAGAACATTTTCTTTTTTTGTGTTTTGTGCAGTGCAAAAGTAAATTTGTAAAGGAAAGAAGTTAAAACCCTTATTACAAAGAAACAATAACCAGATACATTTATTCTCTCAATTAAGAAAATTTGTTAATTGAAGCCTTTCAGGAAAAACCACAAGCAATCCTGGAATATAAAACCGATTAAGGACTAAATTTCCAAGTAAATCATCCATGTCTATCAATTCACAAACATATAAGGTGAATATGGAGAACAGCCACTAGAGTAGCATTTGTTTTAAACAGCCCTGCCTCTCTGCTGAATTGAGAAACAATTGAAATAAATGCTCTTTTCAGGGGCCACACTGTGCCTGGTCAATCTGTTGCAATTTGGGGGAAAACTGGTGTAGTGTTATCATAAGAATAATGGCATATTTTGAGTCTCTAGAGTTTTTATCTATCATTTTTATTCAAATACTGCATATCTTTATTTCTACTTGGGTCTGTGGGTGGCAGGTCGCTTTGTACATCTTCATTAGTAGGCTCATGGCCAGTGTGTAAGAAATACCTCATGGCAATCGCGACGTCCTGTTTGCTGAATAATGAAATCTTGCTCTTATACTACAGAATATACAGTTAGATATGGAGAATGTTATCAGTTGCTTATTTTAAGCATATGAATTACATTAAACACAGTATACAAACAAAAAACAAGTATACAAACATAAAGTAACTTTATGTGACATGTGCACACTTAAATGCTATTTGTAAAAGACTGCTGAAACTTCTATTTTACTATTTAGTTTCCCACTGAAGTCTAAACAGCAACTTCTTTTACAGTGCAGACAGTTGTCAGTCAGTCCCTGCACACTTTTAGTGACTGCTGGGAACTGAAGTCCTCTTGATAACACTGTCACAGGATCCCAGGAACAGGACTGGGAAAATGAACAATTTTTTTTCTCAACTAGTGCTTGGTATAGTAGAGAAAACCAAAGCATATCATTCACCGAAAAATATTTTGAATTTGTACTAGGAAGCGAAATCAGAAAGACAACCAGGGTACTGGGTCCTCATGTATAAACGGTGCGTATGCACAGAAATGTTGCGTAAGAACGTTTCCACATTCAAATCGCGATGTATAAAACCTAAACTTGGCGTAAAGCCACGCACAATTACAATTACTGCATCCTCCAACCATCCTTCTGCTGATACCAGCATAGGAGAGACATCCCCACCCACAATTACAGCAGTGCAGGTGAGCAGAGAGCGGAGGAGACTTTGTGCCAGCAAAGCAGCGGGTCCAGATGGAGTATCGCCATGACTGCTGAAGGCCTGTGCGCTGGAACTGGGGATTCCTCTACAGCGCATCTTCAACCTGAGCCTGGAATAGGGGAGAGTCCCGAGGCTTTGGAAAACATCTTGTATCACCCCAGTCCCAAAGGTATCACGTCCTAGTGAGCTGAATGACTTCCGGCCTGTTGCTCTGACGTCACATGTGATGAAGACCATGGAGCGGCTGCTGCTTCACCATCTGAGGCCACAGGTCCGCCACGCCCTCGACCCTCTGCAGTTCGCATACCAGGAGAAGGTGGGAGCGGAGGATGCCATCATCTATATGCTACACCGATCCCTCTCCCACTTGTATAGAGGCAGTGGTGCTGTAAGAGTTATGTTTTTGGACTTCTCTAGCGCCTTCAACACCATCCAACCTCTGCTCCTTAGGGACAAGCTGACAGAGATGGGAGTAGATTCACACCTGGTGGCACGGATCGTGTACTATCTTACAGACAGATCTCAGTATGTGCGTCTCGGGAACTGCAGGTCTGACATTGTGGTCAGCAACACAGGAGCGCCGCAGGGGACTGTACTTTCTCCAGTCCTGTTCAGCCTATATACATCAGACTTCCAATACGATTTGGAGTCCTGCCACGTGCAAAAGTTCGCTGACGTATCTGCTATTGTTGGCTGCATCAGGAGTGGGCAGGAGGAGAAGTATAGGAAGCTAATCAAGGACTTTGTTAAATGGTGCGACTCAAACTACTTACACCGGAACACCAGCAAGACCAAGGAACTGGTGGTGGATTTTAGGAGGCCCAGGCCCCTCATGGACCCCGTGATCATCAGTGGAGACTGTGTGCAGAGGGTAGAGACCTATAAATATCTGGGAGTGCAGCTGGATGATAAATTGGACTGGACTGCCAATACTAATGCTCTGTGTAAGAAAGGTCAGAGCCGACTATACTTCCTTGCTAAGATGCTGCAGATGTTCTACCAGATGGTTGTGGCGAGTGCCCTCTTCTACGCGGTGGTGTGCTGGGGAGGCAGCATAAAGAAGAAGGATGCCTCACACCTGAACAAAGGCTCTATTGTAGGAATAAACTGGACAGTTTAACATCTGTGGCAGAGAGACGGGTGCTGAGCAGGCTCCTGTCAATCATGGAGAATCCACTGCATCCACTGCAAACCAAATACTAGCTTAGCAGACCCTGCTGCACATTGCATTCAGCACTTTAGTAATTTTAATCCTGTAACTGAGCAGGAAGTCTTAACTTTAATTACTAAAATGAAGCCCTCTACTTGTTCCCTAGATCCAGTGCCAACAAAACTAGTAAAAAGTGCAATGGATGTTCTTGCAGCACCTATTCTAACCGTTATCAATAGTTCATTACTGCATGGCACAGTACCTGATGCACTGAAAGTGTCAGTCATTAAACCTTTACTTAAAAAGTCAGACCTAGACCCACACATACTAAATAATTATAGGCCTATTTCAAATTTACCATTTCTCTCTAAAATACTAGAAAAAGTAGTCGTCAGTCAGCTTCAGTCACACCTTACGCATTACAATTTATTTGAGAAATTCCAGTCTGGTTTTCGCACTGGTCATAGTACAGAAACTGCACTAACACGGGTTGTAAATGACATTCTGATATCCTCTGATGAAGGAAACTCCACTGTAATTATGTTATTAGACTTAAGTGCAGCATTTGACACCATTGACCATTCTATTTTACTGCACAGGCTAGAAAATGATGTTGGTCTTACAGGCCACGTGCTCACTTGGTTCAGTTCTTATTTATCAAATCGATTCCAATATGTACAGAAATGTGCTGACAGTACTCCATCATTATACACAGAAGTTCAATATGTTGTCCCACAGGGCTCAGTACTGGGACCTTTACTGTTTTCACTTTACATGCTTCCACTGGGATCTCTCATTAGGAAACATAATGTTAATTTTCACTCGTATGCAGATGACACCCAGTTATACCTTTCATTTAAATCAAATGAAGTTTCTCCGATGTTGTCTTTAATTAGTTGTGTTAGTGAATTAAAGGAGTGGATGAATGAGAACTACTTGTCTTTAAATACAGATAAAACAGAGATGTTAATTGTTGGAGGGAATGACGCTGATCACAGCAATATTTTGTCGACATTTAACTCAGTTGGAATCCCAATTAATTTTACTGAATCAGCCCGCAATCTAGGAGTTATCTTTGATTCTAGCATGTCATTTAAAGCACATATTACAAAGTTGTCCAAAACATGTTTCTTCCATCTTAAAAATGTTAGGAAATTAAGGCGCTTTCTAAATAAACAGGATTGTGAGAAATTAATTCATGCATTTATCTCTAGTAGGATTGACTACTGTAATGCGGTGTTCACTGGCTGTTCAAACTGTTCTTTATACAGCCTCCAGTTAATCCAAAATGCGGCTGCAAGAATTATTACAAGAACAAGAAAATATGAACACATAACTCCAGTTCTTAAATCCTTACACTGGCTCCCGGTTAAGTTTAGGGCAGATTTCAAAATCCTCCTTTTAACATATAAAGCATTAAATGGCCAAGGTCCGGGTTACTTGTCTGAACTTATCATGACTTACAAACCTGAGCGCACATTAAGATCTCAAGATGCCGGTCTGCTTATAATTCCAAGGATTAATAAAATAACAGTGGGAGGTCGAGCTTTTAGTTACAGAGCCCCTAAACTATGGAATGGTCTTCCTGCTTCTATAAGAGATGCCCCTTCGGTCCCAGCCTTTAAATCCCGGCTGAAGACTCACTACTTCAGTTTAGCATATCCTGACTAGAGCTGCTGATTAACTGTACATACTGCATCTCTGTTGTTAGTCATTAGCACTAAAACATAAGTAACATGATAATTATAATTGAATACTAACCCTCACCTATTCTGTTTCTGTTCTCGGTACTCAAATGTGGCAATTGGTGCCACGGCCCACCTGCCAAGTTGTTTGCCTGCCTATGGTAAAGTCATCCCTGGTGGAGGATCACAGGAATCATGGGAAAGAGGGGCCCTTTCATCAGATTGTCTGGCCAAGCACCGTTTCAGCCGTGGAATGGCCAAATGGGGAGGCAGCTTGACGGATGAGGTCTCCAGCACTCTAAAAATATCAAAATCTTATTATGTGATATCATCTACTGTTAAATTCTGCTCTGTACTTCTAAAATTTTTATTATTATGCTGTATTAAGGATTTGTTCTGTTCTGTGTATTGTATTGTATTGAACCCCTTCTTTTGACACCCACTGCACGCCCAACCTACCTGGAAAGGGGTCTCTCTTTGAACTGCCTTTCCCGAGGTTTCTTCCATTTTTCCCTACAAGGTTTTTTAGGGAGTTTTTCCTTGTCTTCTTAGAGAGTCAAGGCTGGGGGGCTGTCAAGAGGCAGGTCCTGTTAAAGCCCATTGTGGCACTTCCTGTGTGATTTTGGGCTATACAAAAATAAACTGTATTGTATTGTATTGTAACAGTGTCATCTCCAGGCAGAGAGCAGCTTCAGCAACAGACTGCTGTCACTGTCCTGCTCCACGAACAGACTGAGGAGATGGTTCCTCCCCCATACTATGCGACTCTTCAACTTCACCCAGGGGGGGTAAACACTAACATTATTCAAAATTATTGTCTGTATTTACCTGCATTTTTATTACTCTTTAATCTAATATTGTTGCTACTGCTGGATTATGTGAATTTCCCCTTGGGATTAATAAAGTATCTATCTATCTATCTATCTATTTATCACATTTCCACGGTACCTCATACCCTGTCGTACGCAAGTTCTCCGCTCGGTTTTGCAGACTGGCGTCACCCAGCGTCAAAGCAGTGCTACTGTTCCTGTGCGGTTATTCTTTCTTTTCCTGACGCGGCTTTATAAATACACTGAAATTAACCGCATATTGTTTATTAGTGTAATGCATCTGATTGTAATTAACTTGTAACAATATAATAGTCCAGGGAATACCCATAGTATTCCAAATACCAAAACTGCTTTAGCGTTGTTACTCTCACTACACCATCTTCTTCTTCTTCTTCTTTCAGCTGCTCCCGTTAGGGGTTGCCACAGTGGATCATCTTTTTCCATATTACTCTCACTGCACCAGTATTTTTATCACTGTATCTGAGTGGGGAATCACAGCAGCAGCTGATTGGAAAGAGAATTATCGGCATACAGCATCAAGCACATGCTGCCTCAGCCACGGCAAAACGTTTCAAAGCCTTTCCTGTACGGACCTCGCGGTTCAGAAACAGTTTCATCCCAAGAACTATAAACGCACTCAATCAATTGCTACTTGTAGAACTGTTTGTACTTATAAGTACAATTACCCCACTGTATACTTGCACTACAGTTATAATATTGCACAACCTGCGCCACTTTATAAAGCGTGTATTTACATATGATGACGATATCTTTTTTAAGATGAAATACAGCAAAATATGTTGATTATATTATACAGATAAAACTTTAACTTCATGTAAATAATCTGTATTGTTAATAATTAAATGTGTGAGGACACGGTGCCGCAGCGCTAGCAAGTTCACGATTGTTCCTGCCTCGCGCTGTATATTTACTGAGGTTGGCACAACACTGGAAGGATAGAAGGATAGAATAAGTAAACACGTACTATGAAGATATTTCAATGTTCCTTAAAAGTTTTGAAGAATCGTCGTTGTAAGCTTACAGATGGCTTAACATCTATTACAGAGCTGATTGTATGGCGATTGGGTATTTGGGGAAAGAAAAGTGACGACAGGAATTGGAGGTTAATACGTTTGAAAGAGACAGTACTGCTGCAATAGATTATTTCATCGAAGGTCGCGCATGGCGCAGCAGCCTCTTGTGTGAGACATGAACAATCACTGCGCCATCGTGTTCCCATGTTTAATAACATGCTTTCATTCCAATCATCATGAAAATGATATCCCATATACATCTCAGTATTTTAATTATTCAGAGAGCTGTAATATCACGAATGTAATGGATTCTGTGTCCTGTCGGAGAAAGAGAAAGAACGGAAGCACATAGTGATTCACACACATAGAGCACATTGAAGATCAAATATAAAACAAAGCATTTAACATGCTACTTTAGTTACGATGGGACTTGAGAAACTAGTAAATTAAATGATTTTAAGATGAAGTTTATGATGTTCTGTTTTAATGACAAAATAAACTACGTGATTAAAGTGTAAATTTTGAGATTAAAATTGACATTTTGTGCTTTTTTCCCCACTGTGTGCCTATTTTTT
The DNA here is from genome assembly GCA_026402145.1 of Polypterus bichir lapradei. Classification (NCBI taxonomy): domain Eukaryota; kingdom Metazoa; phylum Chordata; class Cladistia; order Polypteriformes; family Polypteridae; genus Polypterus; species Polypterus bichir. Next base: position 11,746,368 of record JANRMT010062842.1, on the reverse strand, counting down.
TGTCTCTACCCTAATAAGCTTTGATATGACACCCAGACGGTGGGTTACGACTCGCCTTTTCACGGCGACTTTGATATGTGACTTCTTTTTTTAATTTTGGCACTGTGCGACTTTGTGAACTTGAGCTTTTGAGTTCCTCCGACACGCTATGTCACTCGATCAACTTCCTTTTGTTGATTACACCACTTTTTAATTCAACAAATAGTATGTTTTTCCTTTGCCTCCACTTGGTATTCACTGAAATTCTTACATTTTCCCCCGTACTTTTCCTATTGTCTTTTCACAGAACGCTGACCTTTAATTTCTATTTATATTGATTTGCATATTCAAAGAGGCGTAATTCTGGGAGGAGTCGGGGTGGTACAGCACGCGCGTGCATGAGCGTTACTTTTCACGCTGACCGGTATTTATGTAGCGGAAGAATGCGGAAGTTGGCGAATGCACAGATTCCTGCATCTGGTTTTTTCTGTGTGTAAGCACATTTCGGCTTTTGTGCTTACGTCATGTTATAGTGTGAATTCTATGCACAGCGTTATGCATGAGGCCCCTGGTTTTTTTCAGCTTGAACTATTAGCCTGTTGTCACCTTTAACATTAATTATGAAAGCGATAGATATTTGCATGCTAAACAATATAATAGATATTACAGACTATGCAATCATTTTTACACTTTTTTATTTCCTGCATTATTTTAGTCCAAAACCTGTTTCTTTCAGCTTCTTTGATATTCAACAGTTTACTTTCTCATTCTGAATGTGTTAAATGTTTTGTTTAAGTTGTGTTAAATGTTTTGTTTTGAGTTGTCTCCAGTATTGTTTCTGCTACATTTTTCAGTATTGGGATATATTATCTGTGCCCATTAGGCTATTAATAGTTGGATATTCACTCTGATTACTGAGAGATGGGCAAGTGAAGCAAATCCTTATGGACCATTTATATTTTTTTCAAATCTGTTTAAGAATCAGTAAGACTGCTGATTCCTTTTAAGTCCATCCATCCATCCATTTTCCAACCCGCTGAATCCGAACATAGGGTCACGGGGGTCTGCTGGAGCCAATCCCAGCCAACACAGGGCTCAAGGCAGGAATCCAATCCCGGGCAGGGTGCCAACCCACCGCAGTTCCTTTTAAGTGTCCCTGTTAATTTATGGGCTGTAGTGCCTTCAAAAGAGTTTTTTTGTACCATGTAAGAACAAGTGAATAAGAGTGTGGTGGAAGAACTATGGAGAGCACCAAGGGTGAACTTGTTTAAACACAGATTAAATTGGCAAGCCAAAAGTGCAAAATAAAGATAAGGATCAGGAGCCTCATTTATAAAGGTTGTGGATGCACAAAAGGACACTTAGAAAATGTGTGCATACAAATGTCTGGATTTATAAAAGAAAACTTGATGGGGGAACATGTATATTTTTAAGGCAGCTCTGACCCATCCATACAGAACCTGTTAGAGAAACTGGAAAATGACGACACCCTTGATCAAGCACGGAAATGCAGCCAAACCAACTAAATGATGACTCACGTGTAATAATTCATATCACTGATATTAGAATGTGTGTTGTTGTGACAAACATATTACATCGTGTGGAGTATCAACCCCAGACACACACAGGAACAAAGACACAAGTGCAAAATGCACCCTTTTATTTTCTTTTTCTTAGCACACAGTGCACCAATCACCACCAATAACCTCAGTTTGTTCATCTCTCCTTCTTTCTTTTTTTCTTCTCTTTACTACCTACACTCCTCCACACAAGCTGTGTCCACCATCTCCTGACTCTGGCTCCTGGAATGGAGTGAGTCGGCCTATAGTGCACCTGAGTGTGGCAGAAGTGCTTTAAGGGTCTCCGGAAGTACTCCATATGTTCTCGGATTCTCTTCCGGCAGCACCGGAAATGCTGCAGTCGATGGCTCGGGGACTGTTCAGGCACTCCCCTGGCAGTGTCCACGGGCCCCAACAGGGTTGAGCCTCCAAGCTCCAAGCCCATGGCCCTGATGCAATCCAGGAAGGCTGCCCTCTTGCATCCCGGGGGAGGTATTGTTGTGGTTATGTCCTCTTCCCCGGTCCTTCCATCATTGAGGTGTCCTTGCCAGGCAAGGATCCCAGCTGTCTGCCACAATCTTAAAAACAATGATGTACAGACTGTATTTTAGTTCCTTTTTAAGAGGGCCAATGCTGTGTGGAAGAATATTTTTTTCCATCAGTTTATATTCTCTACCTGTTTTCATTTCTTAAAGAAATGGCAGACAGGTCAGGAATATCTCAGCCAAGCTTCACTCTATCATACTCACTATATTGGTAACCATAAATCAACTGGTGATGCACTACACTCAGTTTTTGTATGGTGGGGGTGCACAAAAAATATAACATGTTTTTGCCAACATAAAAAGGCAATTAGCAGCAGTTTCTGGATCTCATCGGAGCAACTGTCTTAATTCGTATTGCATTAAGGGCACCTAGTGAGAGCAAAGCTGCTTTTGCTAACCGTAAGTAGTTACATTCCATTAATGCACAAATCATTCATGATGCCATGAAGTGGCTGAAAAAATGTTATGTCTCAGTGGCCTGGGTCAACCCATGAATCATTTATTTTAAGTCAAAGACGTTTTGGTAAATGTGACCGTACTGTATGTGGTGAGTGGCTTGTTGGTAAGGTAATTGGCTAAACTCTCAGTGTTTCATATGGCCTGTGCTATTTATTGTAACATCATATGACATTGTAATGTCATTACATGTGCCAGGTGATAGTGGCCACCCGCACAGACACTGGCACCTTCTGTTTTTCCTGGATCTCCAGAGTGCAGAGGAGAGGTGCAGTAATGCCAAGTATGATCTTGCTCTCTCAATTCCAGGGTACAGCCAGAATCCCTTGAATGCAGGTGGCAGGGGCTTGACGCATCAGGTTGGAGGCTGCTATACTGGCCAATGAATCAGAATCAGAATCAATGAAGTTCTGCAACTGAGGTTGATGGCATATGTATGAGGTTGATAAGGATGCTCCATATATGGATGTTTCAGGGTTGTGTTCAAATCTTAATTTAAAGATTAGCAGGGGCCAAACCAGGAGTCAAACAATCTTGTGGCAAGACTTAAAAACCTAGACAAAAATTTGTTATAACACAAAAGTACCCATAGAGGTTTTTAGATTATATTCACACACTTAATCAAAGAGGGAAATGCACAGCTGCATTAAATACTGTTGTGGTGATAGTGTCACATGGCTCAATTTCCAGGACTGTGCCACCTAACAAGGGGTCATCACATCATGTCCACCACTATCCAAAATGGCAGCACCTGCTAAACAACAAGATGGCATTGTAGTACTTCCAAAACATGATCATAAAATAACTAATCCCAAATCAAAAATGAAAGTACAAAATAAAGTTGAAACTTAGTTCTAAAAGGTTCCAAACCTCAGTTCCTTCAATCCAAAGGAAAAATATATATAACACCCTAAAAATGTATAAAGCATTACAAACATCATAAAAGAACTCGGGTTTGGTTAGATGAAATGCCACTGAAGCAGTGCAAATGGCAAACCTTATATCTTTATTCAGCAGTAAAAAGGCAATGAAATTATTATAGAGAATTATTAATGAAAACCTACCATGTTGTTTCCAGCTGAGACAGTTAGGTGTTGTTAAGATTCTCTCTATGTTTTGCAATATTTTTCAGCTTTTGTAAGTTGTGCTATGGACATGCTGTGTGGTATTGGCCTATTGTACATTGTGAATGCAGTGGTGTGTGAATCATGGCTTCTGCTTTTATTCTTGAAAAGAAGTTAGGTTTTTTGGGTCTATCAGATGGGTAGCCATCATCCAATTGACTGTTTACCTTGATTTTTATTGTGACTCTTTTAGTTTTTGACCACATCTTTGTTTTATGTTTCCTTTTGTTTTTTTCTCACTTTTGTATAGTAATTGTTTAAGAAGCCAATTATGCTGATTGCATTGGACCTTATGAGTAAAGCAAGCCCTTGTGGACTTTTCAGTAAGGCTTAATAAGGGTTTGGATCATATATGATATTTTAACAAGTGCTGCTACCTTGTTTTGTCACTCTGTCCCATGTCCTGCTATTGGTATTCCATTCTGTGGTTTGTTATTTCACTTATAGCACTTCACCCTATCCAGAATGATATTTCTATAAGTTACAATGCTTTTGGTGATATATTTGCTTCAGATAACAGGTTAACACTAAACCCCACTCGAACCCCTTCCTGTAATAATGACAAATTAAATAAGAAAATTAAATTAATTTAAAGAAAATGATCCAGCGCAACAAACAAAGCAGAGAACAAATGTAATAAATAAATTTAATTCAAATCACTAAAAAATTAATGGTAACAATCGGATCCGTAACTGCACATCTGCATAACTGGGTTTTATCTAGAAATTGAGTTTCCTATTTATGTAACATGAATGTAACATAGTGCGAAGTAGTGTCCTATCGAGAATGATTTCGTACCTAATGCTAACATCTGCCAGAAAAGTCTCAAATGATCAGAAGTGAGATAAAACAAGGTATGAGAACTGGAAAGATTTAATATTGCGTTAGTCACATTATGTCAAGTATGTTTTCTTTTTTCTTAATTTCTTGTTTCTAATGAAGAATCAGTTAAAAGTTAGCTTAGTTGCACAATTATATAATTCAGTTTTTATTCTACCTCTGCTTTAATTCTGTTTATTGTGACTGTCTCCCTCAACTGCTTTGTGTTGTAATAATTTACCACCCCCGCCTATAATTAAAAATGTAAATTAGCCTAAAAATGGAAGAACGAGCCATCTGTGAACATCAGGTGTGTGAGGAATATTAATGGATTTTTTTTGTATAATTTACTCTGTACACTCAATCAAGCATGATACAGAAATAATTGTAGTTGATAAGCATCTTCTTGGTGGAGTAATTAATGGTCATTTACATAATGTTATAATAATATTTGTAGAACATGTCTTCTCTTGGGCAGAAGGACCCATCAGATTTAGGCAGACAACATTAAAGTAAGATCATTACATTTGTTGAGTAAATCAAAACAGAAAAAACATTTGCAGTCATGCAATGTAATTTTTACTTTAAAAAAAGGCACATTCAAAGTGGAGCTACTCTAAAGAATGAAAATATTCGGATATAAATTTATAGAATTTTTTTTTTTATATAACATTCTCAGGTTGGAGTCTATCTTAGTATTGCAAGCAAGACAGTGAGACAAGGTCCATTTGGAGTTTCCAAACAGTTTAACATACACATCTATATGATGTGGGAAACCAGAATTCATGCAGGCATGGGTGTCCATTTTATGACATCGACATTTTTCACTTCGCCTGATAAAAGAAAAGTGAGAAGTAGCAAGTGATTAACAACATGGATTAATATTGAGGCTTAATAATGGGGGAAGTGAAAGATGAGGTTGTTTTCATGAACCTGAGCCATGGTCTCATCAGTTGTGTCTGCTCTGAAAAGTGCAAGTATTCTAGTTATTGCCAAGCTTTTAGTTTGTACATTACATTTTATGTGCTTGCAAATCATTGTTTGAGCACTTGGCAAAGCAATGAGAAGAAACTTACCAGTATATTTTCACTGAAAGTAAAATCATTACATTTTATTAAAAAATATACTGTATATATATATACATATATATATATATAGTCACACACGTGCGCTTCGGAAGCAGTCAACAAATCCTAAGGTGAGCGATGTAACAATTGATAGGGGTTTGTTTCAGGGTACTAATGCCTCTCTCTCTGACCTTATAGAACCAAAGAAGACAAAACAAGTACTCACAACGTAAACAATAATTCAGAGAATGGGACAGCTATCACTTTGTCATTCACAACACTTCCGGCTCCTGGAGATGACATCACTTCCGGCTCCTGGTGATGACGCCACTTCCGGTCCCTTGCTGATGACGTCACTTCCGGTCTCCTGGTGATGACGTCGCTTCCAGTCCCGCGTTGATGATGTCACTTCCGGCCCCCCTCTCATGACGTCACTTCCTTTTACATCACTTCCTGCAGCCATCTTATGTCCCATATAAAAGCCACCATTTCACACAGTTGTTTTTTGAATGTTTGGATGTTTTTTTCATCTATTTTGACCAACTTTTTGCTATCAAGCAATATACGGGGCCATTCCACAACACTTTTTGAGTTGTTTAATTGATTTATTTATTACTATATATAGTCACACATGGGCACTTGGGAAGCAGTCAATAGGTTTAACTAACTGTGTGGTTACACCAGACCAAGGGTTGACAGTGTGCACTAATGCCTCTTTTCCTTCCTTTGCAGATTACTAGAAGGGAAATCCACCTAACACATGCATGGTGTTTTTCTTGTATTTAAAGGTAAAGAAAAGTTTAAATATACAGGGTGGATCTCCAAAGCTTCTTCGTGTCTCTCTTGTGTTCTTTCTCTCTCTCTCTCTCTATATATATATATATATATATACATATAAATATATATATATATATATATATACAGTATATATATATATATATATATATATACTGTAACACCTTGATTAACTGTCACCAGTGTATACCCATTACTGCATTACCACTGCTGTGCTACGAGCTGTTCAAATTGGGACGACTCTCCCTTGTGCTAGTGTATAGTGTTTTTACCCAACACCACAGTTGTGGTGAGCAAAATCTGTAAATTTTCGTCTATATTTTTATTATCTTTTGCTCAAGATAAAACAACAGATGAAATTAAATACAGGACACATCCATTGGCAGGTTAATATCAAAGGCAATCTGTTTTCCTGAATTGTACCAATATCATCCATCACATTGACAGCCAGCCAATCGGAATATCTAACAATCACATGTTGCAAAACCCCAATAGAAATTTTATGATAAATATGTCTCATCTGAGAGGGACGTCAGAAAGACAAGAGAACAGAATGACGTCAGAAGAGGGCGAGAGCGATGTCAGGAGAAGGCGCCAGCAATGTGTGGCTGTTTTTCATCTGATTGTCAGCAAAGCATCTCATGAACAACTTCGAGTGCTAGATCACAAGCCACCTGGGACATTCATCCTTGATATCTTTACTTTTTCATAAGCTTTTTCTAAAGACTATATATATTCAGACTTTACTATCAATCTTATTTTCTATTATTCCTTGTTCTATTTGGTATTATTATTCATGTAATAAATACCACACTGCTTTTAACTTTCAGTACTTTGTCTTCATATTTAGAGTGATTGAGGTAATAAGGTAATTTTATTAAGAGCACTTGGAGCAGTCGGACAACCAAATGCTGCATGGGTCTTAAGTTCCTTACAGGGCACATTCATGCATGAATACACCTACAGTACACATAAACACAGAAAGCCAGTGTAGAATCACTAATTAACCTAACATGAATGTGTTTGGAATAACTGAAGAAATAGACTGGTACAAATTATTTACAAACAGTATGTCTTTGGGAATGTCATGACTGGGACCTGCATTTAGAATAAAGTAATAATTTATTGTAATAGGACACTGGCTTTGACAAATGCATATAGCATTAAAATTTCTGCTGCAATATCTTATGAAACACAGAGGGTCATCCTGGGCCATTCCTGAACTCAAATTATAAACCAAAATATCAACCAAAAGGAGATTGTTTATCAATGGAATAATAGGAAGGGATGCACTGGTGCAAATATCAATACAAAGCATTAGAACAAAGACAACAAACATTTGAAGCTATCCTTGACCTCCCCAGTATCTGGGTGGTGGTATATTGTTACTTGCCTATGCCTCAGCCACCCGACTTTGTCTGCCTGCCATCTCTGCTTCATTGTCTATCCCTCTTTTTCTTATTCGCGTCTCTGTCCAGCTGCTAGTTGAGTGCTTCTTCTTCTACTCCTACAATTTAAAAACAGATCCTACTACCCCAGAGAGGTGTTTATGCTATTACACCAGTACAATATACTAACTATTGCAGTATATGTAGAAAAACGATTTCACAGCCTTGTAGGTGTAGACTCTAGTCACCCAACAGTCCTAAAACTTTGAGGAGGCCAGTGTGGTTACCAGAAAATTATGGCAAGTTAAGCGTGTTGGAGAGCATACACACAGTCAATTGGAAAGCTGGGAGAGGGAAGGATTTGGATATGCAGGTAGGCCCTAACATCGCTTCCTCCATGTCCATTAGTAGGGATGTTGTGGAAAGGGTCAGAAACTTTAACTGTTTTAGAGTTACCTAACATGGACACAACACATCTTCTCTGTCATCATGAAGGCTCACCAATACCTTTACTGCTTCAAATGTCCTCAGCTGTGTCCACAAGCTTCTATAGATGTCCATTTTGACTGGAAGCATAATATCTAGGGATAGCACCTGCTCAGCTCAGGAGGGCAAGCACTGCAGATACCTGTTAAAGTAGCACAGCTGCCTTATTCCTAAGAAATATTAACACAAACGGCCTCAGATTGGCAAACCTCTATTATTAAAACCTCTGCCATCTGGCACAGTCAGTTTTTTACCACTGTAGTTCTTAAAAAAAGTACCGTTGATTCTCTCTAGATTCAAGGGCAGTATTCCCCCTCAACTCATAAGGCTATTCAGCACACACTACTTAACATCTTAATCATACAAACAACTGCAAAAGTGTATCAGATTTTTTGGTTATATCATTCGATTTTGCATTTAATGTAAAAATTGTATATACGTATATCAGAATTTCATTGTACAGTGAACACATGTCAATAGACTTGAACTTTAACTTGAACTTGATGACTCAGTATTTCAGAGGAAAACAGGAACAGGGAGAAAACCATCATACAGTCAGTGCCTGGGCCAAGATCTGAGCCCAGGACATGGAAATACAAGCCACTCATCATCACTCATCAGCACTCTATCTGTACATTTTCAGAAACTATTTGTAAAAAGTGTTTCTCCTACAAGAGTGGCAACAGATTTGTATTATTTTATTACCTTGAAATAGTGTGCTGGTTCCATTAGATCCTAGTTATGAGCAGGTAACCACCAATGGAAAAAGTATTAAAAGCAGTAATTAAAATCATCAATGCCCTGACATTAAGCAAGATATTTTTTCTTGAAATAATACCTATGTTTATTTACACTGTGAAAGCAGCTTGTGTATTTTCACAATATTACATGCAGATGCTTACAAGGCTCAGAAGAATGCCTTGGTGTTTAATCCATTGCCATATATTCTGTATATTAGGTTTACTTTGAAATTATGGTTGAGACAAAATATTGTTACGTGAAACTTTTGATTTTTTAATATTTCCTCAGTTTCACAACCTAAAACTGACTATCTATGTTACTTCAAACATAATTATACCACCAGTAGTCCTAAATATCTAATTATACTGTATTTGCTGTACAGCAAATACATTACAGTAATCTCTGATCAGAGCTACATATCCCAGGTAGATGTGTGCCCCATGTTAAAATGTTGAGATGTTGTAAAATTTAATTATTTTGTGTTAGGTACATTCTTGTCATTTTAGTTCCCCATAAAAATAGAAGCATGCAGCAAAGCCACTGTACACTTCAGACACAATGGCTACGTACGTTAATTAGTGTGATCAGCTATAAAAGGTGAAAAGTGAGAATTGTAACACATCAAAGAATTAGCCAGAATTATTCTGACTCCAGAGAAATGAGCATCTCAAAGAATTACAGCATGTAGCATTTCCACGTATCAAGGACTTTAGTTCACTTCTTGGCTGGTGTTTCTTCTGGGTGGAGTTTGCTGCTTCTTCCTGACTTCACCCTGTTTTCTTTTGAATGCTGAACATAACAGTGCATGGAACTGAATCCAGTATCCTGTGATGCGTTAATGCAAAAATGACTACAAAATATTAATGGATAGAAATATTTGGCATGCTTCATTAGTAATTACCCCAAAATTTATAATAACTAATCACATTTAAACACTTTACATTTACATTCTCAAAATATGAAAATAAATAAATGAAAAATCTGCTTTTTTTCTGGAAAGCTAATTATTATAAGCAGTAGCATGGTTTATTATGTAGTACTTTGGTTACAGGATGTTGATTTATTTTTTGCTATTTTAAATTTTTTAAGTGCTAGAAAACACTTTTAATTGTTTTTTTGTTTATCATTTAATATGAAAACTGGAGAAATTATTCAAAATAATCTTGTTGCTGCAGTGTTATCACTTAGTACCATCTACTGTGTTGAACAGAATGGCTGCAATCAATGTTTTTCTTTATATTTTCTTTTTTTTTTTGTGCAATCACACTCAGACACATGCGGGACAGGAGTAATGGAGGTAAGGTAGTATAAAATTGCTGAAAAAATAAATGGATGACTGTCCAGTATGTGTTATGTTACAGACAGTGTTTGTTGCCGGGTTTATGCTTAGCTTTTTTTATGATTATTATTTTTTTAGTTATTATTTTTTCATGTATTTTTTGTTATTAAGTGTTAGTGTTGTTAATATTTTTATTTTTATTTATTCATTATTTTGGATATTAAAAGCTGTTCCCCCATTTTGTGTCTGTGTAGGATGAAGGCTGCCTGGGAAGTTTTGGGTCAGATTACCTCGGGTGAGGCCTATCATTTGGCAGGCAAGTGAATGTCCTGGCCTGGTTTGTGTGTCATTTTGGAGGCCTTTCACCATTTTCACCATGTTTGTGTCACCACTTCACAACACTACGGACCTGACTAAGCAATAAGCTTAGGTGGCCTTCCCCTTCAGCTTTCAAATATAAACACCTCACTCTCTTCCCAAGCATCCACTATGTAAGCCCTTCTTTACTTTTTTCCATCCCCAAGCTTAAACACCACACAAGGTGGTCATAGTTGAACCCAGTCACCGTCATCTCCTCTCACAAGTGAACATTATATTAAGTTTTACTAATGGCAGGCAATGTACACATTTTAATCTTAACCATAAAGGCCAGAACAACCAGCACTGCTCTAGGCTGAATGGAAAGACTGCAGTGCATGAGTCCCAGATCTAAAGGGGGAAAAACACAAAGATTATATCCATCACTTTTGACTAGACTTACCTAATTTTATGTTTTACTTATTCACTTACAGCCTCTGAGGGGTGTTTATTTTGCATATATTGTGATATGATGATCAGGGTTCAGGAGTTTCACTCAGTAGGACACTGCTCTAGAATTAAGGACGTAGGTTATCATGACATTGAAAAAGGAAGACATGTGTCAGAGGGTGGTGTATTATCTATAAGAAAAAAGTGCTGTAAAAGGGCTTTAGAAGTACACCAACAAACAGAAAAGGTTAGAAAAACTCCAAATCTCTGGGTGGAAGTAGAAGGCTGCAGTGGGTATGCTGGCAATGCTACAGTTACAAAGAGTAACTGAACCCTTACATCTGTACTGGGGCTCTAGAATAAAGGGGTACTTGGCAGTGCTAGAGTGAGACTGACTCAGGACCTTCCCCGGGGGTGGGCTTTGATGATTAATACCCTAGGGGCCTGTTTAGCAAAGAGTAGAGAGGTAAGGGGGAATGAACATTCTTTTTGTGAAAGAAAGGGAGGTGATGGTGTGTGTGTGTGTGTGAGAGAGAGAGATGCAGAAAGGGAATTGGAATGTGTAGAAATAATTTTTTTGTTGACTGGTATGAAAACTACACCATTCCAGACAAGGGTCCAGATGTATGCAGGTAGGCCCAAAGCTTCAGATAGTGTTGTTTTTTTCTTTTCTTTATTCCTTAACTAGCCATGTGCGTCCAACTACGTTGCGCATGTTAAAGTTGTCTGTGAAAGGCTCCCTTTTCAAACGCGGCTGCCAGTCGGGAACAGGGCCCTTCGTCACACAGCATTATGATTTTTTATAAGAGAAACAAAATTACAAAAGAAAACCCTTGGACATTGATTCGATAGGAACGGCCTACTCGGAATCACTGTCCGAATAGTAATTATGTGGTGGTGTAGAAGCATTTCTGCTTCTGTCCGTTCTCAGTCCGTCTCTTTTTCACGACGCTATCATTTCCTCTCACGATGTCTTCTCAACCTTTTTCCAATCTCTCAGGTTGCTTTGTGGAGCAATGGTTATAAAAGGGGGACACATAGGTATCCAGGCTCTTTAACACTAGAATTACCAGAGCCTAGGAAAAAACTCGTAGGTCCGTCCCACCTTAAATCGCTTCTTAAAACCGTTCTCACCTCTCCGCCAGCGTCTTTTGTTAATCTAAATGTGCTGATAAAAGAAAAGCTGCAAGTAGCCGGCTATTCCATCCCCCCATCGACTTAGAACGTGCACAAACTTCTCCCAGCTCATGCCTTGATTGATTATCTGGGAGTGAAGTGGAGTTTTAGAGTGGAAATAATAGATCATTATTTGGAATACACGCATTTCACGTGTTTTCCGTTTCTACAGTAATCCGTGTAAACACATTTTTAAAACAGAAACGTTTTTCATATTGTAGTAGTAAATGACAAAATGTAGGCATAAACTATATAATGTATGAAGCCTGAAGTCCAAATATCAAACACATTCACAAAAGGTACAAATATAACAGAACAAGTATGCTTTTATTCAAAAATATAACTGCAGAAAAAAGCCACCTTAGTATGCCACATTGACACAAATTTACTACAACTGCCACGGTAGCGTAATGGTATCAGCTACTGACTAGTATTCAAAAGGTCATGAGTTTGATCCCATGCGATTCAGTTTTGAGACGTAAACTGCTCTTATTCTTACTATTTTATAATAAAAACATACATTTGATTTCAGTGTGTAACAGCCGGTGTAATTTATGACACTTGTAAAGGTTAGTTTTTTTTTTTATTTACTTTTCATTCTCTCAGTCGTGTTCAGGATCCTTCCCTACCCCCAACATCTGAGAATGCTGTTTTCACATAAAGATGCACTATAGCTCTGCAGCGTATTTGTGACTGCATTCTCGTACCAATGCTTGCGAACTGAAGTGCCTGCGTGCACTTTTCTTGGCATTACATGTCTATTGTTTTGAGCATGCCCGTGTCGCTCAAACACAGGAACATATGTTGGTGTACAAGAATAACAAAACAAGTGCACTTTTATTCTAGACTATAAGTGAAGAAAAAATAAAGCAAGTTACAGTAGGCGGTTGATACGACAGCTTGCATGGTGCAATGCTAAGAACTGTTGATTTCCGATCCGTGCTATATAAAATCATCACATTCAAATATTAACAATTCCCACACACCCTTCCTACATTCACGACATGTGTACTTGTTGCAGTGTACGCATCTCTCTGTGCTATGGTTCCTATTACACTGAATGAGCACCTGACATTGTACTTTCTTCCCTATATAAATAACATTCGAGTATAGCGCGTCTCCAAATAAATCACATTTGAGTTATAGCGTGTCTTTATGTGAAACAAAGCAGTGTCAGATGGGGGGTGGGGGGGGATCGTGAACGCGACTGAGAGAATGGAACTGAATTAAAAAAAAAAAGCTAACCTTTACAATTATCATGTATTTACACTGGCTCTTACAGACTGACTGAAATCAAATGTATGTTTTTATTCTAAAATAGTTCAATACATGCAATATTATTTGAAAACGAACAGCGTCAGATCGGGTTTGAATACACGCTGACGCTGTTACAGAAGGAGGCAGCTTATTCAGTGCAGCAGTTTCAACGCACAGTACATGCAATATTATTTGAAGACGAACAGCGTCAGATCGGGCGCATATTCAAACCCGATCTGACGCTGTTTGTTTTCAAATAATATTGCATTAGTGCGATGATGTTTTTACATATATTGTCTCTTTCATTCATCTTGCGGTTTGTAATCAGTGACCGCGTGTTTTTTCCCCGATCTTGCCAGTTCGCACATGTTGCTGTATGGTGGTGTTTCTTTTGTACTCCAGGACATGCAGAGGACAGAATAGTACAGAGCAGTAAGTTCAGCGCTATATGCAATCAGACAGACAGACAACAACAACAACAACATTTTTATTTATATAGCACATATTCATACAAACAGTAGCTCAAAGTGCTTTACATAATAAAGAATAGCAAAATAAAAAACACAATAAGAAAACAAAATAAATCAGCATTAATTAACATCGAATAAGAGTAAAGGTTCAATGGCCAGGGGGGACAGAAAAAACAAAAAAAAAACTCCAGACGGCTGGAGAAAAAAAAATAAAATCTGTAGGGATTCCAGACCATGAGACCGCCCAGTCCCCTCTGGGCATTCTACCTAACATAAATGCAACAGTCCTCTTTGGATTTAGGGTTCTCACGGAAAGGCTTGATGATGATGGTCACGTAGAATTCTGCCTTTTAGTCCATCCATCATTGTTGGAGCATCATGAAGCTTTGAGTAGGTGGAGGTGGCGCAGGCCACCACCACAAAGAAACCGGAAAAAGAAACAGAAAAGAGAGTAGGGGTCAGTACGGATTTTAGAGCTACCCTGAATAGTTATTATGAGGAAATTGAACATACAGAGTATCAGGATTAAGTTAAATTAAGTTAAATTGAAGTTATAGAAAGGCCATGTTAAAGTAATATGTTTTCAGCAGTGTTTTAAA
>JANRMT010062842.1:11693109-11731481 GCA_026402145.1 Polypterus bichir lapradei | reverse complement strand
CCGCCTCACCACTTCTTTTAAGTTTTGTTCTTGGAATTCTAAGGAGACACTCATTTGAGGATCTGAGGTTACGATTTGGAATATAAGGTGTCAGACACTCCGATATATAAGAAGGGGCGAGATTATTTAAGGCTTTATAAACCATAAGCAGAATTTTAAAGTCAATCCTGAATGACACAGGTAACCAGTGTAGTGACATCAGAACTGGAGAAATGTGTTCGGATTTTCTTTTCCTAGTTAGGATTCTAGCAGCTGCATTCTGCACTAGTTGCAAACGATTTATGTCTTTCTTGGGTAGTCCTGAGAGGAGTGTGTTACAGTAATCTAGTCGACTGAAAACAAACGCGTGAACTAATTTCTCAGCATCTTTCAGTGATATAAGAGGTCTAACTTTACTTATGTTTCTTAAGTGAAAAAATGCTGTCCTAGTGATCTGATTAATATGCGATTTAAAATTCAGATTACAGTCAACAATTACCCCTAAGCTTTTTACCTCCGTCTTGACTTTTAATCCTAATGTATCCAGTTTACTTCTAATAGCCTCATTGTATCCATTATTGCCTATCACTAAGATTTCAGTTTTCTCTTTATTTAACTTGAGAAAGTTACTATTCATCCATTCTGAGATACAAGTCAGACATTGTGTTAGTGAATCAATAGAATCGGGGTCATCAGGTGCTACTGATAAATACAGCTGTGTGTCATCAGCATAGCTGTGGAGGCTCACGTTGTGCCCTGAGATAATCTGACCTAACGGAAGCATGTAGATTGAACAGGCAGAGAAGGCACTAGATATATAAATAAACAGGGAAGTCATTGTACTGTATAATAGATATATAAAAAACAGCTAAGGGGATAAATATATAGATAGGTAGGAAGGAAAGGCACTATATCATAGGCAGACTGGGAAGCTCCTATATAATAAAATTACTGTTATTACTATATAGATAGACAGGGAGTTCCGGCAGGCAGAACAGCGAAGGTTAAAAATTAATAAATTTTCTCCCTAGCGGGGATTCAAACTGGGATCTCTTGAGGTACAGCAAGTCTGCTGCACTCTAAGTGATGAAATCTTACCAGTACACCACAGAAGCTGTTGTAAAAGTCTTGGACCTTTTATGAAAGTGTATTTGCTCTTTGGCTGTAAGGCTTCACATATTTTATAGTTTATGTCTACATTTTGTGACATTTATTACTAAAATATGAAAAAGTTTCTGTTTTAACATTGTGTTTACACAGCTTACTGTAGAAACGGAACACACATGAAATGCGTGTGTTCCAAATAACAATCTATTATTTCCACTCTAAAACTCCTTTTTCAGGCATGAGCTCGGAGAAGTTCGTGCACGTTCTGAGTCGGTGGGGGGATGGAATAGCCGGCTGCTTGCAGTTTGTTTTTATCGGCACATTTACAGGACAAAGGAGGCTGGCGGAGAGGTGAGAGCGGTTTTAAGAAGCGATTTAAGGTGGGACAGATCTATGAGTTTTTTCGTAGGCTCTGGTAATTCTAGTGTTAAAGCATAAATAGGGATCACTTCACTGACATGTGAGCAAGGCACGGTACAACTGTGAGACACGCAGCACTCGCCGGCTACAACGTAACAATAATAATTTCCGGAAAGTGCTATTATGTTGTCATTTATTTTACCCGCTGTCTTTCTTTCATTCATATGTTACGTAGGCACGTACCTTTTATCTTCGGCAATCTCATTTTCTAACCAGGCCTCAGGAGCTAACCAGCGTAACACTGTCCACCACCCCTTTCGTTATTCCGGCACATTGTTGACATCCGTGAGTAACAACAACGTACTAAACTGGAAGGTGGTCTACGCATGCGTGGAATTCGTGGACAAACAAAGATCAAGATCTAAATGAAGATCTCTTTAGTTAATTTAAAGCACAACAATTTGTTTAGTTTGAATGTCCGTGTTTTGAGGTGTGACTGGAGTACTACAGTCTTCAGTAGTATAAGCCTGGAGGAGATTCTTAATGCAATGCCTATGTTTTAGCTATCTCTCTACTGCCATCTAGTGCTTCTTCTTCTAATTCATTCGCGGACAAACAAAGATCAAGATCCAAATGAAGATTATAGAGATGTGTTTCATCCATACAATTACATTTCATATTTGCAAATATGAATGCTTCCTTGGATAGTCTGGTTTTGACATGTTCCCTACAGTTTCAATATATAAATAATTGAAACGGTTGCCTCAAAGCTTCAGGGACCTTCAGCTTGATCGCTAAATGTGAGAGGTTTCTCAGCTGGATACTTTATTTGGTTTTTATTGTACCTCACTGTGTGTGCTTGCCTGCTGCCTCTGGTATTTGCTGTGGTATTAGCACATTGAATGTACTTTGTTACCATACATACACAAGTGGTCCACTGTGCAACGTTTTTGACGTTCCATTAATCATTAATGGTTGATGTACACCAAATGAGTTGTCAGTTTTTTCCCAGTCCTTTCATGTACTGTTAGATACCATCTTCATGATGTTCTTTGCTGTGTTTTTCAGAAGTAGTGTATAGTGTTGTGTTGTATCTCCTCTTGCTTGTCCTCCTGGTTAAGGGTCAGTCTAACTATGAAGTACAAAAGATCTCTGCCGCATTATTGTGCAGAGGATAAATATTTTGCTACCACTGGAGACCAACATACTTCAACACTCTTATTGCACCTTCACTTTAAAAAAATCACACAGGTTGAATGAGCACATCCAGAGGCTTTGTCATGGAATAGGGACTCTTTGAGGTTTCACAGCTGGTAGCACTTTCTATCTGCTTTATTTGTTTAAATACTCAAGGTAAGCTTCCCAGATTTGCTTGTTGCCTTCTGCTGTAACGTCACCACAGCGATTGACAGGATTGTGCTTACTAGGCAGGTCTTTAAGCATGTATTGGAACTCTGCAGTAATCCTGGTTTAAAAGATGCTGATCTGCAGCATGTAAGTTGTCAGTTTTTCATGATCGTTTTTGGAAATGTTATTTCTTTCTTTTTTTTGTAATATTGCTATGATTACCAGAATTATTTCCTGTTTGTACCTCCTACTTGTCTGTTCCTTACAATTTACTACACATGCCTTTATTTTTCACAGCTTCCATTATTGTCTGTGAGCAATAGGACTGTCTCTAGTTTTGTACAGCTGGATGTGCCCTTGCAGGTCTTTTCTTTGGGCTACAGTTATCTTTTCCCTGGTGAGCATTTAAATCAGGGCTTGTTTGGATATCACTATCTACAGTATGTCACTACAAACAAGAGTGTCCACCATGGGGCGCACCCGTTCCCAAAACCCAACACAAGCAGACACAGGCACAAGTCTTTGCAACACACACTTTTATTTGGCTGTGGGAAACACTTTCAATTGTTTCCCACCTGCAATGCGCAGTACAAAAACACCGATCAGCACAGATAATAAATACACACAACTCTTCTTTCTTTCTTTCTTTCTTCACTCCTCCTCTGGCAAGCGTCGTCTTCTCCTTCCTGACTCTGGCTCCCTTTATGCTGGACCTGGGAGTACCCCAGGTGGCTCATTAACGAGTTCCGGATGTACTCCTAATTGAGGCACAAGCCCAACAAAGTAGGTCTCTGATGCTCCCCCAGGTGGCTCCCATGGAACCCAATATGAATGTGCAAACTCCAACTACAATGGAGCTCTGTTGTAACCTGAGGAACTGCTGCCACTCAGTTGCTGCCATCTAGTGCTCTGGGGGAGACAGTGCCCTGTGCGCTGCTCTCACGGTCCGGTCCATCCATTAAGGAAAGGCCCCAGCTACCCGTCACACAAATAAGGTGCAGTAGAACACCTCTATGTACTCGAGGATCCCAAAGATATACATCTTAAGTTAGCTGGCAACTTTGAATTGCAATGTGAGTTTGTACATGAGTGCCCCCTCTGAAATAGACAGGTAATCCCATCATGGGCTTGTTACTGTCTTGTGCCTTATAGCTCTAGGATATGCCATGGTTTCCTGCAAGTTAGTAATGGATGAAGGAGAGGATTCAGAAAATGAAGAGAAGGACCTGAGTTTTATTGATCACAGCCAGTGTAGTTGCATATACTGTATAAGTTTGAGTATATTCATAAATGGGTTAATGCCAGGACAAAATTCACATTTAATCTAATTTCTTCTATTTTCCCCTAAGTAAGGATTCTTGTTTCTGAATAATGTGTAGGTGGAAACAATAATCTACATGTTGTGCATAAATGTTTGAAACATTTCAAGTAAATATTTCAGTATTTATAAAACATTATCACATTGAATGACATACTGTATAGGCTACTGTTAAGATATATTGCATAAGGAACTGTTGTTTGACCTAGAGAGAAAATGGTGGCTGATGTCATTAAACACATACACCTACATAAAACTGAATAATTAGAAAATGGCAGCAAGCTGTTATTTGTCATAAACCTAAAATCAAAAAGATGTTGCATGAATATGCTATTATTTTCTCAGATTTTTTTAAATACCCTAGTCTGTTTTTATTTGAAATGAGTAGTTGCACAAGGTTTTCTACATTTCATTTAAAAGTAAATGGATTATGTCTTTCGACATGTGTTATGAGAAAAATCACAGATTTCAAAAAGTTAATTCTCACCAGATTCACAGCTATAACTAAAATCTAAAACACTTTGCATTTATGATGTCAACATCACCCATCCTATACCTCTTTGTTTCTTTCTCTCAAAATAGCACACAGACACTGATTTACATTACAATCTACTATTGCTACTATTAGGAGACTTAACAAACAATTGTAAACATCTTTATAAATGGTAGTTTTATTTAATGCTACTTTGTGCTTTCTTTTTAAATCTTTATTGCAAGGGTACTATTGAAAAAACTCATAGATATCAGCCTAATCTCTTTATAACTTTACACAATTATTTTGCCAACATTAGTTATACAGCAAACAAGTCAATGGTTGCAATCTTAGATGTCTGAATTAATCTATTGTGAAAATAGACGCAGTATAGCGGCCGACCTGGCACAGACTCACTCCAAAGGTACATGTAAAATGACAAGACTTTTATTTTCTTCACCTGTGGGGCACGTTTTCCCCGTGAACCTCACAGGCAATACACAGTCCCAAAAGCACTTAACTCAATTCATCACAACACTCCTGTTTGGCACCACAACACTCCCGTTTGGCACCACCACTCCTCCCTGGCAACCTCATCCTCTTCCTCCTGATTCTGGCCCTGAGTGGTGGTTGCCGGCCCTTTTTATAGTACACCCGGAAGTGCTCCATGTGCTTGATCACCTACTTCTGATTGCACTTCCGGGCGGGGCTGCAGAGTTGTCCAGGCCGACTCAGGGACCCATGCAGCACCCCCTGGCGGCCACCCCAGATCCCAACAGGGCTGTGGAGAACTCCATCTCCCATGGAGCCCTGCAGGAAACTGAGGCACCATCCTCAGCCAGGGAGGCTGCCACCAAGCGTCCCGGGGAAGGTATTGAGCAGTCCATGATTTCTCCCCCGGAACATGTGTAGAAGGGGCATCCCGGCTGGGAATGTGACTCGGCTGTCCGCCACACTATTCATACCCAATATGGACAGTATATATCTGTACACTTATTCATACCCAGTATGGACAGTATGTATCTGTACACTGCACAGTTTATTATATTTTAATGCATCATTTTTAAATTTGCAGATTTTTTTAACTTGATTTAAATGTAATAGTATACCTATTAATATGCTTTTGTAGATGTCTGTCACCAGCACTCAGGAAGAGATCAAGGCAAAATGACATATTTGTAAAAGCCATAAAGAAATATAATAGAAAAAATGTCTAGATATAACAGCTGAGAAGCAATCGTGTACAGTATAGAGAGAGTATAAAATGGTTTATTCTGATCATATAGTATTTATTTTCTAACAGAAGCCTTATGTCTCCAAGGCTGTTACATTCCCCATTATACTAGCACCTTTTTATTGCCTTTTTGCTAATTGATTTGTTGACTTTTTCCACAATTGTACATTATAGGCTTGTTTTTACTGCTGAATACATCCAAGCAAGTCTTGGGTCCAGTTGTTTTAAAGCTGACTGAAAACTTGCTTTGCACATATAAATTATATATTCAAGTAGAATGCAGACAAACATGCACTTCACACAACAGGGCTATGTAGGTAATATAATTTTTGATTGAAATGTTACTATTGCATGTCCAATATCATGTTCATGTTTTTCAGCAAAGTTACAAGTCTTAAATTCCTTTTTTGTACCTTCTAGCTTTAATATTCTTTGATTTAAAAATAATCACAAGATTGCTAGATTTAATTTAGATTTGATTTAATGTACAATTATCAATTGTTTCTTTGAACTTGTGCCTGGTTCCACAGAGATGTCAGGATCTATAGATCTCTGAGAGCATAATAGGACTTTGTGATTTTTGCCATGTTTGGATTCCTTAATATTAATTTTGTCAATGTTTGTTGATAATGTCAATTGTGAGAATTTTGAAGACACAACACCATCTGAGGTAAGGGTTGCAGGCTGCAGATGTTTGATATCAGTGAAATAAAATGTTAACAAATTTAAAGCTAAGGAACTACAGGTTTTGTTATTTCTGCCTTCCCTCATCTACAGTTGTTTACATTTGAACCTTGCCCATGTACTTGTGTCTGTTTTTGGTTTACATTGCCAACTTATGTTAACTGGATATCTTACATAAGAAAATGTACTTGAATGGAAAAGCATGCTTATTGGTTGTAACATAGACCACATACTGTATATACTTGCGTTTAAGTTCTCCCGCGGATAAGTCTGGGTTCGAGTTTACCATATAATTTACGGTATTTTATAATGTTGGTTGTAAAAGTCAAATGTAGTAAATTCACGCTATGGATCTAAGAGATTATGATATGCTAACGCCCACCTGAGAGAGTAACCACGGAGCACACTGACTTTTATTTCTATGCATGGTGCCTACGTGACCACACGGTAATACCCAAATTATTCCAAAGCGACGTTTGCACTGTTTTGTGTTTTTTGTATCTCACACCCTCATACACCTTTATCGTAACAGCATCCCACGATCTACGATGGAGCGTTTGATCAGAAGAAAATATGAAGCTGGTTTTAAACTAAAAGTCATTGAAGTGGTGAAATAAATTGGTAACTGCGCTGCTGCAACAAAATTTGATGTGTCTGAGAAGTGTCATATTTTTGAACAGGTGTAAGTTGGGGTCTGATTTTATGATCGATTTTTTGGGTTTTAAGACCTGACTTATACGCGAGTATATACGGTAATTAAAAAAACAAAATTAATAAGGTTTTCCTATCTGCCTGTTCCTAACTCAGTTTTTCTTGTTTTTTGTTTTACTTTCACTAAACATAAAGTACTATTATAAAATGCACAAAGATGGTAAATTGTTACCTGCTCTTCCCATGTGACTGAATTCTCTATCAGTGATAGCACCACGTGTGCAGATAGTTGGATTGTATGTGTCATTCAGAGTGTGAATGGAGAGGGCAGAAGTTTGCACAGCATTTTATGCAGCTTTGCTGTAGGCACTAGACAAGTCAGAATGAGTATGTTGGAAACAATTGTTTTTCTAGACTTGGCACTGTGGAATAGTGGATCCACAGCTAAACAGCTCAGGGCCTGTTTTGAAATAAATAAATATTTGAATAGCTGACTTGATCTCTGTGGGTGTGGGTGTGCATGCTCACTTGTCTGCAGGATTTTAGTAGGGTGATTGAAACAGAAACCCTGCACGTGAGGTTGTGGTCTGTCTTGATTGCTTCATTGGCTTTCTGTGGTTCACGACTGAGGTGCTGCACCAAGCGGAGGCATATAAGAGGGAGTCAGTAGAACAGAAAGAGAATGAAAGAATGAAGAGACGAAAACAAAAGAGAACAGAGGTTAACAGATGGAGAAAGAAAGGCAAGAACGAGTTCACAAGTGAGTACATGTAAAAGCGAAGCAGTTGGACAGAAATGGAGCCCTGGGATTGGAGCTTGCAGCCACCACTGAAGAGGGGACTGAAGGTTGCTCCTGCTAAGAGGCCAGGGAGCAGGAGCAACCACAATACTCTGGAGGACTCCCCCACAAGGCCGGAGATGGCAAAGGGAGTCAAAGGATTTTTTTTAACCTCATTTTTTTTAAAATGATTATTTAGTGGATGGATTTTGTTTTTAACCTCCACTGAACACTCAGTTCATTTGGATTATTTATTTATTTGTTTATTGACATGGATGGAGCACTGAACGTTTGGATACTGTTTGATTGCTGGATTTTAAATAAAAACACTGTTCAACTTTTTGCACCTACCCTTTGCTATGTGTATGTGTCCTCATTTGCCCAGTTCATCTTGGTAACATTATTGAATGTGGAGGGTTCAAGAGGCTCCCAGGCACAACAGGAGCATGGAGCCAACTCGCACAATCACAGGCCACGCAGAACAATTATTTTTGTTAATGTTAATTATTTTTTCTCTATAGATTTTGGATTTAATTTTGTTATTTTCTTCTATCATGGATTAAATGCTCTATAATAGTCCGTGAACCTCAGTCCATATAAATAATACTATAAAAATCCAGATTGTTACAAATTAGAAGGTGGAATCAGAGAGGGATGTTCATTATCACCAATGTTTTTTGCTATCAAATCTGTTACTATCCAGAGGTACTGTAAAAGGGATCATAATGGAAAATCTCTTTATATTTATGGTATGGTGCTCTATATGTGAGACTCATGCTCATGTTTACCGGTAGTAAGAAATACAAAATTTTTCTGTCACAAAGTGTCTGGATTCAAAATTAATTTGAATGAGACTATTCATTTTACATGCAATTCTTTTGCACGTTAGACCAAGCTGAATTACTTTTTACTTTTTTCTGATTTCAACAGAAGAGTTTAAATACCTTGGAATTATTATTACAAGAAAATGAAATGATCTCTTTAAGCATAATTTCAGTAATACTATATAAAATAATAAACAAGTTGTTCATAAATGGCCCTCCCTGAAAACTGTCAAAATGAATAACCAGCCACAGTTCCTGTATCTTTTCCAGAGCATCCCTAAATATATCAACAAATCCTTCCTTAGGAAAGTTAGACTCAGCTGTAATGTCACTCATCTGGCATTCAAAACAGCCGCATCATCAAAAAGGCATCTCTACTGAGATCTAATGCTGAAGGCAACATGGTACTGCCTAACTTGCAGTTCTGTTACTGGGCTGCAAATATTCATACACTAAAACACTGGAAAATGACAGAAGTCCACTGAAGCCACACCTGCTTGGTTATCATTTTCTACAGTCTTGTGATGGTCATTGTAATTTTCTAGGCTTGCCAAATTAAAAAGTTAATTAAAAAGGCAAGCTCAGTTAAGGGACACACTCTTGACCTGCTGGAGGTAACAGCAGAAAGAAGAATGAAGATCAGACTGACAACCATTATAAGCAATACTGCACTCTTATAATTTGGCTTTTTTTTGTAGCTACAGGGAATCTGATCTTTATCTAAACAGTCAGCATGGGCTAGGATGCCTGTAGCTGTTGACATTTTGTGAGTTTATGCATAGACAAATTAAAGCTCTTCAGATCTCTCCTTCAATGCTTTAGTGCTAAGAATAATTCAAGGTATTACAAAGAAGAAAACCTAGACTTAAGGGTGTCTTTTTCTACAAAAAACAATGGACAAGGGAACATATTATTCAAGCAACAAGTTCTTAGTTGTGTTTGATGGCTTGTCGTTTGTTATGTACCTATTAATAAAACAAGCATTAGAATTGCAAGCATAATTGTCAAGTAGTATTTCTGTAGCTTCTATTTCATTCTGACATTCAGCACCTACGGATGGCTCTGTTGGACTACAGTCTTAATGATTAATGCAATATTATGCTTTGTAAAACTGAATTTCTGCAGAATTTGACGTCATTTCTAAAACAATGCTCATGTCCAACCAGACTCATATTTCTATTTATTATGAAATATGGTGCACAAAGGGCAATAAACACTGTGACAAACTAACCATGCAAATTTTGATTTCATATTTTCTTGTATATGAATACCCTTGTGCCCTCCAGCCTGATGCAAAAGCTCAGAGACTTTGATCTGAGCAGTGTCATTTGTGGCAGGGTGTCTGACGTCCTGACAAATAAACACCAGTCAGTAAAGATTGGCAGAAATAACTCCTTCATGCTGTTCATCAACATTATGGTCCTGCAAGGCTGCTGCCTCAGGTCAGCGCTATACATGGACCTACAGCTGTGTAGCAATGCACGAGAACAACAGCATCATTAAGTTAACAGACGACCCCACTGTGATTATCCTCATCAGTGAGAATAATGAGGCTGCCTACAGGAGAAAGGTAAAAGACCCAACTTCATGAAGAACTAAGGCAGTCAAGCTCCACTTCACATCAATAGCTCCCTTCTTCAGACAGTTAGCAGGTTCAGGCTTCTTGGAGTCCAGATCTTTTATAGTCAGTCAATGCCACTGCATATTCAAAATGCCTCAGCAACTGCTCTTTTTCCAGAGGAGGTTAAAGAGTTTTGAGGTGGGAACAAAACACTTGTACACTTTTATCACTACACTATTAAAATTATCCTTTCTAGAGACATTGTAGTGAAGCTTGGTAACCTGACATGCCATGATTGCAAACTCCTCCAAACAATTGTCTGTACAGATTCTAAAATCACTGGGGCTAACTTTCCATCGCTCCATACCATCTACTCAACCAGATGTCAGAGGAGAGCTGAATCCATCATTAATGATAACAGCCGTCCAACTTATTCCCTGTTTTCACTTCTACATTCTGGAAAGCACCATCAGAGCCTCACCACTCACTCCATCCGCTACATGAACAGCTTCTTCCCCAGACCATAAGATGACTAAACTCCCAGTAACCTGATCTTACCTACCCTGCACTGTGTACTGTGCTCACCTGCTGGTTTATGTGTAATTGTACTGTATGTTACTCTGTTAACTCATTATGTATTTATCCTCTGCTACTAATGTTTATTTACCATATTTATTCTCTTGCATTGCATGTGACAATAAAGATCTGTACTCTCTAATATGCTGTACAAGTCTATCTTCACAAATTAAAAAAACAAAAAAAAACTTGATGTTTTGTAGTCTGCATTAGTATTATAGTTCTATAACTTATAAAGTTGTAATTAGACATATATAAATGAAAGACCTATGTGTGAATAGAGCATGCATACTCTTTAAAATTTTTTCTGTGCATGCCTTTACCTCACATCTCATTATGAAACACCTGTGTGCAGCAAATACCACCACATAACAACTACGTCATGCTAATGACACAGATGAAGAGACACCATGATGAAACAAAGTGAAACACCTTAGCAACATATGACAAGGTAAAAACATTGTCTATCTGGAGGTATTTTCTCAAGACAAAGATTTGATAAGACTCATATGCTAGCGATACAGCTAAGATATGGTATCACCAGTGTCTTCTTACGAAAGCCAGTGGAGCAGCAAGCAAAGGTGGTTCTACATCTTCTGCACTGAGTAATTCTTAACAGTTAGCTGATGCCACTCCAAGCCCACAAATATAATAACACTGCTACAGAGTCATCTGTTTTTTGTCCCGAAGACCACATGCAGCTAGTACTTTAATTTTTTAAGAAATGCTTTAAAAAGTATGCATGTGCAGAGGTAGATTTTTACTTTCATGTATACGTAGTATAGAGAAAGTATAGGAATAATGAAAAAATTCGACCCAAGATTTTGATGAATCTTGATGTTTTAGACCTTCCCGAGTCAGAAAATACTTCTTTTGAAATTATGTTTGTCTGTGCGTCTGTGTGTAAACACAATAAGTCGAAAACACTTTGACCTAGGTCAATCAGATTTTGTACACCTGCTTTATATTAAAAATATGGAATCCTATCAACTTTTGGGCCACTTCCGGCAACTGGAAATGGTACTTTACCTGAATACTGTTGTGAATTTTCAAGCAAACTATGGTTATAATTGGAGATAGATGATTCAAATTTTGTCTAGATATTTATAATGATAAAAAGCAAACAGATATGAAATTTGAGAAAAATTACTCAACCAGAAGCAGTATTTTATTTAAACAACCATCCAAATTTTTATTGCAACAAATATTATATAATACTAACAATTTATCTGTGTTTTTAGGTGACTATAACTCTTCTTACTTTGCATGTAATCTAGATAATGCATATGTAATCATGAAAAAATTACACCACCATTTTCGACCTCCCTAACTGTAAAAATATTATTTTAATATTAAGTTTGATCATAAATAGATATAAATGATTGTGTTTCGATATTATCAATTATTTATGATGAGAAACATATGATATTTGAGAAATACTGCGCAACTGGAAGTGGTTCTGATGACCTTTTCTTCTATCTCAGTATAAGAGAAAGTCAAGGTAGAACATTTCCATTTTTTTAGACCAAAAATGCTATTGATATTTGGGCAGCAAACATGACTGATTAACAATGCTACACTGTACTGATATTGCCAGTATTCAATTTTCCTAGAACAAATCTAAATGAAAAGAAAACGATTAAGTGTATGATGTTTTCACATAAACATGTTTTAATTTAACATTTAAACAGGTTAAATAAGATGTTCTTTTAAAATCTTTTTAATGAGCACAAAGCAGACTGATTTTTGTCACTCTGTCTTAAGTTTATACTGAAGGAGCTGTGAGTACAACCATACAATTGTTAAACTAATGCTTACAAAAACAATAATACAACCTATATGTACTTAAATATGTAGATTAAACTTCACCGAGAATAAAGTTGTTATATTATGCACTGTCCTCTGACAATAATATGATGTAAGAACTTTTTATAGGGGATTACTGAATGAATAAGTAAATCAGTGCACACATCTATAAACAGAGAGATGTGTATTCATTAAATTAATTAAATTGAAATATGTTTATATGCATATATATGTATAATATTTTGTGAAAAGATCAGACTTGATGCACTCATAAAGGTTTGGGACAGCCACCCGTGTATTGTCCCTGGCTGCAATGGAGTCCAAAAACGAACTGAATTGAGTTTTTAAAGATGGCGGTTTTAAATGTAAACACCGGAAGTGACGTAGGGGAACCGGAAGTGACCTTCTTCTGATGTTACACCTGAAAGTGATGTTGTCCTAGGCGCCGGAATCGGAAGTGATGTCTTCAGGGATGAGTCAGACAGGTTTTCCTGCGGCTGGTATGCAGAGACAACAGAAGAAGGTTTAGTGCGCCCCGCCACCCCCTGGCCTAGCGTGGAATTACTCTCACTTGGTCCATACAATGTCCTCCTATTTGCATGTGCGTGACAATGTATATTTAATGTACATCATTATTGTTATACAATCAGTGCTGTGCTTACTATAGGCTTACTCAGCTTTAGTTATTTATTTTTGCTTTTTTAAGCTTTCAAATGCTTTACCAGTTTGATTTTCAAATATTATGATTGCTGAATGAACAGAGTACATGTTTATTAAACTTGGTGATCTACTGGAATGTTTAAATTTGCATATTTTCCAGGCTTCTACTTGTCATGAAACTGACAATAACCTCACATTAATTGAATCTGAAGCTAAACCCAAACAGCAAGGAGAAGAATAAGCTAAAACAGCAAGTTAGAAAACAAAATGATTGATTGTGGCAAAAGAAGTAGCCTTTGAATGAATTTTAACATTATCAACATATGGCATCAATGATAAATCATAATATTGGATAGTTTTATGGACATTTATAAACAGCACTTGTCCAGGGTGTATAGACCCACTTTAAGCCCTGCTGCTGCAGGCTCTTTTGACAGAAAAGAATTTCAGTAACTTTTTTGGAGAAAGAGCTACCGGTCTGAAAATATGCTGTTCAGCTGACAACACCTGTTGGCGTTCATTTATTAAAAAATACATCTTATGAAGCAATCTCTGCAATTTATGGAGTCTGGTCAGTATACCTTAGAAAGCAAAACCTCTGTTCATTCAAAAGCTGACAAAACAGACACTGGAAGAAATATGAGTGTAACCCTTCCACACACTTATAGTAAGGCTGTGCAGCAGCCATTTTAGCAGAGGCAAAAACAATGGGGAATCACAGAAAAACATGGAATGCAGCATTTTAACAGGAAAATTCTGAAGTTCAAGTATAGCAGTAAGTAAATGAATAACTGTATGCATCCTCTGTAAAAATCTGCCTTATCATCAACCTCGGTAATTATGAATGTAGGTAAAGATTAAAGTTTTAAACCACATGGATTTGCTTAGCACATACATTGTTAAGACTTAATTCATTACTGTCACTGTCAAGAGGAGTGGCCTTTCAAAGTGGTAAGTTTCATACTAGAAAAATAACCAAATAAACATGGTTTGCTTGGAAAAGTTTCAGAATCATAATTGGTTCAACTGATCCATAAGATATGTAGAGGCCCAATATACTGTATTGGCACACTATATTATCAGTCGGGTCCTAATTAGGACAAACAAACAGTAACGCAGAGCACTTTCAAACTGATTAACATACACACATCTTGATATATACCTGTATATATATATATATATATATATATATATATATATATATATATATATATATATATATATGAGAAAAGGAAAACAAAAACTCAAGGCAGCAACATTCCTAGAGAAAACAAACATCTGGAGGCTCATTGTTGGATATAAAAGAAATATACAAGAAATTTATAGAAAAAAACAGACACAGTCACAGGTCTGGATACACAGGCCAAATGAAATCCCCCACACATTCTGCATTCTTACATAAGTTTCTCTTCTAATAAAGATCCTAGTATTGCTGATGTCATTCCCATGGGGAGGTGTAACGGTTTGGAAGTATAATAGTGAAATAGAGTGCAACAGCAGGATAGCAAGAAGCTGAGAAGGGTCAGTAAAAGTTTAGAAGTATTGTCCTGATTATATTTTGTGACAGTGATTAAAAAATCAAGGATGACTAATAAAGTGAGATGCAATAAGAACTACCAATTGGCAGCACTCAACAAGGGTATGGTAGAGTAAAATAATGAATCTTCTGCCTGAATGAAAATGCTCAAGACTGGCTGGGTATTTCTTACACAAGTGGACAGATTATTGCACAGCCCTGTAGCTAACATCTTGATGTGCTCCTGCTCCTTTTTTCAATCTTGAAATTTTTAATATACCAGTATCCTTAAATTGTAAAGCATGATCCAGTTTGTAGGTAATGGTACGTTCAAATAAGTAAGAGGGCCTAGATTATTTAAGGCTTTATATATGAGTACAATATAAAGTTAGGGATAGGGATTAAAGATAGGGTGAGAAGCTCAGTCATCCGGGAGGGGCTCAGAGTAGAGCCGCTGCTCCTCCACATCGAGAGGAGTCAGATGAGGTGGCTCAGGCATCTGATCAGGATGCCTCCTGGACGCCTCCCTGGTGAGGTGTTCTGGGCACATTCAACCGGGAGAAGGCCCCGGGGAAGACCCAGGACACGCTGGAGGGAGTATGTCTCCTGGCTGGCCTGGGAACGCCTCAGGATTCCCCTGGAAGAAAAAGTGAAAAAGTGGCTGGGGAGAGGGAAGTCTGGGCATTTCTGCTCAAGCTACTGCCCCCGCGACCTGACCTCAGATAAGCGGAAGAGGATGGATGGATGGATGGATGGATACAATATAAAGTCCTAAACTTAACTGGAAACCTGTGTAGCAACTTAAGAACTGGAGTTTAATGTCATTGTACTTTAAAGTTCTAGAAATGATTCTTTCAGCAGCATTTTTAAATTAATCGAAAAGATGCAAAGAGAACTATTTGAATAGCCAATAAATAACGCACTGCAGTAGCCAATTCTACTTGAAATAAATGAGTGTATTTAATTTTTCAGTATCATCTATATTTATAAACCATGTTAATTTCTCTTTTTTTAGATGGATATAGTGTTGTGATGTGTGATTTAAAAGACAGACTGCGCCAAAGATAATGCCTGGGTGACATGCTGATTCAGTAAAACAGGCAGATATTATCCCCCCACTTTTTTACCTCACTGACACAATTAATTAAGGACATCTATAAGAAAAATGCCATTTGGTCTGAAAGAAGCGTATAGCACTAAGCATTTGAGTGGAAAATAATGTTATAGATATAACGTGAAGCATATAACATGAAAACAGAAAATGTCATAGTTCTGAGCCTTGCTCAGGGTCTAACATCAGAATATAATGATGGAGTACTATTATCACATTTCTGTACATACTGAAACTGACTGCCAGAAAGAGTCATCATTATTCCTTTAAATTTACAGAGGACATGGCAAGGAGTCTAACAGAGAACTGAGGAAGACAACACCACACAATGGACATAAAGCACTATGTGGTGAAGACAAAGAGTGAATTCAACCATAATCAAAGTTTGTCATTTATCCCCAAAGTCAAAAAAACACAGCACTGTATCAGATACCATCCTTAAAGGCTTGGTATTATAAAAAACTGTTTCTTTATGCCAAGATTACTTAGAACTCCAAGTAGCTAGTAAACAGCCAACTAAAGACCCACTTTCTTATGTTGGATGCTATAGCATGACATCTTTGTGATTAAACAAGTCAAGTAACATAGCTTTCAAATGCTTTTAACAATGTGACAATCCACACCATATAGCCAGGGTTTGACAGATGTTAGTTTCCCAAGGTACTCTGATGTTCATTGTTTTTAACCTCTTCTCTGCTGCACGTGTGCCGTGGTCATTTAGGTGATTCATCAACTGACCTTATAAAGCTAAATTAAGTGTGGTGTGGTCATCAGTTCCCCAAGGGGCTAAAAATCCTTAGCTTCTCCCCAAAAGCACCATTTGTCTTTTATTTCCTCTGAAGATGGCCATC
Organism: Polypterus bichir lapradei; assembly: GCA_026402145.1. Classification (NCBI taxonomy): domain Eukaryota; kingdom Metazoa; phylum Chordata; class Cladistia; order Polypteriformes; family Polypteridae; genus Polypterus; species Polypterus bichir. The sequence goes on along the minus strand of JANRMT010062842.1, from coordinate 11,714,646 downwards.
TTCACCTTTTGGAGCTGATAAAACAAACATAACCATCAGAAGAGACTGTATATGTAACTTTTAGCACTGTCAGTTTGTTGCTTACTTCATCTGAGCAACCAGTTTAACTCATTTTCAAAGACATTACATGCAGACATTTATAACAAATAGAGAAGAGAGAGGAGATATGTTGATAAACACCAGGAAAGCATCTGAGGTTGTCTGCTGAATGTTAAACTGATGTTTGGGAAAAGTCCAGAAATGAGGGGTTTCACCCCTGGACCCAGGCCTGATCCTGGTATTGCAGAGCGTCCAGGAGTAGGTCAAAATAAAGATATCCCCACACTCCATTAACAATAGAAAAGACAGATAGATAGATACATACATACCTATATCCTTGCCTGTGCCAGCCAATCAAAGATTACTTTAAGTCACTCCCAGCGCCAGCCAATCACAGATCACTCCCTGCCAACTCCATCCAATCACAGATCACTTTGAATCAATGTCTGAGCTGGCCAATCACAGATCACTTCAACTACTTTATGCAAATGGAGACCTTTTGTGAATTTTTATGACATATTTTTTTCTCCTGTCTCTTCGTTTTTTTCCTTCTTCTTCTTTCAGCCACCCTTCCTGGGTTTCCAGTCTGCCTGCTGTTTTTTCTTCACAATAAGTACCACCGACCTGGACAATTCCCATTCGTGAGAAGCCTCTTTCCACAAGTTACCCCTTCCTAATCCAGGGATATCTACCCAACCTTGCTTCTTGGTGTTAAGTGAGTTGCAGTTTTGTTTAGGGCCTTGTTCCTGTCAGTTTGATATTTGATAGACTTCCTCATTTGAGGTTGTCTGCTGAATGTTAAATAGATGTTTGGGAAAAGTGGTCCAGAAATGAGGGGTTTCACCCCCTCGATCCAGGCCTGATCCTGGTATTGCAGAGCATCCAGGAGTAGTTCAAAATAAAGATATCCCCACACTCAATTAACAATAGAAAGGATAGATAGATACATACATACCTATATCCCTGCCTGTGCCAGCCAATCAATGATTACTTTAAGTCACTCCCAGCGCTGTCCAATCACAGATCACTTTGAATCAATACCTGAGCTGGCCAATCACAGATCACTTCAACTATTTTATGCAAATAGAGACCTTTTGTGAATTTTTATGACACATTTTTTTCTCCTGTCTCTTTGTTTTTTCCTTCTTCTTCTTTCAAAAACCTTTCCTGGGTTTCCAGTCTGCCTGCTGTTTTTTTCTTCACTATAAGTACCACCGACTTGGACAAGTCCCATTCTTGAGAAGCGTCTTTCCACAAGTTACCCCTCCCTTGTCCGGTGATATCTACCCAACCTTACTTCTTGGTGTTGACTGAGATACAGTTCATAGCAGGAAAGAAAAACATATTAGCAAGAGACCCTACAGTATATCAGTGATGCATTTCTGCAAATAAAGTGCATTTTGTGCAGTCCTCACCTCACCTCAATTCATTTCGAATATCTTCCTATCCTGATTATAATTCTAGTCCCCATACCGAGGGTTGACTGCAATCTCATTTGAAAATACCAAAAGTGAAATGTTATAAGAAAAATCTTTCAGAAATGAAGTAAATACAGAAAACCAATAAAAGTAACATAGAATTGCCAGCTTCTTCTGCGTTACACGTTTGTCTGTCTCAACTGCTTTGCATCCTGTCATTATTTTGATAAAGAAGCTTTATAAGATCTATAAGAAAGTGACAATGGCATTAAGAATAATCCTTCAAAACACACAAGAGCAAACAGTAAAAATGAAAGTACAGATGCCAGGAAGGAGCTGGATATATTACAAAAGTCATCCCAACAGAGTTTATTTTATTATTTTAGTCCTAAATTAATTGTCAAGAATGAGTAATGTGTACTAAGAATAACATTTAGAAAACAAAACACATAGGTAAAAAGTAGCAAATACACTTTTATTACTTTATTTTTACTGAGGTTTTCACTAGTGGTCCAGAGGGGACTGGGCGGTCTCTTGGTCTGGAACCCCTGCAGATTTTATTTTTTTTCTCCAGCCGTCTGGAGTTTTTTTTTTTTTGTTTTTTCTGTCCACCCTGGCCATCGGACCTTACTTATTCTATGTTAATTAATGTTGACTTATTTTTATTTTTTATTGTGTCTTCTATTTTTCTGTTCTTCATTTTGTATAGCACTTTGAGCTACATTTTTTTTGTATGAAAATATAAATAAATGTTGTTGTTGTTGCTGTTGTAGTGAAGAGGACATGCTACATGCAAAATTAAGGCCACAATATATTAGGAAATGACATGCTATAATGATAATAATATTGAAGCAATATAAATCTCTACAACTAGACAACATTTTTTCTTGGAACCTGAAAGAAACTAATGAATGTATATTAAAATTTTGAAGAGCTCCTTTTAGTAGGTCAGTACAAACTTTTTTTAAAAGGAAATTTTGATGACACTTGCATTTAGCTTAACTTAGATCACCAGTAAATTACTGAATGTAATTATTGAACATTAGGCAAGCAGCTATCTATTAAGGCCACACTTTTATGAGAAAGCTAAAAAAAAATGGTAAGAGAACATATATTATCATAATTGACATCCAAAAATCTTCATGTTAGTTTGCACAGAGCAGGGATAAGGGTCAAGGTAAGCTTAAACACTTAAGCAGTACCCAAAGGGATCAGTGTTGGGGCTACTGCTGTTTTCTATTTATATACTTTTTCACAGTACTGTATTTGGCCTATTCATTATTTCCACTTTTATGGCAAATTTTTGACTCTGAATGTTTTTAGGTCTTCGATTAAAATCTAATATTAGATAACAGGAACATGAGTGTACAATTAAATACATACTTAAAATGTATTTAATTTATTGAATGAATAAAGTTTTTTGGCTTCAGCTGGTACCATTATATAAAAAGAATGTGGCTCCTATTTAAATCAATCTAATTCAGGAGTGTCAAACTCCAGTCCTGGAGGGCCGCAGTGCCTGCAGGTTTTCATTCTAACCCTTTTCCTAATCTGTGACCAGTTTTCACTGCTAATTAACTCCTTTTCCCTTTAGTTTGTTCAGTTGTTTTTAAGGATTCAGTCCTCTGAATTGATTTGTTTCTTCATTAAATGGCAACCAAACAGAAATGAAATGTGAAACAAGCTGATGACCAGCTAAACTGGGATTTAAAACTCCAACCAATCTCTTAATGAGAAGCTGATTCTTGCTGTTAATTAGACCCGTTATTTAATTTCATGGCTCGTTGCTGCTCTCATTCTGCCACAACAGACATTTCTAAAATTGTTGATTTTTCTGTTTTTTCTAAGAATGCCGTCAAAATGTTTTGGTGACCTGAGAGATCAACCTTACTGAGACTTTCACCTTTCTTTATTTTCAGGTACTGTGTGATGGGCACAGGTGAGCTGGTCATGTGGCGGCTTGTTTTGTGTCTCAATATTGTTTGCCTGTTAGTTAAGGAAAAAGAGCCAACTAAGGGGTGGCAGAGTCAAGTTAATTAAAACTAAGGCAAAAGAAGTTAATTAGCAGCAAAAACTGGTCACTAATGAAGAAGATAGTTAGTATGAAAACCTGCAGCCACTGCAACCCTCCAGGACCGGAGTTCGACACCCGTGATCTAATTGAAGAGATAATTAGAGTCAACTTATTAAACACAGTTATTATTCATTACAGCCCTCACTGTTCAGTATAAATCTCACAAAATTTGGCCTTTACCATCAGACTCAAGTTGCTAGCACAAAGATTCAACATGCACAGAATTCTACAATCAAAAGAAATGGATCAGCACAAAAGTTTCTCTCTTTCAGTCTGGAAAGTGCTACAAAGCCTTTTGTAAAGCTCTGGAACTCCACCGAACCATGCTGAAATATTTCATACTAGCGAACCCGCGGCGTAGCATACGCCGCATAATTATGTATTGATGGGTGAACACTTCCTGAAAGACACAGTTGTCCAAATGGAGTTGGTTTTGAGGATACGACTGTAGGTGAATGAAAAGATGTAACTCTGGAGAGGGCAACATACAATACAGCGTTTTAAACGCTGCATACAGCGATTCACATTGGCGACAAACTGTTTTACACGCCGCATACAGCGATTCACATCCATGACAAATATGATTCTTGTTAGATGGTGCTGTCGTGTCCACCCATGCTCTCGAAGCATACACACTGCCTGGTCATGTGCCCGCTCGCAAGAGCAACCAACAGAGACCCGCCCACCAACTGTAAGACCATGGGACACCCCTCGCAAACTGTTCTACACGCCGCCTACAGCGATTCACATCTGCGACAAACAAACTGTTTTACACACTGCATACAGCGATTCACATCCGCAACATGATTTTTCCTAGATGGTCCTGTCACGTCCACCCTCGCACTCGAAGCATACATACTGCCTGGTCATGAGCCCGGTCGCAAGAGCAACTGACAGAGACCCGCCCACCAACTGTAAGACCATGGGAAACCCCTCGGAAACTGTTTTACACGCTGCATACAGCGATTTACATCCGTGACAAACATGCCTGTTCTTAGATAGTCCTGCCGCGTCCACCCTCATTCTCGAAGCATACACACCGCCTGGTCATGTGCCCGCTCGCAAGAGAAACTCACGGAGACCCGCCCACCAGCTGCCTGTGTGTGTGCCTCTGTCTGTCTCTGGCGCTGCCTGTGTGTGTGCGTGGCTTTCTCTTGCGCTGCCTCTGTGTGAACCGGTCAGGCACAGAGAAGGTCAGCTGCTGAGAGAGCGTCTCAACTGTTGCAGGGCCTGCATTGGTGACGCAGGTGAGACGGTAATGAAACAGAGACACAGGGCTTATAGGTTTTTAAAGACTGCTTCCTTCATTGTGTTTTAACCTCAGTTTTAAAGGATTGTTTTAAGGATTCCATGGGATACCCCTCGCAAACTGTTTTACACGCTGCATATAGCGATTCACTTCCGCGAGAAACATGCCTCTATGAACAGTCAACGTGGCTCAGAGGTGCATGTGGACTCTACGACAGACGAACATAAATGACGCCGTTTTTCCTGTGTCATCGCGTCCGAGTTGGTGGGCGTGGTTCTGTGAGTTGTCGTATCCAATGGTCTTAGAGTTGGTGGGTGTGGCTCCTTCCTGCGTGCGCCATGGGCGTCTTAGTGAATCCACGTCCCTTCCGGCGTGCTTTCCATGGGTGTCTTGCCTTTCCATGGGTGTCTTGCCTTAGTGAATTATATATATAGATTCTCCAAATAGAAAGCACTTGGAACAGTGAGATTGCAACAATTATTCCAAGGGTGCAGTGTAAAATTGAAGATACAGAATCAAACTTTCTTGCCACAACCACAAAATAGGCAGCAGCATCCTGAACCAACTGCAAACTACACATAAGGGATTTGCTGATTCCAGAATACAGCAGGTTGCAGTAATCAAGCTGAGAAAACATAAAAGCTTGAGTAACTTTCTCAAGATCCCTAGTAGATAAACAAAGGCTTAAAACTGGCTAAAAGATTAACCTGGAAAAGGCAACTCTTGACAACAGAATTTATCTGGTTCTCAAAAGAGAAGTTACTATCAAAAATAACCAGCATGAGGTTTGCAAATGTCCACGAAAGAGCCAAGGAGTTCAAAACCAATTTCAGCTTTGGCAGGAGGACTGGCTATCAGCATTTCCATTTTATTTTGATTAAGATCGAGAAAATTTTCAGCCATCCAGGATCTTAATTCTACAAGACAACTGTGCTGCTGATCCACTGAAGAGTTACACATAGGAATATAGATTTGCGCGTTATCAGCATAACAATGAAAAGAAACATGAAACTTCCAAAAAATAGCTACTATACTGTAGGATGAAGAGAAATAGTAAATAAAATAGGACCCTGAACAGATCCCCGAGGAATACCACATTTAACAGGAGCAATAGATGAAAAAGAAGAATTCAAAGTTATTGAAAAAGTCAAACAGTAAGATATGACCTGAACCAGAAGCCTGTTTAAGCCCCTCCAGATGCTGAGGCCACAATGTAAGATCTCATTAACAGTAAGCAGCCAGAGAGATGGAGCAACTCTGTAACCTAAAAGAACCTCAGGATTGTTTTTCCCTGAGTTTACAGGAGGTTGTTATTTATTATATTGTGACTCAATTGTGTGTTGTTTTTGTTGTTCCAACTGAAGTAAACAGTAACGGCCCAACATTTATTTTGTCAAGACTGTCATTCCCTCGGATGACTACAACAAACTGTACGTACTATACATATCAGTGTTAGGCATTACCACTGGCAAATGTTTTTGCCAAAATTCAGATACTTGAAACATATTCAGAGAAATTTAATATCAAATTTGAAAAGTGTCTTTTTATTGCATCATGATTCATATTTCATTTGAAAAAATCATTATTCATAACTTAATTGGGTGCCTTTAGTAATTGCAATTTTGACCTTAATTTTTTGAAGTCTTGCTGATTAAAGGCTAGTGGGACAAAATGTTTAGAAAAAAGGTTAGTGCAATTTTCACTTACTGACAGTTTTCTATTATCAGAGAACTATTATTGAAATGCACTTTGTCCCATACATCCACTAAGCATTTTTTTAAGAAAAAATAATTTTCTTGACTTATTGACTTGCAATACTCAGAGGTATTAACAGCCTCTGCTTACTGCAGCTGTGACACAAAATAGATATTTCTTAATGGGCATCTTGTATAATTAGAGAAAGTTTTTCAATAGATCCATAGAACTTTTGTCCTTAATTATGCGCATTATAAGCAAAGGCAATTTTAAAAAAAGAAACTTTTTATGATCCTCACATCTTTTCAGACTAGGACTGATAAAAATTTTTAAAATAATTGTGTCTGTAGGTCTTACAAAAGTCAGATACTGCTGTCTTGGCAGTCTGAACCCTTCTTTGTGATTTGGGAGCTTTTCAAGTGACAAACAGCAGGTTGTATATTTTTTACATTGTATTGGGTTTTAGAAATGCCAATATTGTGCTATCTGCCAATCTGAGGTATTCATTGGTTCAAAAGACGCATGATAAAAGCTGTCAAGTCAAAACGCTTTGTAAACTAATAACATTTTAGATTGATCACTGCTTTGTCTGCACCACTGAAAAAAAATATTTTGGCAACTGTATTCAACTTGTGATTTAGAGAATGTGTTCATTTGTAGTGTTTCTTTTTGACATAATAATAAACGTTTGGAGGCTTGATGATTTTTTTACTGGGTGATGCCAAACTGTACTTTTATAAGATGATAAAGGAAAATATTTAAAAGCAAAGACAATTTGACTGGTAAAATTGTAAATGCTTAATCAAAGCAAAAATCCTTTATGATTGCTATTAATTTTATAAATTCACTTTTCTTTTACCTACATTAATTACATAGTGGTGCAAAAACCAGGAAGCTAATGTACTCAGTAAATATAAACATACTTTTGTTTGTGATATAAATATTGTTATTTCTGCTTTAATTATTTAAACTTATGAAGTGTTAATCTGAGTCTAATGAAATGACTGATACTGTGTAATAAGGTATATACCAAAATTTCTTTCATCCTTTCTTTCTTTCAGGTACCTGCTTCTGTGCTGACTATTGCTGTACTTTCATCATTTTGCATACTGTTAAAAATTGTATCCTTTATTGTTTTTAAAAGTTGTAAAAGTGTCTATTTTTTAATAAAAGTATTATGATTTTAGAGTTGTAAAAAGGTCATTTCTAGTAAAAAGACAGCCAGTGTTTAGGCAGCACAAGCTAAGCTGGTAATATGGAAGATAAAAAAGAAACAAATTAAATGATTGCACCCTTATAGATCTTACTGTTTCTGACTGGTTTCTATGTCAGCATGTCAACTACAGGCATGAGGTGATGGAATAGGGCAAGGACTCCTAGGAAGGAGGAAGAGAACCCAGTATTGAGTGCAAGAGAGACAGAAATAAAAAGAAAGAGAAGGGTGCAATATAAGAGACAGACCAAGATAGAGTTTTGGGGCACTCGAAGGCTAAACCTGAGTAATCAAAATAAAACGCGGGTTTATAAATGCATTACAAAAACAAATAAACATCAATTAGACGCAAGTCTCTGGAATAGACTGCCTCAGGATGGTGGAGCTTCTGGAAATAAGGACTCCTGGCAGTAAGAGACACGTCCAGGCAGGCAGACACTGGAAGTAATGTCAGAAATCATAAGGTTGTCAATCTTCTGGTCTGCAGAGAGAAGAAGAGAAAAGGTATCAGTTAACAGTACCGTCTGATGTCCCAGCAGGAAATTACTGTTATCTGAGCCTTTATGCTACCCCCCCATTGCACATGTGTGAGACAAGGGATACAGGGAGAATTTTGTGCTTTTGGGATGTTATGTTGATACTTTTGTGTTCCTCTTGTATTCACCTCTCTGTTGTGTTTAACAAAGACACCTGCTTTATACATTTTATACTTTGTACAATTTATATATTGATATGAATAGATTCACCAAGATATTGTAATTAATTTTTTTTTTGGTGACTCAAGAAATTTTAGTTAGAGTAGTCCAATGAAGACATCAACACAACTCTGGTGATCTCAGTATTCCATTTTAAGCAAATTTATTTCTTTCACCAGGGGAGATTTACTTGATCTATTTAGAATAATTTCTCAACTGAAACCCTCCACCTGTGTCATTGACCCAATACCAACAAGCTTTTTCAAAGAAGTAGCCGATATGCTAATTGATAGTGTGCTTGACATAGTGAATTCATCATTAGATACAGGGGTCTTCCCAGACTGTCTGTTGTTAAACCCCTGCTCAAGAAAAATAATTTCAACTCCTCTGTTTTTGATAATTTTAGGCCAATTTCTAACCTCCCTTTCTTAAGTAAAATTTTAGAAAAGGCTGTCATTACGCAGCTAAATGATCACTTGAATAAACATGCTATTCTTGACAAGTTTCAGTCAGGTTTTAGAACAAATCGCTGTACAGAAACTGCACTGGTTAGAGTAGTCAGTGACTTGTAGGTTAATATGCACAGAGGCCGTTTATCTGTTCTTATCCTCTTAGATATGAGTGCTGCATTTGATACCTTTAATAAAAGATATTCTTATAAATCACCTTAGTCAGTTGGTGGGCTCTCTGGCAATGTCTTAAATTGGTTTGAGTCTTACATAACAGGTAGAAAATTCTTTGTTAGTTGTGGTAATTATACTTCAAAGACACATAATATTCTATATGGTGTTTCACAAGGATCTATCCTGTGTCCACTGCTCTTTTCGACCTCCATGCTTCCATTAGGCCCGATTATCTCAAAGCATAACGTGAGCTACCACAGCTATGCTGATGACACACAACTACTGTATATTTATCAATAGTGCTTGATGACCCCGACTCTCTTGGTTCACTGACTCAATGTCTTACTTGTGTTTCTGAATGAATGAGTAGTAATTTTCTCAAACTAAATAAGGATAAAACAGAAATCTTAGTTTTTGGAAAAAAATGGATATATTGAGAATATTAGAAATAAACTTGATCCAGTTGGCTTAAAAGTCAAGACAGGGGGGAAATATTTTAGGGTAATTATTGACTGTGACCTCAATTTGATTACCAGGACAGCATTTTTTCACTTAAGGAACACAACAACAGAACCTTTATTACTTTGCAAGATGCTGAAAAGTTAGTTCACGATTTTGTTTTTAGTCGACTAGATTGCTGTAACGCACTCCTCTCAGGACTACCCAAAAAAGTCATCAATCAATTGCAGCTAGTGCAGAATGTTGCTGCCAGAATTTTAACTAGGAAAAGAAAATCCAAGCACATCTCTCCAGTTTTGGTGTCACTAAATTGGTTACCTGTGCCATTCAGAATTGACTTTAAAATACTGCTAATGGTTTACACAGCCTTAAATAATCTCACCCCATCCTATATTTTGGAATGTCTGTCACCTTACACCCCAAGTCATAACCTTAGATCTTTGAATGAGTGTCTGCTTATAATTCCAAGAGCTAAACTTAAAAGAAGTGACGAGGCAGCCTTCTGCTGTTATGCATCTAAAATCTGGAATAGATTTTACTAATTCATCAATCTAATAACAGTGGAGCATTTTAAAAAACTACTAAAAACCCATTATTTTAACATGGTTTTCTCATTTCTACATTTTAGTGTATCCCTGTTAAGTTATATGTGCACGGAATTATCATTTTCATCAAGGCTCCGCAATCTGTGCTAATCCCTACTATTCTCTGCTATTCTTTTTCCATTTTTTCTGTGGTGGCGATCTGTGCTACCACCACCTGATCAAGGCACCATGCAGCCCCTACATTGATGGATTGAAGGCCAGAGGTCCACATGACCATCATAATCAATTTTTTTCACGTGAAGCCTGAAAACCATAAAGACTGATTTAGATCATTTATGTTAGGTAGAATGTCCTGGGAGGCTGAGCAGTCTCTTGGCCTTGGAACCCCTGCACATTTTGTTTTTTTCCCCAGTCCATCTGGAGTTTTTGTTTCAGTCCTCCTTGCCATCTGACCTTACTCTTTGTTACTTAGTGTTGCTTAATCTTATTTTTTTTTCAGATTAAATTTCTTTCTTTATCTTGTAAAGCACTTTATATAGTATATTTCTAGCTCAAATAAATATTGCTGTTGTGGTTTTACTAAAACAAAGTTTAAAATGGCAATACCACAATGTTATGTGGTTGATGAGTTTCTCCATGCAGTATGCTGAATTGACTTTTTAAAATGACCTTTACAGTGCTTTGGTAGTATGATGGTTTTTACAAAAAAAGTACAAGGAGATCCACGTAATGGGAGGTAAAAAAAAGCTAAACACATTCTATCAATTTAAGTCTCTCTATCAGAAAATTGTTCTGATTGTCTACAATTTACAGAAGTATATGCATTTTTTAAAGAAATGTCAGTTTGTTCATCTTCAATAGAAATGTAGAAAACAGTATTTAACAGTTATTTTATTTAATTTTACATGCTATTCAACATGATTAAGGTATGGGATAGAATTGGCAAAATTACTGGTAATACTGAAAAAATTGGATTTTATTGGATGGAGGATACTATAGATCAGAACTTTTATCATCAAAAGTGGCTGATGTTTTTGGTGCAGCCTTAATATGTTTCATTTAATGTTTTAATTATTTCTCAGTACACATTCCATAGCTATTATTATTACTATCATTGTCATCACTACCCTCTCAGTGCACTGAGGCACACTGGTGTGTTTTTCAGTGGCCATTCAAACATTTTCGGCTTTAAATTTAATTTGTTGTTCAGCTGAGGACTTGTCTAAGGCTGGGTTTATTCTTGACGCTCATAATGCTTACGCACACACATCATGGCTGTCACGCGTCACCTGCGCTCTTTTGACACGTCCTTTGAACATGTCATCAGAAACTGCGAGTTGCAGTAACAGCAAAAATTTGGGTGGTATTTGACCTCAGCATCGTTGTTTACTATCAACATCTCCATAGTGAACAGCCATGCCTGTCAGAACAGCTGGCATCAAATCGCCTGCTCTTTGAAAGTGGATGTGGAAACATGCAAGACAAAATGGAAGCAAATTCGAGACAGAAATGTCCGTACAAATCAGAAAATGTCAGAGAAAAGAAGTAGGGAAATCGGCTGTTGTCAGATAATACAGTGTGACGGGAAGTCACATTGCAGCTCCAACAGGACCAATATGCAATCATTAGTGTTTGATGAATGGTTCAATGCAATGAAGCAAAAGATCAATCTTAAATGTGACATTTCTTGCATAGGCAATACAAGTGTTGTACATTTCCCATCGTAATGACATGATAGATTTTAAGGTCTTACATACAACCTTCTGTGTTGCTGTTTCCATCTTTTTTTGCACCTTCACAACAGCATTAGAATGCAACAAATTTTTTATCTTTAACATCTTTCTTCTATCAAATTACAACAGCAGAACCAGACATTGTTTTTGTTTTCTCACCGTGATGATGTCTCTCATTGCCACTTGGTGGAATCCTCCACGTATAGACAGTACACTGCTACAATGCCTGCCATGCCAATGAGTGTGGTGTTCTGATTCTCTTTCACGTTAGCTTAACGCAGGAGTTTGTCCAACTGCTCATGGAACTTGGTCTTGATGATTCTCAGTGTGCCAACTACAACTGGAGACACTCTTGTTCTCATGTTCCACACACGTCTAACTTTTATCTCAAGGTCTTTATACTTAACAATCTTCTTGCCTCCTTCCTCATGATATTGTGGTTGTTATTATTATTATCTCTGTGCGAAATAAAACAAATGTAGACTCATTTTTATGGTGATAAAATGCTCTAAGAGAGTGAAACCATGACAATAATCTCTCCCTTAATATCAGCAAAAGCAAGGAGTTCATCACCGACTGCAGGAAGCAGGTGGCAGACAAACTCTCATTTACACTGGAGAGAAGACAACTATTTATCTGTTGTGAGACTTGCCCGGACACCACCAGTCGGAAACCACATCTTTATAAAATTCACATGTTTATTATTCACCAAATAAACACAGCCCCACACAGTACACAGTGCCCAAGCACCAATCACCTCTAATTCGGGCTTCTTCAATGTCTGTTGCCGCCTTTCCTCTTCTTATGAGAGCTTCATCCTGCTCCCACTCCCGACTCTAGCTCCCCAACTGTAGGAAGGCGGCCCCTTTTATTCCCGCCCGGATCTGCTCCAGGTGGCTGATGACATCCTTCCGGCAGCACTTTCTGATGTGGCGGAAGTGCTGCCCTTTGCACCGGAAGCACTCTGGGGGTCCCAGGAAGGTTCTTCCTCCAACTTGTCAGGTGTGGCGGAAGTAAATGTTTCCCGGGTTCTACGAGGCTTGAGGTGCCCCCTGGCAGTGGCCACGGGTCTCAATGGGTTGGAACTTCTTTCCTTTTTTCCCGTGGTCCTCTTCTGATCCAGGGCAGTTGCCCCCTCGTGGCCCGGAGGACATAAATGCCACCTTTTGGTCCTTCCAGGGCCTTGCCCAGAGGGGACTAGGCGGTCTCTTGGTCTGGAATCCCTACAGATTTTATTTTTTTTTCTCCAGCCTCTGGAGTTTTTTTTTTGTTTTTTCTGTCCACCCTGGCCATCGGACCTTACTTATTCTATGTTAATTAATGTTGACTTATATTTATTTTTTATTGTGTCTTCTATTTTTCTATTCTTCATTTTGTAAAGCACTTTGAGCTACATTTTTTTGTAGGAAAACGTGCTATATAAATAAATGTTGTTGTTGTTGTTGTGCCAGGCATCCCGGCTGGGAAAGGATCCCAGCAATCTGTGACACTGTGTACTTTGGCCTTTTCTTCATTATTGGTCATTTTTTTTTGTTTTTTGGCCTTACTTATGGTTTACACTATAACTTTGGTATTGCAATTTATTAAAGCCTCTCTTTTGTTTTGGATTCTTTTATGACAAGAGTTTAGAGCCTTTTAGGTGTTTTTAACACAACCTGCTACTTTCTTTATTTTGTATCCACTGTCTTTTAACATCTCTTTGATGGGAGTGTTCAGCGAAATTGTTGGCAAACTCTTAACAAACTTTTCACTATTTACCGTGTACTTAAGACATTTATATAACAGTTACACCTAAATGTTTTGCAGCAGTTAGCATGATTAACACACAATACATAAACTCACTTTAATTTATAGATTAAATAATTCTTGCATGGATTTAGAAGTGTTCACGTGTATTTTATCAAGGAGAATGTACATTTTCTCCTATCATCCAAGCACAAGCAAACTGGAAAATCTAAGTTGAACCTACTGTATTTTATCCAATAATGGGGTTGGTGTCTTGTTTTGAGGTAATAAAAGAAAGCATGGATGAGAGTTACTTTTTACAGTTACTGTGGAAAATGACAGATATGCTGATTACACCAAATAATATATTTTGCTTTCCCAAAACTAAGTACATTTTTTCAGAGACCTTTATCTAAAAACCAGCACCATTTGCAGTGTTATTAGCTTTTATCTTTTAAGGTATTGGGTTTGAGGAAGGATACAGCTAAAATAAAATGTGACTCATTGAGAATCCTGACAAATATAGCACTGGAAGCTGTGTGCGTGCATGTGTGTGCGTGCTGACTAGGACACGACCAAAGGCTACAAGATAAATTTCCAAACAGATGATAGATGTTTCCCTGTTGTTGTAGTGTCAGAAGGCCATATTTCTGAATAAAGTAGGATCAGGGACTACACAATATCCAAATGCGTCATGCACTAGCCCTTTGATTTTCTATCTGCTGATTCTACTCTGAATGCTGTTCCTGTTTAGTTTTCAACACCACGCTTTCATGTAACACTTTTTCAGTCACAATTCTGTTTGTATTTCTTCTTCAAAAGCTTGATATCAGAAAGGCAGTTTCTTTTTGAAAACAACTAACCTGCACTGACCTACTTTCATTTCTGTCAGCTAATATGCGAAATTACTCACAAAAGTGAAACTTTCTACAATCATTCCGCGTTTAGAAAACTTAAATTAGGAGGAGTGCTCCTGAAACATCCTCAATTGAAACAGCTTAATGTTTTCTGAGTAATATGAATTCATATAAACATTTGTAAATCCTGTAAAATGTAAGCTGTAAAAATTTTTTTTAGAAATTCAAAGTTAAACATATTTGTACCTGTAAAAAATACAAAAATAGGGTGGACTTAAACAAGCATCCATCCTGCTTTTTATGGATGGTGGAGTATTTCAATTTTAATACTAGATTTCATTATACATGTGGAAAGCAAGTCAAAGATAACTGTTTCCTTTTACGTTTACATCTGGAAAGCACATAAAACAATTTATAACATGCTACAGACTGGCTTGACATCCATGGTTGGTTCCTGCCTTGTGTCCATTGCTGGAACCAGCTCCTGCCCGATATGAACGTGACTAAGTAAGTATAACAATGATGGATAGTAAATGGAGAAGATGTGTATACTACTTGAGGTGGAATGGTGCTCTTGTGTTTAGTGTGGCTGCCTCAGATCATGAAATAGAAAATGAAGCAGAGTTAAAACGTTATATAGAAAACTGATCACCAAAGCAAAATATGCAAACCAAAATGAAAAAGAAACAAATGCAAAGTTGTTACTCTCCAAATTTATGTTTCCTATAGCTAATGCACAAGGGTTTTTCTCTTCACTTTGTATATTTTTTCACCTTCAAGAGTGCATGAGAATGATTGGTAGTAATAAACTGCAACTTCTTTGATTTGAACATCTCGTCATCTGGGAAGTATTTTTTGTGTGTCAACAACGGTGCCGCAGGTGGGTTGTTACACTTTTAATATGGGTTCATCCCGTATTGAAGCCTAAAATGCTGTATACTGTATTGAATCAATAAAGGATGCGTTCCTGTCCCATATTTTCATACACATTGTTTTACATATACACTAGTTCTTCAAAGTTCAGTGAATATCATAAGAACAATTCAAATCAAACCATTTATATAAGTGGAGTGAGTTTTATTTTTATGTCTCGCTAACAGAGAAGCACTGTGCGTCGGTGTCATCCTTGCCGTTATGTCGCGTTCATGCCTTTACAGTTAAAAAAAATGTCACATCGAGCAGTATAGGGGAAAGTCCCTAATAAGACAATATGCACAATGATGTCTACTGATTCAAGAGGAAATGTACGATACAGTTAAGACATAGGCCTGCGTTGAGGACAGAATATCAATGGGACAGCCCTGTCCCTGGCAATGAATACATTTACTGTCAAGCTTTTTCAGTAACCACTGGTGGTATATCTGACCTGAAACAGCACCAGGCAGGTGCTACCCAAATCCCAGAGTGGAATCACTTGATTTATTTTACTTCACTCAGACTTCCCCCAAAGTATATTATGATATGGTATGTTGTTGTTTAATTAAGGGATGTTACCTACTGTAGCTTGTGTTATAGCTTACATTAGCCTTTATTACTGTATATTCTAAAAACATACTCAGTGCAAATTGATCATGCTAATAGTTCCATCCATTTTGGCTGGAAGTTACGATAGTTAGACTTACTGTATTTTACATTTACATTTATTTGATTAGAAGACTCTTTTATACAAAACATCTTTACAAAGTGGTCAAAATAATTGTGTAACATCAGTCAAGGGACTGTTTTGAACAGTGTAGCAGGGCAGGTTACAAACGTTGGCTATCACAAATGAAGAGCTATACAGCTAGCATAACAAAAAATGAACAGTTCACAATATGACAGATAAACACACAGCAAAAACATTCAATAACAACTTGACAGATATTCACAGAACAGTCGGGTTTTCAACTGCTTTTTAAACACATTGAGGGAGTCAGCAGTTCCGCTCACTAGACCAACTAGGAGCCATGTATGAAAAGGGTCGGGACTGAGATTTGATACCAGAGGTGGCATTACCAGATGCTGTTCACTGACAGACCTGAGTGAGCAAGAAGGAACATAGCACCTCAGCAGTGTCTCTGTATACACATGCTCTGTAGAAAAGCATCAAATATTTAAACGTAATGTATGCAGCTACAGGGAGTTAATGTAATGTAACAACATAAGAAATATGTGACAACCAGAAGAGAGCAGTGACTTGCACCCACCTTGGCCGGTTGAATACAAGATATTCTGCTGCATTTTGGACCATTTTCAGAGGCTTGAGGGCACCTGGGGAACCCCGTTGTAGTAGTGATTTGCTGCAATCCAGATGTGACAAGACCAAAGTCTGGACCAAAAGTTTTGCTGCATTATCAGTCAAATAAGGTTATACTTTGAGAATGTTATACAGATTCATAAATGATAAATTCTAAGGCAATCTGCAATTTCAAACATCTAAATAAATAACCCTATCAGAAACATATTTAGTAGTTGTTTTCAGTCTATCCATTGCTGTCTTAAAGCCTAATCTTTACACATTTGTAATCTAATTAATTGTGTAATATTTAGTGCTTTTGGTACTGTATGTTGTCTTGCAACATAATAGTTCAAACCATATGTAGTGATTTTCCCAAATATAGTAACTCGTGGGGGTGTGGGTGGTTGGTGGTCATTGGCCATTGTTTCCACTACACAATACTGTACAATAAATGTACTGGAATAATTAAATATGCTTAGGCAAGTGATTATCAAACTATTTTGTATTAGAAAATAATCAATCAGTCAGTTCTGTTTTATAGAAAAATATTAATAAGCTTGAAAGAAATATGATAAATTGCAATTGAAAAGCAGTTAATTTCTTACTTACTTTGTAAGTGCAGAGTCCTATTAGTTGGGTATACTGGTGAAGTTAGTAGTTAATAATTGTGTATTATTATTCAAAAGGAGAAAGAAACAAAGGGTGCTGATAAGAACAAGACGTGGTATAATTTCATCCTTAGGTTGGTTTTGTGGTTACTGTCAATGAAAAAAAAATGTAATTGATGTTCTTCTGTACCAATTATAATAAAGTCAGTAATTAGCCAATTACATACTCTCTCTTCAATGGAAAGATGGAAAAAGATATAGGAAAGATGGTGTGTACAGATAGGGAAATGGAATGGAAAGACGAAGTCCTGTCAAGGTCCATTTGATTGGATAGGAAGCATCCATAAACTACCACTGTCTCTCAAAGCATGTCCTATGCGGTTCAAGTCTGGGCTTTGGCTGGGCCTCTCAAGGAGCGTCAGAAAATTGTTACAAAACCAATCCAGCATTTTCTTGGCTGTATGATTTTTGGGCCACTGTCATGCTGAAAGATGAACCGCTACCCCAGTTTGAGTTGATGTTTTCTCTGAAGATGTTTTATTCTTTAAGGATCTCTTTTTATTTGGCTGTATTCATCTTTCCCTCAATGCTGACCAGTCTCCCTGTTCCTGCTGCTGAGAAGCAGGCCCATAGCACGAGGTTGCCACCACAGTCATGCTTCACAATAGGAATGTTATTAGTTAAATGATGAGCAGTGCCTGGTCTTAATCAGACAAAGTAGTTGGAGTTATACCTGAAACATTTAATGTTTGTTTTTATTAGACCAGATAATCTTTTTCCTCATCGTTTTAGAGTTCTTTAAATGCTGACTGTCTCCACTTGATAAATGGAATGCTGCTCAGATGGTTGTCCTTCCGACAAGTTCTCCCACATCAGCAGACTTAAAGAACAACATTAAAGAATTGATTTTTTTATGTTTATGAATATGGAGTCAAAAAAAACAGTTTTGAAATTCAGTGACTTATATTTTTGTAGCTGTAAACAATTTTAACTAAACACAATTGTTTGTATAATGGAACTACCATCAAGTGACCTATTTATTATTGTTGTATGTATACATTGCTATATTTGGGTTTTTAAAAAAATATATACTCGGTTCAAAAATAAAAAATCAAATTTACATTCATTTACATTCTGTTGTAAATTGCTTGTTTTCTTTGAAATAATTTACTAAGAATTTTGAAATTCATTTAAACAATATACCTGAATATGAATGTACAAATCACTAGTGCACTGGTTAGGCCTCATCTAGAGTATTGTGTGTAGTTTTGGTCTCCAGGCTACAGAAAGGACATAGCAGCACTAGAAAATGTCCGGAGAAGAGCGACTAGGCTGATTCCAGGGCTACAGTGGTTGAATTATAAGGAAATATTAAAAAAGCTGAGCTTATACAGTTTAAGCAAATGGAGATTAAGAGGAGACATGATTGAAGTGTTTAAAATTTTGAAGGGAATTAGTACAGTGGATCGAGACTTGTATTTTAAAGTTAGTTCATCAAGAAAACGGGGACACAGTTGGAAACTTGCTAAGGGTACAGTTTGCACAAACATTAGGAAGTTTTTCTTTACACAAAAAACGATAGACACTTGGAGTAAGCCACCAAGTAGTGTGGTGGACAGTAAGACTTTAGGGATTTTTAAAACTCAACTTGATGTTTTTTTGGAAGAAATAAGTAGATAGGACTGGCAAGCTTTGTTGAGCTGAATGGCCTTTTCTCGTCTAGATTGTTCTAATGTTCAAAAAATTCAGTTAAAATCCATTTAAACTGTCATATTATAAACAAAATGTTACATAATGAAAACCATATCAAAGGGTAAAATAAGAAAAATCTGTCATTTACAAAATTCTTCTGTCATAGAAAGTGTCACACAATTGGTTGGTATGTTTCACCATTTACAGCTTCACCTAGGATGCAAAAATGTTTTTCCCGGCCCTGGTAAAAGTTAGACAGTTGTCTTCATTAGCTGTCATGAACATGGCTTAACAGACCTCATTTAACAAAGTGTTTTTTGATAAAATTTTGCTTGATAGCCATCTAGTTCTTTAGCTTTCCATCTTTTTCAGTATTTAACAGTGTGTTGAATAATTCTCAGCACTCTGGTGTTTTTATTTATTAAAAATATACTGCCATTCAGAATCAGAGGTTGCTTCACAAGCATCAAGAGGAACTACTCGAATAATTAGTATTTCCACCTCTCTAGCCTTATTAAGATTACATATTTAGATTACAATACTTTTCCAAGCCATTCTTTCTTAAAGATTCTTTTTTATATTATAATAAAGCTATATCTGGTTTCGATTAAATGAGATGTGATAACACTTTCTTCTTTTCAATTAATTAAAAGCCTTTGACATTACAGCTTATAAAGATTAATGAATGATCAGAGACTTCAGTTTTTTGGTTTTTAGAATTAATTTTTCTTCAAGTAATTGTCATTTTTTTTTAGTAGTTGTATCTGTGTTTGTTCAAAATTACCAAAATATGCAGCTTTTAGCTTGTTTCATAGGACAGTTCAGGCAATAGTATGACACATTTACAAATAATTACAAATCCATTACTTTTCATTGTAAAGGTTTTAGTAAAAATACAAAGCAAAACACTTCACACAAAAGTAGAGAAACATTGATAATACAAAGAAAAGAAAAGTTCTTATTCAAAGAAAGGTCTCTTCAATGCTTATTTATCTTGATTCATTTATTTTTAACTTTGGTCATATTGGTTGTAGAATGGTCAGAAAACTGTATGCCAATATCCTATTTGCAAACTTATCTAACAGTCCATGCTAGCAATGAGACTATTTCCTAACTGGCTTAATTCACAAAGATATAGCTAAGAATGTTCTATTTCATGTTAACCTACATGAGGTAAAAGACTATCCCATAATCTAAATTACTAAGAGAAACTGATATTCTATTGAAATTAAAAGTAAACACTTAAGTGTATGCCTCAATAGGACGGTAACTGCCAAGTCAGAAGAGTTTCCTTTCTTCTTAAATTTTCTTCCAGTTTATTCATTCTGGTGTGTGTTCAAACCACAGTCTATTTGTATACATAACATACATATAAATATATAAATATACATACATATGTATGTATGTAATGACTTATTTATTTAAAGACCTTCTATGAAAAGCCAAATTTCCCCATGGGGACAAGTAAAGATTGATCTAGCAGTGGTGTCAAACTCCAGGCCTGTATGGCCACAATGGCTGCAGGTTTTCATTCTAACCCGTTCCTGAATCAGTGACCAGTTTTCACTGCTGATTAACTTATTTTCCCTTCATTTTAATTGCTCTGTTTTTAAGGATTCAATCCTCTGAATTTATTCCATTTCTTTATTAAATGACAGCCAAACAGAAATGAGATGTGAAACGAGCCAACAGATGACTAGCTAAACTGAGATTTCAAACGCCAACCAATTCTGCTCCAACCAATGTCTTAATGAGAAGCCCATTCTCGCTGTTAATTAAACCCGTTATGCTTGTCACAGCAAACATTTTCAAAACTGTTAATTTTTTTGTTTTTTCTAAGAACACCATCAAAAAGTTTTGGTGACCTGAGAGATCAACCTTACCGAGACCTTCAACTTTATTTTCAGATATTGCTTGATGGACACACATAAACTGATCATGTGGCGGCTTGTTTTGTGTCCCATTATTGTCTGGCTGCTAATTAAGGAAAAAGAGACAACAAGGGGCCTGAGTCAAGTTAATTAAAATTTAAGGCAAAAGAAGTTAATTAGCAGCACTAATGGTCACTGGTCACTAGTAAAGAAGATGGTTAAAATGAAAACCTGCAGCCACTATGGCCCTCCAGGACCAGAGTTTGACACCCGTGATCTATAGTGTCTATCTACTCTATTTATCTAAAACAGCTTCTGTTCGAATTAGTTGAGACTTTGTCCATATTTGAAGGAAACACTGTGACATTGTGAATATTAGGGAGAAATTAATCTGTTCATGTCAGGAATACAGCAAATAAACCATAAGGTAATGAAGTGTTCAAACTGTTGAAAATTGTGGTTACAATATTAATGTTAGAGCTTTATTGTAAATCAGAGATCAACAGAACAGACTAGGAATTCTGGACCTGAAATGGGAGTCTGGAATATGGCTTGAAAACATAAAAATATTTTTAAAAAGTTGTCGGGAATGCATGTCCTAGGATGTTTGCATATTATCGATAACAAAAAGTTTTTTTGTGCTAGACTCAGTCTAAGCTTGACAATTGCTCTCTGAACAGTGCGCGCCTACCAGGGAAAATGTGGTTTCCTGCCCATTAGTCACACCGCGAACTGGGTACTTGCTGTCAGTATTCTAAAAATGTTGGACAGCTCCAAGTTTTTAAATTATAAATGATTTTATTGACAAATAAAGATATGGATA
>JANRMT010062842.1:11658355-11683109 GCA_026402145.1 Polypterus bichir lapradei | reverse complement strand
ATGGTTAAATGTGTTTGATGATCAGAAACATTTTGTGTGACAAACATGCAAAAGAATAAGAAATCAGGAAGGAGGCAAATAGTTTTTCACACCACTGTATATGGGGAAAAAACACTTTTAACTTTGCAATTATATGTCCTTGCTTAATAGGTACTTTTATTCAAAGTGACTTGCAAAAGAGGTCAACATAAATGAGTAAGCATCAGCCTAGGGGGTTTGTAATATCAGTTAGATAGAAATTCACCAAGCAAGAAAGTCTTCAAATGTTTCTCAAACACATTGAGGTAATCATTCCCAACAGCCAGGAGCTACACATGAAAAAAGTCTGTACTGAGATTTAATGCTACGCAGATGTGGCATCACCATATGTCATTCATCAGCAGGGTGACCGGAAAGAAGCACACAGGAAAAAAACGCACAGGAAATATCCACACAGAAAAAAGCGCCCAGTCATATAAGTGCATGGGAAATAACTGCACACAGAAAGATGCGCATACGGGAAAAACCGCACGTGGATAAATGCACACATGGAAAAATGCGCATACCGCAAAGGCGTATATGCAAAGAAGAAAAAAATGTTATATTATACATCACAATAAACAAAATTGTATAATTGTTCGCTAAACGTATTTATAAGCTTGTATGTTTTAATTTGTGCTAATTGGGGTAGTGGGCTGTTGGATTTTTCCGTGTGCGCATCTTTCTGTGTGTGGTTACTTCCCGTGCGCTTATATGACTGTGCGCTTTTCTCTGTGTGGATATTTCCCATGCGCTTCTTTCTGGGATTCCATGAGCAGACCTGACTGGTCAAGATGTGGCATAGGGCCTCACAAGTGTCTCTACATATATACAGCAGGTGCTTGGCTACTCAGTTGGTAAGCATCAAGAAATTGAACTTAATACATGCAGCTACAGGGTGCCAATTTATTAATCCGGAAAAAATGTAACACATGCTAGTTCTCCTGACTTCAGAGAGTCACAGTAGTCCAGACGTGACAAATCCAAAGCATGGTAAAGGAGTTGTGCTGCATACTCTGTCAAATACAGTCAGATCTTATGAATTTTGTATAAAGTGAATCGATAAGACAGAGAAGTCATAGCAAGATGGTCTTTGAAGGACAATTGGTCACTGATCACCCCTCAAAGGTATTAGCAATAATTGGTCAAGCTGAACAGAGATGGTGTGATAAATTTACAGTTTAGGCAGTAGTAAGAAGACTAATTTTTGGGTTTACCAATATTGCAGTATGCTGCAAAGCTGACCCCTAGTCTTAGCTGCGGACTAAGACTAATTGCAGTAGCTGCGTTGAGTCAAGGAAGACGAACAAAGTTGGGTACTGACTTAAGCCACCTCATGAGCAGGTTTAGCAGGTTTAGTATGGTGGATAATATTACAAAATGAATTTTGCACACATCAGACAGAATGAATAAGCACAAATATTTCATTACAAAAATATGGAAATCGTATTTTATATTTTTATTGTCACTGAAATATAGCCTGATTCTGAATCACATATCTTTAGCCCAATACCACAGAAAAAGAAGAATGACACATGGAAGTATTTATATTGCATAATGTAAGAAATAGGAAAATACAGAACAACATACATTTAACCATTAACCTTCAGTAAAAAGACACAGAGCTGGTGTCCCTAAAGTAAAAAGTTACTCTCCTAGCAATTGAGAAGGTGCACATTGAAAGATGCCGCTAGTTTCTTGAGATGGGCCTCAGCAGTTACACTCTCTTGGGGGAGTTTCTTCCAAACAGTATTCTTTCGGAGTGATGTGGAGGTATCTTTGCTGGTGTCCACTAGATTTGATATGACAGCTCTCGCAATATGTATTATATAGATTTTATTTTTTTTTGGGACTCCCAGATAT
The DNA here is from genome assembly GCA_026402145.1 of Polypterus bichir lapradei. Lineage (NCBI taxonomy): Eukaryota > Metazoa > Chordata > Cladistia > Polypteriformes > Polypteridae > Polypterus > Polypterus bichir. Next base: position 11,681,228 of record JANRMT010062842.1, on the reverse strand, counting down.
GTAAACTGTTGTAAGACACATTCCAGCATAAGTGTAAGTATATTGACAGATAATATTACATTCTTATTCAAGTTAATTTTAAACCTAGAAATTTGGGGGAATTCATACAATATATCTAGTACATTGTATAATGATGACTATGAATTGGTTAACCTGTGCTTTCTTTTCTGGTTCTTCTGTGGTGGCATTTTACACTGATACTGTTAAGCTGATACTCTAACTGTCAATGAAATCCACTGCATCAAATCTCTTAGGTCAAAATTTAAAAAAATAGTAAGAAACTAATTATGTTTATGTTAGATAAAATGACTAGTGAGTCTGCATTGCCTTTTGGCGTTGGAACCCCTGCAGATTTTGTTTTTTCTCTCCAGCATCTTGCCCCAGAGTTTTTGTTCTTTTTCCTGTTCTTCCCAGCCTTCTTACCATACTATAAAAGGTATTTTTAGAGACATAAAACCAAATCTATATATATAAAAGCCAAATACTACTGACTCACTCATCACGAAATCTCCCAAACCATGAGGACTTGGGACTTGAAATTTGGAATGTAGGTTACTCTTGGCCCATAGGTAATCGCTAAGAAATGGTTTTAAAAATTTCGTGGTCCAAGCACGTTCTGTCTATATGTCTTTCCACTTTATGTCTGTCCGCTTTTCACGAGAGAATTACTTAATGGATTAAGATCTGGTTGTTTTCTATAATTTGTTTGAACTTTCTGGTGGATTTTGCGACTTTTCTCATCACGCTAAGTAGCATAGTTCGCTTGCGGTACAGATGTATTTATGCAAATCCAACAGAGTGGCTGTGGGCCGAGAGCAGGGGGGTGGGGCCTTCCTCATTCACTCGCCAGTCTCTGTTCGAGTTAGTCTATGTCTCGCCACGTGTTGGAGTGCAACTTGCCTCCGCTTAGCTAGCAATACCTGTTTGTTCAACAGACATTATCATCTATAGATTGTTAAGGAGTAACATTTGACATTTTTGAGAGAGAGAACAGAGCTCCATGTGTTTTAGATGGTAGCTGCTGATTACCAGAGATATCACGGCCATGTGCTTTTCTCCCCACATGAGGAACGCTTTCCTGTTAGAGCTGAACACGATCAGATATAGTGCCAATGTCTATTGATTTTTAAAATTTGTCCTGTTTCATTATTATGTAGGCGAAGCCACAGGGTACAACTAGTTTATGTATAAGCACTACTTTTTTTTGTACTTGCGTGTGTGTGTGTGTGTGTGTGTATATATATATATATATACATACAGAATATATATATATATATATATATATATATATATATATATATATATATATATATATAAATAAATACAAATTTATAAAAAGTAAATGTTGATGAAATATAGTTGTTTATTGTTGTTGTAAAGTTCCATGTCACCAACCTAAGGAAATAACTTCTTTTCAAGTCCATCCCTTATAATGCCACTATTATCTGCATATAAATGAATATGGATAGCAAGGGATTCAATAGCAGTGGCAAATGGCACTGGTGACAAAGGGCACACTTGTCTGGTTCTACATTCTAAAGCTAAATATTCTGAATTTATACCATTCATTTGACCAGATCCTTAAAGTGTAGAGTATAATAGATTAATTCAAGTGCCTATGAAGGTCTCAAACCCAAATATATTTAATACAGCAAATAAATATCCCCCTTCAGCACTAACAAGGTTTTTTTCTACATGCAGAAATAAGATCTTAGGAAGTGGTTGCAGATTTACATACTACATTGAATGTTTGCCAAAGTTTTGATACTATTTACCTTCCTTTTACAAATCCTGTTTGATTTTATTTCAGTGGCTTTCGACAAAATCTTGACAGCGATGTTCAGTAATTAATTTGGTCTAAAGCATGCACATTCTAATGAGATTTTATTTTTCTGCTGAATTCTGTTAAATGTCCATTTAAGCCAGTACCCTTAGAGATCTTCCATACTGTAGATGATGTATCAAGCTGTGGCTACTTTGTGTTGTGAAAAATGAAGAGCCTAATTTGCAGTGCATTCAGATGTAGGTATTCATTTATAGTTTTCCTTTTCATATATTATTATTTCTTTGTGTTCAGTGGCTTCAACTTTGTCTACTTTACTGATTTCTGTGGTTGCATTCTGAGCCTCTGTTGTGAGATAAGCATGAGGTGTTTAATTTTTTTATTGTTAATCCTTTTTAGTGGCTGCACTTTCTGTTTTTTGCTTGTGTTAATCTGGGTTGTACTCATGCTGCCATTAATTATTGATTGTTGGCTAAAGACAGCAGCATTGCAATCAGGCAACACCAGCTGAGCGTTATTTTAGAATAAATGAGAGAGACGTTAGTGAAATAAGGGAAAAAAGAGAATGAAAAAAAGGAAAGGAAAAATTGAAAATGGTTGCTGGTTTTGGGAAAGATAAATGAGGAGGACGAGCGGCGCACCATCCAGACTACTGATTAGTTAACAGAGAACACCGGAGGGCTGATGGAGCTCCAAAAGGAGATGTGGAATTGTCAAGAAGGAGAGTGAGGGCACAGGATATGAAGAAAAGAAGGGGTTTTGAAGACGTGACATCCGGGAGAAGAGGTAGCAGCTACAGGTCTGCCAGTACTGGCTGAAGTGGTGGATAGATGGTATTGTGGCCAGCTGCATCAGTGGGAAGCCCATGTGTCCTGGTGAGAACTGGGAAGAAACATTTGGGATTTTTACCTGTTTATCAGATTAAGAATTTTAAACACCTTGAGGTTATATATAGTTTTATGCCACAGTTTTATGAATTGTTTATTAAACTGTTTCTTTTTTGCTTGTTTTTGGAATTAATTTCATATTCTCTTGCTGCTTTTGATAAGTAAGTGTCACACTTGTTTACTCACTTGCACTAGTCTATTCTTGGTGGTGACAATCGATGAGCTGGGAAGCAAGTAGTGCAAAGGCTGCAGGGACACTGGATATCACAAGCTCCTACTTATGTATATTGCTAGGCCAACGTTATATTAGCCTTCCCTGTGTTCATAATAAGAGTGTCGTGATTTAAGTATTAGTTGCTCTGCATCTCTTGGGGTCAGTTGTTTTTATAATAAATATTTTTTTTGTGGAAAGTTAAGTGGTGGGTGATTTTGTATATTGGTTGTGAATTCTAGTGATATTGCTAATTAATTCTGATGACTCTGTAGATTGTAATTTATAATTGTAAATTATAATTATAATTAATTTGTGAGACTTAAGAAATTATTTGTATGCCTAATCAGACTTGTTTACGAAAGCATTCAAGCAAATGTCTCAGGGTATACATTATTTTTGACAAAAAAGTCAATTTGTGTGGAAATGAACCAAAAAAATGTTTCAGCTGTTAATAATAAAGGGTTCGCTCACCAGTTAAAAGTTAGATTTCTAGTGTTTTAATATTTTAAATTCCAGGACAAAAGGAGCATGGTTACAAATAACAATGCATTTGTAATGGCAGGAAATAATGGAGGAAGAAGCTTGTTATCAGTTAGAAGTTAGTCAATTAATGAATGCATTAAACAAAAGAAAGGATATTGTATAGAAGCAAGCAAAATAAAACAGTTTTGCACTGGTGTTTTGTGTTCAAATTCTTATTATGCAAGCATAAACTGATTTGTTACCAAGCAAACAGATGCAACAAACCTGATACTATATGACAATATATAATGTCTTCACATAAAATTCAAATGCAGTATTTTATTGGTTAATAAAATTTCCATGCATCAGATAATAGCATTAAATTATCGAGGCTATCGTAAACATTGTGGATACATTGAGAGATGACTTTCTAAAGCAGGAATTAATATACAATTTAAATCTCCTCACTTGTGAGGTTAAGAGCATTAAAACTAAGGAGAAAACTTTGAATACTTTATTGGCCTGTTTTGGTGTGTATAGGTTTTCCAAGATGAATATATTTTTGTTCATTTTCCCAACCACTTTAACACAGCAGCCTTCTTAATTGCAGATTACCTCAGTACAGGCACATGTGTGTCTACCAATACTAGTCGAGCTGAGCAAAACAAACACACCACAAAGTCAAATCCTTCTGTTTAAAAACCTGGTTAATTTAATGCATAGGTGTGAGAGTGGGTTATGTTTAGCGGTCAGTGACTAGTGCTGGGCGGTATACTGGTTCATACCAAAAAACATTTTTTATTTTTATTATGATATGGATTTTTCTTATACTGCAACACCAGTTTAAATAGCCTAAACAACGTTCGGAACGTGGCGCAGCAGGAAACTGTTTAAGGGGGGACCTTTTTCACTGCTGCACCACTACTGAATGATGAAAATGGACAGAGAACATTCCGAAACTAAAGCTGTAGCAGACAATAAAGTTAAACATGATGATACAGAAGAACTTTTGCCGAAAAAAGGAGCCGTGTCTGTTGTCTGGAGATACTTTGGTTTTAAAAGGTCGCATGTGGACCATTATGTTCAAATGTGTGAATACTATTTCTATACTACTGGATAATACTGCAAGCCAAGTTGTACTTGTTTTATTTTTTCAATACTGTGTAATGTACCTGGGTACTGTGTAATAGTGTGGCAACATTTATTCTCGACATTTCTACTTTATTCTCACCGTTTATGCCAAGATTAAAAAAGGCAGAATTAGATCCTGGAGTTTAAGCCAACTTTCGCCCGATTTCCCAATTGCCATTTCTGGCAGAAATATTAGAAATAATTATTTATAATGAATTGGTTGATCACCTTAACTCCAATAATTTATTTGAGATCTACCAATCTGGCTTTAGGCATTATCATGGTGTTGAGACGGCCCTCCTGAAAGTATTTAATGACATCTCTATTATTACTGACTCAGGTGGCGCTGTAGTCCTTGTCCTCCTTGACCTCTTTGTCTGCTGCCTTTGACACTATTGACCATGAGATATTGCTGTTGTAGCTTGAACATCTTGTTGGGCTTAAAGGGGCTGCTCTTAACTGGTTCAGGTCATATCTAATTGGCAGACACTTTTCAGTGACTTTAAATTCCTCTTTTTCGTCTACTGCTCTTCTTAAATGTGGTGTCCCTCAGGGATCCATTTTGGGTACTATTTTATTCTCTATATACCTTCACCCTATTGGAGCTATTTTTAGGAAATTTAACATTTCTTTTTACTGCTATGCTGATTATACATAGGTTTATATTCCCTTCTGCAACTGCAATGAATCAACTGCACAACTGTCTTTTTGAACCAAGATCCTGGATGGCTAATAATTTTCTTGATCTGAATCAAAATAAAATGGAAGTGCTTATAGTGGGTCCATCAGCTAAAGCCCAAATTGGTCTTGGACTTCTCGGCTCTTTCTCTGTCTTTTGCAAACCTCAAGTCCGCCATCTTGGTGTTATTTTTGAGAGCAACCTCTCTTTTGAGAAACAGATTAATTCTGTAGTCAAGAGTTGCTTTTTCCAGCTTTGTCTTTTAGGTAAGATCAAGCCTTTTTTATCTTCTAGGGAGAAAGCTTGAGAAAGCTACTCATGCTTTTATCTTTTCTCGCCTTGATTACTGCAACTCGCTGTATTCTGGAATTAGCAAATCCCTGATACGCAGGTTGCAGTTGGTCCAGGATGCTGCCACTCGCTTTCTGGTTGGGGCAAGAAAGTCTGATCTTCTGGTCAGTTGTCTCTTGTCCCTCGTACCAAGTTTAAAACTAAGGGGGACAGTGCTTTTGCAGCTGCTGCTCCTCGCCTGTGGAACTCTTTACCTCATTACATAAAGGAGTCATCTTAAATTGAACTGTTCAAAACAAGATTAGACTCATTTCTATTCACTTGCTTTCTGTGACCTTCAGTAATACTGATGGTTTCCTCATTGTGATTATGTAACATTACTTCTATTTATTTTATTTATGTTCATTTATTTTATTTCTATTTATGTTATTTATGTTAATTATATGTTTTTTTTCTTCTTTTATTGTAAAGCACTTTGGCCACAGCATTCCTATGTTGTTTCAAATGTGTTATATAAATAAATTGACATTGACATTGAGATTAAAGTCGACATGTTGATTTTTTTCTCGTAATTTGTCAACGTAGAACATCATAAACTAAACTTCATCTTAAAATGAATATTTAATTTACTAGATTTTCTCAAACCCTGTAATAAGTTAATGTACCACATTAAATCATCATCATCATCAATCCTCTTCATCCCTAGTGGGGCATAAGGCTTCAATGAGCTCCCTCCATCGCATGCGGTCCTTTGCAGCATGTTGTGCTTCTCCCCATGACAGGTTCACCTTTTGAAATCTTGTACCACCGTTCTATGCCAGGTGTTTTTTGGTCTTCCAGTTTTTCTTTTTCCAGGTGGTGTCCATCTTAAGGCAACTCTTGGGATTCGGTTTTGCTCCATCCTTAACACATGTCCAAGCAATCTTAAGCGTCTCTTTGGAGATTATGATGGCTACTCCATGTGTATGAGCGCTCTCATTGCCTGAGTGGAAGATGATGGATCCATCTTGTAGAACTTGGCGTTTGGAGCCCTTCCAGTGACTTTCACTAATCCCTAGGATGTCCAGGTGGTATCTCTTCATTTCACTGAGGACTTGTGCTGTCTTGGAGGCCTCAACCATGATTCGGACATTCCATGCTCCCAGGTGGATCTTGGTCTTTGGCCCAAGCAGTCCCTCCATTGCACCCCAGACTTCCTTTAGGCTTTCATCAGGGATGGTCATACTGCCATAGTGGCGGAAAACTGTTATGGGCCTGCTGTCAAAGGATTTGCTCATTGTAGTTTCTGTAATGATAACTATTTTACAGGGTGGCGTTGTTAGCGCCACGCCCAACCCCCAACCTGGAGGACCAGTGTGCTGTCTTTCGTCTGGCTACTCGCCTAAGACCAATCTGGTAAGGTTGGACCTACTAGGAGCCAAGGCTCCTCCCAGCATAGCTCTTAGGGTCTTTGAAGCACACAAGCCTCTCCACCACGACAAGGTTACAGCACAAGGAGAAGAGCACATTAAATGCTTTGAATGAAGTGTTCCCCGAGCCATATTAATCACTATGTGCTTCTTTAACTGACTTCCTCTTGCAGTAAGAGGAGGCACAGGCAGCGATCACTGCACAGAATACATTAATTTCATGATATTCCCGGTCCCTAAACATTTCGAATGCTAATATAAATAATTGATTTCATTTTCATGATGAAATACATTACAGCATATATTAATCATGTGGGGGCACAGTGGCGTGGAGGTTACACTGCTGCCTCGAAGGAAGGGGGTCCCGGGTGTTCCCTGCCTTAAATTCGCATGTTTTTCTGGTGGGTTTACTTGGCATGCTTCAGTTTCCTTTCAAAGTCATGTAGGATGTGGGGTTTTGTTATGCTATGTTGATCCTGCTAGTGTATGTGTTGAGACAGCGCGCATGCAATAAAGAAAGCCCGCTCAGAAAAATATCCATTGAATTCTGTGTTCGTGATCACCAGATCACGAGCCCAACATTTACACAATATTTAAGTTAAACCTGTGCAATACCCATTCATACATCTAGTTTTTTGGAGCCTCGTCACACCTGCCATAAAGTTCTCTACATTGAATGTACACCTTGGGACCCCTTACTGTGAGGGAGCAGCACTACCGCCACACCACCATGCATGTTTAATACCTGCTTTAATGCATTTCATCATGAAAATGATATCAAGTATTTATCTTAGCATTGTAAATGTTCAGAGAGCAGGAATATCATGAAGTGAATGTATTCTGTGCAGAGATCGCTGCCTGCACCTCCTCTTGGTGAAGAGGAAATCAGTTTAAGATGCTCGCAGCGGGGAACACTTAACACAAAGCATTTAATGTACTACATTAACTTATGACGGGGTTTGGGAAAATCTAGTAAATTAAACATTGATTTTAGGATGAAGTTTAGTTTACGACATTCTACTTTAATGACAAAATAAACTATGAGAATAAAGTGGAAATGTCGACTTTATTCTCGACATAGTTTTTTTTTTCTTCAGTGTCCGTATTTTTTTTTCTTCACCGTGGCCCTAATAAGCTTCCATATGGCTTTACCACAAATAGCATTATAAATGCAAGTTGCAGTTTTATTATTTACTGTATGTACTCGTATATAGCTGAGCTTGAAGCAAGGTCCATATTAATGCAGTTTGCCTTAATGAAGGTTCAGTTGGTAAAGACGTCGTCACCAAGTTGCACTTGTTTTATTTTATTTTATTTTTATTTGGTGAATACTGTGTAATGTACCTGGGCTGGGTTTAAATATTATGCAGTTTAATGATGGTAAAGTTGTTTAAAAAGTCACTTTAATGTGTCAGTGGACAGAGATTGTTAACATTAACAGAAAGTGTAGTTGGTTTACAAAAAATATTTACTATTTATTCCTTTTCTAAGACATGTTCAGTGCAATACAACTTTTGACAAGCACCTCTGGATATTTACTATGTCTAAATGCCTCTTTGGATGGTTGAAAATATGTTGTCAAAATTTTAGTTAAAGTTGTTTGCAAAATTTGTTCAATAAAAAGGCTCTATATTTTGACTGCAACTGTCATGCAATGTGATTCCTTCTCTTCATTAGTGCCAGCCCCTTGAAAACGATCACTTTATGGAGCCATGCAAACCTGTAATAATACTTGTGTGCACATTAAAATGTTTTTTTGTACAATGTGCAATTTTAATGACAGTGGAATAGGTTATTCTTTGCCAGTCTACTGCAGTAATTGCAGTGGAAAATGTAGTTAACATCCACTCATGCATGGGAAACCGGTATAATTTTGAAAAATACTGTGATATAGAATTTTGGTCATACCGCCCAGCACTATCAGAGACAAACCCAAACTGGACCTAGTCCATCATAGGACTGGGGCTGGAATGCTCAATCATACGTTTCAAAGGCAAATTAAGTCACCAAAACGCCTCCCAAACCGTTTCCCACAACACAGTTTAAAGCAAAACAAGTACAGCACACAGCACTTTCTTTTCTTTTACTTCTTCTTTCTCTCTCTTACTCTGTCCTTTCACCTTCACTCCTCCACCAGCAAACTTTGTTCCTCTTCTTCCCAACTGAAGTTCCCTGAATGAAGGCAGGCGGATCCTTTTACGATGCACTGGGATTACTCCAGGTGGCTCATTAAGAAGGTCAGGAAGCACTCCCTGGTGTGGTGGAAGTGCACAGAACGTAACAGGGCTGTGCCAAACTCCAACTCCCATGGAGCCCGAGGGGAATCCGAGGCACCGCTACACCCCAGGGGGGTTGCCATCTAGCGCTCCGGGGGAGACAGTGCCCTGTGCAAATCCTTCTTTTAAGAAGGTGTCCTGGCTAGGTAAGGGCCTTCACATACGTTAATTATTTATTTAATGGGATTTTTTTAATAACATTTAAAAAAAGTGTGCCATATTCTTCTGTACTTTTCATTTTCCCCTTGTTTAATATTGCGTTTATGTCTTCCTAAATAGAGTTTGTTGATAAGGAAATGTTTTCTTTCACATACCATGTTTTTTTAGAAATATGTGTCATGCATCATAAGGAGCTCCTGGTTATCTTATATATAAACGTCTACATGTGGAAGTGTGTGGGTCTGTCCGGCCTGGAAGTGAGAGGTGGAGTTGGGGTAAGGGCTTCGCCTCCTAGGATACGCAAGCGAGGCCAGCATGTTGGCAAAACGAAACCTCCGAAGAGTCACTTGATTAGCCGCTAATACAGAAGTGTGGCGAGCACATCAGCAAAACAGTGTCCCTTTTACTTTTCCTCCGCTGCTAATACACAAGCGGAGTGAGCACATTGGCAAAACAAAATCTCAGAAGAAAGACAGCCGCTTAGCCGCTAATGCACAAACGATGCAAGCACGTTGGCAAAACAAATGCTCCTAGTAGAGAGGTGCCCCAAGAAGTTCTTTTCAATTATCTGACATCTCTATATTTCAATTTTTTTTTCCTGACGATTTCAATAGTTTCTAGGACCCCATGCTTTTTACAGCACGGACTTACACAGCTAGTTATTATATAATTAGCTATTCCAATCTTCCATACAATTTGTTTTTATTTTTGAAGGGCCCCAATTTAGATATGTCTCTTACTCATACATAAGTTGCATATTCTTTTTCAAGTGGTGCTTGATATTTTACTTTTGGTTGTGTGTTGTTTCTTCTCTGATTCTTTCATTTTACTGTGGAAATTAAAAAAAAACCTTTAGTTTTCAAGCTTTGCCCCCTTGCATTGATTTTAAAGTTTCAGAATAATTCTTTCATATAGAAGACTGTTTTATCTACTGTGCTTTTTAAACCTTTCTTTTGCTTTAATGTGAATATGTTCTTTGGTAGCTTACACTTTCTGGCACCCTCTTTTGAACATGGCTTATTTATCTTTCTTATTAGTCTAAGTGCCTCTTTCGGCTTCTTACAAGCCATCCTGAATCTTTGACTGGTTCTCTTTTCAGGAACTAATATAACTGTTTTCACTTTTTACTCTATTTTCTGCTCATCATATATTCAATTAGGGTAGCCATTTCTTTGGCTTTCAAATATGAGCATTCATAAAATAAAGAAGTTCAGCCTTTTAGCATTTTTATTTGTGGATTGGTGAGGAAGTGCAGAGATCAGTGTGCCATCCTGGTTTCAGATCCCATTCTCATTTGCTGTTTGTACGTAGTTTATGCATTCTTCCCATGCCTGTTTGAACTTTTTTCCTAATACTTTGTTTTTACTTTTGTGCGTTATGTTGATTCCAAATTAGCCCCAAGTGTGAGTGCGCCCTGTCTTGCAGTTCCTTTGCCAATAGATTCAAAATTGAACTAAACAGTTTTCCGATTTTATATTAAATTATGTTTACTGGAGAAACTGTAAGAATCAGGATATCTGTTCCTTACTCTGTCTCATTGGCTTGGTAAACTGAAATCCAGAGTACTTTACTCTCCTTATCACTAGTTACATTAGTGTGGTCAGCATTCTCTGAATAGATTTTTCTGGGTAATTTATCATACTGAGATTTCTATTTTTGTATCAAGTTACTAAAAATGTAGTATTTGGATCATGCTGCTTGTTAAACTGAAGAAGTTGGATTTCTATCCTAGCCATAAAAACAAATACATAAATAATGTCTTTTTAGTTACACCATTTAGTTTATGGTGTTTAGGATCCCAGTCTTGTTGCTAGATTTTACCAAGGAATTAAGGGTGCACTTGCAACTAAAATTTCTAGGCTGGCACAGTATATAGTAGCCTTTTCAAATTTAAGTGTGATTTATTGTCCGACTTGGGTAAACCGCACTGTAATCTGGAGTTGCCTGATCTTTGTTTCAGGGGGATATCAGGATATGTGCTAATGAACAGAGAAATGTGGGGGTGTTTTGGAGATGATGCAGCATGTTTGATATGTATATAATTGATGGGAAAGCTGAGAGAAAAGTGTCTCCTTACATGTATAGAACATATTTGCATAATTAAGTCAGTAAGGAACAGCTAGTTGTATGTTATTTTTGATTAATTCTTCTTTTATTTCATAGTTTTCCAACCTTGCAAAACAAGGGGCCTAAAATGATGGTAGGGGAAACACTAGGCAAGGGGTTGCCTTAGAAGATTCATCTCTTGCTATGGATGCTGACTATGGCACCTGACTACACTGACCTGCTACTGTAGACAGTGATCTCCTTTTGTTACATGCTGGGAGACCACACTGTTCTGATAAGAGATGTAGAGGAGGTATGGAGACATTTTTGTTTTGTATTGTGTGTTGCCAGTAAAACATTATCAATCATAGAAAATCTCATTCCTAATAATCAAAACTCAGTTGAATTAGTTTACACCTGGAATTACCTGTCATTCTTTGTTTCACTTGTGTGTCTTGGTATCGATGTCTATAAGTTGAATGCATGCTTCCCCTCCTGGACATTTTCTTAAGACATCCATCACTACCATATGGTTGGTACTGTTCTGGTTTATTTTGGGATTCATGTAACTATTCACAGCTCATTGTTCAGGACTATTTTTCGCAGCAGTACTTAAGTTGCCTACAACTCCTGGCAGCCCTGGTAGTATTACACCATTGGGCAGATCCAGAAAGTGCAAGGGATGCTGTTTAAAAAGGAGCCAAAAAGACACCTAGGGGATCCTGATCATCTGTCTGTCTTTGTTTCTAAGCATTGGGCCCTACTGGATTACAACTACTACTCCAGTGGATTACAGCTTCTGTTTGAATGCATGTGCTGTCCTGTGCCTGCTTTTGTGTGTGGTTTCATCTTCGTTGAAAACATCCTCATCTGGGGAGCTCTCTCAGTCATGACAAATCTTCACACTAGAACTGGAAACAAGTAGGAGAAAAACTATGCATTTCATTCATAAGAGGTTTTCAATCCACACACCACCATCACCTGCACTTACTTGTACAAGACTATGTTTGGACTTTATTGTTTGTGTTAAATGTTTACTTAGTAGTGTCTTTTGTTGTCTGATGTAAATTAACGCCAGTGGGGAATTGGGGAGGGCATTTGTGTACATGTTGTTTGTTTAATAGTTGCTATCTTTATTATTTATTATTTGTTAGTGACTCTGTGTGTGAGTGTCTGCATGCCAGGTCAAGCCTGGAAGGTAGGTGCGGCAACACACTATCAGCGCATGCTCCCAAACTTTAACAAAATAAAGAAATCACCATCTTTTGTCACATCCTATTGACCAGTACAAATTTCATTCCTACATACCCGGTCTTCATTCATTTATTCACTTGCTTATTGTTTTCTATGACCCATTTTCAGTGTTTATAATGGTTTGAAATTTGATCTCTTTTATTTTGTACTAAATATGAATCATAACAGTGGTTTTTACTCTCTCTGTCTCCTCTAATAGCACCTTATTTAAGAATCCCTCCTCTTGACACAAAGGTGACTTTACCTTTACCCTGTAGGCATGTACACAGTCTTGGCTCCTGGACTCCTTTTAACCTGAATGAGTGTATATTTATAATGAGTGTATTTTTTAGAGTACCCATAACAGAATAATGACAAACAGAGCGTATATCCTCTTATGAAACTATGGTCCTGTTAAGTTTGATCAGTAAAATTAAGCATTGCAGTTCTTACAAATTGTTAAAAGTTTTACATTATTTGCCATTGATCAACAAAAACAGGTATGTATTTAAAGGATATGAAAAGGACATAAAAAGCCAAGGGCAAGACTAACATCCAAATGCAGAAGCTGTCATGAAAGCTATTCTTTCCACTGCTTGGATATTGGCGGCTTGCAGGGAGGCTGATGGTTGTTACCTTGTCAAAGGTACACTTTGTATAAGTGCAGCAATGTCTTCACAAAATATGCGTCTGCGTTTACTCCTATACCTACTATATACTAGATTATGCTAAATGTGCTACTTTTCATGAAATTCAACAGGTTACAAACTATGCCAATTTGTTATTTTACAACCTGAGTGATTAGTTCGTATGGAAATGTCTAGCAAATTTCAGAAAGTCCACCTTCTCAAATGTGGCTCATTCTTCCTTATCAGTAATGGCCATCATGGAGTTGTTTAGGGTGAGGTTGTTTACTTGTTTTTGTACTGTTTATTCAGATTATCACAAGGCATAATGTGAGCTACCACAGCTATGCTGATAACACACAACTGTAGTTTTCAATAGCGCCTGACGACCCGACTCTTTGGTTCACTGATCCAATGTTGCATATCATTTACAAATTTAATTCACTTGATTGTAATCATTCTGTAACAATATAATGGTGCACGGAATGAACAAACTATTCCAAATACCATAGCTACTTTAGTGTTGTTACTCTCAGTGCAACACTCAGTGTCATATTTTAACCCATTGAATTTGTGCATGGCGAGTTGTGTTGACAGCGCAGAGGATTATTGGGATACAGCTTCCAGCCCTGGAGGACATTAAGAGCACATGCTGCCTAAGGAAAGTCACCAGCATCTGTATGGATTCCACTCAGTCATGTCGCAGTCTTTTTGAACTTCTCTAATAAGGCAAATGCTTTAGAACCTTTCATTCATGGACCTCAAGGCTCAGAAACAGTTTCATTCCAAGAACTATAAATGCACTCAATCAGTCCATTAAGTGCTCCCGGAAGAACTGCTTGTATTTTTTCATTATTGTTTAGGGTATTATTATTGTTATTTTATCATTATACACTGTATAGGAAAATAAGTTTATGGAGGATTTGCATATTAAATCTCATTGTCATTACATACAATGACAATAAAGGAATTCAGTTCAATTCAATAGAAGAGAGCTCGTATTTACAGATGATGATGATGATGACTGGCTTCTAAGTCAATTTAGATTTCCAAGAGCTATCCTCCTGGAGTTGTGTGCTGTTAGAATACTAGGAGGTATACTTGATATCATTTTTGTGATAAAATCCTTTAAAGTATTTTACAGATAAATCGTTAACTTCATTTAAATAATGTGTACTGTTAATAACTAAACACGTGAGGACATGGTGGTGCAGTGGTAATGAGGAGCTGGCGCCCAATCCAGGGATTGTTCCTTCCTTGTGCTTGATGCTTGCTGGGACTGGCATGACCCTGGATGGATGGAATAACTAAACATGTATAACGAAGATTTTTCAATGTTCCGTAAACATTTTGAAGAATCAGCATTCTGAGCTTACAGCGGGTTTTACATCTTTTGCAGAGCGTATTTTGTGGTGACTAGTTATGCGGAGAAAGAAAATGGAAAGACAGGAATTGTGGGTTGGTACATTTGTCAGAGACAGTATTGTTGGATTAAAAGAATCCATTCTGGGTTGCATGTTTCCCAGTGAGCATCTTACGGGAGGCAGGAACAATCTGATCTACTTTAGATGCAAGCTGCTACAGCATTGGGAGCCTGCGGTTGCCCCAACAACTGATAAACTGTCTTCCACAGACGCGGTGATCGCGTTTCAGGACACTCTTCGGTGTGTCGTCCTGTTGGGAGGAGTCCCAAAAGAGTTTAGAAACCTTGCAAAGTATACATCTTACTATTTTAAAATGTTCAGAGAGCATGTAGTGATTAAGCATGTAGTGATTAATGACTGGGTCGGGGAAAACAGAATACAAAGCATTTAACGTGCTACTTTATTTACAATGGGATATGAGAAACTCTAGTAAATTAAGCATTGATTTTAAGATGAAGTTTACAACATTCTGCTTTAATGACAAAATAAACTATGGGATTAAAGTGGAAATTTCAAGATTAAAGTCTACATTTTAACCTTATTTTCTTCACTGTGTCCCTAATTTTTTTTCTTTTTTCTGTACCCTAATACACTTCCATATGACAAACGGACAGTGAGCTATGACTCACATATTCAACTCAACTTTAACATCTGACCACTTCTTTTTTTATTTTGGGCACTGTGCTACTGTCTGAACTTGAATGAGTATCACATGTCACACATGGGAGGCAACTGAAGGGCTCACAAAGGAATAATTCAATGCAAGGCCAGGGGGTGGGAAGGTGCACTAATCCACCCTCGTTTTCATTGGCAGACCAACCACGGGAAAGTTTGCCCGGACTTGAGGACATCATTTCCGGTTCCTGCCCCAATGACATCACTTTCAGTTCTTGTCCTGATGACATCATTTCCAGTTCCTGATGACATCACTTCCCCTGCTTGGCTTTAAAACTGCCATCTTTGCCTGTTATGATTGTTCTGTTGTTGGACTGAAGTCTGTTGAGACCTGGTCTATGGAACCAACCTTTCAATTTTGGCAGCCTAATTCAAGCATATGGGCAGCTGCCCCCAAACCTCTTCCTGTGTCAATCCAATCTCTTCACACACTCCATCAATTTCCTTTTGTTGCTAATACCACTGCCTGTGCCACCAAAAAGTACATTTTTTCTTGCCTCCACTTCACTGTGTAGGACCTTCACATCGCATTTGCTGAATTTTTTTTTTTACTGTGCTTTTGCCATTGTTTTTTCACAAAACACTGAATGCAAGAGGCTATTTATATTGATTTGCGTATTCAAAGAGGCGTATTTCTGGGAGGAGTTGGGGTGGGGAAGCAGGCACATGCGTTACATTTCACACTGACTGGGATTTAAGGAGCAGAAGTATGTGTAAGTTGGCTTATGCACAGTTATGTGCATCTGAATTTTATGTGCGTACACACATTTCCACTTTTGTCCCTACACCATGTTTTAGTGTTAATTCTACACACAATGTTATACATGAGGCGCCAGGTGTGTGAATGACTCTGCACAGAAGACCAGGAAGACAGTGGTGGTCGATGAGGCTTGGACTGACAGCCTCAATGTGAGTGCCATGGCCTTTGGGGACCCAAACCTCGTCCAGAGAGGAAGTCTTACTGTAGACATGGAATGGCAGGGGCCTGTAGAAGGCTGACTGTGTCTGTTGGCAGGGCAACTCCTCCGCTGCAAAAAATCCTTATCTCATTTATCCTTGTCCTTGTGTTTGAAAAGTGAAAAGTCCTCAAATAAAATGCATAGAACCGCTTTGTAATGATAATATAAGCTAGACTGATATATACAAGTGATGGAAAGAGTTTCACCACGACACATAAAAGATACAATCAATTAACTCTGTCTACTATTGAAAATGGACGAGCCACACATTTTTCAAAAGAAGGCAAAATCTTGTTATTTTTGTATAATTCGTCACGCTTGTTTTAGGATGTGACTGTGGTAGACACTGGCTAGATATAATAACACTAGGCATACCTACTTTAAATTTTCTCTGTACTTAGCTTAGATTGCAGGAGTACCACCAGACCTGGTCAAGACCTTCTACTTACTAAAAGTGTTTTTATACAGCAGTGAACCTTTCTGTGCCCGCTTACTTGGAGACTAGTTGCTATCCTTTTCAAATTGGACAGTTACATGGCAACAGCTTTTTGTCATGGAAAAAGCTGTTGACTGTAAAGAGATAGCCTGTCTGTTTTAAAATTTTAGCTTAAAGAAGGCCAAACTGTTTAGGGCAAGGAAAGATTACTAGTGATTATATTTATTTTTACTGGATAAAGAAAAAGGAGGATAGAAGAACAAAAAATACATTTTGAACTGCAGGGAGAATGATGATAGCTGTAAACATGAGCAGCCTTTCATTCTTAAGCTTTCCATTCTGTTTATATTACCGGAGGTTTACCATCACACCATCTTGCTTATTTGAATATTTATTCTGCCGCTAGTTACTTAACAGGTTTTTAAGTGATGAATTAGAGAATTTCACACCAGAGATTTTGTAGCATCAGCCAAAGTACCTGGAAAAGCTTCCAGGTCCATTTACCAATTTTTCAGTTTCCTCTCCTGGGAATAAAAGGATTTTTTTATTCCATTTTAGAGTTTTACTTAACCACATATCTCAAGGATCTGTATTTGAAGTATTAGTAAATGGCCTGAAGGTTTATCGAGTAACAGAAAAAGAATTCAGTAAATTTCTTCAGCTTTATAAGCCCAAGATTAGACCGATAAAGAGCATCATTAATCTTACAATTCAGTCTTAAACAGAGATACTGGTGGACAAAATAAATGATTGTGTTATTTGAGTGATATTGCATTTTTGGACTTTAAACCAACAAAAAATGTGGCAAGCTGAAATCAAGGATTTCATTCACTTTTTGTTTAGGATTTTTTAATATATTTTATGTAAAAGTGTTAACATGAACAATAATAATAGTTAAACTTAAAAAAAATTTTCTCATTTAAAAGTACCTCAGTAAAATACAGTAAACAGGGTGCTATTGTTAGCTGTTGTTAAAGAGCACTTACAATATGTATTTCAAGATCTGCATTAAACTCACTCACTGCCTACTCATATAATGCTGATGTCATAAAAGGCCACACTTCAAAAACGGCATTAGTAGCACACTTGAGCTGAACAGGCATTTAGTTAATGCTTTTCTGCAGGTAACATCTCCTAATAGGATACACTCACAAAGACATTTGCATTCAGTCAAACCTGGCCAGTTTAGGGATACCCAGGAATTTGGAGCAGACAGCCTACAGCAGTTGTTCTCAACTTGTGGGGCGGGCCCTCCTAGGGGGGCGAGAAGTAACAAAAGGGGGGACGCGAAGATATGAAAAAAAGAAAACAAGAATCAAAAATATGAAAAAACATCTGTTGAAACTAAAACAAATTAACTTAAATTATATTCTGATACTAGAACAATAAATATAGAGTTAGATAATTGTCGATAAAAGTTAAGTAGGTATAATAAAATATGCATCTACATTTCAAAAAAATGTTGGGGGGCCGCGATTAAAACTGTTATGAAAACTCGGGTCGCAAATACTTAAACGTTGAGAAACGCTGGCCTACAGAACTGACCACTGCACTGACTACCTTGCCACCTGTGTTTTAAAGCAATATAACCAAAACCCACGTAATATAAGACATTGTAGCTGCACTACCTGAGTGGTACTTCAATTGTTAGCATTCTAAAGGATCACTGCACAACCTGACAAGGTTTGTTGGAAAGATGAATGTGTGAAGGGGCAAGATTCAAAAGGACACTATGATGATAGAGAGGAGATTTAGTTTTTTTCTGTTGGTATATCAATGCTGCAGTAAACCAATCCACTCACTTTCTTGGATTACAAATCTAATACACTAAAGACTACAGATCTTTCCTGGATTAATGTTCTTTGTGCTTCACCTGGATCCTTCCTTGGATTTGTTTGTTTGGAGTTGTTATCACACAGAATGTGCTCCATCCATTAGATTATCACCAGACATTCAACTATACAGTAAGACAAGCTTAACACTTTTCTAAAGGGCTGTTCATTTGGTCACTTTCTACAACTTATCATAAGCTTCAGCTGGTAAACTGCACTGTGTTTGTATTTGTTTGTAGTTTGTTGTGTGATATCATTCTGGGTTATTGGGGTGGGCTGTTTGTAAATCATATATTTGCTTTGTGATTGTAAATAGTTTTCTGAGGAATACATATTTCAACTTTCACTTTCATTGTAGTGTGTCTTTGTGAGAGGGATGTGCGACCAGGCTGAGTGGTGTCCTTGCTTTCCTTTAAAAAAAAAAAAATCACTGTTATTCAGTCTGAATCTTAGTGCTCCATGCTTGCTACACTGTTTTCTGTCCATTTAACCACTACACTGCTTTGGGTGTATTCAACATTAACATTTGCAATGCAGCATCTATTGGAATGTATTTTGTAATACATGTAGTAATAAAATGCATTGCATTTCAACAGCGGACTCATCAAAAACAGTAGCACTGCTGTTCAGAACTTGATTGCAATGCTGCACATAACTGAGGCAATAGACAAACTGACACTCTAACTTAAATTTCAATAGAAAAAATATAGAAAGTAAAACAGAATAATAGAATAAGTATTAATAACACTAAAGTCTAAAGTCCATTAAACATACTAGTGATCTGCTGAGGTGATGCATGTTAAAGTCAGGCAGGTTTTTTTAAAAATGGTGAGGCTTGTGTTTCATGGCTGTGTGTTATTGTGTGGCTCCAGGATGTTTAATGGGGTGATTGGGGCTCATCACACTTGCATGTGAATGCGCCATTGATTTTAGTTGCCTTGTTGACTGCCTGCTGGTTGTAATTGAGATGCCACACCCACGGAGTTTGCAAAAGTCCACAAACTCTTGGTCATATAGTGTATGACTGTGATGATGCGGGTTCAGTTCCATGCTCCCACTTCCTTTTTGGGAGCTCTTGAACCAAACCCCATCGCCAATGTAACTGGATAACCTGGACAATAAGGACACCAAATGAAGCAAGGGGAAAGGTGCAAAGTGCAGAACTGCTTTTATTAAAAACGAACAAAACAAATCCAAAGTGTTCAAAAGAAAGTGAAGTGCTGCAAAACATCAATACATAAATAATCCATAAAAAACAGAGTGAAAATATGGAGGTTAAAATCAAAATAAACAAATCCTTTAAAACCGAGGGCTAAATTCTGGCTGGAAGCAGTCCCTTCTTTAAAAAAACAGGGTGCCTTCTTTAGCTGGCGGCTCCCCAGCTTCTTCCATCCGGGTACTGCTTCAGGGGAGTCGCCCTACCTGCAGCTGACTTCTCTTACTGGTCTGGTAGCCTTTCGGACCCTGGTTCTGTAGGGCTCCACCAGACCAAGACTCGGGTTTCCCAAGTGACCAGGGCACTCACACCATCCACCTTCCAAGCCTCTGACTCCCGTGGTGAGCCCTCCTCGATCGTGGTCACACCCGCTCCTCTGCAAAACTCAGTAAGAGTGACGCAATCTGTCTGCCCCCGGGTGTCAGCCAAACACCCCACTATGGCTTACTTCCCAGCTACCTTCCGTTAGCTGCGAGTTTGCTCTTTCAGCTCACTCACACTCGCACCAGCTACCTTCCCTTTCTTCCTCCTCTAACCTCCGTTCTCTTTTTTGATCTTTCTCTTCCCCCTCCGCACTCACGCTCCTACTATATATAATGGGGACGTGGCACAGGTGCAGCGATTAGCAGCTTCCGGCATCAGTCACTGACATCGGCAATCCCACACCTGTGCACTTCAGTGTGGAAACACTCAAGCCTGCATCACGCCTGGGAACATTTTTAAGCCGTGAGTGTGGCAATTATTTATTTAAAACTGGCCTGTTATTCTGAGCTGTGGACCCACTATATCACAGTGGCTAGATGTAAATTGTTTTAAATAGCAAATTTAATTTTTTTAAAAATGTAATGTTATTTTTAGAAAAAGGCACTTGTGTATCCGGAAGAAGTTTATATATTTTAAGGTAGACTAGGGGGCCCTGCTACCTGCTTGCTTCGCTTACCAACCACACTGTCTTGCAGCTGGGCTGCTCAAAGAGCATTGGGGTGCTCCTCTGTTAGAGAAAGTGATTATATTTAAAGAGATGGTATATAGTAGAGTATGTATGGCACGGGATGAAGACCTGAGTTATTATAGATAGAAAATCAGTTATTTGAGTGTCTATTTTAAATATCAATGAATAATAAAGCATAGCAAAAATAAAAAGTAGAAGTTAAAAAGTTAATAAAAAAATAAATTACATTAATGCCTCATCAAAAACAATCCTGTAATGTTCCTTTCCAGGCAGGAGAAATAAACCACACAGGCAAGAGGCTGTGGCAGTATGAAACAAAGGTTTTATTCCTTAAATGGACAATGCAAATTCAGAAGAATAAAAAATAACGGTGCCCTAAAAAAAAACAGGCAAAGAACAACCATGTGCCATAAACCTCTTAAACACATTTTTTTCCTCTTCCATACATCTTTTTTTTTTTTTTTTTTTTTTTTGCAAAAACAAAGCTAACAGAACTCCCTTAACTGTTTCTGCTCCCCCCCAAACCATGGCTGGCTTATTTAAAAGCAGCAGATGTGACTCCTGTACCCACCCCTCTCACTGCACTCTGAGCAAGCCCATTTGCATGGCTTCTTAGGACACACTGCCTCATGGTAATTTCTTTTCCAGACTGTTAAAATATTATAAATTAGTTTATTCTCTAACTTACATTCTATAAGCATTATTTTTTCGCATTTCTGTTTGCATATTGTTCAGAATAGTTTTCCCTTTTTTGTTTATTGGACGATTCTCTTTGTTCTTGATTTTTATTATATGCAGCTCTTTTTTGTTCATTTTCTTTTTTTCAATGTTCATTGTCAGCTCATTTTCTATCACAGTCTAAAATTCGACATCCTTGAATAGATAATTTCCTTCTGCCTTGCCATTATAACTGACTGCTTTGAAAGGCAAGTTAGAACTAAGAGTGTCACGGGGTTGTACGGAGAAAGGATGTGCACAGTAGGAGTAACGATTGGGTGAGCGGTGTGGAGGGGAGTGGCCAAGGCTGAATAATGTGGACACTATGGAAAACTTTTTTAATATAATAGAAAGATAATATATTGCTCAATCAGTCCTTTACTAAATTTCTTTCAATTCTTATTTTCATCTGTTATTTTAGGGAAGAGGATTTGAGGAGTTAAAAATGAAGGAAAGTATTTGTTATGTGATTTTTTTTTGGGCTTCTTTTTCATGTCTGTCAGATACATGTTTTGCATATTAAGCTGTTGGAGTGGTCATCACCCTGTTTAGTCAATGAATTGCAATTACTTCAATCACAATAATATATTTAAAACTGCCAAACATTAAAAAGGCAACCCTACAGAGATCTAATGCAAGACAGCATGGCACTTCCTAAATTTTAGTCCTATTACTGGGCTCCAGATATTAGTGGAATAAAATATTGACACAAGTTCATGGAACCTCAACTGGTTGGTTAGCTGTAAAGGAACTGCTGTTAATTTACCATCAATCTAGTAGTTCACCATTAATTAACAATATGAAACCAATGTAAGGCACATTTTAAAACAGAAACATTTTATTCTTCAGCCTCCCTACATGATGATCACTTATATCAGACTTCCTTAACTTTCCCAGTATTCAGTCTGTGAAAGGCATTAGGCATCATGACTTTTAGAAATCTCTTTATTGATAATGCATTCATGAACTATTATGTCCAAAATTAAATTTTCCAATTTCCAATTAAATTTTGTTCTATTTACAAATTAGAAATGTTATCAAAAGCAACCTGCCCAGCGTCCCTTATCTTTCCCTTATTTCTATTTCTAAGGTAGTACTGGCTAGTCTAAATAAAGATACAGTGGAACCTCGGTTCACGAACGTCTCGGTACACGTACAACTCGGTTCACGTACAAAAAGTTCGCCAAACTTTTGCCTCGGTTCACGACCACACACTCGGTATACGAACAAGCCAGTTTCCCTTTCGGTTTGTGCGCGCCGATGATTTCCGCACGTGTTGCATTGTTCTCGGTCAGACGTGCCTGCCTGCCTGCACGTGCGTGCCTGTGTGCTGCTGAGAGAGAGGGGGAGGGTGCGTGCTGCTGAGAGGGGGGGAGGGTGCGTGCTGCTGAGAGAGGGGGAGGGTGCATGCTGCTGAGAGAGAGAGAGAGAGAGAGCGAGCCTGCACGTGCTTGCCTGCCTGGCCT
>JANRMT010062842.1:11567166-11648355 GCA_026402145.1 Polypterus bichir lapradei | reverse complement strand
AATGTTCCTCTCTGTTCTGAGAGAGAGAGAGAGAGAGAGAGAGAGCAAGCGAGCGCGTGCTGCTGAGAGAGAGAGAGAGAGCAAGCGAGCGCGTGCTGCTGAGAGAGAGAGAGCGAGCGAGCGCATGCTGCTGAGAGAGACAGAGCGAGCGAGCGCATGCTGCTGAGAGAGAGAGAGAGCAAGCGAGCGAGCGCGTGCTGCTGAGAGAGAGAGAGAGAGAGAGCGAGCCTGCTCGTGTAGCTGAGCAGGGAGCCTGGGTGTTTTGTGTCAGTGTTATTCAATGTTTTTACATTAGTTTACTATTACACTGTGCATTCTATGGTGTAATTAACTATATTTGTGCTTAATCTTTACATATATTTACATATTTACATATTTACATATATATTTACATACAGTTCGTACGGTCTGGAACGGATTAATTGTATTTACATACAATCCTATGGGGGAAATTGCTTTTGTTCATAACCATCTCGGTTTATGACCAGAGTTTTGGAACGAATTATGGTCGTGAACCGAGGTTCCACTGTATATTTCTTTTCTGGTTCGTCCTGCTTCCACCTCAAAACCAGTCCCGCCCACACGCAGCCGACATGGCATTTCTCAATTCCTATTCGTCCTCTTCCAAACCCGGGTCCTCTTCCAAACTCCATGCTGCCAGCAGCTCCTCTTCAAAACTGGTCCCGCCCACACGCAGCCGACACGGCATTTCTCGCCAAGCTTCTGAAGTACGCTTACAAAATAAAGCAAACTCTGCATGCAGCGAAAATGTACTTCTCCAGCTAGATTCCATGCTCAGAACCATCAAACCCTTCGCTAAATCATACAAACACATGCAAGAAATCGCTCAGTCTAATCTAACAGCATCTGTACGAATGCTTTTCGAGGAAAACCCTAGACAGGATTTACGACGATACAATGCCCCGACATGTCATTTGCATCTGTCCCATAGGCAACTCCTGTAAACAGATTTCCACGCTCAATATTAATTGCGATCCTATGGTTTACTCACTTTTATTCCCTTACGGAGACATTGGCTGGCACAAAGATTTACAGCATGTTCCCCATAAAAATACCGCCAACCAAATCAGGCTTACTCAACGGCAATTTTACGCGTACAGATTAGCAATGAGGAATACATTTAGTATTTTGCACTCCAGCGGTGAACTATTCCAAAAGTACGTCGTAGATGTGTATGTTAAAACAGAGGGCGCGTGTCTCAACTGTCTCAGATTAGATCAACAAGATTTGCGTGTGGAACAATACAAAGGACTGTCAGACGCACTGCAAGCAAATGCTGAAAATAACAACATTACGTATAGGCAAAATGATCATATTCCTGTCCACATTTTCAGGAAGTCCAAGATACATGCAACAAAACTAGCAGAATGCCATGGCCATAGTACGTAAATTCGGACAGTCTCATTTATTTATCACTTTCACATGTAATCCTGCTTGGCCGAAAATTCTGCATGCACTGTCGGATACCTAAAGACTGGAGCACAGACCTGATATTGTAGTACGAGTCTTTTGGATTAAGTTGAATGAATTACTTAGAGACATTCTACAACAACATCTTTTTGAGGTTGTCATTGATTATATTTACGTAATCGAATTTCAGAAGCACGGCTTTCCTCATACCCACATGCTGTTTACTCTTCACAATAATTCTAACAACCAGTCTTCAGCCGCGGCCAGTTGTACGTGGCTTTTTCTAGGTTTATATCTTTTGACTCATTATCTGTCATCACCACCAAAACACCTATTCACAACTGCGTCTTTCAAGAAGTATTTATTTCTTCTTGATTTCTGAATTCCTTTCTCACCGTTTTCTGTTCCTATTCTTACACCTCCGTATGCAACGGCGGGCTTCTGCTAGTATGACTATAAATGTGTATAAAATGACACTGTGCACTCAACAAGCTATAACTAAAGATTCCATTCTTAAGTCCAGAAAAATTGCTTTGTTTTCAGTTTTTCTTATAGTGGAACTAACTGTGACAATACATAGACACATAAAATGCTCACCATTAACTGAAGCTAATTCTAATGCACTAATAATATATTAATGTTTACAGTGTGTTGGTAAGAAGAAAGGGGATTAAAAGCCTACAACTCCCTTGGTTCTATGCACCGAGTTCCACTTCCCCAGGTACAGCAGCTAACAGCCATATGAGTCCTATCATGTCCAACTGCTATTTACATCTCAGTATAACCACTAAGATTGTTCTGCCATGATCAAAGAAGTGAGGCAGGCCACAATGCTTAATTGTTTAAAGGATCAGGAGAATAATGTGAATGAAGAATAAGCAATGGTAACCCAGCCACAGGGGATGCACAAACTAGTGTGTTTCTTCGTGCCGGTCCCAAGCTCGGATAAATAGGGAGGGTTACATTAGGAAGGGCATCCGATGTAAAATTTTGCCAAATCAATATGCGGACAACAATAAAAATTTCCATACTGGATTGGTCGAGCCCCGGGTTAACAATGACCGCCACCAGTACTGTTAGCCAACAGGGTGCTGGCGGAAATTGGGCTACTGTTGGCCAAAGAAGTCAAAGAAGAAGAAGGAGAACAGAGAGGGGAGACATGTCTGGAGGCAGGAGGAGAGGAGGAAAGTAAAGAGAGTGAAACTGAGGGTAGGAACTTTAAATGTTGGCAACATGACTGGTAAGGGGAGAGAGTTAGCCGATATGATAGAGAAAAGGAAGGTTTATATATTGTGCATGCAAGAGACTAAATGGAAGGGAAGTAAGGCCACCAGAGGTGGATTCAAATTGTTCTATCAAGGTGTGGATAGGAGAAGAAATGGGGTATGGGTTATTCTGAAGGAGCAGTATGTCAAGAGTGCTTTGGAGGTGAAAAGAGTGTCAGACAGAGTAATGATTATGAAGCTGGAAACTGGAGGTGTGATGGTAAATGTTGTTAGTGCATATGCCTCGCAAGTTGGGTGTGTAATGGATGAGAAAGAAGATTTTTGGAGTGATTTGGATGAAGTGATGAACAGTGTACCCAATGGACAGAAAGTGATGATTGTAGTGTATTTCAATGGACATGTTGGTGAAGGGAACAGAGGAGACGAGGAGGTGATGGGTAGGTATGGTGTCAAGGAGAGGAATGAAGAAGGTCAGAAGATAGTGGATTTTGCCAAAAGGATGGACAAGGCTGTGGTGAATACGTATTTTAAGAAGAAGGAGGAACATAGGGTTTCGTACAAGAGTGGAGGAAGATGCACACAGTAAGATTACATCCTATGCAGAAGAGTCAATCTGTAGGAGATTGAAGACTGCAAAGTGGTGGCAGGGGAAAGTGTAGTTAAGCAGCATAGGATGGTGGTCTGAAGGATGACGTTGGAGATCAAGAAGAGGAAGAGAGTGAGGGCACAGCCAAGGATCAAATGGTGGAAATTGAAACATGAAGACTGCAAGGTTGGGTTTAGGGAGAAGGTGAGACAGGCACTGGCTGGTAGTGAAGAGGTACCAGACAGTTGGGAAACTACAGCAGAAGTTGTAAGGGTGACAGCAAGAAGGGTGTTTGGTATGACATCCGGAAAGAGGAAGGAGGAAAAGGAAACCTGGTGGTGGAATGGGGAAGTACAGGAGAGTAAACAGAAGAAGAGGATGGCAAAGAAGAAGTGGGATAGTCAGAGAGATGCAGAAAGTAGACAAACAAGAGTACAAGGAGATAAGGCGCAAGGTGAAGAGAGAGGTGGCGAAGGCTAAAGAAAAGGCGTATGATGAGTTGAATGAAAGGTTGGACACTAAGGAAGGAGAAAAGGACCTGTACCGATTGGCTAGACAGAGAGACCAAGCTGGGAAAGATGTGCAGCAAGTTAGGGTAATAAAGGATAAAGAGGGAAACATACTCACAAGCAAGGAGAGTGTGCTGAGAAGATGGACAAAGTACTTTGAGAGGCTAAAGAATGAAGAGAACAAGAGAGAGAAGATGTTGGACGATGTGAAGATAGTGAATCAGGAAGTGCAATGGATTAGTCAGGAGGAAGTAAGGACAGCTATGAAGAGGATAAAAAATGAAAAGGCCGTTGGTCCAGATGATATACCTGTGGAAGCATGGAGGTGTTTAGGATTGTTTAATGGAATCTTGGAAAGTGAGAGGATGCCTGAGGAGTGAAGAAGAAGTGTACTGGTGCCGATTTTTAAGAATAAGGGGGATGTGCAGGACTGTAGTAACTACAGGGGGATGAAATTGATGAGCCACAGCATGATGTTATGGGAAAGAGTAGTAGAAGCCAGGTTAAGAAGTGAGGTGATGATTAGTGAGCAGCAGTACGGTTTCATGCCAAGAAAGAGCATCATAGATGCGATGTTTGCTCTGAGGGTGTTGATGGAGAAGTATAGAGAAGGCCAGAAGGAGCTGCATTGCGTCCTAAATCTGGAGAAAGCATATGACAGGATGCCTCGAGAGGAGTTTTGGTATTGTGTGAGGAAGTCTGGAGTGGCAGAGAAGTATGTAAGAGTTGTACAGGATATGTATGAGGGAAGTGTGACCGTGGTGAAGTCTGCGGTAGGAGTGACGGATGCATTCAAGTTGGAGGTGGGATTACAACAGGGATCGGCTCTGAGCCCTTTCTTATTTGCAATGGTGATAGACAGGTTGACGGACGAGATTAGATAGGAGTCCCCGTGGACTATGATGTTTGCTGATAACATTGTGATCTGTAATGATAGTAGAGAGCAGGTTGAGGAGACCCTGGAGAGGTGGAGATATGCCCTAGAGAGAAGAGGAATCAAGGTCAGTAGGAACAAGACAGAATACATGTGTGTAAATGAGAGGGAGGTCAGTGGAATGGTAAAAATGCAAGGAGTAGAGTTGGCGAAAGTGGATGAGTTTAACAGTACAGAGTAACAGGGAATGTGGAAGAGAAGTGAAAAAGAGAGTGCAGGCAGGGAGGAATGGGTGGAGAAGAGTGTTAGGAGTGATCTGTGACAGACGGATATCAGCAAGAGTGAAAGGGATGGTCTACAGGATGGTATTGAGGCCAGCTATGTTATATGGATTGGAGATGGTGGCACTGACCAGAAAGCAGGAGACAGAGCTGGAGGTGGCAGAGTTAAAGATGCTAAGATTTGCACTGGGTGTGACAGGGATGGATAGGATTAGAAATGAGTACATTAGAGGGTCAGCTCAAATTGGATGGTTGGGGGACAAAGTCAGAGAGGCGAGATTGTGTTGGTTTGGACATGTGCAGAGGAGATATGCTGGGTATATTGGGAAAAGGATGTTGAGGATAGAGCTGAGGGAAGAGGAAAAGTGGAAGGCCTAAGAGAAGGTTTATGGATGTGGTGAGAGAAGACATGCAGGTGATGGGTGTAACAGCACAAGATGCAGAGGACAGAAGGATATGGAAGACGATGAATTGCGGTGGCAACTCCTAACGGGAGCAGCCAAAAGAAGAAGAAGAAGAAGAAGAAGCAAAGGTCTAAACCAAGAAGTCAATAAGCACAAGCAATTGAACTGAAAAAGTCAAAAACTAAGCCAGAGGTCTGTTAGCTGAGAATCTCTTACACCAAAACATTTGTTTTGTTTTTGTTGAATATACACAATTTTGGATGTTACAACAACTGTGACTCTGTCTTTTAAACTATCGTATGTGTGATAGAACATCCGGGGACACACCTCTAGCAACTCACTCCTAATGATGATATCACAAAATAGAGACACCCTAGGAAAAACAAAGTGGCATTATGAAAAATGTAGAATTTTGCATTGGAAAGAAATTTTTAATAGGAAATATTCATAAAATCAAAATATCCATGTTTACCCTTGTACAGTCCCACTGGTTACCGGAGCCTCTATCAGATCTGCAATACAGAAAATGAGACTCCACCCCTCTCCACCAACCCAACCCCAGTAACAGCCAATCCATTGTCTAAGGTATATGTTTAGCTTCCACCAGAAAATATAAAAGATACAGATTACATGAGATAAGACAGTCTTCCTGCTCAGATGACAAACATTTAGTGATATGAATACTAATGCTAGTAGCAACATTTATTGGCAAAAGTGGATTATGCTTTGTGGTTAGGGTGCACTTGGCAGGCATGTCTCTATGCCACATCTCTGAAATTACCTTTGATAAAATGTGCTTTTTCAGTTTTAACTTCTAAGCCATATTGCTATAGACAGGCAGTTTTTAGAGTTACAGTATAGTAAAAGCTCACATATCTACACTTTTAAAGTGCGGATGATAAATATTCACAATTACCTACTCACAGTCTTTTATATTTTCACAATTCTGGCTCATTGAAACCTAATGTTTTATGGCAGTTTGGCTGAAATTTAATTGAAAGCCCCTGAGAAAATTATTGCCCTTGCAAAACATTAGAGGCACTGACTTTCACAATATATTGATCAACAGATTTGTCTATGTGTCTCAAATTTAGATGTGTCATGTTGAATAACACACATGTCACTTTCTCTGAAGTGAAGAATTCCTGCTGCTGTGAACTGAATGGCAATTGTGTAAAATGTTTTGAAATTAGTCATTTATTCTTTTGATTTACAACCCTGCTAAACTGTATTCAGATTTCTAATTAATATGTATGCTTTCCCACTGTCAAGTTAATTCCGGGGTTTGTCATAAAATATGATGGACTGTTGGCAAAATGTCAAAATCACCCATGCATGCATTTGCCCATTTTTAAATTGTGCAGCCTTTCATAGAAGAAAAGAGAAAAAGTGAAATTAAAGAAGTCAAAATGCAGAAGCATGTATTAAGTGGAGAATTAAGGAATGAAAAGCTTTATCATTTCTTAATTTATTTAAAAAACAGAAAAGTCATTTCTGGTCAAACTGTAGATTGGAAATATCAATTCATTAGTGCTTGTTTCTAAAATAAATTGTTTTAATGTTCTTAATGATACTTATTTAAGGGCAAGAGATGTTTAAATTATGACTCAATGACCAAAACATACTATGAGTAGAAATATTGATACCTTAATCGGTTCACCATTTATCCTTTTCCTGATCCTTTTTTAATTTGCTCTTTTGTTGTGGGATCACTGGTCACCAGTCCTACCCTCCCAGTCTACTAGTTAGCTTTTTAAGCTGACTCTCCCTCAAGAGAGATGATTACATTTACCAACGTGTAAATTTATCAATACATTTGGATGTACTATACATTCTCTTAGTTTCCAAAGATGGCCACTTCATTTGCTACTTTTATCTGGTCAGAAGGCACATTCATTGATTGTATTGTGCTAATATGGCAGTTGGTAGGCCCACATGTATGTTATGAACTACTTTGTACTTAAATGAAAGGATGTCCAATGAGTACAAAAGTGTCATTCAATAGGTTTTTCAATGTTATTTACATGATGGCACCACCCACTAATAGAAAAAGAGCAATTTCTTATCCAACATTTAAATGCTGTGAATATGAAATGAAACCAATCAATGAAAAAGACTTATCTTGCGCAGAGCCAGGGATCATCTTACTACATATTGTGTGACACAAGAAACAGGAGTAGCTCATTGGAATGGCATGACTAGTGAAAAGCATTCTAACCATGCCACAATCACTGGAATAAATTAAATGTCCTTTAGCATAAAATACTGCATTATTTCCCCACATTTTATGTATTATATTTTTTCAGATTTCAATAAAGTTGCATAAAATATATCACTCTTAATGTAAAGTTAGGAATTCACACATGTGAAAGGTACATGCTTGTGCATTCTTACACATTCTATAACTTGAAATGATGAAAACTAGAGTGGATATTGTACAGTGTGTGTTTAATATGTAATGCCTGGTGGCCTCATCGTTTTGATGGTGATGTGGATAGGTTTAGTACTGTCAGAACACAATGATAATTGAGTCCTTACTGCACTATTTTGCTTAACCCCCAGAGAGTATTTGGGTTTTAAAAGACATGAGAATTCTCAAACTGCAAATGGCTCTTAAAAAAATAATAATAATAAAGAGGAGGTTGTGATTTTCGGTCTGTGCAAGCACCTTGAGCTGACCAGTGGATGGCTATTGCAACTGCTGCTTAAACACCACCAAGCCCTGCACAAGCATGAGTCCATTGTGAAGAAAGGCCAAAAGATAAAATAAAAGATATAGGTTGCCCAAGGCCACTAGAGTTAGCAGCTAAGAAAAACCAAGCAGTTACTTAAGTCCAAGATCACGGAGACCAGGATGCAGTGCAACAAGAAGAAGCCATTGCATGCCCAGTTCTTCAACATCCTAGACAGGCCGTTCATCAACAAGGACCTAACACACACATGGCTTCAAAGTGAAGGTCTCAAGTTGGGACTGTAAGCCTCATCACAGCCGCTGAAAATTAGGCCTTGAACACTCACTACTACCAAACATATATCAGAGGTACATCAGTCAACAGCAAATGCCATATTTGTGGTGAAGCTGAGGAGACCATCAGCCACACAGTGTCTGGATGCCATGTGCTGGCCCCAAAAGAATATCTTGAACATCACAATAAGGTCAATATGTACCTGCACTGGGCATTATGTGAACAGCCGGGTGATCTGATGACAGACAAACATGTACCAGATGCGGTCGTTGACACTGGAGACTGTGTCATCATGTAGGACAAGACTATTCCCACAGACTGTACCATCACCGATAATAGGCAGGACATCGTGTTCCATGATAAGAAGAGCAAGTTGTACGACTTCATTGATGTAATGATCCCAGATGGCAACAACATCCTGAGCAAGGAGGCAGAGAAGATCATCAAATATAAAGACCTAGAGATTGAAGTTTAGACACATTTGGAACGCAAGAACAAGAATAACCCCAGCAGTCACAGGCACAGGTGGAAACCAGAAAGACTGGGTTCTGAAAGCAGCTGGAAAAACTCCTGTGCTGAGTCCACGCGAAAGAGATCCAGAAAATCACACTCCTCAAAATGGCCCACATTCTTCAATGAGTCCTCAGATGAACAACAAGCTGAATCCAAAGCCTAAGAGGTATGGTTGACCTCTGGCAAATGACCAGAGTACTAGAGTGCTGAGAGGAGGGTATAATAATATTAATAATAATAATAACAACTGATATTATTTAACAAGTTTTCATTTTTCATTCTTACATGAAAAATAAAAATAAGAATTTAGCTATTCTGCAAAATATGTTACATTATAGATATAACTACACTCAAAAATGATTTATTTTTACATGTTACTTACTTTGTGTATTTTGTTGTAATGACAGAGAAGGTTTTAATCTTGTGCTTTCATGGAGAGCAGGGACAAAAAAAAACTTTGATGAAATGGTGGACTATGGTGAATAACACTAGACTACAGCAAACATTTCAAAAACATGCATAAAAAAAAGAAATTCAACATTACTCACGTCGTATAATCCACGTGTCAATAATCTAGTTGTATGCTTACAAAGTGCAAAAACATCTGCATTTTTAGCTAAAATAGTATTACATAAATTCCTCTAACAGGCATGTACTCCTACGCATGAGAATGAGTTTTTCAATTGAAGAAAGGACTCTTGACCAATGAATGAGTGGAAAGAGGTGGATCTTCGATTCAACAGCTTACTCCCATGCGGTTCCTATTTATGTGTGACAATGATTTTTCCTGAAGCATTTATTTAACAATATTTAAGCTAGAAACACATTGTGAACATACAAATGGGCGTCTAATATGTGGATTATGTGATACAAGGAACATGAGATTCTTTCTTTTCTTTTCATTGACACATTTTGATGCAGTCCAGCAATGGACAGAATGGACCGCTAATCTGTCATAAACTATTTTATCTCCACTCCCCATGAAAACATGAGAATAAACATTTTTCTCAGTTTTCACTAAAAAACATATGGGGTTATTAACACTTAATAAAATGTATCATTTTTGAGTGGTGTATTCTTGTAATCAAGCCTGTGTAACACTAGAAAACATGGAAAAACTTTAGTTTAGGTACTACAAAAATGCATCTATTACTCATATACTGTTATGCAGAAAAGTCTTAACAAAGTTATATTAGCACCTAAAAAGCACAATTAAAGTAGTTATTAATATCTTTGCAGTGTGGCATATTAAGAGCCTTCGATATGTTGGTAAAATTACTATATTGGGATACATATGTCTCATATAAGCTACTTCTGACCATTCCAAAATGAAGTTATTTTAGTAGGTCATATGCCATAGATGAATAGCTACTTTACAGAAGCTTTGTAAGTGACATCAAGACCAAAAGAAGCTTTTGCTAAGGTTTTGTTACATAACAAGAAATAAGTAATAAACGCATTTTTGCATTACCTAAAGTAAAGTGTTACCGAAAAACTCACCTTTGTATTTCATATCCAGTTAAATCCAGTAAACAGGATTGATTCAGAGATGTTAAGCAGAGAAGCAGAATGTACCTTAAGGGCAGTTCTGAAGAGATGTCTAGCAGACTTGAATCTAAACACTTAATCTGAGATTGTCAAACAAGTTTAGTGAGGAAAACAAAACTCAAAGTCACTGCTTGTTATAACCAAAAACTGAAGTTATTTTTAGACAATTTTGTTTTATCATATCTTTTATTGTCACAAAGTTCAGACATTAATTGACATATAGTCCAGTTTCAAATAGCTGGGTGTAGCTATGCCATCGAAACTCGACAGCCTGTAGCAGAGACTTGCTCTGTGTGTCTTTTTTACTTCCAGCTATCCTCTTTCTGTTGGGACTGTGGACTGTGAGCACCTACAAAGACATTGTTAAAAGAGATCCAGTAGATGTGAGCATTCAACAGAAACTACAGAAACAAAAAATGTTTATTGAGTAACAATCTATTTTATCAAAAAAAAAACTATATGGCTAAACTTTATCTCAAGTCAAAACAATATTTGCTGTGGGCTGTTACCTAAAATTACAAGAATATCACCAGAAACAAAATTCAAAGACTATGAACTGAATAGAGAAGTGAAAAGCTGTCAGTGATTAACCAGAACATCAAACACTATGAGATCAAAAATAACACTGTCCAAAGTTTAAAATCCATAATCTCATGTGGAAAGCTGAAGCGTTGTGCTTAGTTTTATAGTGGAGTCTTTGTGACATGACCAATAGTGCCTCCTGGGAGACATTCCTTAGTAATGACTAGCAAAATGCTGGTTTCAGACAAATAAAATTAAGTACCAAAAATAGTAATTTTTTTTACTCAAATTAAAGAATTAGTCCAAAAAACAAATATGGTCTTATACCTTGAAAAATAAAACTTTAAGAATATTCATGACTAATGAACATAAGAGATTTTATCTAAAGGTGTTTTCACACCTAATTCATTTGGAGCAGCTTTTTTTTTTTAACTCTGGAGCAATTTGCCTCATAGTCCAGTTTAGTTAGGTAGATGTGAACAGCAAGTCGTACTCTAGTGCAGATGAAAACAACTGAACCAGGATTAGAAATGAACTGTATTTAAAATTCTGTTGCTAACATTTAAGGCCATTTATAACCTCGCCCCTCCATATCTGACCTACCTTCTTCATGTTGCCATTCCCTTCCTGTAACCTTAGATCCTCTTCCTCCATCCATCTGACCATCCCTCTCGCTCGTCTAACCACCATGGGGAGCAGAGCATTCAGCCATTCTGCTCCCAAGCTCTGGAACTCACTACCAACTGAGCTTAAAAATATTGAATCATTTTCATCCCTCAAATGTAAACTTAAAACCCATCTGTTTAAAATGGCTTTTTCTCTATGATTACAGTGGCTTTGTTCGGTTTTAATTTTTATATTTTCTGTATTTTCTAATGTTTTAAGTTTTGTTTATAATGTGTTTTTTATTTATTGTTTGTTTGGTGTCCTTGAGTGCTTAGAAAGGCACTTTGTATAAATAAAATGTATTATTGTTATTATTATTAAATGATGGTCTCAATGTGGCACCAAGCAAACCGAGGAGTGGTTTGTGATATATGAATGTGACAGGACCAATATAACTTTTGGAAATATCATGAATTATTGGAAAAATTGTGCAAGCTGTGGCTTTCATGCTACACCATTTCTTATTAGGAAATCTTAATATAAAAAAGGCACCTATACATACAAGTTCATAAAAAACAGCTGACATAAGTACCCTTCGATCAGATCAAGCCTGGCATATGATTCAGTTTCAGACTCGACATCTACCTTACAATCGGAGAGTAGCTGATCATGTTAAAAAAAATGGTGTAAATTCACTTGTTTAGCCAGTGAAAATCAAACTACATACAAAGGAAGCGAGAAATGAATAGCAGCATCCTATGTGATCAACAATCAACTAATCTTAAACCGTGAGAGTGATACGTGTAGGTTGGCGTCCTTTCAATGTGATCCCTGTAAGGCACGATGCAGACACTGGAGACACATTAACTTTCATTACTACAGTATGTAGTAAATGTTAATCAAACATTTCAAAGTGAACATTATTAACAAGTATTTATAGACCTAAACACAGGAATTATGTTTTGATAAATTAGAGGCTCCATTCCTATAGTAGGCTACTGGAAAATATATATGCAACATTTAAGACTGAAAGGGAATTCACTTCATATTTTCACTTTTCAAATGAAATTGATGCACATCACTGTCTGCCCTCAGCAGAGCTTTCCATCTTCTGAAAAGTTGTCCGAATGAAATGTGTCCTTTCTGTAGCACACAAAGTAAGACATCATTTTCTTGTACTCTTCTAGTTATCAGATAATAGGCATTCTGTTACACAGGTAAACAAACCACATCATTATTGCAAATTCGGCACTACACAAGGGCAGTTGTTATTGGCTCTTAATGATAAATTTTCTCAAGATAAATTGTTTCTAACTAATGAAAGAAGTCACCGACATGCCCACGGGGCTTTGTTATTGCTTCTGGTTTTCCTGGAAAGTTTGAATTGTGAAACCCAACTGAAGTAAATGGAGACTGAAGCAAAGTAACTAATCTTCTCATGATTCAGCATAATGGTCAATGCGTGTGAAAACAACTTAAGACAAGAACAAACTGTCTGAAGTGTACCGATTCTAAAATATCTGTCCATGACAAATGAGAAACAAATAAAAAATAAAACAAGCACAAAATAGCAATTAATTCTTAAAACCCAAACAGAAAATGTGTTTAGAGATATAGATAATCACAAGTCAATTTCATGTCACCCAACAGTCTAAAGATGTTTGGAATGAGTACGGAAAATGTAGAAAAATTATTAAGTGAATGTACCTTGTGAAATGTTACACACGACATATGTGTCATTTTACTGAGGTACTGGAAACAATTTATTTTCTTCTCCATGACCCCCAGTGAGCAATGGAAGTAGACAGAGGGGTAAGGGTTTTAATGGGAACATTTCCTTCCTTAACAAATCAGAGCATTCGCAGTTGCTTCCCTCACAGCAAAATTATTACTGTTAAATTAACTCTTACAGCATTACAGTATATAAATTAATATCCATAAAGAGTGTTCCCATATGTACATTTTAAGAGTTAGTTTAACATTGGTAGTTTTGGTATGCTGGATGTGAGAAAAACTATAAGACAGTATTTTACAATATACAATATGCCAAGATAAAATAGCCCCTTCATTATTTTGATTTTTTCCTTAATTTCAGCATGAAAATTTTTTTTATCAAACTTTAATAATTTATGTTTTACCGATTCAAAGATATATAACTGTTTTCTTTTTTTTTAATAATTTTACTGATTTTATTGAAATCACACAACATTCCATACAAATTGATCAATTTTACAAGAATGGGATTGAAAACAAATCAACCCCAACCCCTTTTTTAATTAAGTGAAAATTTCAAAATAATTTTCTAGAGTGCATCATACTCCAAATATAGGATCAGCTAACACTTATGTAACAAATTTTGGAAGAGAATGGATACATTTATGTTAATGAATAGGTTTCTATATAAAGAAGAGCCAAGCAAAATGACACCTTTTATTGGCTAACTAAAAAGATTACAATATGCAAGCTTTCGAGGCAACTCAGGCCCCTTCTTCAGGCAAGATGTAATGAATATAACCTCATTAGCTTGTATCAGAATTCGCATTTTTTTCTAAACTGTGGCAAACTCTTAGTCACATCTTTGCTAGAACATTAATATAGCTGTTATACCTATCAAATGTCACAAATAGGTCTCTTATTTCATTTTCTTAAGGTCCTGATAGTTCATTCCACTTTTCAAAAAGCAACCTGTTTAAGCCATGGCCAACAGCAGAGCAGAAAAGTTATAGTACCATAGAGAGTAACCCCGGTGTTGCACCCATTATTAGGTGACAACCCTTCAGTAGCAAACATTTGATGTTGGGGCCTTCACAGACTTGTATACGGACAATGCATTTGTATTCCTTGAATAACTGTGCGTCAAATATACCCTTTCATCAAAGCATTTTTAACACATGCCAGTTATAGACTTTGAACTAAAAACCTATATACATTTGCTTAGCTTTCCGAATCTTCTCTCACCATCTACTGTAGAAGTTATATTTGTTTTAGATTTGCTACAGATATAGCTAGTGTTTTCAAACTCTGCTACTTGTTTTTTATTTTTTTTTTAATTCAGTTGCCTTTCATTTTCTGGACAGATTTGAG
The DNA here is from genome assembly GCA_026402145.1 of Polypterus bichir lapradei. Lineage (NCBI taxonomy): Eukaryota > Metazoa > Chordata > Cladistia > Polypteriformes > Polypteridae > Polypterus > Polypterus bichir. The sequence goes on along the minus strand of JANRMT010062842.1, from coordinate 11,633,805 downwards.
AACACATTTCATTTAAATTTACAGATAAAGAATGGAAGTCCTGAATAAAGTACATTCTTTGTCAACATGTTCAAAGCATGACTTAACTCAAATTTGTACATCACACATATTTCTCTTGACTATCTAATATTAACCTGGACAAATTTTATACCTATTAGAGATGACTTCAAGTAAATTCTTAAGTCAGTGCAGGATTTACGTATAAGCTACACAAGCTATAGCTTAGGGCCCCCGCCTTCTTGGGAGCCCCCAAAACAAATTGTCCGAGTGAGCAATTGTCATATATACTTAAATATACTACAGCATATCTGGACTTATAAAGGGCCCCATGTCTCAAATAGCTTAGGGCCTTATCAAGTCTAAATCCGGCCCTGGCTTAAGTCACTTGTTTTGAATATGTCCAAAGATTAGACCTCATTTGAACATATCTTTGCTCATTTATCAGACAGTCTTGGGATCACAATGGTCCCTAATTCTATGACAGCTCTATTTGTTGTAACATCTGAAGGTATGTTACTACTTAATGAGCAGTCCATTGTGATATCTTGCACGGCACTATTAAGTTGTAGGAATCCTTACCCAACTGCCATAAGACACAGGGAAGAGGGGGTCCAACTTTATTTAAAAAAATGTAAATTTACTGTATGAGAAACACGTGAAAAGTTTTTTAGACTCTGTCTGGCATTTATTTATGTTGTCCTAAATAAACAAAAAATCTTAACCAATTTTTAATCTTTTAAGTTCTATTAATCACAGTAATATTCAGATTTTTAGAATAGACGAGGTTAAGAATAAGGGTGGGAAGGATTTTAGTCAGGTTAAGCAGATGAGTATGATAGGATCAAGTATAAATAGAAAAGGTACTTTGAAAAGCTGTTGAATGAAGAAAATCCAATGGTAGTATTTGGGGATGGAATCCAAAATGAACAGCTTGCACCGAGAATAAGAAGGGAGAAAGTAAAGGAAGCACTGCAAATAAAGAAAAATGGAAAGGCAACAGGGCCAGATGAAATGCCAGCAGAAGTGGGGGAACATGTAAGAAAGAGGAAGTATATGTTTTGTGGGATCTAATAAAGAAGATCTATGAACAAGACAGAATACCAGAGGAAAGGGGAAACAGTGTGATTGTACCCATTTATAAGGAGAATGGCAATATTCAGGATTGAGGAAACTACATTGGGATAAAGCTGATGTTACATACAATGAAGGTTTGGCAGAAGGTTAATGAAAGAGACCACCATAAGGGAGGATCACTTTGGTTTTATGCTAGGAAAAGGAGCAACTGATACAGTCTTTCCATTGAGACAGATCACAGAGAAGCATTGAGAAGCAGAGAAAGGTTTGTATATAGTGTTTATTGATTTGGAAAAGGCTTATGATTAACACATGATTGATGATCGACACATCAAGAGTTCTTTAGGCACATGAGAGAAAATGGAGAACCAGAGAAGTATGTGAGCATTGTTCAGGATATGTATAAGGGAGTGAGGACATGGTTTAAAAGCAGTGTTGGGGTAACAGACAAGGTTTCAATTAGATTAAGACTGCACCAGAGATCTTGTTTAAGTCCTCACCTCTCTGATGTTGTTATGGATGTGTTGGATAAAAGACCTACCCCCCACTGCGTTGTGTAGTACCAGAAAAGAGGAAGTGGAGAAAGAGTTGGAATGATGAAGAAGACCTTAGGAATATAGACAATTGAAGGTAAATAGGAAGAAGACAGAATGTATGACTGTTCATGATGATCAGGAGTCAGAAGTTAGCCTGCTGGGAACGCTATTGAAAAGAGTGGATCAATTTAAGTATCTAGGATCAGTGGCAGTCCAAGACAAAAAACTACATTTAGAGATTACCCATAGAGTTCAGTGTGGATGGAGCATTTGGAAGAAGGTATTGGGAGTATTGTGAAAGAAGAATTAAGGGAAAGGTTAGGGGTAAGGTTTTAAGACAGTTGTAAGAACAGCCATGATATATGGACTGAGACATGGGCAGTAAAGGGTGCATGGGAGAAGGCGCCTAATATGGCAAAAATGAGAATGTTGAGATAGAAGTGTAGAGTTACAAAAAAGACAAAATAAAGAAAGAGAATATCAGAGCTACAACAAAAGTGGTAGAGATAACTAAGCAAGTACAGGAAAGTAATTTGATGTGGAATGAACATGTGATGAAGAGAAACAATGAAGATGTGGGCAAAAGAGTGATGGGAATGGAAGTGCAGGAGAAAAGAAAGCGAGGGAGGCCAAAGCAGAGGTGGATGGATAAAGTAAAAGAAGATCCAAAGGTAAGGAGCATAATTGAGGAGGAGGTGCAGGACTGAGCTGTATGGAGAAGGTTCATCAAGCACATCAGCCCCATACAGAAGTGAGAAACGATGAAAAGGAAGAAGAAAAAAGATAATTATATTCTTTTGGTGCTTTGAGGATGAGCAGAAGAAGTATCTAATATGAATAGGTGTATGTCTTGTATATACAGTATGTGCATTATAATTAAATATTGAACTCAATAAAATAATAAAACACATGGTCACAGTTACATTTCTTTATAATATTATTGCTAAAATCTAGCAATGGAGTCATGTTTGCTTCATTAGAGATTAGTAACAAAAAAAAAACATAAGATTTCTCATCTAACAAACATTTACTTTCATTATATTTTCAACCAGTTTACTTTCTTTAACCATAGTAGAAATTTGCTATCACAGTATTGATAGCAAACATTTAACATGTAACATTTAATAAACCTGATTTAGACTAAGGCCAGGACTAATGTAAGTCTACAATAATACTAAAACATCAACATGGTTCATATAGCTTCAAAATAATAAACAACATTATTTAATTCAAAATGTAAATTATACTCATAAAATGTACCTTTTAATTAATGAAGCACATGAAGTTAGACAGTTAGAAGAGGCAGAATGAAAATTATGGCACAGTCGTTAGTAAGACTGCCTGAATGCATGGATTCAGATTCCATGCCTGTTGTTGTATATTCTTCCCATGTCTTCCCAGGGTTTTCTTCCTGCTACCTAGGTGTTCCTTCCACATCCCTACAGATGTGTGTGTGTCAAGATAGATCCTAATTCAAAATTGGCAAAACTGTGAATGTGATTGTGTGAGTGGAATCTGCAACACACAGGTACACCCATCCTGTCTTTACATATTTAAAACTGCCTAGTAAGGCTTTGTACACCACAGCTTTTGAACTGAATTGAAAAGGGTGGGGAAGAATGTTGTGTTATTTTATACCAATCAGCATACCCAAATGCAACATCATTAAAATGTATTTATATTTATTTATTTTAAGTGAGTGAAAATCTTGTGCACTGAGCTCCACAACACAGCAGTGTTAAAACTGTGTAATAAACACATACACCAATAAAGAAACCGAGAAAGAAAACATTCCACATATAACAAACAATTCTAAAGTGCAGTGTAAAGATTCCTTAGCGAGAGAACAGCAGCCTGATGGTCTGGTTAAAGAAACTGTTTCTGAGCTTAATGGTGCAGGACCTAATACTGCAATACTGTCAGCCTGGTAATAAAATAGAAAAGAATTTGTGGCTCGGGTGACTGGGGTCATAGATGATTTTTTTCCATCTTTCCTCAGACACCGCCAAGTCTATATATTCCAGAGGAAGAGTCGCTCACCTGCAATGAATTGTCCAGTGGGCTGCAATACCCTTGGCAAAGCCTTGTGGCTGACGTCAGTGCAGTTCCCATACCAGGAAATGATGCATACATACAGTTAGTGCTCTCAATGATGCTATTGTAGAATGAGTTAATAATGTCAAATCTTTTTAACTGCCTGATGAAGAAGAGATGCTATTGTGCCTTCTTCATCACTTTTTCTGTATGTTCAGTCCATGTAATGTGCACACTGAGGAACGTAAAACTACAGACCCTTTCTACCACAGTCCCCTTGACAGTAATAATTAACTTTGTTAATTAATTAACTATATTTTTCAAACAATTAGATATCCTTGAACATTCATATAACACCAGCCTTCAAAATCTGCCATCTGAGTGATGTGCTCAGGTAGTTTGAGCTTTTAGCTAAATCAATCACATTTCTGGTAGATTTTCTGTACAATCTCCCTTAAATTTACTGAAATTTTCCTTGGAAATTCTGCACTGTCAATATATTGGTGTTAAGCTCCTTGGAAATTCTGCACAATATAAAAAAAAAACTTAAGAAGATGCATGACTTACTGTATAAAAGGAACAATCTGACATATCAGTACAAGTAAAAGATGTACATGTGATTATTCAAAGCCAATCAAAGAACTGGACCGTACTCTTCAAATGAATGTTCAACTCACCAAACTGTTTTTTGTGTTCAATTTCACCTGATAAAATCTACTTCTGGTACACTGTTGATAAGGAAAATTACATTTAATGAGGAAAAAGGCTGTTTAAAAGGCTTTATCCACCAGTGTAATTTTCATAAAATTGTGTCCAAAAATACATTTATTTTTGTTTGAACTTCCGGACTTATATAATTAAGCTGGTTCCAAAAATGAATGAATAAAACATTAGGAGTAAAGGATATTAATGTTCATGTAATTTTATGTTGTTAACTAGTAATGTGTTAATACTGTTTTATAATAATTACTAACAAAATGCATGATCATTTTCCGTACCTATTATTATTCTTCTTTTGGCTGCTCCTGTTAGGTGTCGCCACAGCAGATCATCTTTTTCCATATCTTTCTGTTCTCTGCATCTTGTTCTGTTACACCCATCACCTGCATGTCCTCTCTCGGAACATCCATAAAAATTCTCTTAGGCCTTTCTCTTTTTCTCTTCCCTGGCAGCTCTATCCTTAGCATCCTTCTTCCAATATACTCAGCATCTCTCCTCTGCACATGTCCAAGCCAATGCAATCTCACCTCTCTGACTTTGTCTCCCAACCGTCCAACTTGAGCTGACCCTCTAAAGTACTCATTTCTAATCCTATTCCTGTCACACACAATGCAAATCTTAGCATCTTTAACTCTGCCACCTCCAGCTCTGTCTCCTGCTTTCTAGTCAGTGCCACCGTCTCCAACCCATATAACATAGCTGGTCTCATTACCATCCTATAGACCTTCCCCTTCACTCTTGCTGATACTCGTCTGTCACAAATCACTCCTGACACTCTTCTCCACCCATTCCACCCTGCCTGCACTCTCTTTTTCACCTCTCTTCCACATTCCCTGTTACTCTGTACTGTTGATCCCAAGTATTTAAACTCATCCACCTTTGCCAACTCTACTCCTTGCATCCTCACTATTCCACTGATCTCCCTCTCATCTACACACATGTATTCTGTCTTGTTCTTACTTTATTCCTCTCTTCTCTACAGCATACAGTATCTCCACCTCTCCAGGGTCTCCTCATCCTGCTCTCTACTATTGCTACAGATTACAATGTCATCCTCAAACATCATAGTCCATTGCAAATAAGAAAGATAAAAAATAATTTTCTGTACCTATTATTAAAATGCTCAAATTGTCAGACCATGTTTGACCAAACTGTATTCTCTCAGAAAAGACAAGCAAATGAACCAGATGATTACAAGTTTAATGCTGATTCCAAGTGCTAAACAGGCAAAGTTTAAATAATTATGCACTGCCCATCCTCTTTAAAACAAGTCTACCTATAATTCACAAACATGAGACTTGAAGACTTGTGGCACAAAATTGCAGACTTGATGCTTGCCTTGAGTTTACCTCTAGGACTTGAGGCTTACTTGGGACTTGAGGTTTAAGACATGAGACTTGGTTATGCTTGCAAAAATTGGGGCCTGGTCCCACCTCTTATAATGCAGGTTTTGTATATTAGGCAATTAGGTTTTTTAAACTTCATACCAAAAAATAAAAAATAATTTGGACAAGATAAAAGTATATTAAGAATTAAAAGGCCATTTTTAACAGTTGTGGCAGACAGTAAATAAGATGAAAGAATTACATGAATGGACACGGTTTGAATGTGAAAAGTGCAGAATCTTGCTAGGGAATATTTTAGCATATTAGAGAGCTGGCAGAAAACAAATCAAGAATTGCCAACAGTGAGTCTTCTTACAATTATACAAATGATTACTTGTCAGAAAACTCTAACCTTTTGTTGCTGCCCTGTTTTCACATTTTTAAATATTTATATATAAAATATGTTGTTATTGGTTGTATGGTATGCTGGTATTTGCCAGGGTCAGGCAGGAAAAATGATAAGGGAGAAGAAAAAAGCATAGCAATCTTTGAAAAGAGAGGAAAAGGGTGGGATGATGTCACATATTATATGTAGTTATTCCTTGGGCACTTATATAACAGTAGTCATTAATCTATACTAATAAGAGGCAAAGCCCTCACTGACTGACTGACTGACTGACTGACTCACTCACTCACTCACTCATCACTAATTCTCCAACTTCCCGTGTAGGTAGAAGGCTGAAATTTGGCAGGCTCATTCCTTACAGGTTAAGCAGGTTTCGAAATTCTATGCGTAATGGTCATAACTGAATCCTACTTACCTACATATATACGTCCATAGCCTGCAGCTCGGTTGCCATGTGAGGCGGAGTTGCGTCCTCCACCCCCACGCCTCCCATGTAGTTGGCTGCCTGCCTATATTGCGTCCCCCATCCCCACACCTCCCACGTAATTGACTGCCTGCCCATATAAGGCCGTCCGTCAGCAGCAGTCCAAGCTGTGAGAAAACAGTAAAAAGGAGGCGTGTCAGACGTCGTGGTACATTTTCTGATGCAACTAGACGGAAACAACTTTATGACGCTGCCACCAAATACTCGCAGAAAAATCCACAAGTTAATAGACATGCTGTCGCTAAATACTCGCAGGCAAATACACAAGTTCATAGAGACGCTGCCACTAAATACTTGTGGGGTAATCCACAAGTTCATAGTGACTCTGTCGCTAAATACTCGCAGGCAATTCCACAAGTTCATAGACACACTGCCGCTAAATATTCGCAGGCAAATCCACAAGTTAATACCGGGAATGCCTGTTAAACATCTTAGATTCACGAGTAGCGATTTGGGTGGTGAGATGTCTATCGAGGTGATCACCATCGATCTAAGAACTGTCACTTACTGAGTGATTTCCATGCCCGGAGATGCCGCCTGCCTTTTCCATTCTCTGTGTTACATATTGCACGGCCATATCAGGCTCAATTTTGATATACGGAGGAACATTGTGTCTTATGTATTGAATGACTGGGACAGGTTCAAGGTGTGGACTGATGACGGTACAGGAGATAATTATTCTACACAGGGGCACTATAAAAGTGAAATGCTTAAGCCCTTCACCTATGCTTCTGCATGTGAGTTGATGGCTGCCGCTGAATTGTTCGGTTGTCGCTTTCAAGTGTACCAAAATGGCCAAATATTTTACACCTTTGGACAACCGCCAATGCCTCTTAAACATCTTAGATTCACAGGTGACGATTTCAGTAGTGGACACTTTGATGTTTATGAATGTTTAAACTTTCAAAAGCTGGATGCGAAGTTATCGATAAAGCCGGTTGTATGCTTACAACGCTCGACAGATGCCCAATGTCACTTCAACACAAGTCCTGCAAATACTAACGTAATTGAAACAAACCATGAAACTGAAACCGATTATGACAGCAGCAATCCAAGCTGTGAGAAAACAGTAAAAAGGAGGTGTGTCAGACATCGTGGTACATTTTCTGATGCAGCTAGACGAAAACAACTTTGTGACGCTGCCGCCAAATACTCGCAGAAATATCCACAAGTTAATAGACACGCTGTCGCTAAATACTTGCAGGTAAATCCACAAGTTCATAGAGACGCTGTCGCTAAATACTCGCAGAAAAATCCACAAGTTAATAGACATGCTGTCGCTAAATACTCGCAGGCAATTCCACAACTTAATAGAGACACTGCCGCTAAATACTCGCAGGCAAATCCACAACTTCATAGAGACGCTGTCGCTAAATACTCGCAGGTGATTTCACAAGTTCATAGACACGCAGCCGCTAAATGTTCGCAGGCAAATCCACAAGTTAATACCAGGAATGCCTGTTAAACATCTTAGATTCACGAGTAGCGATTTGGGTAGTGAACACTTCAATGAATGAAACCTGTTATCTTTACAATGGTTGACAAACACGGAATGTAACTTCAACACAACACGTCCTCCAAATACGAACCTGATTGAAAGAAATAATGATAATCAAATCCTTGATGACAGCAACACTCATAACAGTGACAAAACAAATACATTGACAATCATATTACGTTATTTTTAAAATGTTTCATTTTCTTTTTCATAACTTCTTTAACACACTACTTCTCCGCTGCGAAGTGCGGGTATTTTGCTAGTAAGTGATAAACAGACCAATAGCTGGCAGAAAAGTGTATTCATTGCTTTTGAAATCATTATTGCTGGCATTCATCTATCTCATTAGAGGATGAGGTTCTGCTCATGGATGAGTCTGTTGTGGTTTTTTAGTGTCTGCTTTTGTGCAATGTAGATATGCAGAAACATACTTTGTTCCAGGTGTTATAGTCAAAGGAAGTGTCATGGGGTCATGTCATTTTCTTCTGCTGTCTATGCTTCTTTTCACCTCCCACATCTTGTTCCACCTCTGCTTGCTATTTCTGAGGCATTGCTTGATGGACTGGCTCCATGCACTGCATTCTGCTTCCATTTCTTTCCAGGTTTCTTCTTTAATGTGACATACCTTCATGCCAATTGTGAGATGTCTTTGCAGCATACAGTAAGTCTCCCAGGAGGATTCATGTCTGTAGCAAACAATCCATACAGTAAATCTACCGCTCTGCTGACATGACTAAGCCAATGTAGCATTGTTAGGATAATAACATAAACAAGCATGGATATCTGCTTTTGTTAAGGTGATTCTGCTAGGTATATAGTCCTGCTGTGTGAGCCCTTAGATTCGTTTGAGGCAACAGAGGTGGAAAGAGGATCCTGCTGTCAGGCATAAGGTGCCCATGACATAAGCACAAAGGCACATTTCCCATTTTGGTGTTGATGGGAAGCATGGTGTTTTCCAAGACTCTTGTGAAGGTGTACAGTTACTGTTATTTCACTGTCAATTCACTAGTTTAATTATGCATCTAGGAAATAACTTCTGGTGACACTACAGCCTAAGTAATAGAAGCTCTCCACCACTTTCATGGTGTTTTCACTGATGGAGATTGTAGCTGCACTGCATGGTGCATAACTGTAATCTTCCTCACAGTAAATCAGTTGAAGAGTATGTGGAAGACCTACTCATAAACGTTAACCAGTAGTGATGTGCAAAACAATTCTTTTTAATGATTCGATTCATTTTGTTTAGTTCACCAAAATATGAATCTTTAAATCACTGATCTGTTCACTTCAAGAACAAGAAGCTATATTCTAGTTTGAAATCTAGAATAGAATCATAATAGTGTAACAACTTAAACCACCAAACAATACAAACAATATAAAAAGGAAGAAATAAAATAAATAATTCACACATAATAATAATCAAATAAGCAAACATTTTTCTATGTTGAAAGAATCACAAAATGTGAGTACTTACATCTTTTATGACTAAATAAAATAATTTCTGGATTAAGTTGGCCCAGGGGTGGACAGCCACAGTGACTGCAGGTTTTGGTTCCAATCCAGTTTCTTAATGAGAAGTCAATTATTGCTGGTGAAGCACTTATTGCTTAAGTGGCATTTTCATGCTTCATTTTAATGGTCTGGCTTGTTAATGTTCTCCACCTATAATTGTTTATTTTAATCTTAAAAAGCTGCATTCACTATTTCAATGGCTCCTTATTAGCAATAAGATGTAAATGACAAAGCAGCCAGCACTTCTCCATCTAGCTTGCTTCCATTGGGTTGGAATGAAAACTTGTAGCCACTGCGGCTCTCCAGGACTGACATTCCCCACCCCTGAGCTACCCTATAACCTACATAAGTAGAATGGGATAGGTTGTGCATGACAAAGTTCTTTATGCCTGTAATATGCTGTTAGCGTATGCTGCAATTAAAACTTAGGCTAACAAAGTTGTATTGTTCATATTATAATTGCATGTTTAGCGGGTTGGATAATGGATGGATGGATGTTTATAAATGTACTGTAGCTCTGAAAAAATATCATCATACCAGTAGATGGCAATCTAATGCATCCTTCAGTCAGTCAGTGAGCTGAGATCCAATGTACTTTGTGAAATGTGTCTGTGGTTCATTCCTCCAGTCAGTACAGAAACTGAACTGTGCTGGAGTGAGTGCAAGTCTCTTGTCTTCAGTTCATGAATGAACACCAGATCAGTAGGGGCATACTGGTTCATTCATTCAGTCAATGTACTGAGCCAGTCATATTTACTCAGTCAGAGAAAACTGATCAATGGGAGGTGCTTGGTGTCATCTACCAACTCAGTCACTGGTTAGTTGAAACAGTTCACTGACAGGCTATTTCCTGAAGACAGCATTTATATCCTGGGTATTACGTTAAACAGCATCCGGCCCTGCAAGCGGTCTTCCGACTTGCAGGGAAATCATGGGGGTTGGTGGCAGGATTGGCACTCCAGCCACCGTAAAAAAAAAAAAACTTCACAAAGCTCTGCAGCAACCCATAGGAAGCCTGCTCACATCTTGAAGGGGATGGGGAAAAGCCCACAGGAGCCCCATCCCCGGAAGTGTTGAAACCGTTGCAGAGCCAATAGGGTCAGGTCTGTTGGGGATTGGAACTGGTGTGGTCCTGAGGCATCGCCCACTGCACAGCAGCACTTGGGTCCCAATTTAAGGCGGCTCATACGGGTGGGCGCAAGGAACGTCTTGTCTCATGATCATCTTCCTCTGCTATCGGAGGAGCCGTGTAAACTCCGCATTTCAGTGGTGGCACTCTCTGAGGTGCGCAGACCGGGGATTGGCCAGATCTCTGTAGGTGGATACTCCTTTTATTGGTCTGGTCAATCTGATTGTTGTCATATTCGGAGAAGAGCTGTTGCTGTAGCAGATTGGCTTCTTCCGATGGTGTCCGATGTCACTCCTTTCAATGAGCGGATGCCTTGTCTGTTGTCTCAGTGTATGCGCCTACCGCGGTGAGACATTTTATTCGCAGCTTTGCTTGGTGGTTGATGGGTGCCCACGAGGTGACACTCCTCTGGTCATGGGTGACTTCAATGCAGCCACTGGCACTGACAGGGCTGGCTATGAGGATTGTCTCGGTCCCCATGGGTCTGGTGACCATGGTGAAAGTGGCTCCATGTTCCTTGACTTTGCAAAAGGTCAGGGGCTGCAAATCGCTGGATCCTGGTTCCAGGACTTGGTACTCCAATACTGGTGGTGCGGTGAAGGAGATCGATCACATCCTCATGGGCAGATGCTGGAGGCTCTTGCAAAACTGCAGGGTCTACAGAAGTGCCCAGTTTGTGAATTCTGACCACAGACTTGTTGTTGCTTCTTTTAGGGTCCAGCTTAGGTCCAGTAGGTTATCACCTACTAAGAAAATGAGCCTGGACTTGGCCAGACTCCAAGACCAGGCTGTTTCTAATGAGTTTGCATGCAGTTTGTGTGAGGAACTTGCAGATTTGGGTATGAGTGCCGATCCTAATGTGATGTGGGAGACCTTCCGTAAAAAGACCCTGAAGGTTGCTGAGGATTGTGTTAGTGTTACTGGTGTTCCAAGAAGGAGGTGTTTCATCTCGTAGGGCACCCTGGATATCATTGAGAGGAGTGGCAGCGCACGGCTCAATGGCAACTCTGGTCTGTACCGGGAACTGAGAAGGATTGCTGTGAGGGCTCTGAGGGCAGATAAAAAGGTGTTTGTTAGAGGAATCTGTGAGCAAGTGACACACCATCTGTGGTCTAGCGACCCACGTCCTGCTTACAAAGGAATCAAAGCATTATGCACATCTGAATCTGTTCCTCAGAGACTCGCAGTCAGGGCAGCTGATGGAACGGTCCTTACGGATGACACTGCAGTTGTGAGCCGCTGGGCTGGCTACTTTGAGCAGTTGTTCAAAGCTGATCCTCCAGATAGGACATTGGATATCTCTGCGTCCACGGTTCTGAAGGCTTATCCTCTAATTAGCTGTGAACCACCCAATCTCACTGAGATTGCACAAGCGGTGAACAAGCTTGGGTTGCAGGGATCTGTGGTATCTAGGGTGAATTTCTCCAGGCTGGTGGTTAGGCTGTCCTCCTGGCATTGCAAGCAATCTTTGCCTCCATTTGGGAGACTGGCATCATCCCAACTGGCTGGAAAACAGGACTTGTCATCCGTATCTGGAAAGGGAAGGGTGATCGCCTGGATTGCAGCAACTACAGGGGATAACACTGCTCTCTGTGCCGGGTAAGGTCCACGCTAGGGTCGTCCTTAATAGGATCCGTGATCACTCGCTCACCTACCAGCGACCAGAACAGTCTGGTTTTACACCTAAGAAGTCTACCATCGGCCGCATCCTGGCACTGAGGGATCTCATGGAGTGCAAACGTGAATATCGTCAGAGTTTCTTTGCAGCCTTTGTTGATTTTTGCAAAGCGTTCGACTCAGTTGATCGAGCTGCCCTGTGGGACATCCTAAGGGTTCGCAGGATCCCCTCAAGGTTGCTGGATATCATGGCCGGCCTGTACAATGGTACTGTGAGTGCTGTGCAGAGTGGAGGCAGGACTCTGCGTTTTTCCCAGTTGATTCTGGGGTTCATCAGAGGTATGTTCTTGCTCCTACTCTGTTCAATGCTTGTATGGACTGGGTGTTGGCCAAGGTCGTGGGGTCCAGCGGCTGTGGGGCATCTGTTGGTGAAGAAAGATTCACGGATCTTGACCTTGACCTTGTCGAGAAGTTTACTTACCTAGGCAGTGACATTCATGTCTTTGGTGACTCTTCCTATGAAGTCAGTAGACGGATTGGGAGAGCATGGGGGGTCATGAGGTTGCTGGAAAGGGGTGTGTGGCACTCCTGATATCTATGCAAAAGGACGAAGGTCCAAGTTTTTAAGAGTCCTGGTGCTTCCTGTCTTGCTATATGATTGCGAGACATGGATGCTATCCAGTGACCTGAGACAAAGACTGGACTCCTTTGGTACTGTGTCTCTCCGGAAAATCCTTGGGTACCAGTTTGTTTGACTTTGTGTTGAATGAGCGGTTGCTCATGGAGTCCCGAATGAGGCACATTACCTGCATTGTGAGGGAGCATCAGTTACAGCACTACAGCCATGTGGCGCATTTCCCCAAGGGTGATCTGTCTCATAAGATCCTCATTGTTGGGGACCTGAGTGGCTGGACCAGGCCAAGGGGCCGCCCACATAACACCTGGCTGCGGCAGATAGAGGGTCATTTCCAGAGGGTGGGACTGGACCACATGTCTGCCTAGGGGTTTGCAAACCAGGATCCCGAGTTGTTTCGTTGTGTAGTGGGTGCAGCAATGCACTGTACCAGTGCATGTTCTCCAACTTGACTTGACTTGATTTGCATTTGGGTGAAGTTAAGGTGATAACTCTGGAATTTCACGGAATGCAAAATAAAATGTAGCACGCACTGTGTAGGCCCTGAAAATATATTTTCTTTAATGTCATTACCAGTAAGTTCGTCCAGAGACCAAGACAAGTACAAAAGAGCTAGTTCGTTCGTTCATTGCACATCACTATTACCCAGAGCAATACCATCAAGTCAATCAGCATCTCCATGATGAGTTCTGAGCTGTGAAAGTCTGACTATCTTTTTATTGTTTTTGGTATTAAGGTATGCTTGATCCTCAGAGGATCTAAAGGCATATGAGAAAAAGATGAAAATGCCAAAGGGCACTGGAGCAAGTATACAACTTTCTTTTACTCCAGTGCTGATTGAGAACTACATGTATATAATGAATAAGCTCTTATACTGTACAATGCCCATCGTTGTTTCATTAAAGGTCATAATGAACCAATAGAGTCTCCATGAGAAGGTCAACAGCCTTTTTCAGATCAATGACAGCAGTGTACAGAGACTGTCGCTGCTCACAGCACAACATCTGAAGCTGACATAGTAAAAGATCATGTCCATGGTTTAGCACTGGAGCCTCATTGGGATTCTGCGTACACATTAGGTGGCAAGTGATTTTAATGCATTGAGAACCATTTACTGTACCTAGTAAGCTTTCCATCAGCACAACTACCTCAGCCACTGTTTTTAATTGTCATTTTTTATTAAAGTTTGTGAACTTTCAAAACATAAGTATGTGTAAAGCATGGAGTAACTTTAGCCATTTTTTTATGTACAGTATGTAGTATACAGTATAATGGATTGGCCGGCTGGTTGGAAAGATAACGCTGGGTGGCTGTGGTCCTCATTTGAGAACCCAGTCAGGGCACCTGCAGTGGTACTAGGGAACTGGAGTCCAAACGTGCAGCTCTTGGGATTGGCAGAGGGCGCTGTCTTGGGTGGACCACCCCAGTTTGCCTATGGGCCGGAAGTGCTACTTAGAGGAGACAGAATGGCAAATATTGTGTGAGTATTGTTTAAAAATAAAGTTAATGTTTTGTGTTCTGACAAAGCCTTGCACCTTCTTATTATTATAAAAGGTATTTTTACATTTGATCCTTGAGTGCTTTTGAAAGATGATGCTTTTTTAACTTTTACAGAGTATTTTTTTTTACTGAAATACTTCATACTTCAGTGAAAGTAAAAATGTGATGAATTATGTTGCCTTTTACTCAAGTAATTTTTACAACTCTGGTTATTTTCATCACAGTGGTTTCCTTTATTCTTATACAGAGTGACTGCATTGGCATCACACTTACATTGTGGGACTGTTGTTTCTTTCCAACACTGGAAAAGGGGGACACAGATATGGTGAAGGATTGCAGAATGCTATACCATAAATATACAGCTTACATATAACTGGTGAAGGCAAAAAACTTGTTTGTTCCGTTCAAATTTAAAAGCAGAAATCGTGGTGAGACATTCCAAGGTAGAACGCTTGAGCAGTGGTTCTCAAACTCGGTCCTAGGGATCCTCTGTGACTACAGGTTTAGTTCCAACCAGATTCACAATTGGTGATATTAATTGATAAAAGCCGATCTCAATTAATTAGCTTGTCTTTGTTTCTCCTCTTATTCTGCATTCAAAAAAGCACAGTAGTATGATTTTTACATTTATTTGACATTTAGAAATATTTTAATTTTTGCAATAGCTTTAAATGCTTAACTCTTTTTTGTTGTTTTCCTATTATTCTGCCATTTTTCTGTGTCATTTGCTCCCTTCATTATATCCTAGTAATGACAATTAAAATAAGAAAAACATGGTAAAAGGCTGCAACTACATGAGCATCAAACACACTAATTACAAAATAGTGGTTTAAATAACCAGAACACCTGGAAAAGCAAAATGAAATATATTCTTAAAAAGTAAATAAGAAACACTACATTATCCCTGTATAACTGCTTAGTACATCATAATAACAATTTGCCAAACTTAAGTTTTGTAATTACTATATTGACCCCAAAACACAGAAACTAAGAAATAACAGCTCACTTAATTAGGCCAGGATTCCAATTACTATAAAAATAGAATTTGGTTGGAATGAAAAAAAAAACCTGCAGTCTCAGTGGGTCGCCTGGACAGATTTTGGCAACCACTGCTCTAGAACAGGGGTTCTCAAACTCGGTCTTGGGGGACCCCTGTGGCTGCAGGTTTTTGTTCCAACCAGCCTCTGTTTTTAATTGGACTCCTGGGCTAATTAAGTGAACTGTTGTTTCCCAGATTCCCTGTTTTGGGAACAATATACAAATTAGAAAACTAAGTTTGGTAAAAAAAAAAAAAAAAAAAAGCAGTTATATGTATTTTTTCTTTTTAACAGTATTTTCATCTTGATTGTCATTCTACTTTTCTAGGTGTTCTAATTGTTTAATCAATCCGTTATTTACTACTTTGTGGGGCTGACACTAAAGTAGTTGCAGCCTTTCACGACTGAGTGTTGTTTACTTTTTGTTTCTCCTCTGCTTGTTTTTAATTGTCATTATTAAGATTCAATGAAGGGAGCAAACTGCACAGGGAAAGGGCGAAATATAATAAAAAGAGAATTAAGCATTTAAATCCATAGCAAAAACAGAAATATTTCTAAGTTTCTTATAAATGTAAAAATCATGCTGCTGTGCCTTTCTGAATGTAGAATAAAAGATAAATAATACCAGCTAATTAAATGAGTTCAGTGTTATCAGGCGTTGTCACTGATTAGGAATCTGGTTGGAACAAAAACCTGCAGCCACAGGGAGTCCCCAGGACCGAGTTTGACAACCCCTGCTTTAGAACATGTCAAAAAGAAAGAGACGAACAGAACAAGCAAAAATAATGTTGTTATGTTGTATAAATGAATGTAACTCAGATTCAGATTGGAACTGTAAAGTTACAGACACAAAGAAACTGAGAATGAAACATCTACAGCACATCCTGCCTTCAGGCAGAACACAACACATGTCAATAATGAATATCTATAGCATTTACATTTAGTGGAAAGAGTAATGTATTCTGTTTTACTGGGATTCAAAATGTTTCTTTAGTTGATTTGTTCTGCTGTGCCATCCGTTCATTTTGAGTGCTGTTTCATAGTGTTGTCTTATTTGATTATTTTGAAGTTGCTACATATTTTTCTGCATTGTTTTATTTTTTCAGATGAGTTTAAATGAACTTATCATCTGCCTTATAAAAGAAGATGAAGTTTTCTCAGAACAATATTAGTAATAAAAAATCATCTAAACCTTTTTCCACTGATAAATTAAGTTTCCAAATATAAACATTATTGATGTCAATAATGGTTTTTGATTAAAAAAGGAGGCACAAATAACTGCACAAGAAAAACTGACTATTATTATGCTTCCTGTAAAACCTAACCAAACTGTGAACCCAAGTAAATTAAAAATAAGAAGTACAGGGCTTAATTTTAAACTATAACGTATTTCTTTTTTGATTATAAGTAATTGATTAGTGCCATAGACTATAAATACATAGCTACTTGAATCTGCCCTTAATAAAGAGAAACAAGTTATTTCAACATGAAATAAATGTAAAACTACATAATGCCCCAACATTAAATTATTCTGCAAGATGTATTAAACTACATTATAAGATTTTAATAATTTTAAGAAAGCATTTTCAAATTGTAAAAAAGTACAGTTTATTTATTTACCATACATTTTAAAAAATCTCTTTCATTCTATAGAACCATAAGGTAAATATGAAAATGACTAATTAATTAGAAATTCACTAAATTGTTCTCATTAAATAAAAATATGACTTCTAAGAAAAGATTATGTAAAACTTGTAAATTTTCATAGAACCTCATTTATTCATAATTGTATACAGCAACAGAACTTTTGTGAAGAATAGTTTTTCTTTTTTCCTTTTTTATTTTTTGATAACTAGGTTAACGTATAGGGTGGTCCAGATTTAATTATGCAACTTTTAATTCAATGCAGGAAAACAATACAAGACAATAGAATTGTAATAAACAAAAATGGACTTACATTGAATTAATTCACTGATTTTCCATGTAATGTCCCACTTGTCCTCCATTCAGTTGGATACAGGCTCGGAGTAATAAACTTAATAAATTATAGTGTAATGAAAATTGCATAATTAGATCTGGACCACCCTGTGTTGCAAAATGTAAGAATTTTATAAAAAAAATGAATTTCAAAGACAATTTTTTTTAAAGTAAATAATGTACACACTAAGTGGTTTGATTGAATTGATTATAGCTGGGTATTTTAACCTCATCATTATTCTGATCAAGTCACTCTATTCTGAGCAATCCTCAGACATTCCCAGGGTAGGTGAGAGATATAATACTCCATGTGAGCACATCTTCTTCACCTCTCATGGAAGGCACCAAAAGCCCTTCAGTCTACATGTACAAGCTGGCTCTTCTTGACCCTAAGAAGCAGTAGTTCTCCCCCAAGGACCTCCTCTCTTTGCTGAGCTCCTCGCCCTATCATGGAGAGTAAGCTCAGCAACTCTGTGCTGGAACTTCACTTTAACAGCTTCTCACTCCTTACCTGTGGAGAACAAAGTACTCTATCTTAGGGTAGGACCATGACCTCATATTTGGGGGTCCTGGGTTTCAATTAAGCCACTTTAGACTTGGGTGTAAACCATTCCAATGTGTTATGGAAAAAAACAGTTATAATAAACCAACAGAACAACATAAACTGCAAACAACAGAAATGCAATCCATAAATCCCCTAACTGGAAACTCTTCAGACCTCACTCAGCTTTGGAATCCTGTTCTTGAAAGTCATGAACAGGAGAAAAGACAGCACACACCAATGCCCACACTGAATTGACTCAACTTAACACCCAATATGTGAGCACAACTGTTTCTCCACAAATACAGGGACCAAATGGCATACCCCAGTGTCTCAGAGCCCCATACTCTTGAATCACCTCCCTCAAGATAATACAAGGTACATGGTGATATGCTTTTTCAAATCAATAGAACATATGTGGACCCGTTACATATCTGTGCAAAAGTAAAAATGGCACACAGTTCCATGGACAGGATGGAATCCACATTGTTCCTCCTGGTTCTGAGGTTCAGCAATTGGACAGAGTCTACATTCCAGAATCACAGCATAGGCTTTCTCTGGGAGATTGAGGAGTATGATCCCTCTATGATGGGGAGCACCAGTTAAGTTCACCAGTCCGAAGACACTGTTTCCATCACCCACACAATATTGAAGGTGAACATTATCAAAACACTCTTACAATACCCACTGTTTTCAGCATCTTTGGTTAAATCGCATCAATCCCTTGGTCTTGCCATTAGCCCAATATGACCAATGCCACAGAGAAAGACCCAGCCCTCTCTAATACTTCACATTCTTTAAATTTAACATTTCTAAAGACTTGATGAAAATAAGATGAGCAACATCCCACTAACCCTTCCCACCATAAAAACAGCCTTAATGAAGACAAGTGACACCATCTATGACACCTCCACTTGTTCAATTCCTTAAATACTCCTCACAACTGGAAGTATTCATCATTTGTAACCAGAACTAAGGAAGGAGCACTGGTGTCCCCACACAGTGATTTTTTCATATTATTTTTCCAAGATTATTAAACAAGGTTACTTGTGGTGCACCAATTCTCTTACATTGTTCCTCCTTTTGTTACACTTGTCTAGATTATTTCTGCAGCCACAAGTCATGTTTAGATGTTAAAAATTGTTTCTACATACCTTCCCCCCACAAGAGTACCGCAACATACACAATTTAAGTAGCACAACACTTTACAACTGCTGCTCACTTCAGTTTAAAGTAAACAAATGTCGTTGGTTTTGTGCATTTGTCCACTATATGTTCAGACTGCTCTGTTCTATGGGTGAAATAGAAAGGGAGTAAGTGATTCTGCTACCTCTAAAGCCTTCCCCGTGCAGCCTTCAAATCAGTCCCCTAAAGCAACACATGCAAGCATATAACAGCGAAATAGAAATGTAAGAAATATGCAGATTGTCTTTTAAATGCTTGCTGGATACCTGATACCAGTTTTTGAGTTGATGGGGTATTTATGCAAATATTATATTTTCAAACTGAGCTAGTAAAAGGTATTAGGTAAAGCATAGGTCAAAAGTAGGAATTTTGTAAAAATGGAGAGCATCTTTATTGGGGGCAAATTTAAAGTATGATCAGGGACCTGTCTGGTGAAAACCAAAAAAAAGAGGAAAATAAGTAAATCTTACATAATAAAAACAGGGATCAAACTCAAGAATTCTGTATCTTTTGTATTCAGTTACTGCTGTGCAGATAAACTGTAGCTGCTGGTTGATTTGGAAGACAGCATGACAAGAAAAATTGGAAGGACTTCTGCTGCTGAGGATGTGGTTTGCAAACAAATACAAAAAGAACGAGGCACAAAATCAAGTAGCTAGTGCTAGATACATTTATAGACAAATAGAAACATAAGAATTATGCTGCTTTGCTATGAGAATGACCAAATAAAAACATTTAAATCACCATAAAACTTGTCTAGATATGAAAGACTGGACAACAGTCGATCAGTTGCAGAAAATAGCGTGGTCTAGCTGCATAATACATTACTCCTCTAGGAGCAATACAACAGTCACTCAGACAGGTTGTAATAAAAAAAGTACTATATAGTTTTGTCAACAATATTTTTGTATACTTTTTTAGATATATTATGTGCACATACAGTTAGGTCCATAAATATTTGGACAGAGACAACTTTTTTCTAATTTTGGTTCTGTACATTACCACAATGAATTTTAAATGAAACAACTCAGATGCAGTTGAAGTGCAGACTTTCAGCTTTAATTCAGTGGGTTGAACAAAAAGATTGCATAAAAATGTGAGGCAACTAAAGCATTTTTTTAACACAATCCCTTCATTTCAGGGGCTCAAAATTAATTGGACAAATTAAATAACTGGAAATAAAATGTTCATTTCTAATACTTGGTTGAAAACCCTTTGCTGGCAATGACAGCCTGAAGTCCTGAACTCATGTACATCACCAGATGCTGGGTTTCCTCCTTTTTAATGCTCTGCCAGGCCTTTACTGCAGTGGCTTTCAGTTGCTGTTTGTTTGTGGGCCTTTCTGTCCGAAGTTTAGTCTTCAACAAGTGAAATGCATGCTCAAATGGGTTAAGATCAGGTGACTTCTTTTCTTTAATAAACTCCTGGGTTGCTTTGGCTGTATGTTTTGGGTCATTGTCCATCTGTATCATGAAACGCCACCCAATCAATTTGACTGCATTTAGCTGGATTTGAGCAGACAGTATGTCTCTGAACACCTCAGAATTCATTCAGCTGCTTCTGTCTTCTGTCACATCATCAATAAACACTAGTGTCCCAGTGCCACTGGCAGCCATGCACGCCCAAGCCATCACACTGCCTCCATCGTGTTTTACAGATGATGTGGTATGCTTTGGATAATGAGCTGTTCCACGCCTCCTCCATACTTTTTTCTTGCCATCATTCTAGTAGAGGTTGATCTTGGTTTCATCTGTCCAAAGAATGTTTTTCCAGAACTGTGCTGGCTTTTTTAGATGTTCTTTAGCAAAGTCCAATCTAGCCTTTCTATTCTTGAGGCTTATGAGTGGCTTGCACCTTGCAGTGCACCCTCTGTATTTACTTTCATGCAGTTCTTCTCTTTATGGTAGACTTGAATATCGATACGCCTACCCCCCTGGAGAGTGTTGTTCACTTGGTTGGCTGTTGTGAAGGGGTTTCTCTTCACCATGGAAATGATTCTGCAATCATCCACCACTGTTGTCTTCCGTGGACATCCAGATCTTTTTGCGTTGCTGAGTTCACCAGTGCTTGCTTTCTTTCTCAGGATGTACCAAACTGTAGATTTTGCCACTCGTAATATTGTAGCAATTTCTCGGATTTTTTTTTCTGTTTTCGCAGCTTAAGGATGGCTTCTTTCACCTGCATGGAGAGCTCCTTTGACCGCATGTTGTCTGTTCACAGCAAAATCTTCCACATGCAAGCACCACACCTCAAATCAACTCCAGGCCTTTTATCTGCTTAATTGATAATGACATAACGACGGACTTGCCCACACCTGTCCATGAAATAGCCTTTGAGTCAATTGTCCAATTACTTTTGAGCCCCTGAAATGAAGGGACTGTGTTAAAAAAAATGCTTTAGTTGCCTCACATTTTTATGCAATTGTTTTGTTCACCCCACTGAATTAAAGCTGAAAGTCTGCACTTCCACTGCATCTGAGTTGTTTCGTTTAAAGTTCATTGTGGTAATGTACAGAACCAAAATTAAAAAAAAGTTGTCTCTGTCCAAATATTTATGGACCTAGCTGTATATTATGGTATATATAGCCTACTTTATAATAGTATCCTAGAGGAGGTTTGGAGTTCATTTCCTTATTTGCTAGAAAGGAAGGCACATTGACAGTAAGATACTGATTTTCATAACTTGATGGTGCCAGTGTGGGAAGTTTTAACTGTTTCAATTTACTTACAAAAGATCTCAGAGTAGGTGTGCACACCCTTTACTTCTATAACATCAGAAAATGAAGTTACCAGGTGCCAGATTTATAAAACTTGCGTATACACAGAAAGAGTGTATATGCTACTTTCCAAGCAGAAGTCAGTGTTTATAAAAGAAAACTTGACAGAAGATATTGCGTATATTTACTGCAATACTGACCCATGCATGTGCAACATTTTGGAGAAAGTGGGAAATGATGACACCTTTGATCAAGCAGGCAAATGCAGCCAAACCAGCTAAGTAACAACTCGCCCGTATAATAATTCATATTCCTGAGCCATTATTAAAATATGCATTGACATGACAAACATATTAGACCTCAGAAGTGTTGAATATAACGTATAGGGTCTATCTTCTCTGTAAGGAGGGTCAATGCTGCCTATTTTCACAAAACAACATACCTGGGTTTTCCTCAGTTTATTTAGGCTACTTCTTGACACTTCTCTGTGTTAGAAACCAATGTAATCCCTTGTTGCCAATAACTGCATGAAATAAAAACACAGGTGTGATTCAATCCCTACGTACTGAAAGTTATAACAACAACAACAACAACAACATTTATTTATATAGCACATATTCATACAAACAGTAGCTCAAAGTGCTTTACATAATAAAGAATAGAAAAATAAAAAACACAATATGAAAACAAAATAAATCAGCATTAATTAACATCGAATAAGAGTAAGGTCCAATGGCCAGGGGGGACAGAAAAAACAAAATAAAAACTCCAGACGGCTGGAGAAAAAAAAATAATAAAAAAAATAAAAAAAAATTATTAATTAATTATTAATAAATATCTTGCTCTATAGCTTATCCATAGCCAAATGGTTTGATTTTGATTTCTTATTTGATTTGATATACTTTATTAATCCCCAAGGGGAAATTTTAACATAACATGTCTGGTTTTGCACTACTTGATAACTATACAAATAGTCATATAAGAAGGGAACAAGCTTCTAGGGATGTTTTTTGTTTACGATGATAATTGGCTTATGAACTGATTTAGCTCCCATGAGCCACTTACTTGAAAATACGTGCTGAATTAGAACATGTGCATTAGAAAGGCAGACTTTCTAAAACTGGACTAAATGTGTTTATTTTCAGGTTTCCACAACTGTTGGCTTTCTCCCAGAAAATGATCAGGAACATCCCAGCTAAGCTTCACCTCCATTACACCCGTTGTGTTGGAAGCCATACGTCAACTGATAAGGTTCTACATTTAGTTTGCTATGGTGTGGGTGTATAGGTCAACATAAAAAGGCAATTTGCAGCACTGTCTGGTTTTCCTAAAGTAACTGGGGCAACTGACTATAGTCATATTGCAATAAGGTGCAGCTAGTAAGAATATAACTGCTTTTTTTAAACATCAGCAGAGACATTTTCATTTACATGCAAGTCATCTGTGCCTCTAAAATGAAATTAAAACAAAGATGACTTGCAGCGGTGGCCTGAGTCAACCCGTGATTCATTTATTTTAAGGCAAAATAGTGTTGAAAGACGACTTGCTGATGGTACTGTAAGTTATCACTGGCTTTTTGGTAGGTTAACTGTCTAAAATGCCAGTGTTTCATATAATTAATATAATTAATATAATTAATTGTAACAGCAGTCATGTCATTATATGTTCCAGATGACAGTGTCTTCCTGCTCAGGTGGGGATGCCTTATGGCTTTCCCTGACCCCACAGCACAGTGGAGGGTGCTTCCATGATGTGAGGTGTGCACCGCAGGACTCCTCAAATGCATGTGGTGGTGCCTGGATCCTCTACTAGCCAGTGAAGGTCTGAAGTAATGTGACTGAAGATGTACAAGGTTGATTATGATTATTGTGGTTTTTAAGTTTTCAGAGGATACATTGTATATACATCGGATTTTTTTTTTTTTTTGTGTTAAGATTTATTTTTTATTTTTGACATATCTACACATACATGCTTGAATTTGAGTTTTATAAATGAGAACCCTGGTTAGAGAGTTCATTATTATACTCCTTCATTTTTCCAAATGATCAGAGATTCAAACACTTGACAATTAAGTTTTTCCTGCATTATTTCCATTTATCTTTTCACATTGTACACTATAACTTTTTATATAGGCAATCACAAAACATTCACACAGTGTTTTTTAATTTTGATTGCGTTTGTGATTAATGTTTTGTGTATTGCATTGATAGTAAAGTGTATGTAAAAGTTTCTGGCATTTATGGTTCGTATTTAGTTTTAGTTCTAAAATATATATGTGTGTATTATTTTTGATCATTTAGCACATGAGACTGGCTCAGCACCTTTGTGGGCCAGGGTTGTAAAAGTCCACCTAAT
The DNA here is from genome assembly GCA_026402145.1 of Polypterus bichir lapradei. NCBI lineage: Eukaryota > Metazoa > Chordata > Cladistia > Polypteriformes > Polypteridae > Polypterus > Polypterus bichir. Next base: position 11,609,525 of record JANRMT010062842.1, on the reverse strand, counting down.
TGCAACCTTGGCCTATTTCAAGTCAGTGAGCCAATCTGCATCATGCTCAATCTAACTTCTCATGTGGGTGTTTTTCAAAAAAAAAAAAAAAGTACTACAATATTTTCTTATTTTTTGTATTTCTTTTCTTTAAAGTAAGACCATTTTAGACTAAGTTGAATTGCTGTAATTAAACCATTTAGCTAAACTATCTTGTTACTATATTTTTGTACAAGCCTACATCTCAAATTTTGGTGTTTTTCACTATCAATGTAGATTGATAAAATTTTTAGCTTTTTAAATTTCTGTTAAAAGTTTTTAAGGAAGAGTCTAAGCTAAGTTTTATAATCACCTTTACAGTAAAGATATAGCTTGTTTTCAATATGACAAGTGTTTTTTAAATCAGATAAGACACCAGAATTCAGTAGGGTTTAAACTAATAATGTAATAAAAACCAAAGGTAAATGCAGGGTTTTCTGATGCCCATAGAATCCAGCACTCTTGCTAAAAGTCATGCTGCAGCAGCCTGTTAGCCGCACCTTATAGTAGAAAGGATGGAGAAAATTAGCAAGAGACCTTATTCTTGTCAAGTTATAGTGCAAAAAACACAGTTACTGTAAATGTAATCAAAATACTATCACATCAGTCCCGAAAGATTTAAATAAAGATAAACCTTAGCAGACAGTTTTGAATACATACCCCAAAACACTTACAGTATTGGTGGTAAGGAAAGGTGCTTTAGTGCTACATGGCTTCAGTTGCATTCATGGGTGGATGTCTTTGAGGTGGATGCATACGTTTGTTTCACTCGAAGGGTGTTTGGTGCTGCTTTACCTGCAAAGGACACATTTATTTTTAGAAATGGGAAAACAACATATATAACAATATATATTATACGAGGTGTGGCAGAAAAGTAATGAGACTGATTTTTTATTTAACAAAGTTTTTATTTTTTTCAAACATCAATGTTATCCCCTTTAAAGTAGTTCCCTTGGGCAGCTACACACCGATGGAGACGTTGTTCCCACTGTTGGTAGCAGCGCTGGAAGTCTTCAACCGGTATGGTCTTCAGCATGTCCGTTACACTCTTTTGGATGTTTTCTAAAGTCCCGAAATGACGTCCTTTGAGGACATTTTTCAGTTTAGTAAAAAGTCACACGGACTGAGGTCAGGTGAATAAGGGGGCTGGGGAACCACAGGAATGCGTTTTTTCGATTGTCCTTCTGCTCAATTGTGAGGTTTTTCTGCACCATTTTGGCACAGACCTTTCGCATGTGCAAATGTTCAGTCAAAATTTGATGAACGGTAAATCTGTTCAAATTTAATTGTTCACTCAACATTCTTAATGTTAAACGATGGTCTGATCTCACAAGAGTGTTCACACGTTCGATGTTTTCATTGGTTTTCGAAGTTGAAGGCCTCCCTGAAAAACTTGAGCTCGGGATAAAGAATGTTCCCCATAGGCCTGTTTTAACTTTTCAAACGTCACACTTGCCGATTCAAAGCTTAACACAAAATTTAATGGCACAACGTTGCTCCAAATTCCGCTGTTCCATTTTGCGTGACGCACAACCAAAAACACAACTTCGCTAATAGCAGTCACAAAAATCACGTAGTTAACGGAAGGAGTTGAAACTCGCACTGAGCTATGGGAGGGTACTGATACACGTGCTCTATCAAGGACAACAGCACAGCGTTGCCAGATCGCTTGCAGTGTTGCCAGTCTCATTACTTTTCTGCCACACCCCGTAAATGATTTGGATATGAATATAAGTAACAAGTTGGTTAAGTTTGCAGATGATATTAGGTGATTTAGGAGATAGTCTAGAATCAGTTGCGTCATTACAGAGGGACTTAGACAGCATACATGATTAGGCAGATTTGTGGCAGATGAAATTTAATGTATTAAATGTAAAGCACTACATGCCTTATGAGAAGGATTTAGAAGTAGTAGTGGACTCAACACTATCAAGTGCCAGACAGTGTTCAGAAGTCATCTTAATTGCTAACAGAATGTGAGATTTTGTAGCATGATGTGTGGAGTACAAATCCAATGAGGTTCTGCTCAAGCTTTATAACGCACTGGTGAGGCCTCATCTGAAGTACTGTGTACGGTTTTGGTTTCCAGGCTACAAAAAAGACATAGCAGCACTGAACAAAGTCCAGAGAAGAGCAATGGCTGATGCCATTGATACAGGGGATGAATAGACACTAGGAGTACGTTACCAAGTAGTAAGGTAGACATTAGGATTTTAGAGACTTTCAAAACTAGACTTGATGATATTTTGAATTAAATGGATAGGACTAGTGAGCTTTGTTGGACTGAATGGCCTGTTCTTGTCTAGTTTGTTCTAATTTTCTAAAAAAATAACTAAGGGATCATAAAAATGCTTCCAGTCAAGGTCATTAGCAGTCTTCAATTACACGGAGCAGAAACAACATGCATCAGGAGATAATGTGGTGTCTCTCCTCAACAGACCCAAAAGAATCTATTTTTTAGCATCAGTTAGATCCTCCTTTCTCTTTGTGGCTATTAGGAAATGTAAAACAGCAGAAGAAAGGATGTCTAGCTGCTAAACCTTTTGTTAAATAGTTTAAAATCACAATGAAATATAATCAAAACTTTACCAACATGGTTTTAATTATCATGCATTTCATATATTATAGTAGTGTCAACACAAAAATATAATTTGACCAATTTAACCATTAACCATCACCCCCAGGCCCCCAAAAAGACTCCTGTAGCTTTACCTTTGTTGTAATGCTGGAGCTGGGCCTGACAGCAAGGAAGTTACAGTGTATAGCATGCAGATGAACCTGTATTCTTTTTAATTCTATTGTTTTTATTTGGAGAAAACAACATTCCATAACATCATGTAAAGCTTAAACCAGAATTCCAACCGGTTCAAAGAGAAAGAAAAGAGAGCCAGCAACAAGAGCAAATCTTTAAAAACAACAAAGAAAGGAGAGTATCCTTTTCCCTAAAAAATGCTTAACCTAAGATTTGATTAATTAAGTCATGGTATATTTTAAAAATGTTTTGAACAGATCCTCTAAATGAGAATTTTTTTTCCCAATTTCAAATAATATAGAACATCAGTTACCCACTGACTTAAAAGGGGTGGGCGGGGATTCTTCTAGTTGAACAAGATAAGTCTGCATGCTAGTAGTGTGGTATAAGCAATAGCAATCAACTTGTCCTTCTCCACTTTAAACTCATTAAGTACACCAAACACAGCTGTTAATGGATTAGGAGTGATTGTAACACCAAGGCATTCAAAGACTTTTGTCCAAAATGATGTTAATTTGGTGCATGCCCAAAACTAGATTGCAATGTACACAGGTTAAATATTATCCTAGATACATTTTGGACAATTTTAAGTGAGATAACTGTGCTCAATAAAAGATTTTAAGTTGGAGCTAGAGTGTATTCTGTATATGGCTGCCTTCCACTGCTTTTTGTAAATGTTAAGTGAAAGATCCTTTCCCCCCATCACAACCTGGGATCTTTGAAAAGAATAGACTTTGAAATGGTTTTATATATTATACAAATGCTGTCTGAGTGTTCAAGACTGATCAGTATTGCCTCTGGAATAGGAACAGGTGGAAAGTGAGGAAAATTGGGCAGGTTTCTTTTAGTAAACCTTCTGATCTGAAAGTAGTGTAAAAATTGTGTTGATGGGAAGTTAAATTTGAAGTTTAATTGTTCAAAAGAGGCAAAGATATTATCTCTATACAAATCTCAAAGTGTTTTAATCCCAGATGTTTTCCAAACATTAAATACTGTATAGGTTTGAGATAGCAGAAAGGGGTGATGATCATGTAAAGATGCAACAGATAAGAACTTGTCTATCTTAAAGTGCTTCCTGCATTGGTTTCATATTCTGAGTGATTGATGTATAATTGGATTATTAGTATATTGACAAAAATTTGTGTTTACTGGAACACAAAGTAAGGCATATAAAGAAGTACAGCAAAATTTTAATTCTATTGCAGACCAGGCTTGTGTATATTCATCAATTTGTGTCAATGGCCATGTCTTTATAGCCTGTATATTTGCCACTCAGTAATAAATTTGAAAGTTAGGTAAGGCCATGCCACCTTCTGCTTTAAGTCTTTGTAGGTCGCCCTTTGGGTGCATACATGTTTCGAATTCCAAATAAATGAGGTTATAATTAAATGTAATTTTTAAAGAATGTTTTTTTAATGTACTGTATATGGGGATGAGAAGTAGAAATAGAAGCTTGGGAATGATCTTCATCGTGACAATATTAATTGATATTGTGAGATGGAGTGTAGACCATTTGCTCACATCTTGTTTAACGTTTTCCACGCTGATAGCAAAATTTTGCTGAAAAAGACCTTTGTATTTATTTGTGATGTTTACCCCAATGTATTTCAACTGATCTGCTAAAATAAATGGGAAAGTGTCCACTCTAATACTATGTGCTAGAGAGTTATTTAAATTAATTTTGAGTCAGAATATCTTTTCAAATTCTGCTAGTACATTGAGGACTGCTGGTATGGGGGTTTGTGAGTCTGATATATGCAGTACCATATCTTCCGCATATATTTTCTGTTCAAGTACTTCTCTGGTAATGCCCTTCACCTCTGATAAATTTTGAAATTGAATGGCCAATGGCTCAATGGCAATTGCAAACAGCAACGGTGATAGGAGGCATCCTTGATGAGTACCACGTTCTAGTCTGAAGTAGTTTGAAATAATGTTAATACGAGTAGTTTGATCCATGCACATGTATTTGGGTCAAACCTAAATTTGTTCAATATTGTGAATAGGTAGTCCCATTCAACCATGTCAAATGCTTTTTCTGTGTCCAAAGATAATAAGATCTCTGGTGTGTTAGATTTTAAGAGTATATTACATTAAACAAACATTGAAGATTAGAAGCTAAATACAGTATCTGCCTTTAATAAATCCAATTTAGTCTTGAGATATTACAGAAGGAATCACTTTCTCAATCCTTCTAGCTAGAACTTTGGAGAGTATCTTAACATCATTATTCAGATATGAAATTGGTCTGTATGATGCACATTGTAATAAGTCCTTATGATTATTTGGAAAGGGCAGCACGGTGGCACAGTGGTAGCGCTGCTGCCTCGCAGATAGGAGACCTGGGTTCGTTTCCCAGGTCCTCCCTGCGTGGAGTTTGCATGTTCTCCCCGTGTCTGTGTGAGTTTCCTCTGGGCGCTCTGGTTTCCTCCCACAGTCCAAAGACATGAAGGTTAGGTGGATTGGTGATTCTAAATTGGCCCTAGTGTGTGCTTGGTGTTTGTGTGTGTCCTGCGGTGGGTTGGCTCCCTGCCTGGGATTGATTCCTGTGTTGGCTGGGATTGGCTCCAGCAGACCCCTGTGACCCTGTGTTCGGATTCAGCGGGTTAGAAAATGGATGGATGGATTATTTGGAAAGACAGTAATTACTGGATGGAAAAAGGTTTGAGGTAGAATTTGTTGTCTCTAGCTTCTATAAACATTGCTAATAGTAGTGGAGCTAACTTATTTGAAAATGTTTTATAAAATTCCACTGGGTAGCCTTCAGGTCCTGCTGCTTTCCCACACTGGAGTGAGTTTATAGCATCTAGTATTTCTGACAGTGTCAGAGGTTTATCTAAGAGTATCTAGCTGTGGTATTTGTAATGCACTAAAAACCCATTAGATTGTGTCTTATCATTTTTAAGCTAGGTAGAATATAAGGACTTATAGTCAGTCAGTCATTTTTCAACCTGCTATATCCCAACACAGAGTCATGGGGGTCTGCTGGAGCCAATCCCAGCCAACACAGGGCACAAGGCAGGAACAAACCCCAGGCAGGGCGCCAGCCCACTGCAGGGCACACACACACACACACACACACACACACCAATCACACACTAGGGACAATTTAGGATCGCCAATGCACCTAACCTGCATGTCTTTGGACTGTGGGAGGAAACCGGGGCACCAGGAGGAAACCCACGCAGACACGGGGAGAACATGCAAACTCCACTCAGGGAGGACCCAGGAAGTGAACCCAGGTCTCCTAACTGCGAGGCAGCAGCGCTACCGTGCCACCCATATAAGGACTTATAGGACTCTCTAAATGTATGGGTTATATTTTTATTAATGATTAATGATGATAATATATGTTATTGTGTTGTGCATTTCCTGCTTGTGGATTTGTTGAGCTAAGATCTTATTAGCTTTCTCTCCATGCTCATAGTATTGATGTTGCGATATAAAGATGAGCTGTTCCATTTCTTTTGTTGTCAAGAGGTTAAATTCTGATTGCAAAACCTGTTTCATTTGAACACCTGGAATGTTCTTGATCTATTCTGGTAATTTCATGAATTAGCTCTAATGGAGTGGTGGCTCTCTGGCTAAAGGATCTGGGCTGGTAACTTAAAGGTTGCTGGTTTGAACTCTGGCAGTGACAGAAGGAATGCCACTCCATTGGGCCCTTGAGCAAGACCTTTAACCTGCAATTGCTCCAGGGGAACTGTACAAATAGCTGACCCAGTGCTCTGATCCCAAAAACTCTGTTTGTGTCCCTGGAAAATAAGTTGGGGTATGCAAAAAATGACAAATTCCTAATACAAGAAATTGTATATGGCGAATACAGGATTAAAATAAATAAAAATAAAATTCTTAGTTTCCAATTTATTTTTTTGCAAAAGATATGACATAATCTGTGTTATTAAAAAAAAACATGCAGAGTTTCCCATAGTATTCCTGCAGAGACCTCTGAAGATGCATTTATCTTTAAAAATAATCAATTTGCTCACAGATGATTTCTGTACAGTTCTCACCAGCTAATGGCAGGGGGTTAAGATGCCAGCTAGAAGATGAGTGTGTAGGATATAGTGATTTAAGCTCCATGATAAGGGGGACATGGTCAAAGATAACAGTAGCGACGTATTTGCAAGATTTGATAGTGGGCAATAAATTATTACCTATAAAGAAATAATCAGTTCTTGAGTAACTGTTATGTACTGCTGAGAAGCAGGAATATGCTCTTGAATTTGGATTTAAAAATCTCCACGTGTCAGATAAGTTATGTTCCGTTACAAAATGTGTGATTATTTTTGCAGTGTTAGATGTTATCGCCACTGATGTTGAAGACTTATTTTTGTCTGGATTTAAAACAGAATTAAAGTTGCCGGCAATTATAATTTTGTGAGTGTTCCCATTAGGAACAGATGCAAATACATTTTAGGTGAAATCTCTATCATCTGTTTTAAGTGCACACATATTCCTCAATATTACTTTAGAATGAAATAAATTACCCATCACCTTTACATATCACCGTTCAGGATCAGATTAAGATTCCCCCACCTCTAGTTTTCTTTGCATAGCTGGAATAAAAATTGGGCCAAGCCAACCTGTTTGCAACTGAAACTGGTCCATACTTATTAAGTGAGTTTCCTGTGAAAATAGAATCTTGGCATTTAGACTTGATAGGTGAGAAAATACTTAGCTCACAAAGTTCACTATTTGGTCAGAGAGACATTGTTTCTGAACTTTTGAGGACATTTTGTAAACTTAAGTAAAGGTATTACATTGTTTTATAAAATAGCTTTAACCTTGATTTCATATTGTTACCGGGTATTGGTAAGCTCCATGTTGGCATGTTTGTGACAGGTGTCTGGTCAAACTTACAGGTAATCTAACCTAGATACCATTAAAATATCTGACTACGCCACCCAGTTTTATTAAGAGACTGGGAACTCATGAAATTTACCGATAATAGCACGCAGGTTTGTTTAAATTGGGTGGTGAGTAAACACACAATGAAAGACACAACAGTAATTTCAGAAAAAGCAACACTAACTTCTATTACACAAGACAATATAAAGTACATTTAAAAGATAAACGAACATAACAAAATCTAAAAATATCAGGAACGAATTTCCTTTTTTTTAAAAGGAAAATACACAGTCCACACTCTAAAAGTCCGTCAAAAACAAGAATTGGAGGATACGACCTTTAGTGGTGCAGAGTCCAGTTTGCACACTGTTAGCCCAACAATTAATGATCCAATTGTCCACCAACTGTCTGGACACTCGTTTCCCAACAGAAGTTTTGTCAAATCGTGGATTCCCTTTCAGCATCTCCTAGTCTTTCTTTTTCTACACTCTGGGCTCCTTGTGTTGCTGAGACCTAGGCACGCCTCACTTCTCGTCCGCCAGCTTTGCTCGGTCGTTTCATGCAGCGTCCCTCTCTCGCTGGACCCACAACCATCTTCTTGTGGAGCTGTCTCCTTCTCCCTCGGGGTAAATTTTGCCGTCCATGTCCCTCACGTCACACCAGCCACGTACCCCAGTCTGCCAGCAAGCCCCTGTGCTCTCTACGAGTATCTTGGCAGCATTCTCAGTGGACCGTCCTTCCTCTGCCCAGAAGTTTAAATCTTTTTCAGTTCCTGCCATTGTCAGTCCTGGACAATCGGTTTAAACAATGGCACATCTAAATTTCCAGGGTTTAACAATTAATGAAAACACAAGTTAATAAAATGTATTGTTACCAACCATGAATGAGTACAGATATGCTGATTAGAAACTAATATTGTCAGACAAGTAATCTCCAAGTCAGGTAAATACAAACATCCTCCAAAGAAGGAGCAGGTCTGTTATCACAACTTTGTATTGTTTGTATACTCAACCAGTCAAAACTTCAAAGCGGTGACTCCTTTACAAGACAGCAAATACCTACATCCTGCAGACAGCCATAACAAAATCAGTAACGGGATTACCCAGGAAATCAAAAAAATGTCCCCCTCTGACATGTTGATAGTACAGTCCGAATGCAATACAGCTAGGGTATGATGTTAAACAGTCCCCTTAGGTGAAAAAAAAGTCTAGTAAAACTGCAAATAATTAGTTACTTAATGGTTACATATTATATATATATAATTGAAGAAAGTTCAATTTTGTAATTGAAGAGAAAAAGAAAAAGTAAACAAAAACAAGAAAACTGGCTGATAAGGAAATAGAATGTATAGTTTTGGCAGATGTTGTATTATAAACAGACCAAGTCGCAAGCAGAATCTTCTTTGCATTACCAGGATATAACACGACTCATGTTCCGGTTGGATAATGGATGGATGGATGGATGTTCATGTGTTAAAAGATGTTGCGATCAGTCATTTTAGCTCATTTTCTGCGTCTTTAGGAGAATTAAACATGTAGAAATGGTCATCAGAAATGACTTTCAATTTAGCAGGATACAAAAGGCAGTAACTAATTTCAGCTTTGCATAAGTGCTGTTTAATGCTAAAGAATGCCACTTGTTTAGCAGCTATGGAAGGTGATAAATCTGGGAATATATGAATGTGATTATTTTCAGGTTTAATCTCCTCTTTTTGTCTTTGAATGAACATCAAATTTTATTTAATCTGTAGATTGTCGAAATGGACAATCTGGCTTTTTGAGGCTTTCAATCCACGCATGCGGTAAGCTGCTGAGATCTCAGTGTCCGATTTTCTAAGTTCTCTCTATTTATTTTTGAGAGTAGTTCAGTTATGAATTTCAGTAGGTTGGGACTTTCTGGGCTTTCAGGGAGACCTTCAATTCTGATGTTATTCTTTCTATATCTATCTTCCAGTGCTGTTAGTTTATCACCAAGCACTTTGAATTCAGATTCTACAGCAGTTGCTTTTTTTGTCAGCAGTGGATGTCAATTGTTTAACTTCTTCAATACAAGCCATAAACATTAACTTTTTTAAGCTGAACACCAAGTAGTCTAATTTTACTCTCAAATTTACTATGTTCTTGTTAAAATGTTTTTAAAGCTTACTGCAAAGTTATTACTTAAATGTACTTAAATGTGGGTCTCTTATATCCTGAAGAAGCTTGTCATTTCTCTTTTGTACATCCATCTTTATATCCTTCCTTATGTCACTCTTTATATCATTAAAGTCTCTCTTTATATGAAATAATTGTAAATTGCCAACAATAGTCAATTTTTTAGCCTCCCCAAAAAGTCATTATGGTTGGACAGTATTACAAGATAAAAAAAAGAACAATAATTTTCCAGAAGTAAACATTTCCATTAATTACTACCCAGTTCAAGCCACGAAAGTTCCTCAGACAAAACCAAAGCTAAAAGGTCTTCTGTTGACTTGAAGGAGTACTGTCCTCTTGATATTCGTTAATCAGACAGCATGAATTTGTGTATAAGAATGACAATATTGCTGCAGTTTAAGCCCAGGTTTATGAGATTACGTGGGAGTGTACTCAAGCTCATGTTCTTAAACTAAAAATATCCACCACATATGTGTGCTAATGACATTATCAGCACAAAACAAAGAAGGCAAACAGATCACCAAAAAAAAACAAGCACAGGATTTATTTTTATGTAATTGTGTCTGATTCATTTTCAGCTGAGATGGCAAATGTAATTATGGAATGAGGAGTCCAATGCTGAAGCAAATTAAAGACACAAAAGAGTAATGCTCTCCTTGGGTCAACTCTAAAATACTACAAAATATTGGCATGTCACCTGTTGTTTGAATAACTTTGGAGAAGAATTGGTTAAAGCATAACAAGTTAGACAAGTGAAAGGAAATATTAAAGTCTTATCAATATTGTTTGATTAATAATAGCTTAATCATTACAATATCTAATCCAGGCACTGTATAGAAGTTGTCAAGGGTTTTTGTTTCAACTGTATGACTTGGTCATTTTATTTCCAAATTTTCATAATCTTTTACATGAAGATTTCCTTCAAGAATAAAATGTTGGATGCACTTCCCTTTAATTTCCACTGTAGTGAAGCCACAAAAAGATATTCAGTATTTTGCTTGTTCTTTTTAGGAAGAAATTTTCCCATGACCTTAAACTGAGTGATTCTTTACTGCATGGAGGGTAATGTAAGGTTGCTCATATTATCCTAAATCATTGTGTTTGATGATAGTTTTCTCACATATTTTATTTTTGTAGACATTTTCATTGTTCTTTCACAGCAGTTTTAAATGTAAATACGATAAGGGAAAATAGTCAAAATAAACAACAAACAGAATACCCAAACATTGTCCTCCACTACCCACAATCTCAATTAATGTGAAAAAAGAAAATCTTAACAGAAGGATAAGCACAGCTTGGAACCACAGAACCACTTTAGCAATACAGTAAGAGACCTATGGAGGAAAAAGTGACAATGTCTCTTGATTGCATAACAGCAGGCCAAGCATGCCAAACAAAGAACATTCCACATCACCCCAATGACCAATTGTAATAATAAGCATATACAAGAATAACACCATTCAACCAGCAGCAGGTGAGAGTGCAGAATTACTTACAAAAGTAAGAGAGACCCAATATATCAAACTGACTGTGGGAACCAGCATTTAACAAAAGAGTCCAGTAGCAAACATCCAATAAATTCTTCACAATTCTAGCAGCACAGAGGAGAGTAGAATGTCTTAATTAGTAAGCACAGTAAGAATAGCAGTTTCTCATGTAAAGCCTTAAAACACTCAGGCATAACAGTCTGAGAAGTCATTAAATGGTAAATAACTGTCTAACTGAAAGGCTGCGATCACCTGTGAAGGAAATTAGTGAACATTTTCCAATTCGTTCCCCATAGTTTTTTTTTTTGCAAACATTTTAAATTTGCCCCACTTCATGCAGGCCAGCAGTAACTAGGGATCAGGTCTCCAATAAATATTTATTAAAAGAAACATAAAACATGATTATTCTGTAATTCACATTATCTTTAATTCTTAAAACCTAAATATATTATATATAAAATTATGAGCACATATGTGTGAACCCATAAAACACAATATTAACCATGTAACACTACTGTGACAGCACTGAAAGCAAACTGATTGCACTAAGATATGGAGGTATGCATGTCAAAGTGCCATATGTAATAATGAGTTGAGAAATGCATAGAATAAACTCCACATTTATTCACTGGGGCACCATATTGTGGATCATATTCATGGTATTAATGAATACAATGAACATGTTGCCTGTACTGTATATATTTCATAGATGCCAATTCTATACAGATATGCCTCAGATTATGAATGACTTCCAGCCTTGTGGATTTTGATAACCTGATTTTGTAAGTCGACACTTGCACTGAAAATGTCTGTTAATGTAAAAGTTGTCAAAACCATACACATAATGTTTTACTGCTTATTTTACAGGTAAACTTTTCAAATATATTAATAAAATGACAGTGAAGCAATATTACTGTAATTTAAATCACAAAGCACAAATAATTTAAACTGAAATGAACCATGGATATGTGTAACATTTCAACCTTATGCTTGAACATCCTATAGATTTTAATAATGATACAGTACCTCATATAGCTGCAAAAGACATAATAATGGCACAAAAACTCAGCACTAATAATTGCTGAGTGTCACCTCCACAACCCTACAGCTGTACTCTCTGAAACAATGTGGCTGATACACTTACTGTATATACTTGCGGATAAGTTCTACCATGGATTAGTTGGGGCTTGATTTTACTGTATAATTTCTGGTATTTTATAATGTTGGTCGTATAAGTCAAATGTGGAAAACTCGCACTATTGGCCCAAGAGATTATGACATGCTAACAGCCACCTGAGAGAGTAACCACGCTGCCTTTTTTTCTATGTATTGTGCCTATGTGACCACATGGTAATACCCGAACTATTCCGAAGTGACGCTTGCACTATTTGGTGTTTTTTTTTATATCTCATACCCTCATACACCTTTATAGTAAGAGCATCCCTTACAGTACAGTATATCCGATGGAGCCTTCGATCAGAAAAAAATAGGAAGCTTGTTTTAAATTAAAAGTGGTTGAAGTGGCGAAAGAACTTGGTTACTGTGCTGCTGCAACAAAATTCGATGTGTCTGAGAAAGTTATGCGAGATTGGAGGAAGCAAGAAGATGTAAAAAAAAAAATGAAGTGTCACATTTTTGAACGCTCGTATAAGTCGGGTTCTGATTTTATGATCGATTTTTCGGGTTTCAAGACCCGACTGATACGCAAATACATAAAGTACTTAGAAAAATGATAAGCAGCACTTTCTAAACCTCAGGTAAGCAGCCAGAATGTCTTGTGACATGGCTTATTGAGCGGTTTCAAGCACTACTGTTTGGTTCATAGTGACATGAACACAGAAAAGCAGAAAAAGATTCTAAATGGTGACCAATTCCTTACTCTATAGTACTCTTCCTTAGTGATAGTGATGGCTGCTACATATTCTTACGAAAGAAAATTAGTTTACTTGATTTGTGTGTAAACAATGGAAGTCAGTAAATTAAAATTATTTAAAATACAGTGAAAAAAAAAGTTTTGGGGTTTATGTGCTTCTTCATATCTGCAGAATTGGTCTACTATTTACAACACTATACACACTAACTAGAATGACAGAACTGAAGGAAGCTCTGGACTACATGAAAAAGGAAAGGCCTAATGACTCAAAGGCATTATACCTTTTGGCATTACACTCTTTATGTTTGGAATCACCTTTCTCCTCCACTGTTTCAAATGCTGAATGCCACCATGTCTTCATATTATGTAAACCCTAGAGTTAAAACAATGATGGACATACATATATTAAAACAAGGTAGAGACTATAACCACTACCATAGTTTCAAAAAAATATCCTAAATTAACTCAGACCTTAAAGTTGTAGTTAAGGATTGCAACTTTTGAGAAAGATTTTAATGATTTAAAATAAAGAAGATCTCCAGGGATGAAAGAGACTGTATCTCTGGTTACATCTATAAATGGTTAAATCAGCAAACAACACCTACTCCTAAAAGCTCTCGCCAGTATTATAACTGCCATTATTATAACCAATCTTTTTCTTCTTTGTCAAGATCTTCCTCATTCATTTCTATTCATGCTTCTTTTTTAGAGTCACATCTATGTGTAGTAAACACTACTCTACCACCAGTAAGACCAACTCAATCACCAGGGGGCTCATGCATAACGGCGTGTGTAGAATTCGCACTATAACATGACGTAAGCACAAAAGCCGAAATGTACTTACGCACAGAAAAATCCAGATGCAGGAATCTGTGCAAACTCCAACTTCCACGTTCTTCTGCTACATAAATCCCGGTCAGCGTGAAAAGTAACGCTCGTGCACACGCCTTATGTAACACCCCAACTCCTCCCAGAATTACGTCTCTTTGAATATGCAAATCAATATAAATCACCCTTAAACTCAGCCTTCTGTGAAAAGACAATGGGAAAAGCATGGGGGAAAATATAAGAATTTCAGCGAATACCAAGTGGAGGCAAAGGAAAAACATACTATTTGTTTAATTAAACCATGTTATAATCAACAAAAGGATGTTGATCGAGTGACATAGCGTGTTGGAGAAACTTGAAAGCTCAGCTATCAAAGTCACTGTTAAAGGCGAGTCTTAAGCTTATTAGGGTACTGAGAAAAAAAGGCACACAGTGGGGAAAAAAGCACGAAATGTCAACTTCAATCTCGAAATTTCCTCTTTAATCATGTAGTTTATTTTGTCATTAAAGTATAACATCATAAACATCATTTTAAAATCGATTAATTAACCACTTTCTCAAATCACATCGTAATTAAAGTAGCACGTTAAATGCTTTGTTTTGTATTTGATCTTCTATGTGCTCTATGTGTGTGAATCACTACTTGCTTCTTAAACCGGCTCTCTTCCTCCAACTGGACACAGAATCCATTACATTTGTGATATTACAGCTCTCTGAATAACTAAAATACTGAGATGTATACGTGATATCATTTTCATGATGATAGGAGTTAAAGCACGTTATTAAACATGGGTTTCACGGCACAGCGATTGTGCGCGAACTTCGATGAAATTATTTATTGCAGGAGTACTCATGGGCGGCTCTAGGCTTGTGTCGGCCCTGGGCAGAGAAAGAATCGGTGGTCCCTTCGCCCGCCAATGTCAATATGGTATCTTATGCACGGTGGATGGCCACATCTGTTGCGGACACAGCATTGCCACCTCGTGCTCATAACTTTTGTCGAAATTTGCCGCTGCATTTTTAGCTGTGTTGTTATTTTCTCTTTCTGTTTTATATTCAATATATATTGGCGTGGCCGCCCCTGCAGTCCTTGCTTTTCTTTCTCCAAGTAACCAATTGCCACACAATCAGCTGTGTAATAGATGTTAAGCCATCTGTAAGCTTACAGCACCGATTCTTCAAAACGTTTAAGGAACATTGAACTATCTTCGTAGTACATGTTTAATTATTCTATCCTTCATGCCAGTCCCAGTGAAGAATATAGATTATTTAAATGAAGTTAAAGTTTTACCTGTATAATATAATAAACATATTTTGCTGCATTTCATCTTAAAAATGATATTGTCATCATATGTAAATACACGCTTTATAAAGTGGCTCAGGTTGTGCAATATTATAACTGTAGTGCACGTTTACAGTGAGGTAATTGTATTTATAAGTACAAACAGTTCTACAAGGAGCAATTGATTGAGTGCGTTTATAGTTCTTGGGGTGAAACTGTTTGTGAACCGCGAGGTCCGTACAGGAAAGGCTTTGAAACATTTTGCCGTGGCTGAGGTAGCGTGTGCTTGATGCTGTATACCGATAATTCTCTTTCTGATCAGCTGCTGCTGTGATTTACACTCAGATACAGTGATATAAATACTCCCAGTGGTGCAGTGAGAGTAATATGGAAAAAGATAATCCGCTGTGGCAACTTCTAATGGGAGCAGCTGAAAGAAGAAGAAGAAGAAGTTGCAGTGAGAGTAACACCGCTAAAGCAGTTATAGTATTTGGAATACTATGGCTATTCCATGGACCATTACATTGTTACAAGTTAATTACAATCAGATGCATTACACTAATAAACAATATGCGGTTAGTTTCAGTGCATTTATAAAGCCACGCCAGGAAAATAAGGAGTAACCACATAGGAAGAGTAGCATTGCTTTGACGCTGGGTGCCGCCAGTCTGCAAAACCGAGCGGAGAAGTTGCGTATGACAAGGTATGAGGTACCGTGGAAAAGTGCATGGCTTTACGCCAAGTATAGGTTTTATACATCACAATTTGAACGTGGAAAAGTTCTTACGCAACATTTCTGTGTGTACGCACCGTTTATACATTAGGCCTCAGGTATTTAGACAAAGAAATTGGATGAGGTTCCAATAATCAACATCTTTAAATGTGTACTCTTCTCTACTGAAGTTAGTGTCCTATCTAAAGGCTTATCATTTGTTCCCATATGTGCATGTAATCCTTTTAAAACTCATATTGAACTTTTTAAGTTTTTCAGGAAAATTACACTTTTTCCTTTTAGAAAACAAAAAATCCAAGGCCTTACATCTATGATCAAAAGTTATCCGTAAAATCTTTTACACCTTTGGGTCCTGTTGAACCATATTTTGACATGTTTTGCACTTTAATCTTATGAGATGTAACATTATTGAAAACAATCATGACAATACAAAAAAAAAAAAATCAATATTACATCTTTGGAATCTGAAACAATTACACCATGATACAATTATTACCATTAAACCCACCCAAGGGAGGTGCAATTGTAATAATGGACACTGCGCAGTATGTTAACGACAATCTCAGACAGTTATCCGGTATAGAGGCGTATGAACATTTTCAATACAGTGTAACCCTACTGCAAGAATTGCGGATACCACAAAAGATTTGGTCGAGATAGCCGTGTCTACTGACCTGATCGATAAATTCATTGGATTAAAAAAATAGCATACATATACCAGTTTTTATTTACTGCCCAAAATACATAAATTCCTAACTAACCCTCCAGGACATTGTATAGTATGCCCAAATGATTCACTTTTACAACCTATTACCCAGTTTATTGATTCCAATATAAAGCACTTGGTGTGTATAGCAAAATCATATATACACTGACGATTCTACAGATTTCATGTCCAAGTTAAATCAAACCACTTTTAAACCCTAATTGAATCCTGGTCACATTTGACATTGAATCACTTTACACTAATATTCCCCAAAGGGCAGCTATGACTACGAGACTCTTAACCAGTGGTTACGTTTTATACTTAGATACTTTCATTTTATTTGTCAATTAGCAAGTTTGGCTATACAATTTAATTTTTTTTACACTTAAAGGCAAAATATACCTATAAAAGGGATTAGTTGAAGGGTGTAGCTTTCAGTAATAAACAAATGTATAATGCCAGGATATTTTAAGTATATATTAAATCTTCTCATTTACTCCTCTGAAAATGACCAATAGGTGAATACCCTTTATAAGCATTGTATTACTTAAATCACACTAATATTATTAAAAGAATGGAGGAATCACTAATAAGATGCTAGCCAATCAAATACATAATAAAGTAACTTGAAATGTTATTACAGAAATTAGTAATGAACTTGGCACTAAGGTAATTGAATGCGGAGAAACAACAATCACATCTAATGAATACTGTGACATGCTTTGCTCATCAGAATGTAACAAAAATAAATCTATAGATTTGTTTTAAAATAGAAATATAACAGCTTCGGACATCATGTAAAGTATAGACTTTAAGCATATTACAAGATCCTGAACAATTTTTAAATCTCTGTAAAGACGAAAAGAAGCAGTTGCAGACAGCTATCCAGCAAAACTTGATAATGGGGCCAAATGAGCATATCAGGAAAAAAAAAATACTTGTACCAGCTTAATTAGATGTAGGGAAGAAATATTTCCTTAATTCCTGCATATGTGTGATGCTGTGTGTATTAGTTAACGTTAATTACTGCCAACTTAGTAGAAATCCCATGGTTCAGTACTCACTTAGAAGCTGCACATAGGTGACAGACATGTTAAGGCCGAGACATTACTGTCAATTACATCCTTACAAGACAATAATATACTGTATTTCCACCATTCTTAACTTATGCACATTTAATATATGGAATATCTTCAGTATTGGAATGTTTTGAGATGTACATTAACAATGCAGCTAAATCATTTGAGTAGATTTACTATAATACTGTCTAGTTATGATAAAAATATAGTTAGCACCTCCAAGCTATACCAGAGCTTTAAAAATCTGAGAGAACACTGGAGATGAGATCATTACATAAGATTTTCGAATTAACACAATGAACAGAAGTCATCTCTCAACAAAATACACTCTTCATCACTCTGTGTAAAACATGTTTTAATCCAACTAAGAATTGCTCAAATTATTAACTCAGGTATTTAAAATATCAGGCATCTGCTTCACTGGGTCATTCGTTTTGGGAATGTCCCCTACTCAGAATTTATTGGAACAAAATGTTATCTTATTTATCAGACAATGTTAGATTCTCTATAATCTGCAATCCACTTGGAGTACTGTCTGGGGTAACAGCTGAGGGGACTTTACAATTCACTGCTAAGTTACTCTACAATGCTACTGTTGTAGCTTCTTCAACTGGAAAATTCCATATCCAACTACCTAAACAGAGAGTAAAAGGATGTCTTATTTTACTTAAATTAATACTCCCACCAAAAATGATACATTTTTTGCTAGCAAAGGTGCTCCATATATCTCTCTATATATAAAATCCAACGTCTGTCTGTATGTCAGTCCGCTTTTCACGAGAGAACTACTTAACAGATTTAGACCAGGTTTTTTTTTATAATTTTCTTGAACATTCCGGTTGATTTTGTGAATTCCCTCATTGTGCTAAGAATCATAGCTCTCAAGGCGGGAAAGCAGCAGGCCCTGATGGTTACCCTGCAGAATTTTACAAGAAATTCTCCGCTCAGCTAGCTCCCCTCTTATTAGCAACATTTACAGAAGCCAGAAATAACCAATCTCTTCCACAAACCTTTCGCCAAGCACTAATCACTGTCTTTCCAAAACAAAATAAGGACTTATTACAATGTGCATCATGCAGACCAATTTCACTTCTGAATAACGACATTAAAATACTGTCTAAAATCTTAGCCAGAAGGATGGAGAAAGTGCTCCCCTCGGCAATATCACAAGACCAAACTGGATTTATTAGGGGCCGGCACTTATCTTCCAATCTTCGACGCCTGTTTAATGTAATATACTCACCAACTAAATCAAACGCCCCAGAAATATTATTATCATTGGATGCAGAAAAAGCATTCGACATGATTGAATGGAAATACCTTTTTACTATATTGGAGAAGTTTGGGTTTGGCCCAAACATCTGTGCATGGATTAAATTACTGTATACTAACCCAGAAGCTTCAGTTTGCATCAACAACATTTGCTCAGACTACTTTAAACTAGAACGTGGCACTAGACAAGGATGCCCCTTGTCACCGCTGCTGTTTGCAATTGCCATTGAACCACTGGCAATACATTGTCAAAATACTGATCAGATAAAGGGGATTAGCAGAGAAGGACTGGAACAGAAAATTTCATTATATGCAGATGACATGGTACTGTATATATCAGACCCAGAAAATTCCGTGCCTGCAGTCTTAGCAGCACTCACAGAATTTCAAAAGATCTCTGGTCTCAGAATTAATCTGAATAAAAGTGTACTCTTTCCAGTGAACTCTCAAGCATATAATATTAGATTAGATACCCTACCTTTTATCATTGCAGAACAGTTTAAATACCTAGGGGTAAACATCACAAGTAAACATAAAGCTCTATATCAACAAAATTTCGCCGTTTGCATGGAAAAAATTAAACAAGACTTGCATAGATGGTCAACCCTTCATCTCACACTAGCTGGAAGAATTAACACTGTTAAGATGAATATTCTTCCTAAACTCCTTTTTTTATTTCAAAACATCCCAATATACATTAATAAATCATTTTTTAGGCAATTAGATTCGACAATAACCTCATTTATTTGGAATTCAAAACATCCACGCATCAAAAGAGCGACCTTACAAAGACAAAAGGCAGAAGGCGGCATGGCTCTTCCTAACTTCCAGTTTTATTACTGGGCAGCAAATATACAGGCGATAAGAACCTGGACACAAA
The DNA here is from genome assembly GCA_026402145.1 of Polypterus bichir lapradei. Taxonomy (NCBI): domain Eukaryota; kingdom Metazoa; phylum Chordata; class Cladistia; order Polypteriformes; family Polypteridae; genus Polypterus; species Polypterus bichir. The sequence goes on along the minus strand of JANRMT010062842.1, from coordinate 11,589,611 downwards.
TAGAAGAACATACACAGGCTTGGTCCGCAATAGAAGTAAAATCCTGCAGTACTTCTTTGTATTCCTTGCTCTGTGCTCCAATAAACACACGTTATTGGCAATACACTAATAACCCAATTGTGCTCCACTCACTTAGAATCTGGAACCAATGTAGAAAGCATTTTAAGACGGAGAAGCTTCTATCTGTGGCACCCCTGCAAGAGAACCACCTCTTTCAACCTTCACAAACATATGCAGTTTTTAATATTTGGAAAAAATTTGGAATTAACTTGCTTAGAGATCTTTATATAGACAACGTCTTTGCATCCTATGAACAATTACATTCCAAATTTAACATTCCAGCTACACATTTCTTTCACTATCTTCAAATCAGAAACTTTGTTAAACAAAACCTTCCAGATTTTCCTCATCTTGCACCCTCATCCATGCTGGAAAAAATATTGCTCAATCTCAAGGACTTAGACTCCATCTCTACAATATATAAAATCATTTTACAATCCCTCCCTTTCAAAGATCCAAGAAGACACTGGGAAAAAGATCTTTCAATTAATATATCAGAAAAGGAGTGGAAAGTAGCAATGCAGAGAATTCACTCGAGCTCCATATGCGCAAAGCATACAATCATACAACTCAAAATTATATATCGAGCACATCTGTCTCGACTAAAACTTTCCAAAATGTTCCCAGGGCATGATCCAACCTGTGAACGTTGCAACCAAGTCCCAGCCTCACTAGGTCACATGTTGTGGTCCTGCACCAAATTAACATTATTCTGGACAAACATTTTTAATTACCTTTCAGATAGCCTTGGACTCACAATCCCTCCAAACCCATTAACAGCTGTGTTTGGTGTTCTTCCAGATGGGTTTAAAGCGGAGAAAGACAAACAAATTGTGATTGCATTCACTACACTTTTGGCACGTAGACTTATTCTCATAAACTGGAAAAACCCAAACTCTCCTCTTTTAAGTCAGTGGGAAACCGATGTGTTATATTATTTGAAGTTTGAAAAAATCAAATACTCAGTTAGAGGATCCGTACGGACTTTTTTCAAAACATGGCAGGATCTAATCAGTAATATTTTAAAATAAGTTCATAAGGCACAGAGAATTTATTAATTTAGGTATGTTTACAAGCCTTAAATTTAACGCCGTTCGGCTTGCTCTCTCTCTCAGGGGTGGGGATCAATCTGTTCTTAATTTTTTCTCTTTGTAAAAACTTGATTGCTTTGTATGGATTGTAATAAAATTAATAAAAAAAAAAAAAAAGAATCATAGCTCTCTTGCAGGAGCAATATATTCATGCTAATCCAAGACAGAGGCTGCGGGCCAAGGGGAGGGGGAAGCATGACATCAGGAGTAGGGAGCTGGGCAGGGCCCTCCTCACTGTCCTGTTTCACTACTATGTGGGCGGAGCCACAGGGGACGACTCGTATATTATATTTGGATGATTGTAGATGAAAAGCTTCCTCTAACAGCACATTTGCCATATGATGGTTTGCTATATTTCTCTAAGCATGCTAGTGACGTGCATATTATTATTATTATTACTAGCAAAATACCCGCGCTTCGCAGCGGAGAAGTAGTGTGTTAAAGAAGCAATGAAAAAGAAAAGGAAACATTTTGAAAATAACGTAACATGATTGTCAATGTAATTGTTTTGTCACTGTTGTGAGTGATGAGTGTTGCTGTCATATATATATATATATATATATATATATATATATATATATTTACACACACACACATAAACATATATATATACATATCTATACATATACACATATATATACACACACACATATATACATACATATATATATCTACATACATACACATACATATACATACACACATACATACATACACACACGTATATACACACAAATACATATATATACACATACACACACACATATATAAACATATATATACATATACATACATATCTACATATATACACACACAGCTATTTCGTATCAGTGCAAGACGCTGCTTGTTAAAATGGATAACTCCCGCTCTTACGTGCAAGTCTGCGTGGATATTATTGTTCAAGTTCTATTTAAATTTTAAATAGAAGGAATTTTTATTTAGTCGACAGAAATATCTTTGGTAGGAATGGTAAAAACAGACAGGAATATTATTCCTGAATAAATCAACTCAAACTTTAAACAACTTATAATATTTTGCTCTCCATAAAAATATATCCTGTCTAAATTATACAAGTTAGAAATAAAGTAAACTTTAAAAGAACAAACATTCAAATTTCTTTACTCTTATGTAATTTTATATAAAAAATAAACTTAGATTTTAAATATCCCAAAAGATTTTGCTCTCCATAAAAATATATCCTGTCAAAATTATACAAATTCAAATATGAACATGCTGCATAACAAAACCTGGAAATATAAATAAAATGTGTTCCTTTCAGCAATAACAAATCAAATCATTCAGTTGTTTTTGCTCATATGTCATTTTAGAGCTGGACGCCTGGCATCTTTTTTTGGCAACAAGTTCGTTTATGTTTGGTGTGAGGTTCTGTGTTGTGGAGATTCTCAGGATGGACTGCAGGTGCTCATGAGTGAGGCGACTCCTGTGTGCTGTTTTGTTAGTCTTCATCACTGAGAAGAGCTTCTCACACAGATATGTGCTACCAAACATGCACAAGGTTCGAGCCGCATGTAGACGGACTTTTTTTGTTCTTCAAAGTCACCAACGCGCCGTGCGCTCAGTTTATCAGCAAAGTGCGTATTTGGGAACACCGTAGTGACGACTTGGTTCAACATTACTTGGCAACAGGGAAAGTGGGGCAAGTTGCACTGGTGCATTTGTGTCTCCCATAAAAGCAGCTTCACTTGAAATCACTTTGTGATTGTGCACGGGTAAAAACGTCCGCTGAAGTGTCAGATTCTTATTTAATTCTTCTGCTTTCTGTATCTTCTGCATTGCATTCAGGTCTTTCAGGTTATCTTGATGTTTTGTCTCATTGTGCCGTCTTAGATTAAATTCTGTAATTACAGCCACATTAGCTCCACAAATGAGACACACGGGTTTAACGGCAATGTCACTAAACATATACTCAGCCTCCCATCGGTTTTTAAAGGCTCTATTTTCAGAATCAACTTTTCTCTTAAGCATCGTGTGGGCTAGCTTCGCAATAACTTGCAAGCTAGACTTGATTAACGCAGTAAGTGTTCAGCAAGGCAGGTGAAGCGCTGCATTATGGGATCTGTAGTTTATTGTGTTACCAGCGCTTCATATACCCGGGCCATTAATAACAATAATACAGTATATAAAATGATCTCGTGGGCCGGATATAATTACACGCCGGGCCGGATGTGGCCCGTGGCCCTTGAATTTGACACATATGGACTAAATAGAACTTGAAAAAGATATATTTTTTCGTACATCGAGCCCGCGTGCTAATGTGGTTTTGCCTGCATGCCTTAATAAGTGACCCTCCCCTCGCTCTTACTTTTTTACCGTTCATCTAATGAATACACTGAGTATGGCTTTACCAAAACAATCATTGATTGCGAATAAAGTATTCATTATTCGAGTATGTAGATCAGGGTATATATATATATACATATATATATACCCGCGTATCGCAGCGGAGACGTAGTGTGTTAAATAAGCTATGAAAAAGATTCGTTTCTTACTGCATCAATAAACAGCTCGTCTTCTTCTTTATCTGAGACCTGACACACTGCATGCACGGGTTTTTTTTTAACACTGTCTTCCTTTAGCGGGACATTCACTTTTTCCACCGTGTGCTTTGTTTCTGCAGTAGCTGTACTTATTACATACTTATCTTGTATGTATCAGACGCTTCATATTTTTTTGCTGCCTTTTCAATTGTGTAATTCGGTTTTTGTTCAGCGCTCTTCGGAATTGTTGCTTTTTGTCTGTGCACTGCGTCAGTTCACATGAGCCGCTCGGTGTTCATGCATCGAAGTTTCCCAGCTGTGCTGTTGCCATGTCGTGCTATGTCCATGGCTGTATCTAATGCTACCGAAGTCCAGGTACTTAAAACTTTCTCTCGCAGTTTCGCTGAGTTTGTGCCAAACACCACCCTGACTATCTCATCTTCTTCTCCATAAGCACAGTCCTACACCCGTGAATATTTACCCGTGGCAGATTGCTATTGGATTGCCGCTGACGGACGGCCTTATATGGGCAGGCACTAAATTACAAACGCCAGCGGCAGCCTGTCTATGAACTTAATTTAAAGTGTAGGTTTACACTGTGCTTTGTTTCCGAAGTAGCAGAACTCATGAATATGGTTGTATATATCACTCGCTCGCTTCTTATTGTTTCGCTGCCTTCTCAATTATATAATGCATGTTTTCTTCAGCGCTTTTTGGGGCTCTTCCTGGTTTTCTACGTACTGCGTGATTACGTGGGAGGCGTGATTATGTCAAACTCCGCCCCCACGGGTTTCAAGCTCATCTCCATTACAGTAAATGGAGAAAAAACAGCTTCCAGTTATGACCATTACGTGTAGAATTTCGAAATGAAACCTGCCCAACTTTTGTAAGGAAGCTGTAAGGAATAAGCCTGCCAAATTTCAGCCTTCTACCTACACGGGAAGTTGGAGAATTAGTGATGAGTCAGTCAGTCAGTCAGTCAGTCAGTCAGTGAGTGAGTGAGTGAGTGAGTGAGTGAGTGAGTGAGTGAGTGAGTGAGGGCTTTGCCGTTTATTAGTATAGATTATTATTTTCACACAAGTTTTTTTTTTTTCTTTCTTCAAATCATTTGCTATTAACCAACCTACTTTTAGGTTGATCTTGATCTCTCATTTAATTTGCCTTTTATTTTGTATTTTTCTAATTCAAAATGCTTTTAAATACACGTATTCTACATTGTATGTGAATTTTTCTAAATCAATAGCCTGTACTTTGAGTGGCAGAAGTAAGTAAAAGCCTGATGTCGGTACTGTAAACATCCAGCCAGTCTACTTTTTTTCTGATTTAGCCTTATGGAGAGGTCTGGTGTACTCTGCACAGAGCATGTCAGAGCCACACATGCTCTCTCCTAACCTGATAGCACATCAATGGACCAAAGTGTTGTAAGGCAATAGTAACCCTTACTCCACTTCATAGTAACAATCTGTAATGAAAATGAATAACACCCTCCTAACTATTTTCTGAACCTCCTCATCCCATTACAATGCTTTATAGAGCCAGAATGTATCTCTGCATCCTTAAGAACATGAAAGAAATCATTCATGGAGTAAATTAATTGCTGGACAACCAGACACAGAAGCCCAGTTCTCAGGCATTAATCCATTATAAGCATGGTTAGGGATTGTGTGGCATCCCGTCCAGAGGGAAAGGTGGCAACTAGTCAAGAGGGGAGGATGGAGTGGAAGAATAACAATGGTTGAGAACTGATTCCTTACCAGGGAGGGAGGCCAGAAGGATGAAGGGATTAGCAGAGTTAGACTTCTCATAGCCTGTACTTCCCTGATACACTAGAGGGCATTCTTGCGTCACTTCCCCTTTTTCTCATCCCACAGGCATGCTGAGAAGTGCAGTCCCGGTGCAGCCCTATTGCATGTCATGGGTGTTGCCAGGGGGAGCTGGAGGGAAGAACCATCCTTGCATTGTAGAAACTTCTGCTTAACCTGGAAGTGCTTCCTTTGGACTTTGGGCAGACACCAAAAGTACTCCTGAGATCCAGTTTAAAGGGAGCTGCAGAGTTGGGAGGCACTAGACAACACTTGCAAGAGGAAAAGGAGCAGGGAGATGAGAAGAGAAAATGAGGGACATTTACATTCTCTATTGTATAGAAGGTACTGGGAGGAAAAAAAATCAAATTTAATTAAACCCGTAACTGTGCGCATGTCAGTTGTGTCGGGTTTGGGGATTAGTAGTGTACCCTATCTTCCCCACCATCCATCAATTTTTTAAGCTGCTTATTCATTTCAGTATTGCATGGAGCTAAAGGTTATCTTAGCCAACTTTGCATGCAAAGCAAAACCAGCCCTGGTCAGGATGCCACATACTCGTGCACATTTCCACACTCACTCATACTTGCCAGCTAATCCAATGCGCACATTTCTAACATAAAGGGCGAATTTATATTACACCTCAAAAATACTTCTCAAAAGAAAAAAAATGTTCTGCATATTTTAAGCTTTTATTTTCCCTTTTTTCTCATATTTATAAAGAGTGGAAGCAATTTATGTATCTTTATTTTTCTCTTCTTTCTTAAAAGGGTAATAATAGTTTTTCACCTTACTTCTGGAATGGCATTATGGTTATAACATTTTTAGCCTGATTAAATCGGGAGTTTACTTTTATTGGTTTAATAAAACAGAACTGTGATAATGTTAAAGTAGCATTTATAAAATGTACTCTAACATTATATTTTGTACCTAATTAATTACTTTAATGGAATTTTTACATGCTCATAATACTAACATTACTTAATTAGATGCCTCATCTATTAAGAGTCTAACTTTGTCATTTATGTGTATTAATCATAACTACTTGACAAAATTCATTCAGAAATGTATGAAGAGAGAGGTTGGGAGCACACGCTTATACAGCACATTGCTACACCCACCACATGACAAACCATCTCAGGATCCAGACTAGGACCTGAGTGTAGCCATGCAACGGGAGACACCTCAGGACCACACTAGTTCAGATGGAGTGGAACAGTGTGAGGTTTTTTATGGTGGCTGGAGTGCCAATTCTGCCACCAACCCCCAAGTTTTTCCCTGTAGGTTGGAGGGCCTACCTGCAGGGCTGGATGCAGATTAACGTCATACCCAGAATGGAGCCATTGTAGGTTAAAGGCCTTGCTCAAGGGCCCAACAGAGCAGTGTCCCTTTTTGGCATTTACGGGATTCGAACCGGCAACCTGAAGGAAGCACCTAAAATACAAATTTAGTCAGTGCAGCCTTTCTTTTAAACAAATAAAGTATGCCGCACAAGTGCTTTGCAAGAACTATCATTTAGTAGCTTTGCTCTACAGCCAAGTGCTGCCAGAGTAATTACTAGTGAGCTGGAAGTAAACCATTTCTGATACATATCAAATTCTGCTTATGTGGCAGCCTCTGTACTTCACATCATTGCCCTATAGTAAGTAATTGTGCCGTTAGCATTCTGAAAAATATTGCTGATGAGACAAGGTGACAGAATGCCATTAATAAGCAAGTAGAAGTCCTGCACAAAACAATAAAAGGATCATCCTATACTCTCAGTAATGGCTGCAGTAAGATTGATCATTTATTTGTGCATTATTTTCAGGGAGCCATTGTGTTGCTGCAAGATGCCAGTAGAATGTTTATTGGGGTCAAATCACTTCATCCATGTTGTCTGCAGGGCCATCCTTGTTTATTCTTAAGTCATTGACTGCTTGAAGAGTAATTCCCGTTGAAATATTTTGCAATTATCAAACCAGCATGATGCTTTACATAATCATTCTGGAGTGTTTTTTTTAATAAGACTTTTTTATTACCTGTAGATACTCTACCTTAGTCTATCTTTTCTTTTTTTTTAAATGCATAACAGACAAAATACATTACGAGTATCTTGCTAAATAGCACATTAGGCTTGGCTGATCACCTCCATCTATAAAACAAAGAATTCTGGGGCCCACAATAAAGTCAAGATGACAAAGATTAAAAAAATATGGATTGCAAGAAAATCTGCTTCTTCTCAGAAATTAATTCTGCCATTTCTGAAAACAAGTGTAAGACCAACTCACTATTAAAAAGGTGCAACTAATAAAGAGTGCCTTTAAATATCTACTTTGCCAGTGAGTCTAATAAAACAAATTCAAAATAACATACATTCAGTATATAAATCTCTCATTAGCATCATCTCTAAACCTGTGTTTATTTTCCATTGAAAGCAAAAGACTGCCTTAAGTGTAGAAGGATTGCTCCAGTTTTACAAGAAACCAATTTAATGGGAATACCAGGTAAAAGTTTGTAAGCCCACTTGTAAGGATAGTTCTGTCCCAATGTCAACCCCTTTCTTTCCAAGATAGTTATGCCCAAATGTCCCTCCAGATGTTCTCAGTTATAACCAGTAAGTATAGACAGCACACCAGTGTGACTGCTAAAGAAGTGCCAGCCTAATCTCATTTTATTCTTTTTCTGTTTTTTGTTGCCTGGCCATAAAATTAATTTTAATCCCTAACCATTTATATGTGTATTTAGGGTTCTTATTACAACTTTTGGCCATATTGCAATGTGTATGCATTCATAACACTTAGGACTTTATGCTAATTATGTTATGGCAAGTTGCATTTATAAATGGAAACATTGTTTTTGTTGGCTTCAGTGCACCTCCTTGTTCAGCTAACTGCCATGGACTAAGGAGCACACAAGCATTGAATAACAGAGAACCGAAAAGAGCTACCATAATCAAAACAGTACCTGCTCTTTCAAATTCACACAAATGGAAGCATCAGCCATGGCATTGCAAAGGTGAAGGTGTCTTCATGGCACTCCTTGGGTTCATGATATGACTACAGAAATTCCAACCTAATGTAAAACATAACCAGTTTGGATGGATAAGTGAAGCAGCTTGCCTATTACATTACAACAAACCATTAACCTTTTCAAATGTCTTTTGTTTATTCTTCCACTCCCCAATCATGGACATTTTCATTTGTTTTTCTGTAGTCTTTCTCTTACTTATGAGAAGAGTGGCACTTTTGTTTCCTACTCGTAGATGCTATTTGAAGACTTGTCCATGGAGCACAGACTTGACAACAAAAGTTAAGTGTCTATTATTTAGCTGTTCTGACTTTTTCCTTTCTCTAAGCGTGTTGCTTCCCTTACACTGTTGGGTGTTCTTTTTCTTCAACATAAGTCTGTCTGATAGAAATATAATCTCTAAATGTACAATTTTTCACTGCTATATTCGGCATTGTCTTCCATGTATTTGACGTTATTTGTGCAAATTAATAATTTCTGACATTTATACTAAATTTCCTCCTAACCATCGTTTATCTCTACACTTTATGTCCTGGTTCAAGAACTTATTTTAAAGTAACAGCTAGCATTAAGCGTATTTACCCATTTTACTACTTTAAATGTTTCTATCATATGTCGTGATAGTCTCCATTTTCTTACTCTGAAAAGATTCAGCTTCTTCACTCTTTCCTCTTTTACTCCCCTAACATGCTAGATGGCAGCAGCCCCCGATATCACTGCCCAGTGGGAAGCCAGCATGGCATGCTGGGAGATGTAATCCGGCACAGCAGCCCTGCTGGGCTCACTGGGTGCCGCAAAAGGGAGAAAAGTTCCTGCTGTAATGAACTTTCACATGACCCAGAAGTGCTTCCATTGGGCAGTGGCCCTGGCACCTGGAGTACTCCCAGGTCCTTAATAAAACGCTTGGATGGAGGAGGGCAGTGCAGTGGTTGTGAGAAGTATTGAGGAGAGAGAAAGAGAAAGAGAGAATCTTGTGCTTGTGTTAACTTTGTGCTATACTTTGTTAACTTTCTTGAGGAGTGTGTACAATAAACGCACTGCTATTTGAACCTGGGACTCTTGGTGTAATTGTACTTGGGGGTTTGGGGGCTTGCTGATATCCCAGTTTCCATCACATCACAAAAAGTCAAAAGTCTTAGGCCTTCCAAGGAAATGGCTTTTAAAGCCAGATTATCTAGGCAGTTAATGTTTTCTTGTTCATGAAAATAATATATAACATTAAAATAAACACCAGCAAACATTAATACAAAAAAAGCAGCAGGAATGTCTTATATTGTCCGAAGATGTATCGAAACTCCATTTGGTGCGGTGGCTAGAACAGCACTAGTTTTACTTCATAATCTCTCCTTGAAGCACATCAACCGTTTCTTATATTAAGTTCCAGCAAGAGCACACCTGACTCAGATATTTTAGAAACTGGCTAAACCAGGTGTGCTAGTGGTTCGATTTAACAAATAAATGATTAAATTGGATGGTTTCAACAAATACTGATGTAAATTGCGGAAATGATTAAGATAACACAAAAAGATGGAAAAACGCACTTTTGCTGTGCCAAAGCTATAGTTAGAAAGCAATAACACACTGAACTTATCAGTATATGGAAAGATGAATCCAAATTTTAAGTTTGTGGTTGACAAGGATACCAGAATGTCAAAAGAAGAAATGGTGAGAATTATACTGATGCTTGTTGGCAGCCTTCTGTTGTGATCTGGGGGTGCACTGTATAACGGAACTGGCCCAAATCAATAAAATAATGGGAGTTGTGAAATGTAACCATTGATTCATTAAACTATATCTTCAGGAAAATGACTTTTTGGCAAAAACAATAACAACTGCAAAGACAATTAAAACCTACACAGAGATATAAGCCTGAGAAATAATCAGTATTAGATTAGCCACCTCAGCACCCCATAAAGCTTAGAAGGATTTTCCAAAATATTATCTGAAAAAAGTTTAGCTTGCCCCTAAATACCTTTGATTTTGTCCTCTTTCCTTTCTATTTTTGAACAAAAACCTTTCTTTCTATGATTTTTAATTTACATATATTAATAAATACATATATTTACTTGCTTTATGTTATCATATATCTGGTGCTCATCCACACCTTTTCTATTTTTCTCATGGCAGGTAAATTAGAAGAGACACAAAGAGGACCTTGGGCACACCTAAGTTATCTGTCTCCCTTTCCCAGGCATAGAAGTAACATAAATGGAGGCAATAGTATCATTTACGGCCTTTACTTTTCAACCTGGAATTGAAAACCACTTAGTGACAGGGATTTAAAAGAACTGAGATTTCTGTTGTAGGCCTGAAGCCCCTGTCATCCAGTATTTTTTGTCCCTGTACCCTCCTTTACCCTTCAAAAAATCCTTAGATTGACAACCATCCTTCCAACCCTATAACTCTGAGACCAAGAAAAAAGTCTATGCTAAATTGCTTTTCTCTGATGTATTAAAGCTTTTCTCTAAAATATTTACATTGTTTCCCTGACTAATTAAAACATTCTCTAATTTAAGTATGCAATAAAATACAGCAAATCAATTTCAGATTGTTTAGAAATAATATAACAACTTTCCTAAATATAGAGTCTCTACAACATACAGTAATAAAATAGGCTTACTGCATAGTTACAGAGATTGTACCCTTCTGTCATCAGATGAGGAATGTGTTCTGATTCAGCAATCCTCCAGTTTATATATGATTAAACCTTTTCTTTTATTTCTAGGTTTAAAACGAAACGCTGCTAGAAACTGCCAAGGGCAGCTCACCCAAAATGCCCAGCAGTCAGTCATCTTCAGCTCTTCCTCTTTTCTTACTCTTATTTAATTCAATGATGTACGCTATTTATATATTTTATAAATAAAGCTATACTGTATGTTCTTAATTGATTCACTCACCAACTGAAAAGAAATTCTTGGCAAATTGCAGATAACCTAAGAAAATACAGTTTTACTAATGGATCGATCTTATGGCCCTGAGGCCGAGGAAAATCCACACACACCAAAAAGCTAATTTAATGATGAAGAAATCAGAGAAATGGCAATGATGTTTCACATTTAAAAATCAGAAAGTACTTTCTTAGTAACAGTGTAATGAATTGCAGAATAGCGCAGGTGGTAGCATTTCTGACTGTAAGTTACCTGCTTTATTATTCAAGTTCTGCCTGTACCGTAATACTTAACTTGATCTAATTTATGTCTGTCTATTATAAAAAAAATCCTGTGGGAGGGAATGACTAGGAAACGATACGTGATCTTATAAGATCATGGAAGACGCTTAAAAGACCCACGAGACTAAAGAGATTGGCCACAGAGCGTCTCGCGGGACCCTTAAACATGAGACTTTGTGCCAAGAGATTGACTCAGGACCGTCTCGCAATGACGGAGAACATAAGATTCTTGCAAGACACTCCCTACTTACAACCAAATAACAGCACGGGCAGGAACTCACTCAATCGGGTAAATGCATTGAGCACACACAGATCCAGGGCTCTTAGCGCATATAAAGCGTATAAGGACAATGCGTTATAAATGAAGCGTAGACGACTAAACGAAGAAGAAAGCAGCACAGAGAAAAGAGACTCAAAAGTGCTGGAGAGACTAAAAAGAAAAAGAATAATCTAGGTGCAAATTCAGAAAATAAGGAAAGTAATTATCAGCCCGGAACAAGTAGAACTGAAAAAAAAGCATGTCCAATCCGGACGTTGGCGCTATACACATGTGAAGAAAGTTAAAGAATATGAAAGTAGGAAAATTAGAAAGTATAAAAAAAAGAAAGTAAAGATCGCAGTAGCGCAAACAAACGGAAATTATTACTCGAAAAAGGGAAAGTAATCACCACGGACCAGGTGTTATTGAAACAAAAGCAGGATAAAGCGAGGTTAGAAATAAAAGACAGAGCAGAAAACAAAGTAAAACGTCATAAAAAGGTTAAAAAAGATGGGGCTAAACACATGCAGAGCAGGTTAGAGATAATGAAAACTGGAATTCAAAAGATTCGTAGAAACACATGCAGAGCAAGATACAGAATATGAAAGCAGAAAAAAACAACAGTGTCAAACCAAAGACAGTAAACATCGCATTTAGCGCAAAGAAAGAGAAATTATTACTCGGAGAGATAACGAAAAGGCGAATAGATATCGAATATATGGACATAGGTGATATGTCAGAAGTATGTAAATATTGTAAGGCTTTGAAGTTTAAGTCAAGAGAATTTCAAAAACGGAGTTTACCTCACATGCATTTATTGGTTACTTTGCAAAAAAAATTATTAACTGCTGATGATGTCGATCATTTTGCCTGTGCTGAAATTCAAAACAGAGAAACCTATCCTAAATTATGGTACAAAGTCATTAAACACGTCTCACTGACCTCATTAAAAAGATTCAGCACATTGGGCCTCGAAAGATTCCAAATATTGTTTTTACAGATGTTCTGAAATAAAAGTGAAACTAATGAGATAGCAACAATTAAAAGAAAAATAAAACCTTAAAAGTGTGTATCCGGAAGAACAAAAACGAGGGTTGGTGAACGAAGCAAGCAGGGGGCAAAGCCCCCTAGTTTATTATATAAAAATGCATACAGAAGAATAATTATGAATACTACATAAGTGATATCAAAAATTGTTTGTTCCTCCATCCAATTCAGGTAACACTGTTTACAAGTAATTAATGTTTTAGGAAGTACATGCATTTCTAATATTATTTTATTGAAAATATATATAAAACTAGCTGTGTTAGCCCATGCTGTAAAAAGCCTGGAGTCCTAGAAATGATTGAAATTGTCAGAAAAAAAATTTAAATGTAGAGATGTCAGGTAATTAAAAGGAACTACTCTGGGCAACTCTCTCCTAGGAGGATTCGTGTTGCTGACGTTCTTGTCTCGCTTGTGTATTAGCAGCTAAGCTACTTTGTCTTTCTTTGGAACTTTTGGTTTGCCGACGTTCTCGCTTTGCTTGTGTATAAGTGGCGGGAGTAAAAATAAAAGGGATACCGTTTTGCTGATGTGCTCACCTCGCTTCTGTATTAGCGGCTAAGCGAGTGACTCTTTCTTCAGAGGTTTCCTTTTGCAGACGTGCTAGCCTTGCTTGCATACCCTTGGAGGTGGAGCCCTTACCCCGACTCCACCTCTCACTTCTGGGCCGGACAGACACACACTTCCACATGTAGACGTTTATATACATGATAAAACTGTCCCTTTTAGTATTTCTTTGACAAAAGGACATTGAATTTTGTTCAATTTCAGTGCCAAGCCACGTTCACAATGGTGTATCTGTTTCTTATGTATTAAGATGGACTTTTATTTTGGATTATGTAATTGTCTGAAACCATAACATTTTAACGATTTCCTTTGAATTTTCAATTTGGCATTTTATTATTATACTAGCAAAATACCCGCGCTTCGCAGCGGTGAAGTACTGCCTTAAAATTTTTATTAAGAAGAAAATTTAACCTTTTTAAACTGAGGGAAAATATGCCAATAATTATTTGTTAAGGATCTCTTTGTATACCATGTTGTCAGTTCGGCCCTCCGGTTGTAACATGACCAAGCTGTGCGCTGAGCTTACTCTTGAGCATGTAACTTACAGTTGGCCATGTGAACAGTAATCTTGTCTCAAACCTCACAGCTTGGATTGCTGCTGTCATAATCGGTTTGAGTTTCATGGTTTGTTTCAATTACGATAGTATTTGCAGGATTTGTTGTGTTGAAGTGACATTCGGCATCTGTCAAGCATTGTAAGCACACAACCGGTTTCATCGATAAAATCACATCCAGCTTTTGAGAGTTTAAACACTCATAAACATCAAAGTGTCCACTACTGAAATCGTCACCTGTGAATCTAAGATGTTTAAGAGGCATTGGCGGTTGTCGAAAGGTGTAAAATATTTGGCCATTTCGGTACACTTGAAAGCGACAACCGAACAATTCAGTGGCAGCCATCAACTCACATGCAGAACCATAGGTGAAGGGCTTAAGCATTTCACTCTTATAGTGCTCCTGTGTAGTATAATTATCTCCTGTACCGTCATCAGTCCACACCTTGAACCTGTCCCAGTCATTCAATACATAAGACACAATGTTCCTCCGGATATCAAGAGTGAGCCTGATATGGCCGTGCAATATGTAACAAAGAGAATGGAAAAGGTAGGTGCCATCTCCGGGCATGGAAACCACTCAGTAAGTGACAGTTCTTTGATCGATAGTGATCACCTCGATAGACATGGTAATGGGGGTTGGAATGATAAAGGAAATGGGTACCTGAGCAATGTAAAGTAAGTCTAAAATACCTATACAATAACTATAATTGTAATAAACAAACAATAAAACAGCGGAGAAGCCGTGGATTAAACAAAAAGGCTGTAGTTATCAGTAGGGAGACGTGAATCCCGTGGCGAAGCAAGGAAGGGAATGTAGAGACCGGAGCGACGGACAGTCTTATATAGGCAGGCAGCCAACAACGTGGGAGGCGTTGGGATGGGAGACCCAACGCCACCTCACACAGTGACTGAGCTGCAGGCTATGGACGTATATATGTACGTAAGTAGGATTCAGTTAGCGTTGGGAACCCATGTACCAAATTTCTTGAAGATGGGCCCATAAGTAACAAAGACTGTTGAAAAGTTCAATATGGTGGCCGACAGTGGCATCATACCACCGAAATAAGTACGTACATTGGTTTCGGTTAGTGCAGGGAAGCCGCCTATAAAATTTCGAGAAGATCGGGCCATAAATAAGAAAGTTCAACATGGCGGACGTTGTTGACCATTATGACCATTACGCGTAGAATTTCTAAATGAAATGCTAAACTTTTGTAAGTAAGCTGTAAGGAATGAGCCTGCCAAATTTCAGCCTTCTACCTGCACGGGAAGTTTGAGAATTAGTGACGTTGTAAAGTTCAATATGGCGGCCAACAGTGGTGTCATACCAACGAAATAAGTACGTACATCGGTTTCCGTTAAAAGTTTAATATGGCGGCCAACAGTGGCATCATACCACCGAAATAAGTACCAAATATCAGCCTTCTACCTACACGGGAAGTTGGAGAATTAGTGACGTTGTAAAGTTCAATATGGCGGCTGACAGTGGCGTCATACCACCGAAATAAGTATGTACATTGCTTTCGGTTAGCGCAGGGAAACCGCCTACCAAATTTCGTGAAGATGGGGCCATGAATAAGAAAGTTCAATATGGCCGACGTCGTTGACCGTTATGACCATTACGCGTAGAATTTCGAAATGAAACCTGCTTAACTTTTGTAAGTAAGCTGTAAGGAATGGGCCTGCCAAATTTCAGCCTTCTACCTACACGGGAAGTTGGAGAATTTTTGACGTTTGGAAAATTCAATATGGCGGCCGACAGTGGCGTCATACCACCGAAATAAGTACGTACATCGGTTTTGGTTAGCGCAGGGAAGCCACCTACCAAATTTCGTGAATACGGGGTCATTCTTCTACCTACACGGGAAGTTGGAAAATTGGTGACATTGGAAAGTTCAATATGGCGGCCGACAGTGGCGCCATACCATCGAAATAAGTAAGTACATCGGTTTAGGTTAGCGCAGGGAAGCCGCCTACCTAATTTCGTGAAGATGGGGCCATAAATAAGAAAGTTCAACATGGCGGACGTTGTCGACCGTTATCGACTGTTATGACCGTTACGTGTAGAATTTCGAAATGAAACCTGCTTAACTTTTGTAAGTAAGCTGTAAGGAATGAGCCTGCCAAATTTCAGCCTTCTACCTACACGGGAAGTTGGAGAATTAGTGATGAGTGAGTGAGTGAGTGAGTGAGTGAGTGAGTGAGTGAGTGAGTGAGTGAGGGCTTTGCCTTTTATTAGTATAGATAATCTAAATTGATTACATTACCATGTCTCTTAAGAAATCAGAACCACTTCCATCTGTATTCTTTATCAGTTCACATGTCTAACTTGCTTCTGCATAATTATGTAGCTGGGAGTTAACACTACCACTCCAGTAAGTCTTTAGTATTCTATAAATGTCTCTGGTCATATATGTACTATCGATATAACAGTGTTTTTCACTCTACATGAAAATGTAAACAGCTCGCAGAAGGCAAGTTTTAATATATATATGTCATCCAATCCGTCATTCACACTCTCTTTCTATTGATGTCTATGCTCTTAGTTGAGAAATTGTTATTTATGGATCTGATTGGATTCAGGAATTGCAGTAGCTCCTTGCTGGGTTGTTACCATGAGCACTGTTGTCTCTGACTCATCCTCTTAGTTCAAGACAGGCAGTTCATAGTGCTTAAATTATGAAGAATAACCGGCAAAGCAGGGGTTGAACAACAGCCCTTTAATTCTCCTTTGTGTTGTGCTGCACTTCCACTCTCAAACAAGCCTCACTCTACACAGCCCTGTACACAATACTCCTTTATATATTACAGAAGATAGAAGCACCATGCAGTTTCGCCCTGGTGGGTTATGTTAAGCTCTGGTCATTTAGTCTTTTTAGATGTTTCACTTGCTCTGAGCCAGCAAAGGACACTACATTAGTGTGCAAACTTACTTAATTTCATCAAAACTTTTGTATTATCTCATGTTTTCTTTATCTAGTAATTAATTTAAACCCTATTGGATTACTCTAGGCATTTTCTATGAGGAATCTTGGTTTATATCTTATTCTTTGCTTTGCTCACCTAAATAATAGCATTTGTTTACTTACTACTTCATAATAGATCCCTTATTCCTCATACATTTTCCTGCACTTCAATCTGTGCAGAGGAGAGCAACCAAGTGCTTCCCATGTCTTAAGGACATGTCCTACCCTAAACCTGTTTAGTCTTGAGTACAAGAGACTGCGTGGGGACCTAATCTAGGTATTTAAAATCCTGAAAGGCATTGATAAAGTAGATCCAGCAACATTCTTTCAGTTTAAGGGTGAAATATATACTTGAGGACAACAGTGAAAATTAGGGGGAAGTGCATTTAAAACTGAAGCCAGGAAATACTTTTTATGTAAAGAATTGTGGGACTCTGGTACAAGCCACCGAGACAAGTAGTTGAAGCAGAAACCTTGACAACCTTTAAGAAGAATCTGGATGACATATTGGTTCAGCTTAGCTATTAGCTGAACAAATGGGCTTGATAAACTGAATGGTCTCCTTTAAAAAAAAATTAAATTCCATAATATACTTTAAGTTAATGCAATTATTCAGAAATAAAATTACTTTTTGAAGGAATCTTTAGTTATAAACAAATAAGTTAAGACAAGTTCCACACACAAGACTCACCCTTAAATAAAATGACCACCATGACATCACACACCAACACACATATCTATCTATTTCTTTCTTGATAAAAGCCATCACCAACAACGAAACCAATGATGTATGTTTAACCTTTGAAGACTAGAAAATATAAATAAGTCACAATAATAATTAATTTATAAATAACAAATGTACAGACATCAAAAATAACTGTGAAAGTAACTTAAATTGAGAATGTATTAGCCTCCAGTACTACCATATTCCAGAGCTGCAGCCCACCAGAAGTACAAGGTGCCAAGTGGGCAGAGACGTGGCTAAGGTAAAGAAGGGTGAAACATGACCACCACACAAGTTAAAACATCAAGACCAGGCAAAGAAATACTTAAACACAACTTTCTCTGTGTTTTTTATGGCCAGATGAAATTAGAGCAACTCTTGATGAACCAGAGAGGTGGATCACAAATAGACACAGAAACCAGTTCAAGTCAGGCGCAAGCAATGTGAAGGAGGGTAGTGGTGAGGGCTATTATCATGAAGGATGAGCTAGTCAGACCTTTTTGGTTTGAATATTGACTGAAAATCAACTCCTAAGCGCACTGCCATTTTCTGAAAAATACTTTCTTCAAGCTATGGTATGGAAAGAAAACAGCAACATTTAAGAAGACCATGACCTTTTTGTAAGACTGACATGAGAAGTCTGTGGTATAGTGCAGTCTTTCAATAAATAATCACATCCTTGGAAGTGGGGGTGTGCTCAAGCACACTTCGCTCTGCGATTGATTAGGGTGCTTGGCTGATCGCACATACACTTGTAAATGTGAGCAGATCAGTTTGGTGCCTCATTCACACCTCGGAGGTAGCACCATATCACACCTGCAGACAATCAGAGAAGAAAAAAAAGAAGCCTGCATGGCAGAGAGGGGACAGAAAGACTGAGAAAGACAGAAAGAAAACAGTGAGATGGAGGTTAAAGATAGGCGAATGAAGGCAAGAATGGGATAGAGCTGGAGCGAGAGTGCAGGCAGGTAGCTGGGAAGAGTCCCTGGAACGTGTGTCTGCAACTCAAGAGGGGACTGAGGGTTGTTTCTACTGAGCAATCTGGGGAGCAGAAGTGACCGACTGCTCCAGGAGGGCTCCCTCTTAAATGGCAGTGGGCATTGGATGAGCAAGGCTTGGTGAGGTGCCTGCCGGGGCCATTGATAGCAGAAGGAGACCAAGTCAATCAAAGGGATGGTAATGCCTGTCGGTAGGACACCTCATCTGGCTACAGAATCCCATTGGGGTTAGTGGAGGAGAAATCAAATTTTAAGAAAGATGCCCCTAAGCTCATGAATTTTTTAAGAAACTGCTTCCTGACTGTGATTTTAACCTTGCCTATATGGAATTGTCTAATGACTTTTAACCTCAATTGGCCACTGGTTTTTGGATTATTTATTGATTACTAGCAAAATACCCGCGCTTTGCAGCGGGGAAGTAGTGTGTTAAAGAAGTTATGAAAAAGAAAAGGAAACATTTTAAAAATAACGTAACATGATTGTCAATGTAATTGTTTTGTGACTGTTATGAGTGTTGCTGTCATCAAGGATTTGATTATCATTATTTCTTTCAATCAGGTTTGTATTTGGAGGATGTGTTGTGTTCAAGTTACATTCCATGTTTGTCAACCGTTGTAAAGATAACAGGTTTCATTCATCGAAGTGTTCTCTACCCAAATCGGTACGCGTGAATCTAAGATGTTTAACAGGCATTCCCGGTATTAAGTTGTGGATTTGCCTGCAAATATTTAGCAGCAGCGTGTCTATGAACTTAATTTAAACTTAAGCTTTACACCTTGCTTTCCTATTGATATGTCTACAGAGGGTTGTTCCTTTCTTAATGCATCAATAAACAGCTCGTCTTCCTCTTTATCTGAGATATCACACACTGCATGCACGGGTTTACTTTTCCCAGTCCTGCAAACTTTAGCGAAGTGGTTCAATTTACCACATTTTTTACTCTGTCTTCCTTTAGCTGGACATTGACTTTTTCCACCGTGTGCTTTGTTTCCGCAGTAGCTGCCCTTATGAATATGCTTGTATGTGTCACTCGCTTTATATTCTTTTGCTGCCTTCTCAATTGTGTAATGCGTTTTTTGTTCAGCACTCTTTGGAGCTCTTGCTTGTTGTCTGCGTACTGCGTTCACAGTCAGTTCACGTGAGCCACTCGGAGTACATGCATCGAAGGTTCTCAGCTGTGCTTGTGCTATTTCGTGCGATCTTGCGATGTCCACAGCTTTATTTAATGTTCGCTCAGACCTGGCACTTAAAAGTTTCTCTCGCACTTTTGCTGAGTTTGTGCCAAACACTATTCTATCCCTGACCATCTCATCTTCGTTTGCATAAGCACAGTCCTTCACCAGCAATTTTAACTCCGTTACAAAGTGATCAAAAGTCTCATTTATACCCTGCGTCTTCTCATTAAACTTGTATCTCGCAAATATCGTATTCGTCTTAGGCATGACAAACGCCAACAGCAGCGTGTCTATGAACTTAATTTAAACTTAAGCTTTACACCTTGCTTTCCTATTGATATGTCTACAAAGGCTTGTTCAGCTTCAGAGGGTTGTTCGTTTCCTACTGCATCAATAAGCAGCTCGTCTTCCTCTTTATCTGAGACATCACACACTGCATGCATGGGTTTACCTTTCCCAGTCCTGTAAACTTTAGCGAAGTGTTTCAATTTACCACATTTTTTACACCATCTTCCTTTAGCTGGACATTGACGTTTTCCACCGTGTGCTTTGTTTCCGCAGTAGCTGCACTTATGAATATGCTTGTATGCGTCACTTGCTTTGTATTATTTTGCTGCCTTCACAATTGTGTAATGTGTTTTTTGTTCAGTGCTCTTTGGAACTCTTGCTTGTTGTCTGTGTACTACGTTCACAGTCACAGGCATGACAAACGCCTCAAAACGGTCATAATAGGTTTTCAGTACCTTGGCTTCCTCCTGGGTGAGAGTCCATGTGTTAAAAATGTCTCTTCCTTTTTCACCAGTCCACAAGAGCAGGTAGCTGCATTTCTCACCCTCGTCTTTTCCTTTTAGCGGGCCAGAAAACATCAGCTCCACATGCTGTCGGAATTTTTTCCATTCTCCCAGCAGGTTAAGAGAATACTAGTCAATTTGTGAAAACAAAATCCATGACTGTCCTCTATTCTGACACCATGTCTTGTTTTCACGAATTGTGAAAAATGAAATGATGGCGAGACTTTCTTTTAAAATACGCAGGGGAACTTTATTTATTACAGCTCTTACATTCACAGCATCCATGCTCTAAATTAACTTCCATAATAGTAACCTTGAGGTCCCTTTTTCTGGTGCCTTCCTGATGACATAGGTGCCTAAACCATGCCTGATAATAATACATTTCAATGACATATAAATATTACAGTGATCACCTCAATAGACATCTCACCACCCAAATCGCTACTCGTGAATCTAAGATGTTTAACAGGCACTCCCGGTATTAACTTTTTGATTTGCCTGTGAATATTTAGCGGCAGCGTGTCTATTGGATTGCTGCTGATGGACGGCCTTATATGGGCAGGCACTCAATTACGTGCGAGGCGTGGATATGGGGGACGCAATATAGGCAGACAGCCAACTACGTGGGAGGCGTGGTGATGAGGGACGCAACTCCGCCTCACACGGCGACTGAGCTGCAGGCTATGGCCGTATATATGTACGTAAGTAGGATTCAGTTATGACTGTTACACGTAGAATTTCGAAATGAAACCTGCTTAACTTTTGTAAGTAAGCTGTAAGGAATGTGCCTGCCAAATTTCAGCCTTCTACCTACACCGGAAGTTGGAGAATTAGTGATGAGTGAGTGAGTGAGTGAGTGAGTGAGTGAGTGAGTGAGTGACTGAGTGAGTGAGTCAGTCAGTCAGTCAGTCAGTCAGTGAGGGCTTTGCCTTTTATTAGTATAGATTTATTTTTGGGACAATTTGATGCATTGGACTTTTGAAAATTTGTTGTTTAGTTTTTAAATAAAAACACTGACACTTTTTTGTACCACTCTCTTGCTAAATGTTTGTGGGTCCTCATTTATTCAGCTCATTTCAGTCCATGACTATCAACGGTTGTGGGATGAAGGGCTCCCAGATACAACAAGGGATTGTGGAGCCAACCCAGACTGTCACAAGGCCAGTGCTCCATAGCCAGCAAAGGCCTCAAAAAGACTGAAGAATGAAGTGGCCATCTTTCTCACCTGACTTAAATCCTATTGAGAACTTTTGATCTCAAATGTGAGATTTACACTGAGGGTGTAACAAAGAATTCACTCCAGACATCATAAAGGTTTAGGGCAGCTACCCATATATTGTATCCTGGCTGTGAAAGTTTTAAATAATTGAACAGAAATGTTCACAAGTCCGAGTCCAAAACAGAACTGGAGGTAAGCTGGTGGCTTTAAAGGGCTGTAGAGGAAGTGATGTTATCAGGGTCGGAACTGGAAGTGACGTTTTCCAAGGTGCAAGAACCTGGTGGGATTTTCTGGGAATGGTCCATAAGGAACTGAGAAAGACAGTCAGCACATCCTGCTGCCCATTGGTCTGGTGTGGTATTACAATTAGTCAAGCCCTTTAGCTGCCTTCTATTCGCACGTGTGTGACAAGGGAAGACAATAAACCACTTTGAACAGCATTTGAGAGGCTGAGGTTGCTGCTTCAGGGTAGATAGATAGATAGATAGATAGATAGATAGATAGATAGATAGATAG
>JANRMT010062842.1:11523560-11567156 GCA_026402145.1 Polypterus bichir lapradei | reverse complement strand
TAGATAGATAGATAGATAGATAGATAGATAGATAGATAGATAGATAGATACTTTATTAATCAGCAAATTCACATACTCCAGCAGCAGCATACTGATAAAAAACAATATTAATTAAAGAACAATAAGAGCGTAGTGCAAGTTTAAAAAAAAAATGCAAGATGGAGAGTGCGAGGCAGGAGTAACAGTCTATTATCTTGTGTAGTGTTAATATTTACCCCCCTGGGTGGAACTGAAGAGTCGCATAGTGTGGGGAGGAAAGATCTCCTCAGTCTGTCAGTGGAGCAGGACAGTGACAGCAGTCTGTCGTTGAAGCTGGTCCTCTGTCTGGAGATGATACTGTTCAGTGGATGCAGTGGATACTCCATGATTGACAGGAGCCTGCTCAGCGCCCGTCACTCCACCACAGATGTCAAACTGTCCAGCTCTTTGCCTACAATCCCTCTTCTTTATGCTGCCTCCCCAGGACACCACCACGTAGAAGAGGGCACTCGCCACAACCATCTGATAGAACATCTGCAGTATCTTATTGCAGATGTTGAAGGATGCCAGTCTTCTAAGGAAGTATAGTCGGCTCTGTCCTCTCTTGCACAGAGCATCAGTATTGGCAGTCCAGTCCAATTTATCATCCAGCTGCACTCCCAGGTATTTATAGGTCTGTACTCTCTGCACACAGTCACCTGTGATGATCACGGGGTCCATGAGGGGCCTGGGCCTCCTAAAATCCACCACCAGCTCTTTGGTTTTGCTGGTGTTCAGGTGTAGGTGGTTTGAGTCACACCATTTAACAAAGTCCTTGATAAGGTTCCTATACTTCTCCTCCTGCCCACTCCTGATGCAGCCTACGATAGCAGTGTCGTCAGCGAACTTTTGCACGTGGCAGGACTCCGAGTTGTATTGGAAGTCCGATGTATATAGGCTGAACAGGACCGATCAATAAAATGACAGACTCTATAGATGGGAGACTACATTGGTCACTGAAAATTTTTAAAAGGACAAAAATGTCATTTTATGTTACTTATTTGTTACACTTACTTCTAAAAGGTATGAATAAACAAGAGAGTGAGGGAAAAAACCAATTTGTAATTTAGTTAACTAATATTTCTGTAAACTAACAGCTGCCTAAGAATTACACACTTAAATTTTCCCCTTAAGGAAGACAAAATTAATGTTTTCTTTGTTAAACATTCAGGTTGGAAATAAAACATTTTTTATTTACTGTGCACATTGTACTTGTTTAACAATAAAGATAATTTTGATGAATACCATTTACCTAATAATTGTGCATGCAGTTTAAGCATAGTATTTCTTATTACTATTTCCACCCAAAGCATTTATTATGACCGCAAAAAAAGTGGAAGGGAAAATTGTTTTGACAAAATTACTGTATACTTGTAACTATATACAAGAGGTTAATCCCCAAATTCTAAGAATTACTTAGCAACAATGTATCAAAATAGGCATTAGAACTTTCAGGTCACAAAAAAGGCTCAACTCCCAACCTGGCACAAAAACAAAAAATAGAACCCCTGAGGAAAATGCCAATGACTTATAATCAGATGTAAAGCAACTAGAATTTAATGATGTTATAAATTACGGTCTGTTACATCTTAAAAAGCTTACTGAAAAAGTCACTTTATAGTAATTCTCACACATTCTGAAACACTGGCATGACTGTGATGTAATTAATTCAGCACTCCTCACAGTTTTAGAAACTTTCAAGAAGAAATAACTGTTTAAGTGATTATCATTTCAAAACTATGAATTAATGCATGAAAAACTAACACAGCAACAAAATGTCAATTTTCTGTTATACACATTCCACCTCTAAACTACCTTGATACGGTCAGAGGAAAGGCACACCAGAAACTGTCTCTCACCACACCAAAGACAAACCATCGCAGTGCCCAAGGGGATCTAGTCTAATAGAGATGAGATAGAGTAAGACAAAAGAGAGAGAGAAAATTAATAAAGTATTTTATCACTGCTACTGTCCTAGCACAGAGAATGAGAGATTTGCTGGATACTCCATTAAACCTGACTGATCAGAGCTCCAGATGGATGAGGTCAGAGCTCCAGATGGATGAGGTCAGCGTGCCACAAACAGAAAGATATCAGGAGTGTTTGTCAAAGGACTACTCTCTTTTCATAAGTGAAGGTGGTGCATGAAGTGTCATCAATAAAAAAGGATAGTGGTTGGAAGATGCCACCTTCTGCCATTGCCAAGTTTACAAAGACAAAACCACGATTTTCTTTTTTAACCACTGGTTTTCCTTTTTTCTTTTACTAGACACACATACTGGTGTGGGGATGTTGTGGAGACGAGGGATATGTTGGGTACGACAAAGAGAGCACCAAAATAAATGTATAAAATCAAACCGGTTTATCAGATTGAACAACAGACTCTCAGACAGTAGTACAGTATGACATTAAGAAACCAAAGTCACAGTAAAAAAATATTGAGAAAATACTGAAACATTATTATTGAGCTTGCTATTCAGATTTAAAGACAATTGAGTGAGTTGGCATATGTCAATTTATTGTCTGAGTTAACTGACAGTATGGTATAAACAATATTATTATAATAAAGTATAGGTGAGTCTTCTTCAAAGTTTTAAAAATAGCCATAGCTGTTTAGAAAGTAAGAAAAAGGAGGTAAGGCTTCCACCTCTATATGAATATGATAGCAAACTGTAGTTCAGTAACAGATCAACAAGTACTGTTTGCCAAGAGCTGTCCAGGAGTACATGTAATATTTTAAGAAACCTTGTATTTACAATACTTAGCTGACTTGCACATTTATAAGGAGTTGTTACTGAGAGTGTTTGGCTGACACCTTTATTCAAGATGACATACACACTCAGAAGACAGTATCATTATTTAGGTACATTTCTGTAACTGAACTATAAACAGGTTAAGTCTTTTGTTTAGGGTCACACAGTGAGTCATGGGCAGGAACTGATCCAGCAAACCAGAGGCTTACAGTTCAAGGTCTTAACCACTACTCTGCCACCTGTCCGTTATTCTGGAGTGTTGGAATTTACAGGTTTAATATTCCAGTATTCCAAATAGTTGATAGCAAAAATAGTTTCAGACTCTGGAAAAATTGTACAGATGACAGAAATGTGCCTTAATAATTTCAAAGTTTTAATTAAGACTACTGTTAAAACCAATTCCAGCACTGGTCACAGAAAAAGATTATAGAATTTCACAAAATGTTGAGTTCAGAAAATCCATCACACTTGTTTAGTTACAATTACATAAAACTGACTTTGTCCTATTAGTATTAATTTTGAAATAATGACTAAAAGTATTGAGGCCTGAAGCCAGTTTGTCTATGATGCAAGTGCATTTGTGTGAAGTATGAATACTGAGTGTCCTCAGCATAGCAGTGTAGCATGAGGTACGAGTACTAGGGCACAACATCAAGGTACACAAGAGGAAAGTGCCATGAGCATCGTTAAAATGATGAGACTGATAAAACAAGAATATTATAGAGAGGTAGTAAATTCCTAAGAAAACATTACATTTCAAAATCAACAGGAAATGTGGAGGCTACCTTTACCAGAAACCATTTACTTTGAGAATAAGTAAATAACTGTACAGAATAGCTCACAATATAAAATTCATAAAATTAGTAACCTGGTTCAATACTAATATTGATCATGTCAAACTGAAGTTGAAAAGAGACAGGAAGATTAGACGAGTTGCTAATGGAGGTTCTCACACCAACAGGGATGCAGGGATAGTTGAACGTATCTGAAAATGTATACCAAGTCTAAAATATCTGGGGGTAAAGGGGGGTCATTAATACAGAAATGAAGACTTAGTAAAATTGATTTAGGAACCAAGCATAACTTCAAAATACTTGAAAAAAGGTAACACAGGTCATTACCTAAATGCTGAAGGATGTAGTATGTGTGTAAGGATATTAATTGAATGGAATTTAAAACTGTAATGGGCATTACACACTTGAGGTTTCAGATTGCTGTAATAAGCAGCTCAAGAGATAAATTAATAAAAAACAGAGGACAGCTCAGCTGGGCACCACTACCAATAGGAATGGGACTTGAAACATTTGAATTTGATAAAAGGACTACAGAGGGGAAAAGAGTAAAAAGTCTAAATTAAATTTACAAAACCCTTGTCAAAGTCCATTTGATCCATAATTTGCTGTAAAAGATGCCAGTGCATGCGGTCAAAAGATGCATGATTAAAGAATTTTGATTGCTCTGCTAGCTAATGACTTTTGGTTCTTAAAATGTCCTGGTTACTTTCTGCTCTAAAGTTCCAGTCATAATAATTGTTCATTATCTGATTATTCTTTTTTTCAACATCAGATAACATAAATTATTTAGCAGGCACTAATCTATTTATTTCATGATAATATATTTATTGCCCTGTTATCTTTATGTTTTGTCTCCATAATTACCACATCCTCTAAAGCTGGCCTATTAAAATGGCAGCCAGCCTGTGATCCCACCAGAAACCTAGAGAAAAACCAAGAAAAACACATTCTGTGAACCTTCAGAAATGCCTACATAAATTCCTACACTAGTACAGCCATGAATGCAACACTTCATGTAGCCTAGCAATATTCAACCCATAACACAGTGCATTGTTGTGTGCCTAGAAATGGTGGTAGTAGTCTCTGATACTGTCACAACCTGTCGAATGAGACACATAGGAGCCATTTCTCCAGGGGAATCTTAAAAATGCCCACTGGTTTTTTATTTGATGTGCCATGCTAGGAATGGAGCCTCTTCCATTCCTTGTCTGAGCACCTGCTCTTTTATACCATTCACTCTCACCTTGATCCTGCCCTGAGACCTCACAAAGTGATTTCTCCAAAGACTCCACTCCCCACAGCCATGTAGTAGCAAGTCACATCACAGTATCAACACAATGTGAGACATGAAGCCATACCTAATCACGCATGTGGTGGTTTAAAACAAACCTCTGTTCCCTCAGTATGCAGTAGACAGTGTATTCATGTGTGTTAGGTACAATGGAACCTCGGTTTCACGAACGTCTCGGTACATGTACAAATCGGTTCATGACCAAAAAGTTCGCCAAGCTTTTGCCTCAGTTCACGACCACACACTCGGTATACGAACAAGCCAGTTTCCCTTTCGGTTTGTGTGCGCTGATGATTTCCGCACGTGTTGCATTGCTCTCGGTCAGACGTGCCTGCCTGCGCGCGTGTGCCTGCCTGCCTGCACGAGAGAGAGAAAGAGAGAGCGTGCGAGCACGTGCTGCTGAGAGAGAGAGAGAGCAAGCGCGTGCTGCTGAGAGAGAGAGGGGGAGGGTGTGTGCTGCTGAGAAAGAGAGAAAGAGCGAGCCTGCTCCTGCAGCTGAGCAGGGAGCCTGGGTGTTTTGTGTCAGTGTTATTCAATGTTTTTACATTACACAGTGCATTCTATGGTGTAATTAACTATATTTGTGCTTAATCGTAAAAAAAATATATATTTACATACAGTTCGTACGGTTTGGAACGGATTAATTGTATTTACATACAATCCTATGGGGGAAATTGCTTTGGTTCACGACCAACTCGGTTTACGACCAGAGTTTTGGAACGAATTATGGTCGTGAACCGAGGTTCTACTGTACTGTTATCACTTGTTATGGCTCTGTGCACTGATAGCTTTGATAAGCCTTTTTAATTCTGTTAAATGCACCTTATGATGTTCCTGGGTTATGTATAACAAAATATTTTATTTCAAAAGGGAAACAAATGTTATTGCTAATACTTTTTTTGTTTTTATGCACTTTGAGATGTGCCTAGGTCAGATATGACCAAAATGTTTATTTTATATTTCCCTGCAGGTTGGAGGGCCTTCATGCAGGGTTGGATGCAGATTAACTTTATACCCAGGACAGAGCAATTGCAGGTTAAGGGCCTTGCTCAGGGGCCCAACAAAGTAGAGTCACTTTTGGCGTTTACAGGATTTGAACCGGCAACCTTCCAATTACCAGTGCAGCTCCCTACCTCAGAGCCACCACTCTGTCCCTTTTTTCCTTTTTGAAAATTCTTCCGCTGTGCGTAAAAACATAAGACATCAGACAGAGGAGCCTGTGTTTGCAAGGTCTGAAATACCCACATCCCTTCTTCCTCTTCAGAGTATTATATGCATTGTACTTCTAGTTGAGTGCTCAGTTGGTTACAAACTCTCATGCACACATCCCTCTTTGACTTAAGACAAAATAAAACCAGACTAGCTGAAGTGTGTTGCTGAGTATTTCACACTGGCGGTCACAGGAATGTGCCAGAACTGCCTCAGACCTGCTATGATTACGTAAATGAAGTCTAAGACTAAAAATCATTCTAAAGAATATGACATGGCATGTAGTATAACTGGGTATGACTTAAAGTGTGAGTGTTTTTTTGTGTGTTAACCTTTATTTTATCTTTGTCAACAAAGAATTCTCAGATTGTAATGCAATACTTTAAATAATGCTTTACAATTAATTCAGACCTGCCCACTGTAGCTCCAACCAAATAGTGAAGACTTTCTCTTTCCTTCCGTCACAGAGTGGAATAATAAAACACAAACACCTTTAAGACTTTTGTTTTGGGTGTGTTGCAATTCTGTTTATGCCATTTGACTTATGTATGTTATTTATTTATGTTTTGAAGCCTATAGCATAATAGCACCATGTGTTTTCATGAAATGTATTGTGTGCTGTTGTCACAAGTGCCAGAACACATGGGACATGTATCACACTGTATCTGCCAAAACTATACATCCAGGTGACAAAATCAGCATTGTTGTGACTGCTTTGTTGGTCAAAACCCAATGGTAAAAACATTTAGCTCCATTAGAAACAATGAAAGTAAGTCTTCACTACTCAGAGAATGTGAACAGAAACTCTCTTTCTATCCTTCTAAGTAAATGTCTCTAGCTTCTGATAGACATAGACAAAATCTTTATCTTTTCATGAAGCACATCTAGATATTTTCCCTGTCTGGTAAAACAAGAAGCCCCAGAAGGAATGTAAATGCCCTTTGTGGTTCAAAAATGAGTAATTTGACTTTTTCATCTTCAAATGAGATATTATTTTTGTAGTGGGTTCAAACATAAATCAAACATTTTCTAGGGATGCAGGGTGTAGAAAAGGCTTAATGGGTATGTGTGCTCAGGTGTATGAAGAACTGGGGATGCTATTTTTTATGGGGAAGCCATTTGACCATTAATATGGCCCTAGGTAAAACTGAAAAGCCATTGATTTTGAGATCAAATTTGTGTTGCAGGTGAAAATGGCCTGCTTGCAAGGAAGAAAGTTGATCAAATAAAGAATAAGGGAGATTAGGGTTAGGGAACAGCAGAAACTGAGGGAAAACTGACAAAGTCTCTATGATGCTAAATCTAACATATATGTCAGGCCTTCGCAAGACCTTTTGTCAATAGTGAATGATACAATATACAAGACAAGATTTCTGAAAATCAGTAAGTCATTAAAATCAAGCTACATTGCTATTATGAGGTGCATCTCTACAATTTTGGGTCATACATCTTCTAAATGTGTTCAGATGTTTCAATAAATGTATACCGAAGTGAATGTACATCCAATAAATATACTTTTTTGTTGCAATGATCACATTTTTAAAATTAAACAGAAAGTTACATTTTTATGTTCCGTTATACCTTTAAAATTTATAACTTAAGCTATTTTAATTTAGATTAATATAGAACATTAATCAAAGTCTTACATGGCACTTTTTACAATGCATCCATAATATATCAGAAATGTTTGGCACAAACCAGATTTATGGGGGAGCTACTGGAAGGCTGACAGTAATACAAATGCTTTTTTTGAATTGTGCATTTTGTGCTTATGTAATCACATTGCAATCATATTAAGATGTGTGCTAATATCAACATCTGTGAGTAGCAAAATGATAATAAATGCATTACTTAGAAAAAAAAATCAAATAAGTACAGTTAACAAATAGAAGGGTGCTGTGTGAAGCATATTAAAAGTTTTCATTTGGTTGGTAATTAAGTAAATTCATATATAAAGTATATTTTTCCCATATTTAAAATGTAAGTGTGAAAAGTTTTTTTTCATATATGAACACTGTTTCTTTTCTATACGAATCTGCAGAAATCTACTTAAAATAGTATATACTGAAAAAAAAAGAATTTAATTTCGCAATATCTGAATACTTAAAAATGAACTTCAGACCTCTGTTGAATTTATATTGCCTCTTCTTGTTCTAAGTGTATAGCTCCCTTGAGTTCTGAGTCATCTTTAGAAAAGCACAAATTAGCACTGCACATTCTCTAGCCTCTCATTCAGTTTATAAAGCTGCTAGATGTTGGCCTGAAAGAGGGAGTTGTTTTGCATCAAACAGCCCTTCAAGATTTCAGCAGAGAATTAAGCCTGAAGATGGAGAACATCCCTATTTGCTGATGCTAAATTAGCTCTCAAACCTGCTGGGTCATTTTAACATGTTAGGAACGAGGGGATAGTGTGAGTCATTCAATGACATGTTGGCTTTAAATCAGATAACTGCAGGTCAATTTAAGTGGATTTATTAATATTTCATCCAAGCATCAGCATAGCAGTAAAACAATTTTAAATATGAGGTTCAAACAATCACCAGCTTTTAGTTATTTTTCATACACTATATTACTAACTGCTGCCTTATAGCACTAGATGTTTATAAAGCAACTTAACTGAGTAAAGTAATAATATTTATCATCCAAACAGATACTTGTAAAGCTTTTACATACCAGTTGTAGGGAATAGTTTATTGTTTTATCATGGAAACTCTTTTGAGGACATTAAAACATAAACCTATTTTCAAATGCACAGATCTTTTTTAATGTGGACCCACAGTCATTATTTCACTCCTCTACTGCTACTCTCATTTGTTTTTTTCTTACACTTACCACCGTATGGTGAATAAGCTGGGCACAGTTGCAGTGCACTTGTACAGTGGACTAGAGTTTCACCACCTTAATATCAGTGATTCCATCAGACTTCACGCAAGTATGATTGTCACTGTAACTTTCCTATTGGGAGTTTACTCTCTCCCTCAACCCTGACTTACCTAGATGAAAGAGGAACATGGTTCCCAGCCCTCTGTGATAAAATAGAGCAAATGTGCAGATAGCAATCGATAAAGTTTAATCTTTAGGCATTACTCAACACAATCAAAATAAGATGTGGCAATAAAACCACATTACCTGATCAGCTTTTTACTGATCTTATAAAGCTAATGTAAGTATATTGTGGTCATCTAATCTCCAAGACATCTTTGCCCTTTTTAAAATAAATTTTTTTGTCCCTGAAAAGTGCTGCCATTAGAGTCAAGGGGGCTAGTGAGGCATGCCTTTGTAACTTAGAAACGGGGGTTCTAAGAAGTGCCGTCAAAAGCTGCACTTTGTGGTAGACACATTTGTTTTTCTTTTACAACCCAAAAACATTCCAAATTAGCATTCCTAAACTTCTAGGCTTACAATTCTACAGAGCTCTTTAAACTTTCTCCTTAAACTAGTTATCAAAATATTAAGTAAATCTTAAGAAAACACTAACACATTAACAAACAAGGTACATTTTACAATAGTCAAGAAAAATAACAAGCTGTTTTAGCATTGAAAAACAAAAAAACTGTACCTAAAAAGTACACTCAATAAACATTACAAGTAAAGAATTGCTCCTTCCAGAAATATTCTACACCTTCCTCCCGCACAAATACTGTGCATACAAGAATGGTAAATTCACAGTGTAACAGTAGATTAGTTGAGTCATATGTCTGCAAAGGACAGGCTTTTAAATTTCAGCAAGGACTCCTGCTTCAGTGAGTCAGAAGCCTCCAAGAAAATGCTAGTATCAGTGGATCATTATCATTGTAAGAGCTAATCTTAGAAAGTTAATGCTTTAAATTAAACTTATATTAGTGTTTGCTTAATCTGAATAGAATACAATTTTCTCTCATAGCTATAGATTATGATTTAGCCTTTTACTCCCTATAAGTTAACATGAGATAGAATCTTCTCAGCTATATCTGCGACACAGTGTGTTAATTAAGTCCGTTTTTTAGAATTAGTCCTATTTGCTAGCATGGACTGAAAGACCCATTTACGCATACAGTTTTCTAACGTGAAATTGTAACTGTGTTTACCCAAAATTACAAAAGTTCTGCAGCTTTAGTTTGCTTAGTGAGATTCTAGCAATAGCTTGACACATTGAAATGATTCCACAGACAAAACATCTTAATTTTTAAAAGTTTTACTAAAAATTTAAGGTAAAACAGTTCACACAAAAATAGAGAAAAAAAAAATGGTATGGTAACAGAGACTGTCGACTTGTGCAAAAAATTTGGTTATATCATGATGTCAGCCTCGAAACACAGAAATTTTCATACCTGGTGACAGCAAACACCATTCCTGCAGTCTCAAACCCAGCAGCTCGGCTTTTGCTTTTGACAGACCCAAATCTCTGACCAAATTGTTCAATTCGGACTGTGTTATCAGATGTGGATCGCCTGATGAGCACGGTTCAAAATCTGGGTCAATGTCACTGTCAGTATCTGCATTGCAGTTTCTTCATCTGGTTCGTCTAAGGTCCAATCCTCTGGTGGTTTCGGAAATTGGAAGACTGTCGTCATGTGGAACGGGTCTCATTGCTGAAGGCAGATTAGGATATTCAATTGACTTTTTGTTTTTGGCAGAGAAATCAGACACATTAGTCAAACAGAAGTAACAGTCCATCACATGGTGTTTCTGTTCTCGCCATATCATCAGAACAGCAAACGGCATTGTCTTTCGAGTGCATCTGAGCCAGGCCCTCAGGCTGACAGCACATGTTGCACAGCAAATGTGAGGTACCCATTCCTTGTCCATCCATCCATCCATTATCCAACCTGTTATATCCTAACTACAGGGTCACGGGGGTCTGCTGGAGCCAATCCCAGCCAACACAGGGTGCAAGGCAGGAAACAAACCCTGGGCAGGATGCCAACCCACCACAGGGCCATTCCTCATCTTGATCACAAATTTTGCAGCCAAAATACAGATAATAAGCTTTCTTCACAAGAGCAGTCCAAAACATCTAGCATCAAGCTTACTTACTGTTATATTGCTACAGATACTATACATACACAGTGACTATCTATATAAACCAAATGAGCAGGATCAGTGTATGAAAGCCACCTTTATAGCATGCTGAGACAGCATCAAGCTCGTTCAGACCTGCCCAGGCATGCCCAGGATGTCAACTTCCACAGAAGAGCTTCCAACCTGGCCTGATTCCGTGCCTGGACATGCCCAGGCTGCACAAACCGTTGTTAAGTCGCTTACGGGAGCGAAAATGTTTGGATACAAATATAAGAAAAAATCATGACAAAACTGAAGATTTCTCTGAAACGATATGTGATGTGATATTCGTGATCAGCACCCAAAAATCTATAAGAATCACCCAACAATATTCAAGAAGCAAAATCTTTGTTGTGCAGTGTAATCATTATACAGGGTGGTCCAGATCTAATTATGCAGATCCAGATCGTCTGGATGACTCCAGTTCGGCGCGAAGACGATTCTCCATGTCGTCAGTTCGCACACTTCTCGATGTTTCCAGGATTTTTCGGGTGATTTTCTATGTAATAAACTATCATTTTCATTATAGTGTAATGAAAATTGCATAATTAGATCTGGAGCACCCTATAGTTCAATTTCATTGAATGTTATTATTATATTTGGCTGGCTAATTTACTGTATTTCAGGGACCAATATTTCATTTAGAAGTTTATGCTTACTGATGCTACAAGGTAAGATTAAGATTGTGCTGTCACCATCACAGTATACTACCCGGTGGGGTAAATACAGTGCTACCTTTTTAAAAATATGTATATGATTTTAGAGAAATGTGAAATGCTGAAAAACAAAGGCCGCCAACATAGATCAATTGCTTGTGGCGATATGGGTTCTGCTCCGGGCTCCCGTCTCCAACTTTGGTAGAATTGGGGAAGGATTTATGAAAGAAAAAGTAAAAAATTAAATAATTAGAAGGTATTTTTTGGTTTGACTTTTGTTTAGTGTGACTAATAATTTTTGGCTAGCATTTTGGTTTTTGTCATTTAGGAGCTCCTAATTTACAGACCCTTGTTTGACTATTGAATACTCTTAACTCCCCAACATCACTCTTGCTCATCTCTACTACACTTAAAAATAACATTTTATGACTGCTGCCTCAATGAGTCATACAGGGTACATTCAGCTTTTGTTTCTATTCATTGTCTGTCTATTCTGTACAAACTGCAGGATCCCTACTATCTGAAGATCTATAACTATCATAATTTATTAAAAAAGAAGAAATGATTACCTCTGCATTCATAGATCTGACTTGCAAGAATAACATAATCACCGACAGTGTTTGAAGTGGAACAAAATTACTGCCAGTACTGTTTATGGTGCTTGAAAGGAGGGATGGATCCAATGAAACTTTAGCATTGCAAAACAATAAAATTCAACTGAACACTTGTGAAGGAGCATGAAACATTGAGCGCTGAAGATATTACGTCACCAGTATGCTAAGAAAAGAATTTCATACTCTTGGTAGAAACTGAAAGAGGTGCCAGTACGGCGTAATGGTGAGTACTAACTGACTGTCGCTGTGATTACAGATCAACATTTACTGGTTTTGTGACATTTACAGAAAAACAACAAAAGGGTAAGCAAGCCAGGACATATAATGAGATGCCTATAGAAAAAGTATCTGAAATGTTTACAGTCACAACACCCTTACATTTTTTCCTTACAAAACAAGAAGCAAAGTACTTGTTTCAATTTGTGGATAAGACTAATTTGGGGATGGTAGCCAGCAGTATTCATTTGTTCTTGACTATTAGTGCCCTATTGGCTGTACTGGGGGTCCTCGGGTTACAATGTTTCGACATACAACGTTTCGAGTTTACAACACTCACTCCCATAAAAACTTAAAAAAATTGAGACATGAGAAGGAATAAAGGTAAGCATTTTTTTACACTCATTCTTTCTGTTACTACAGTACAGTGTACAGTACAGTATATTTATGTCCTTTTCTTTTTTCTCAGGCTTAGATTTTGTGTTTTTATGTTCTAGATTATGATTTTGCAAATGTGTTAAGATAGGTAAGTGACTTAGGCTAGAGTGTGTTTCGACTTACACCAAAATTCAGGTTACATCACTGTTGTAGGAACGGAACTGTGTCATAACCCGAGGACCCCCTGTAATTGTAAGCCACTCACAGAAGAAACATTTTTCTATTTATTAATACAGCTTTCACAAACACAAGTTTTTAAGGTAAATAAATGTATGCTACAGTTGTTAAAAAATAAACTAGCCTTTAAGAGATCAACTTTAAGAAATCATCAAATCTAAAAGCCAAAGATAATTACATTTGAGATTTATAATCTCAAAATTAGTCAAATTTACAAGAACGCATTCTGCACATAAGCACAATACTTGATGAAAAAGGGTGGGTTGGATGAATTTTGACTGTGATGTTCAAACACAGGAAAAAGCATATGGGACTGTAAGTCAATCAAACCACAATGAATCATCACTTCTTAGCAGGGCATGGAAGAATGCCGGTTGCTCTGTATTACATGAACCTGACTTGAAGCACAATGTTTGACAAATGATCAAGCAGTTGCGCATTGATGGTGAAATTTGAATCAGAGAAAATACTTCTCCAAAAATGTTTCTGTAATCCACCTTGTCTCTCGGTTAGATTTTTTTTTCTTCTATTTCATAATAGGCTTTTATCCTAACTGCTTACAAAAAAACAGCAAGTTATCCCTAAAACAGTAGTCCTTACATTTAAAATATCATTCACAGTCAGACCTTCTTCTTGGTGTTCACATATTCCCATCACAGTTATTAAAAAAAAAAAAACTGCTAAAAACTGATTCTTTACTTACTAGAAGAAATAACACATTGGAATTCTTACATGTTATAATAATAATAATAACAAAATACATATTACTGTTATTAATTATGTTCTCTGTGTACATTGCTTACTTTATACTGCCTTCAGTTTTGATATTTCCAATCTCTTCTTTGTGTCTGTTCTCTAATAAATAACACTTTAGAAAACAATATAATCCAGGATAGCTATAGGCAGTGTCAGGCACACTGCTATACTTTTTAAATCATTAGATTGATCATAATGCATTGCTAGAGGGTATATGATAGTATCATAAGCTAATTTAAGCATATAATTTTCAGTTTAATGGTTTAAGAAAATGCAAAAAAATGCCTGCAATATTCTTGTTAATGGCATGCTTATCCGGACATGAATCATTAACTATTGTCTGACAAGTTGAACAAATTGGCAGGCCACCAAGGCTTTATGTGGGAAAAGAACCAGGAGAGAAGAAAAAAATGATCAGTGTCAAATGACTAACAAAGGTCTGAACCAAAAAGACAAGCAATTACCAAAAGCACCAAAACTGAAAAAACACAATACAAAAGCCAAAAGCAAAAAAACTCAAAAGTTTTAATCCCTTAAAAAGATTTTTGAAATAACTAAATGCATTACAAAATATTTTAGAACAAACTCAAAAACAATGATATCAGGACTAGTGTCGCACCTTTTTTTATAGATAAAGGTTGAGGGTTCAAAGTGTCACAAGACCACTGTGTGATGTGACTGGCAATTGCAATAGTGATTTACATGGCCATGACCATACAGAAATAGTCAAAAATGGCAACAAGACTCCACAAACAAAACAAAATGGAGTCGTATGAATAAGAAGAAATAATAACAATAAAGTCAAAACTGAAAATCCATCCATCTTCCTAACCTGCTTATACAGGGCAGAGTCACAGGGCGGCTGGGATAGAGGTGCATTGGCATGAACAAAACCTGGGCAGGGCACTCCTCCATCATAAAGTCAAAGATGAAAATAAAAGTACAAAACCCAGAAAACGCAAAGCAGCATAACAAAAATGAGTAGATTATAACAATGGTGATAGTTCTAAATATATTTTACAGACCCAAAAAGTTAAGAGAGAGAGTTAGTAGCTGATTTAATGTGTTTCTTGCTTTGTTTTAGAATGTTGGAATGCCACTACTGTTAAGGAAAATGTCTGAAAGCCTGACTATTCAATAAATCAAATAAGCTTAATGTTCCACCGTATTCTTTACCAATGGTTTTTAGTTTATCTGTTTAATAATTCTTAAATTGTTCGGGTTGACAACAGACAACAAAACAGAAAAAAGGTATATTCTATAGCCCTCAATTGTGCTGACACTTCTTCCACAACTGTACAGCCAAATATAAACAACAATAAGAAGGATGATTGTGGAAAAAATGGAACTCCAGTCTTATTTGCATGCAAGATCCATCCATCCATTATCCAACCTGCTATTTCCTAACTACAGGGTCACGGGGGTCTGCTGGTGCCAATCCCAGCTAACAGCTTTTTAAATCAAAACTAATAAGGCGCGACAGACCTCTAAGAAATCTGTTCAGATTAAAAGTAATTCAAGTTTTACACATATAGGTAAATTGTTTACAACTTGGAAGAAAAGCAAATTCCCTGTAGTTACAGAACTTCACCAAAAAAACATCTCAAATCAGTATGAGTTAGCCCCTTGGTCAGCAGTGTAAATGGCCTTCAACAACACCACTTGCAAGCTGGAGTGCCTCCTTGTGCCTGTACTTTTTTGTAGTGTGCCCTCTATCACCTGCTTGTAATGTATTAAACGTAATTGCAATCCCATCAATTTGGCTTACTTACCAAGAAGCCAATCATCACACAGCATGGCCCTGAAGTTACTTCCCATACTATCTGACAAAATAAAGAAACCGTAGTTTGAGCTGGGCCACCTCGCAATATTAGTCAGACACATTTGAGCATCACATACAGTATTAGTTGTATATTAATTGAATAAAAGCACTCACTCTTAACAAAAATTAATTAATTCTGTGATGTACCTTTATCACAACATGTGTGAACGTCTCATGAAACCAATTACATTTGGAAAATAAGCAGTCACTGCAAATTATCTCGGCTTGTTCAGCCTGACTATATGGAAATTTGATGTACCTGGGTAGCTTCTTAAAAATACCTTCTTATACAGATGTTGTCACAATGCTCAGGGATGACTGAGAGATTCCTGACTGGTTGGGTAGTTCACACTGAAAAGTGTCAGTCACCAAACGCCTTATGGTTGCTGAAACCTGTAATGGAACATGGAGTGTGATTTCTGTGTGATGGACACAATATTATGGGCTATAATCCAGCCTACAACCCAGGAGGACAGTTCTAGGAATTCAAAATTGGCTTATAAGTTGAACTTATTATTGATGATATCCTCTAAAAGAGCCAATGCTGCCATTGCCAGGCATTTCCTACAACACACAGCACTCAATTTTTCATAGACAAAATAAGCTACACACAAAGGCAAATAACATTAAGTGTTTGCATTTGGTGTTACTGCTAACACTGAAGACAGCTGTATTGACAGAACATGTCAGTTAACTGTAACATCATTAGTTCAAAAACATTTGACATTGAAACTCACAACAAAGCTACATTTTCTGATCACTAAAAATTTCAATACCAAAAAATTACCAACAAATTAGATTCTTGCCATAATTTTAAGCCAATTTTCACACCAAGTTTGTGTTTTATTTGTAAAGTAAATGGCTTATGCACATTTTTAGTATAAGCAAGTTTTATACAAGTTTTATACAAGAGGTCCCAGGTGTGGTTAGGTCATTTTCTTTGACATGCTGAATTTTAGAAGGTCACAATAAAAAATGTTCAGTATTGGTATTGTTCAGATACGGTTTTCTACCTTACATTAGTTTTCTTATTTTTCGTTTATTTTGCAGTTTTTTTGTGATTTATTTTGGTGTGTTTATTAAGGCTTATGTTAATTACTTTCTTTTGATATTAAATTGTTTTTCATTAGGTGCTAATTGTTTTTTTATTTAACTGTTAGTTTTTTTGTTTTTTCATATGTTAGTAGTGTGTTTTTTGTATGTTGATCCCAAGGGGACAGGGCCCACATCTACCCTCACTCTGTATAAGACCTAAGTGTTCAAATGTAGTTTTTTTGACTGTGATTTGATGTGATGTGACTTT
The DNA here is from genome assembly GCA_026402145.1 of Polypterus bichir lapradei. Lineage (NCBI taxonomy): Eukaryota > Metazoa > Chordata > Cladistia > Polypteriformes > Polypteridae > Polypterus > Polypterus bichir. Next base: position 11,550,069 of record JANRMT010062842.1, on the reverse strand, counting down.
AGTAAGTGTTCATCTTTTGATTCCCCTGATTGCAATTTTTTTTCTTTCATTTCTGATTTTGCTGTTTAGATTACAAATTTGGTTTTGTTCACTTTTGTGTTGGTGTCTTTTTTAATTTTTTAAGCTTGGCCTTGTTTTTATGTGTATGTAAGCTGCATGCTTTTTGAGTTTCAGCTTTAGGCTTCATTTGGTCTTTGAGGTTTAATTTTTGAGTTGAAACCTTTTTTGAGTTTTGAGAATCCTGTAATCTAAACATGTATTACATTAATTTAAAATACAGTATTAGTATAGTAATTATTGTGAAATAGTAGTACTACAGTAAACAGTATACAAGAGTTACATGGTATATCTTCCAAGATTTTATCTTGATCATAGCCTTGTACTCAACATTAAGAAGACCTGAAGAGCTTACTGTGGGAATAGATATAGTGAACATAATTGAAGAACGAACAAATCGAAATTATTAGCTACCTCAGATTTCTTAGGTTAAAGAACTCCCATGCTAAGAGATGCACATAACAGAGTACAACTACTTTGTTACATTACTTCAGTGCATTTTTCAGCTATTTGCACTTCAGTAAATGTATTTCATGGCTACTGTTACTTTTATCACAGATTTTTAGGTCAAATAACATACTTTCAACTTCATTACATTTTCTAGCAAGTCCTTGTTACTTGGCAGACATACCAAACTATAATACATTAAAAAAAGAGATCTATAAGTTGTGTTGTCAACTAAGGTTATACTTCAGTGTTGTTTAGTTATTCAAAAATAAAATAACCAAAGCACACTTTCTATTGCTTATTTGTTCCCATGCTTCCCACTTAGTTTTAAGACATGAAAAGTAAATGAGCCTTTTCTCCATATTCTCATGTAAACACTATGTTTATATTTGTAAAATGAAAAAGTGACTCATAATAATATGTGCTGGAACTCAGTTCCTTAGCTATTCCCTTCACTTGTTTTTTGCTCTGCACCTCACCTACCTGAGTGTTTTGCATAGCAATGTTTACTATGCAGCAGTCACATGATGGAGTTGCTGGGAATGTTTCATTTGAAACTTCCAATTCCTAGTACTCCCCTTGATTATGTACATTAGTTTAAAGTTTAGTTACTATTATTACTTTTGACTTTGTCTTTTTCTTTTTTTTGTTTGTTGGATTTTTAATTTTGCTGTTTGGTTTGTGTGTTGATCTTTGTTTTTGACATTTTGCCTTGTATTCTAACATTTATAGATTATCCTTTTCTTGATTTGAACGCTGTTTTAACATATTTTTGTTGTATATGAATTAATGTCTGTGTTAATGGATTTGGCCTTTGGATTATGGACTTTTTAAAAAAATTAACTTTATTTACATATTGTGACACACCTGCCAGAAGGCAGTAGGCTCATTGCCTCAACGACGAGTTTGCAGCCCTGCCACGCAACATGTCCTGCTTCAACAACGGATGCGCATCCTGCCGCGCAACGTATCTGTGGGCCAAGGCCAGACTCACTGCCTAAATGACGTGTTTGCAGCCCCCGTGCAACGTGCCTGTCGGCCATAGACCAATCTCTAATTCGCAGATACTTTAATTCAGACAATGACTTGGCCCACTTTCCTCCATGATGACCCGATCCCAGTCGCAGATTCACAGCCACGGGACCAAACTGACCTAAAAGATTATCAGTGCCTGAACTGAAGGAGGGATCCGAGGCTGAATGACTAATGAAGTCACTGCTTGTTTGCTGTGCCTGTATGTCATGGAGTGGTAGCACCCACTTCAATGAATACAGATGCCAGTCATAAAATTAGAATATCATGACAAAGTTGATTTATTTCAGTAATTCCATTCAAAAAGTGAAACTTGTATATTAGATTCATTCATTACACACAGACTGATGTATTTCAAATGTTTATTTCTTTTAATTTTGATGATTATAACTGACAACTAATGAAAATCCCAAATTCAGTATCTCGGAAAATTAGAATATCAATTAAGAACAATGCAAAAAAAGGATTTTTAGAAATGTTGGCCAACTGAAAGGTATGAACATGAAAAGTATGAGCATGTACAGCACTCAATATTTAGTTGGGGCTCCTTTGGCCTGGATTACTGCAGCAATGCAGCGTGGCATGGAGTCGATCAGTCTGTGGTACTGCTCAGGTGTTATGAGAGCCCATGTTGCTCTGATAGTGGCCTTCAGCTCTTCTGAATTGTTGGGTCTGGCGTATTGCATCTTCCTCCTCACAATACCCCATAAATTTTCTATCGGGTTAAGGTCAGGCGAGTTTGCTGGCCAATCAAGAACAGGGATACCATGATCCTTAAACCAGGTACTGGTTGTTTTGCCACTTTGTGCAGGTGCCAGGTCCTGTTGGAAAATGAAATCTGTATCTCCATAAAGTCCGTCAGCAGCAGGAAGTGCTCTAAAACTTCCTGGTAGACGGCTGCGTTGACCTTGGACCTCAGAAAACACAATGGACCAACACCAGCAGATGACATGGCACCCCAAACCATCACTGACTGTGGAAACTTTACACTGGATCTCAAGCAACGTGGATTCTGTGCCTCTCCTCTCTTCCTCTAGACTCTGGGACCTTGATTTCCAAAGGAAATGCAAAATTTACTTTCATCAGAGAACATAACTTTGGACCACTCAGCAGCAGTCCAGTCGAGACACTTCTGACGCTGTCTCTTGTTCAAGAGTGGCTTGACACAAGGAATGTGACAGCTGAAACCCATGTCTTGCATACGTCTGTGCATGGTGGTTCTTGAAGCACTGACTCCAGCTGCAGTCCACTCTTTGTGAATCTCCTCCACAGTTTTGAATGGGTTTTGTTTCACAATCCTCTCCAGGGTGCGGTTATCCCTATTGCTTGTACACTTTTTTCTACCACATCTTGTCCTTCCCTTCACCTCTCTGTTAATGTGCTTGGACACAGAGCTCTGTGAACAGCCAGCTTCTTTAGCAATGACCTTTTGTGTCTTGCCCTCCTTGTACAAGGTGTCAATGGTCGTCTTTTGGACAACCGTCAAGTCAGCAGTCTTCCCCATGATTGTGTAGCCTACAGAACTAGACTGAGAGACCATTTAAAGGCTTTTGGAGGTGTTTTGAGTTAATTAGCTGATTAGAGTGTGGCACCAGGTGTCTTCAATATTGAACCTTTTCACAATATTCTAATTTTCCGAGATACTGAATTTCGGACTTTTATTAGTTGTCAGTTATAATCATCAAAATTAAAAGAAATAAACATTTGAAATACAGCAGTCTGTGTGTAATGAATGAATTTATTATACAAGTTTCACTTTTTGAATGGAATTACTGAAATAAATCAACTTTGTCATGATATTCTAATTATATGACCGGCACCTGTACGTTTGCTGTTACTGTTTGAAGTTGATTAATAAAGTTGATCATTCTGAAGCCTGAGACTGAGCCTCATCTTTCGGGTGCAATATAGTGCCTCGCGCGTCACAATATATTTACGTCACCTGTATTTTACAGAGCAGTCTTTATTGCAGTGTCCAGTGTAATTTAGTGCAATGCCCTTGCCCGTTGAGGAGTCGGTACCTGCTGCGTGCACTCTTATTTCTGGGAGTGTGCTGACCTGTCACACACTAGGGCCTAGGTACACAAACTCTGCCACTTAAAAAACAATTGATATTGACAACAAAAGATACACTTTTCTTGTCAACTTCATTATACACAGGCTTTTTGACTGTTTGTTCTCTCTGCATTAAAACAGGTGTTATATTGCAAAAGATAATGTGCTTATTAAATGGTATACATTCATGTATTCTGCTGCCAAGAATTAATGAGCAAGTTGATCACCTTATAGCTGAACTAGTAGAACTGTCAATATTGTTTGACCCTTTATTGGAATGTGTTTTCAAAGCATGAATTCACAACAAACCTCTGCTAAAGATGACCTTGCTTTAGAAAAAAGTCAGGCTATTGTCTGAAACAGCACTAAAGAAATATGACATTTCTCTCCATACAACTCCAGTTTCTTCAGCAGTTGTCTGTTTAAAAGAACTATGAAGCATTACTGTTGCAAACTCACCTGTATTTGTTAGAGGGCAGCACAGTGTCTCAGCTCCCTCATACCAGCTCTGTTAGCCTTTGTGACATTTGAACAAGCACATGCTCCCCTCTCGAACACCAACAGATCTATTATACAGTAAGTCCACAGAATCATGGTCACTTTAGGAAATGTCAGTATAAATAGTTCCCATCGCTAAGCAGCAAGGGCTGGCAACTAATGCTGGTTCTGAAGCTACTTTTTCAATCAAAAGAACTCGCATAAAGGCAGAAGCCGATTTTATTATGCAGAAGCACAGCTCATGCCTGACTAGTGTGTCCAGTGGACAGAGTTGAGATGGACAACTTGGAAAAAGATTACACTTACAAAGTGTATTGAAGCTGGTGACAAAGTGAGCCATGAGGTAATTCTGTGTGAACTAATCAAGCAGCATGTCTTGAATCACACTGAAACTTGAAATGAATCCATCTTCCTCTTTTATTTTTTTCCTACATTATTTATTTTTATGCAATGTCCTAAGTGCCTTCCAGAGAATGATTTGCTTTGCTGTAAGAATACAGTGCTATACAACTATCCATCCATTATCTAACCCGCTATATCCCAACTACCGGGTCATGGGGGTTCGCTGGAGCCAATCCCAGCCCTTACACAGGGCACAAGGCAGGAAACAAACCCTGGGCAGGGCGCCAGCCCACCGCAGTGCTATACATCTATTTCTATTTTATATTGTAAAGCAATGAACACAAAAATCAAAGACAATGAAAAAAGGAGAGGGTGCCAAATAAATAAAACAACATACTGTACATATTTCCTCAGTAACAAAAAAAAAAGATGTTTGAAAGTGGTGTTCTTCACACTTCCTGATCTAACTCTGGTAATTCAGATAAACTGTATACTTGAGTACCTATCACCCAATCAATCATTCATTCAAACTGTTTCTATACAGTAGAGTTCCTCGGATCTGCTCTTGGTGGACTATAGTGGTTGTGGGTTTTTGCTTCAATCCAAATTCTTAATTAGAAGCCAGGCTTCTGAGAAAATCATGCAAATGATTTGTTTCCTAGGGTATATTTGTAATACTTGGTCCTTTATTTTTTCTTTTTCATTTTTCTTTTACTCAAATATTTTATTGAAACAGATACATCATTATGAACATACAAAAAGGTGTATACAGTATGGGACCAAGTTTTGTGGAGAACTGCTTGTTTCCTTTTCATGTGAATCTGACTATTAATTGGTTGCTAGTAAAGAAAACAAGAAACAATCAAAAACTGAATACAGTCATTTAAAACCTAAACAATTAAGGTTGTCAAATCTTAACAATCAGTAAACTTTTTTAAAGTTATTACGTGATTAATAATTGCCATCTGAAGAAATTGGGCTGAAACAAAAATCTGCCAACACTCCAGGACCAAACCTGAGGACTCCCTGCTTTACTGTGCCTTTCATAGTGATCTGTATTACCTTTACAAAGTCATATACAGTATCGCTAAACACCCATTTTTATTTTCTACCACAGGGTTGTGCCACAGTTATTGACCGGAGACAGTAATCCAATAGCACAAACCACTAAGTCACACTGCTGCCCCATCCAAAGCACAGTGAAAATAAAGTTGTCTTTCGAACAATTGAATATTAGGTGCCTATGATTTTGAGTTTAGAGAAAGTTGGTTTCAAATTGCAATAAGAAAGCAGCAAATGTTTGGAAAAATGAAACCAAATAAGCAGCTATTAGATCAGAGGTCAAGAAACTGGATGCTATAAAGCTGAAAGTATTATTGACGGCGTTACTATAAAGTAGTCAGATGGCTAGAATCAGAAGCATTATGGATTTTTAAATGGTTTTTGAAAACAATTATTAAGGTCTTAAATATTATGGTGCTGCAAAAAGAAAGGTAATGTAATATACTGTGCTGAGACATAGTCATGGCCTTTAGCAGGGACAACATTATGGAAAAAGCTATAGCAGCTCAAGGCATGGCAAAGTATTTCTGACTTAATGGCAAGACTGAGCTGAGGACATGGTACTTAAAATATAGATGAAATTCAAAGCAACACCATATCACACAGGAAGTGGCCATAAGGAAGAAATCAAAGGCTAAATATATTAAGAAGAATTTATATAACTGAAGTCCGATAAAGAGCTAGGACCAAAAACGCTCAAAGAGCGGAAATAGTAATTTTATTTTAAGCCCCACCTGTATTTAAAGATGTTAAATACACATTATATCTATCAATATCCTGTATCTGGCATCCCACTGCTGAGCTGCAGAGATCAAGAACCCAAGCTGGCAGCAAGGAAGGAGCAAAAACTGAATGGTGCAACAACTGCATAAGGGCACATTCACTCACACAGGACAAAGTCACCAATCTACCTAACATGCATGAGAGAAGAATATCCGCTCAGATGTGGAAAATGTGTACCGACAGGGCAGAATCTGAACCCTGGCTTAATGAATACATGATGCTGTAACTCTAACCACTGTGCCACTATACCAAACTATTTCATTAATGACTAATGATGACATTTCTTCCATTTAAGTCTGGTCTGGTTTAATGAATACATGATGCTGTAACTCTAACCACTGTGCCACTATACCAAGCTATTTCATTAATGACTAATGGTGACATTTCTTCCATTTAAGTCTTCTGCAATTTCCATGTTTTTCTTCCATACAATGTAAAATACTATTTTATTTCAATTTAAGTGAACCTAACTTTTCTTTTGTGAAAAAATACTTAAACTACAAAAATTCAACACTTTATAAAAGGAACAGCAATGTATTGTGGAAAGAGCTGCCAATTTTCTTTCAGTCTGTTGCCAGCTTTTCAAATTCCCTATCTTCAAGCATAAATGAATGACAGCATTTCAGATTGAGTCAGCTTAACACCAGTGATGGATCTTCTACTTTTAAAGGTTGTGGTGATTAAATAACTATGATAAAATCGAGGAAAAACATTTGACAGAGTGCATGTTTTGCATTTAGAATGTAACCAAACACTAACAAAAACTACATTCTGACAATCATTTTTCTACTTTGAAAAAATATGGAGCTTTAAATGGCCATACATTTAGCTGCCTTATGCTAAGGTCTGTGGAATTAGTAAAGCCTCAATGTCAAAATCCCTTCACGCACTGAAGAGAATTTAATTTAAAGTTACTTAACTTTATTTTAAGCAATACATGCACTAACACATATTTTGAACTGATGTAATTTAAAAGGAAATCAATCTAAACTGTTTTACTACTATAATTATATATACTTTGAAATGAATAACCTTGGCACATGAAAAAGGCTTGGGGCAGCCACCTGTATACTTGAGTCCAGCCTGCAAAAGGAAAATATTATGGACAGACGTGTACAGAATTGAGTCCAGAACAGAACTGAGTAAAAGCAGAATGTGAACTGGTTTTTATGGCTGGTTGGCAGAAGTGATGTCAATGAGGCTGGAATTGGAAGTGACATCTTTGGGGCTGGAACCAGAAGTGACACCTTCAGGGCCAGAATTTGCCATGTTTGGCCTCTACGGATAGCAGAGACAGGTTTAGAGCACCGTGCCACCCCCTGGCCTGGTGTGGAATTACCTTCTATTGGTCCTTTTCGTTGCTTCCTATGCATATGTGTGTGACAAAACACAATGCATATATATATATATATATATATATAGTATGCTGTGTGGCAGAAGGCCAAGACCCATGCCAGGCCCGGACGCCCCTTTGACACTAAATTCACGGGAGCAGCCATGGGATCCACGCTATGTCCCCCGGAACACTTGGTGGCAGCCGCCCTGGGTTACATCGGGCCACTTCCCTGGAACACTGGAGTTCATCCCTGTTGGGCTCTGTGGCGACCGACAGAGGGAGCTGAAAAACTTCCTGAGCCCATGTGGGCGGTGATGCAGCCACACCCGGAAATGCAGCCTAATTTAGTTAATTGCCACCTGAAGCACTTCCGGGTGGGCAATAAAGAGAGCCTGCGGCCACTACTCAGGGCTCCAGAGTTGGGAGGAGGAGGACAAAGCAACCTGGAAGGGTTGAAGGAAGAAAAGTGTGTTGGTGTTTTCGTTTGGTGTATTTTGGGACTGTGCTGTAGCTGAAGGACATGGCAAAGACGTGATCCCGCAGCTGAAGAAAAATAAAATCTTTATTTTCATTTTCACCTGTGGCTTCGGTGTCAGTCTGTGTTGGGTTGGCGCCAACCAAGCGCTTCTGCCACAGCTGTTATATTGTGAAATAATCAGCCTCAACACAGAAAAATGGTTTGGGGCAGCCACCTGTATACAGTGTTGTCCCTGGCTGCAAATGGGTAATTGAAAAGAATGGTATTTGCACTCATCGAGTTCCAGACTGAACAGATATAATGTTCAAAACATGGCAGCTTTAAAGGCCATGACAGGAAGTGACATGGCAGAACCGGAAGTGACGTGTCTTCAAGGTTGAATCGGGCAGATTTTCCCGTGTTTGGTCTGTACAGGCAACAGAAGAGGGTCTAGTAAACCCCGCCACCCCCTGGCCTGGCGTGAAATTACCTTCACTTGGTCTGTACAGCTTAACTTCCTACTCCCATGTGCGTAACAATATATATATATACACTCACCTAAAGGATTATTAGGAACACCATACTAATACGGTGTTTGACCCCCTTTCGCCTTCAGAACTGCCTTAATTCTACGTTGCATTGATTCAACAAGGTGCTGAAAGCATTCTTTAGAAATGTTGGCCCATATTGATAGGATAGCATCTTGCAGTTGATGGAGATTTGTGGGATGCACATCCAGGGCACGAAGCTCCCGTTCCACCACATCCCAAAGATGCTCTATCGGGTTGAGATCTGGTGACTGTGGGGGCCATTTTAGTACAGTGAACTCATTGTCATGTTCAAGAAACCAATTTGGAATGATTCGAGCTTTGTGACATGGTGCATTATCCTGCTGGAAGTAGCCATCAGAGGATGGGTACATGGTGGTCATGAAGGGATGGACATGGTCAGAAACAATGCTCAGGTAGCCCGTGGCATTTAAACGATGCCCAATTGGCACTAAGGGGCCTAACGTGTGCCAAGAAAACATCCCCCACACCATTACACCACCACCACCAGCCTGCACAGTGGTAACAAGGCATGATGGATCCATGTTCTCATTCTGTTTACGCCAAATTCTGACTCTACCATTTGAATGTCTCAACAGAAATCGAGACTCATCAGACCAGGCAACATTTTTCCAGTCTTCAACTGTCCAATTTTGGTGAGCTCGTGCAAATTGTAGCCTCTTTTTCCTATTTGTAGTGGAGATGAGTGGTACCCGGTGGGGTCTTCTGCTGTTGTAGCCCATCCGCCTCAAGGTTGTAAGTGTTGTGGCTTCACAAATGCTTTGCTGCATACCTCGGTTGTAGTGAGTGGTTATTTCAGTCAAAGTTGCTCTTCTATCAGCTTGAATCAGTCGGCCCATTCTCCTCTGACCTCTAGCATCAACAAGGCATTTTCGCCCACAGGACTGCCGCATACTGGATGTTTTTCCCTTTTCACACCATTCTTTGTAAACCCTAGAAATGGTTGTGCGTTAAATCCCAGTAACGGAGCAGATTGTGAAATACTCAGACCGGCCCGTCTGGCACCAACAGCCATGCCATGCTCAAAATTGCTTAAATCACCTTTCTTTCCCATTCTGACATTCAGTTTGGAGTTCAGGAGATTGTCTTGACCAGGACCACACCCCTAAATGCATTGAAGCAACTGCCATGTGATTGTTTGATTAGATAATTGCATTAATGAGAAATTGAACAGGTGTTCCTAATAATCCTTTAGGTGAGTGTATATACCTATAGACCAGTAGGAACGTACCAGAACTCCAAACCCCAGACACAACAACACAGACGCAAGTCCCAGGTACAAATAACTGCTTTACTGTACAAATACCTTTCAATACAGGCTTCTCTGTGGAATACACAACACAATAAATGCTTCTCTTCACTTCTCTCTCTCTCTGTTTCCTTCCCTCCACTCTCCAGTGTTAGCTTTGTCCTTTTTCACTTGACTCTGACTCCCAGGGTGAAGAGGAGTGATTTCTTTTTTACCAGATCAGGTGTCATCAAACTGCATCCAGGAAGCACTTCCAGGTCATCTGGAACCTCCCTAGAAGGATGAGACCTTCTTCTCACAGCTCCCTCTGCCAGCTCTCAAGAAACCCAGCAGGGCTGCCCATCGGAACTACAGTTCCCATGCAGCCCTGTGGGTGTGTATATGGAAGGCCCACCTGACAGGTGCTGCCCCCTCTCATGCTGGGGGAACATGTGGTATATATACACCATTACATTTTACAATTTTTACTAAATAATGCTTCAGGAAGAGCCGCTTTCACTATTTCATTATTGTTTGCTCTCACAAATCCCATCCAAAAACAAACAGTCTAATGAACTGGATGTGCCCAAACAATGGCACTTGATCATTACACACTCCATGTCAGATAACAAATTTCATGAGACACGTTGATTAACACAAATCAGGTGCCCCTGCTTTTACTTGACGTTCAGTCCTTATGGTCGACCAAAAAAAATCATCAGGCTGGATCACACTGCTCAGTAGTCAACAGTATTTCCAAGAAACAGATAACTCAGCAAATTCCTGATATCTCTCTTTGATGACAGTCTTCCTCTCATTATGTTTGTTATCCAATAACATGCCACTGAGAACAAAAATCCTGAGCTGTTTTTATTTTTTTCCCTCACCATGATAGTTCTCTTTGCCCCCATTTATTAGCTCTCTTTATCTAATTGTTCCAGCTATGTAATAAAGGATGTTTTCATGGGTGTCTGCTGGAAAATTTCCCCAAATTTAAGGGCATTGATTGAGATCAATACTACTAATGGGAAAGAAAGTCGAATGTAAACAGTATATTTCTTTAATATTAAATAGCAATGTTAGAAATTAAATCTAATTAAAATTGATTCTAAAATGGATTTTTTTACAGTAATCATGTCAGTTAGCTACATCATATACCAATAAACTGATAAAGTCCAAGACTTTGAGGACGAATAGAAGACTATAATGTGAGAGTTAAATCACTGCTGCTTGAAAAGCAGCTGTAGTTGACACTCATGTTAACTGAATTTATTAATAACTTTGTCGGTTAGTTCATTTTTATCCTGAAGAATCTTATTTTGGTCCATAAAAACATACATCTAACATATTTGTACTCACTCAATTTTCACACTTGAACCTTGCAAAATGACGCTTTCTCAAGTAATGTTACAGCATGACTTGCCGAATTCGATGCAAAAAGCTCAGCATACTTTATCAAGTCCACAGTCTCACATTTACATGTCAAAAAGTGGTAAAAAATTTTGAAGATCATAATTGGTATATGCAAATTTGCCTGGATTAACTTTAGGAAAGTTCTTTCTCCTCAGGAGTCATTTATTTTATGGGCTAATAAAATGTACACAGACATGGAGATCAAGGAAGTGGCTACATTGCTTGGTATTTAAGGCCCTTCCACATATAAATTCTGAAACATTGCTAGATTAACTTTTCCAGCACTGTTGTCAGATTCCCCCATTCACACTTGCCGCCTACTGCAGAACCAGATTAACGCTCCCAAAGTGTTAACTCATTGTTTATGCACATCTCTTCCCGGTTCATTATTTGTAAATGAAACTGCATGTGTAAAAGGAGCTTTGTGGACTGAAATATTGTCCTCCTCACAAATGTAACTAACTCACTAGGCTCTTACAGAATTTAAAGTTTGCTAACATTGGATTAATGCATGTTGGTTGCATGAGACAAATGACACACATTTTTCACAAACTGACATTTATGTTTCTCTTAATGCTACATCTTAAACAAATTGTTTGAAGAAAACTTGGAGCCCTTTAATTTAGAGTAATGGTTCATTGATCTGACCACATCACCTTGGTAAAATGTAGGCAAAATTATTGGATGTATAGAACTCCATGATACACCACTTCAGTGTTAAGATTTAGCTGCTGGCAAATCTAGCTTGCTAACTTAACCTAACCCTTTAGCTGAACTTGGTAAGCTGATCCTCTCTGATTTAGAGACCCTGAGTTTGCGGCCATCCGCTTTGTGTGAGGGTATAAAACAGAGAAGATCAAAGGTCTCACTGACACCTCCGCTATGTATCTGTTAACAGTGTGAGTACTACTTATTAGATTATTTATAGATTTGTTAGAAGTTAACAGTCAATAGTATGCTGATGTCTGGAAAACATTTTCCGTTATCTTATGTTTCTGCTACAACATGTATAGTTATGCTTTTTTATTTAAAAAATGTACATAAGATAAACATATTTTCAGCTATGTTTTTCAAACTGTACCTTCAAACAAATAGTACTAACAAGGAAGTGTAAAAATTTGAACTGATGCTTTGAAATTGCACATGCCATATTTTCACATATTCTGTGTTATGCAGTTTAATCGAAATGGGGTACAAATGTTGCTTCCAATTATTTCATTTTCTGTGTCTTATTCCTCCTTTTCTCATGCACATCAAAAGTTCAATGAATTAATAATTGAATAGCGCTATTTGCAAAATAAAAAATTGTGAATTTTATAAACAGTCAGTTGTGATATCAGCTTTTGAAACAGTAATCTGCAAAAAATATGCTTTAACTGCACTGACTATTGGGTGGCATGGTGGCACAATGGCTAGTGCCTCTGTTTCACAAATCTAGAATCCATTGCCTGATTCCTGTACTTGTACATTACCTGAGTAGAGTTCACTTCTTCTCCCCAGGGTTGCATGCACATCCTTAAAAACATCATGCATGTTGGGGTAATTTGCTATTCTAAATCGGGCTCTGTGTTTGTTATGTGTGTGTGATTTGACCCTGCAACAGTCTGCTGCCCTGTCCGATGCCTGGTCCCCTATACTGGTTCAAAAGGCTTTGTCAATGTAATGTTATAGACATTTGTTTGTTTCCTGCCTTGCGTCCTGTGTTGGCTGGGATTGGCTCCAGCAGACCCCCCGTGACCCCATAGTTAGGATATAGCGGGTTGGATAATGGATGGATGGATGTTATGGACACTAAGAGCCAGCTTATTCTTCTGGAGTGGTGTCATGTAGTGAAATATTTAAGTTGGCTCCATTAAAATGTAAGCAGTGAAACTGTGGAGCTTGGCTGTGTATATGAAGGTTTTCCTGATGTGCACAGCTTCAAGAAATCCAGGAATATTAAGCTGCTACCCGCTGATAAATCGGCCATGTGTGAGGAAATGTGGGTGTGGATGTAAATCTCCACTTATGATAAAAAGAATGGGTATTCCTTTCATAATTCTGAAGGGGAAAGAAGTTAAGCATGTATTCATCTGTATAAAATTGGTTTCTGTACTTTATATTTAGGGATGTTTCTTTAATCTGTGTCTGATAACAGCCAAACAGCACTTACTGTACATCTTATCTGTTTTAAAACATTAAATTAAATGAGTTTTTGGTTCCAGTAGCCTTTCCAGATATGGGAAAGAGGGTTTGAAATCACAACTGAGTGGATTTCCAACGTTTTTTCCACATGTGATATGAAGAATAAGTGTGGGTCCATGCATGGATAAATATTTCAAGAAATTCGGCTGTGTGGAAGCCCTTTCAGGAGTGATACTTGTGGAATAAATAATTTTGTAATTGGACTAAGTGGATTTGCAGCAAGACAGATTTGTGTCTTGTGCAGTTAAAATTATTTCTGTTGGAGTAATCAGCTGTTTTGAAAGCCTTTCTTTCAGATCAGTGGACTCAAACTCAATGCCCATGGGCCAGATCCAAACCTTGGACATTTTTAAAGCAGCAATACTCAAAACATGTTACATACATCCTGTAATAACTGTTACATTTCTCAAAGTCATACCTTTAATATGTATTTCAAAAATAGATTGTATCCATTGTGATGGAGTAAAAGGACTGCAAGACCCAGAAATAAATGTTTTGGTGCCAACCTGGTCATCCTCAATTAATCCATATAAGAAAAATGAAGAAAAATAGACACTTAGGGCATAAACATAACTGAAAAGTCCAAAACAAAAAGAACAGCCAATAGGCTAGGTATTTCAGTTTCTTCGGGTCACCAGACAGAAGTTCTGTCCCGTGGCGCATTCTGTTCAAAATGGAACACCTCCTTTTTGGTACACCTTAAAGGTGGGTAACCGGAAGGGCCAAGCCAATTGCCCTCACTGGGCATCTTCTCTGTACTGTGGAGGAAATTAAACAGGAGAAGTTAACACCAGAGCCCCCTCTCGACCTGAGATGGTAGTACATACCTCAGATGAGCCCAGAAAGTGATCCACAGAAGTGCATGCATGACAACGTATATAATTTACATCTATCACTGAAAAGTGTCTCTATGGTCTGCTTGAATTATCTGCACAGCATAGTGCACCATAGTTGTTAACTTATAATTAGAAAGGAAAAAGAATAACGGAAATGAGGGCAAAATGCCACACCACCATAGATGACTTCATTGTTGTAGGATGACGGCAAAGATGTGACAGTCTCATGAAAGAGGTACTAGCTCGCTGCTGCTCCTACTGCTGTGCTCACTTTGTAAAACAGCACAGGTAACAGGACTGGCCAATTGTTCTTTGACATGCCTGATTCCTGAAACCCCAATATATGATTTGTTTGCTTTTTCTGTGTACTTCATTGCTGTTCCTGGATAGAAAACCTATTTGCATTTCCACTCATGTTAAATGTGATTGCGTTTGAGTGAGCCATCTCCAGCTCATTTACATCGAAAGAACGAGATTGCGAATACAAGCAGCTGAAATGAGTTTCCTCCGCAGGGTGCCTGGGCTTTCCCTTAAAGATAAGGTGAGAAGCTCAGTCATCCAAGAGGGGCTCAGAGTAGAGCCGCTGCTCCTCCGTATCGAGAGGAGTCAGATGAGGTGGCTTGGGCATCTGATCTGGACGCCTCCCTGGTGAGGTGTTCTGGGCACGTCCAACTGGGAGGAGGCCCCGGGGAAGACCCAGGGCACGCCGGAGGGACTATGTCTCCCGGCTGGCCTGGGAACACCTTGAGATTCCCCCGGAAGAGCTAGAAGTGGCCAAGGAGAGGGAAGTCTGGGCATCTCTGCTCAAGCTGCTGCCCCCGCGACCCGACCTTGGATAAGCGGAAGAGAATGGATGAATGGATGGGTAACTAACTGCTTCTGACAGCAAAATTTATTTAATGTAGGCTAACGATAGGAGAGATGCTCACTACTCCTGCTGCTGGAGGTATGTTAACCGTAAAAGTAAAAAAAAAAAATGCAAAAAGTCACTTTAGAATAAGCACAGAGTGAACAAACATGTCCTCAGTATTTACATTATGAAAAAAATCTGATTTATAAAACTTGATGTACACACATTTCTATACAATTTACATTAATAAACAACAGTCATCTTTAAAATGTGTGCATGTGAATGTGCCTCAAACTCTACCTTTTTGCCACACTGAAACAACCATACATGACCTATGCTAATCAGCCTCATACATATGCAATCACAATGCTGTAGAATTTCATTGGCTGGTACAGCAGCCTCACTCCTGATGCATCTAGACACTGCTACTTGCATTCAGGAGTATCTGGCAGTGCACCACAACTTACCATGCAATGTCATGTGCAGAATTATAGTGCCTCTCCTCTGCATTCTTGGGTAGAGGAGTAAGGCTCTGGTGTCTGACACATGTAATGCCATGATTGCTGTTACAATGTATAGTACAGTGTACATGAAACACTGAAGGTTCAGCCAGTTACCTTATTAAAAAGCCAACAACCAAATGCAGTTCCATCGTGTCTGACAAAGCTGCTTTACCTTCAAAATAAATTAATCACAGGTTGACCCAGGCCACCAAGCCTTGGTGTTCTGTCATTTTCCAGTTCCTCTGAAATGTTGTGTATGGTTGGTTCCAAGTTGCCCTAAATATACGTAAGTTCTCCCATCAAGTTTTCTATTACAAATATCGACTGTTGCGTGGAAAGCTGTGAGCACCCATTTTGAGCTTCTTGTTGTGCGTACATATGTTTTATAAATCTGCCCCCTAATTTCAATATGGTCAAAAGCAGCCAACAACTTTACCTTGAGACTTTAGTAAAATTGTTTTGTTTAAGAAACTGAATTAGTCACAGACCCTCCACAACTAACAACTAACAACAGGACATTAATCAATGACATTTTATATCACTTGTATTAGTCTCTGCAGTCATTGACAGCTATGAAGTCACTACATGCCTTTTTAGAACTATGATTTAACCACGTGACATTGCAAATTACTGTTAAAAATCAGGCACCATATATACTCGCGGATAAGTTCTCCCAAAGATAAGTCAGGACTTGATTTTACTGTATAATTTCTGGTATTTTATAATGTCGGCCATATAAGTCAAACGCAGAAAACTCACACTATTGGTCCAAGAGATTATGATATGCTAACACCCACCTGAGAGAGTAACCACGGAGCACACTGCCTTTTTTTTCTGTGAGTGCGGCAATGTGCTGTATCAGCGGGTGCTCCTAACCTCTCTCTCTCTCTCTCTCTCTCTATTGTGCCTACGTGACTACACGGAAATATCCAAACTATTCCGAAGCAACGTTTGCACTGTTTTGCGTTTTTTGTATCTCACACCATCATACACCTTTATCGTAAGAGCATCCATTATCTATGATGGAGTGTTCAATCAGAAGAAAATATGAAGCTGGTTTTAAATTAAACACAGTCGAAGTAGTGAAAGAAATTGGTAACTGCGCTGCTGCAACAAAATTCAATGCATCTGAGAAACTGATGCGAGATTGGAGGAGGCAAGAAGATTTAAAAAAAAAATGTGTCGTATTTCTGAACGGGTGTATAAGTTGGGGTCTGATTTTATGATCGATTTTTCATGTTTCAACACCCAACTTATACGTGATTATATTCAGTATTTAATGTGTTCTACTAAGATATTTAATTGTTTTCTATTATCACTATTATTTCTGAATATGTTTGCCTTTGAAATAATTTTATAAACACAAATCTAATAACTAACTCATTGATAAAGAAACTAAAACATTTTAAAATGCTTCAACTTTCAAATCAGATCGCTAAGTCAATGAACACACCTGTCATGTATACATTTTTCTAACTTGTTTTAATGTGGTAATGTGAAATCTGATGGTGATTATCATTTGCAGGTATAAATGGAAGCACTTAGCTATAAATTCTTGAATATTTCCCTCGACTTTATAACATATTTTTTCCACTCAGTGCTGATTTTGGTCCTAGCCCACTGCAGTGTCCAAAAAAGAAAACCATGTGAAATGGGAAGACAGTTTCATGAGAGATGCAAGGCAGAATGTACAATGGTGATAAGCAGAGAGGTACTTATGTGTCTTCTTTGTAAAGAAATTGCGCTAGTAGTTGCTTGCTGATTTATTCCATCCAGAGCTGGGTATATAAAGTGTTATTTCTGCTCCTCAACAAAATTGAGGTTGACACCCCTGCTTTAGATATACAGAGGGGAGCCACAACGGCTTTTCAGTACAATTCTCTTATTAAAATAAGGCAATGTTTTGTATTCATTATTTTAAAGAATTACATGTGTGTCAGGAAATGACAGTTATGGATTCTGATAAGCCATTAGCAATTCTGCACTGAGTGCTGTACATACATGTAATATAAAACAGTTATTGAATTGTGACAAGAATATCTATTTGACATATTTAAATTGTTTCTGATATTAAAACCTAGTACAAGACAGAGATGTTGCTCAGCCAATGTCTGCATTGATTTACTTTCATTCATTCTTTTTCTTAATCTGTTTTTTGACTTACTGCTCTGTTAGCACTGTGTACAAAGCAGGATCCAACTGTAAATGGAATGTCCATTCATCACATGCACACATTTCCATTCATACCAACCCACTATGCCAATTTATTGTCACAAAATAACCTAGTAAGAACATTTCTGATACATTAATGGAAATTTCTATACCCATGTGAACATGGTGAGGACATTCACTATTCATGCAGAACCCTGATCACTGTAGTTATGATGCAGCCACACTGCCATCACAATCTTTGTGGCTGGACGCTTACATATGGGAATGACCTGGGGACACAGCGTGCTGTGCTGTTGGCACTATCTCCCCCAGATGACTAGATGGCAGCCCTCCGGTTTGCTACAGAGCCATGGATTCCCATAGGGCTTCATGGTAGTTGGAGTTCTGTGACTCAGCCCTGTTGGGTTCTGTGCGCACCATTTGGGGGTGCTGCAGGAACTATTGAGCCCCACCTCACCCGGAAGTGCATCCAGACCACGTTAACAGATCACTGGAAGTGCTCCCATGTGCAGTATAAAAGGAGCCAAATCACTTCATTCTGGGAGCCTGAGTCAGGAGGATGGGGTACGAAGTTTGCTGGAGGAAGGCAGAAGGAAGAGACAAAAAAAAGGAAGACAAAGTGCTGTGTGCTTTATTTGTGTTTCTCTGCACTGTGCTGTGGGAAACAATTCTGGAAAGCGTTTTCAATAATAAAAGCCTGTGTTGTGCTGAACTTGTTCCCTGTGTCGGTCTGTGTGGGGTTTGGGGAGCTGGAGCAATCCTTTGAGGCCACACCATGAAAGAAATTATACATTCAAAACATTCAATAAATAATGGAAACTGAATAAAGGAACAATTGCAAAGGCAAATACAACACTCCTCAGTATTTTGTGCTGAATTTTGATTTCAGTTTTGATGTTATTGGAACCTACTCAGCTGTGTTCTCATTTCATGTTTTGGATACTTAGTATTTTGGTCTTGTAGCAGGTTCATAGTTTAATATTTCCCATGGTCTCAATAACAAATCATAATACTATTGCCATACCACAACTATTACAGAAATAGAGCTGGCACTCAAAGCATGCTTTTCAGAACAGGAAGCATATCTGAAAGAAATGTAATCATTGTTTAAAAAGGCGATGAAAAAGAACAAGATGAATGTTATGGTTTTACAGGACACAAAGGTCATGCAATTACATCTTAATAACTCAGAACCGGAAAAAAAAAAAAAGGTGTACAAAACAGAAACAGATTCAGGCTTAATAAATAAGGGAACAGGCATAAATTTTACCACATTTTGATTAACAAAATTGTTTGCCCTTTTATAATTAAATTATTCTGCCGAATAATTAATAGCAGGGCTTAAAAATGTATCTTTCATTTAGTATCAAAATAAGTAGCAGTAATACAGTGCAGGACTTGCAGATGTATTTATGAAATATGAAATTGTAAATGACTTATTCATTTCCACAGTGAGTCAGGGCTAAGAACTGAACCAGCATCTTTGTGGGACAGAGGCCCCATTCTGTACTCTAGCTAGCAGATCATAATGTAGTACATGGGAATTGTAAAGTACATACTCAACACAAAATAAACTCCACAGCCACTTTTGGTCAACTTAAACATGATGGAAGAATGCTCATTTTGTGCATTACATTAGCTGTCTTACAATCCATTTGTCAAATTCCATATTGTCCATGATCTAAACATGATCTCGTGATGAACTACCTCCCCATCCCGTTCTAGTTCCTGTCTTGACCCCAGTACTGTTAAGGCTAAAAACCCAGATTTGATTATGTAGGTTATGAAAAAGGAATAGAATTGACTGAAATGAAGTGTTCTTTTGGGGGTCACTTCATACTCTTCTGCCTGATGGCATGGATTTCCCATTTTCCTCTAAACAGAACCACAATGAATCATATTTGCTGTCACCTTCCATCTCCTTCTCTCCCTTCAGAATTAACTAAATTAACTAAACTCTCTCCCTTGTGCCAGTCCTCCTTTGTCATCTCACAACTCAAGACTAACAGGTGCATTAGCAACAAATGAACATTAACACGGTTTTTGTTTTACTTTTGAAGAAATGCCCTGAATAGCTCTCTATGACCATCAGAGTCATCAGATCTGAATGTTGTTGGATATGATGTTGTTTCTGTGCCTTTTGTTGGGTGTTAAAAGGCCAAGACTCAATGCCTCTAGGCTATGCAGCAGAGTGCTGCCAATCCTAGGTGATTTCTCTCTGATTGAACCTGTCAGCCTAGAAAAATGATACTGGATTATTATCAATAACTTTCATCCTATAGAGTCTCTAGCCCACTCTCTCAAACCTCAAAGGATTTGCTTCTGGGCACCATTTACCATGAACAGGCTTATTATCCTAGGCATTTTTCATATGCATCCGTGTGTAGACTGATTCTAAATCTGGCAATATGGGTTTCAGCCACATTCCAGAGTAAGAAATTAGATTTACTTTTCTTACTTTAATTTGGTAGATTTTGTAGAAAATTGTACTTTTAACACTAGAATTACCAAAGCCTATGAAAAAACTCGTAAACCCAGACCACCTTAAATCCATTCACAACTCTCTGTCAGCGTCTTTTGTGTTGTAAATGTGTCAATAAGCCCAAGCAGCAAGCAGCCTGCTATCTCATCCCCTCCCACCGCTGCAGAAACTGCAAAAACCTCTCCCAGCTAAAGCCTTGTTTATCAGGGAGTGATGTACCTAGAGCTATATTGGCTAAAAAATATATCCTTATTTGGAACACATGCATTTAATGTGTGTTCCGTGTCTACAACGATATATGTAAGTGTAGAATGACAGGAAATGCAAGAAATGTTGAACACATACCTAAAAGACAAACTTTTTTCATGTTTTAGAACTAACGACAAAATTTTGACATGAAGTGTATAATCTGTGAAGACTGAAGTCCAAATATCAAATAAGCACTTTCACAAAAGGTTCAAATATAACAGAACAAGTGTGCTTTTATTCAAGACTATAAGTGAAGAAAAAGAAATTGGGTTGGTGTACTTCGTTGTCACAACTTATTTGGATAGTGCAGCAGTAAGAACTGGTGATTCCTATTTAAATGGTCATGGGGTTGGGCCTACCTGTGTCACAAAATAAACATTTTGAGTAGTGACCTGCTCTTATTGTTATTATTATACAATAAAGACATGCATTTGATTTGAGTCTGTAACAGACGATCTAAATATATGGTACTTGTAAAGGTTAGCTTTTTTTTATTCATCCTGATCTGACACTGCTGTTTTCAAATAAAGACGTGCTATAGCAGAGGTGAACTGAGATGAGGCCGAGGGTTCTATATCGGAGAAAGAGAACAGGAGCCCTCCCCGCAAGAAACATCCACTCACATATAAGAACAACGCTGCTGCACCAGGCGTAAAGGTGAAAGATGGCACCGTTTGGATACAGGAAGAGGTCCGGAGTCATCCTGCCAGTCAGTCTGCCCTACACCTGTCCTTCAACAAAACAGCACGGCTTACAGAGCTTGTCAACGTATTAGGCAAAGTCCTGTTTAGTGATTATGTTTTGTGATGATCTTTACATAAGAAACATTTATATGTTACTTATATAAAAGCCAGATCGAATGTTATTTACCTTGATTTATTTACATATCTTCTTACAGCGTAAAATCATTAGTAGACTGCAGAGCTTCCTATGTTTGATTGACGAGGGCATGCTCACAAATTACATGTGTAATGCCACAAAACGTGCCTGCTGACACTTCAAGTACACAAGCAATGATATGAGAATGCAGTCAGACTTCTTTTTTGGGCACATACACAGTCCAGATCTAAATACTAGCATGGAGATTGAATGTTATTTACCTTGATTTATTTACTTATCTTCCTACAGCGTAAAGTCATAAGTAGACTGCAGAGCTTCTCGTGCTTGATTGACACAGGCACGCTGACACAGTACATGTGTACTGAAGTGACTTTAGCTGCAGGTGGAGTGAGTTAGTTGCACTGAAAAATACTACAGTAAATTTCTGATAACCATTTTGTGTTATGAACGAAGCTTTCCTAAGTTGTCCAAAGCGATAAGGTAGTACAACAGGTGGCATCATTTTTAAAAGATGTTTCCTGCATTGCATAATGTGAAGTACATTTAGCACATACATTTCTTTAAAATGTGTATTGTACATTAGCAGTAATTTTCTGTTGAAGAAAAAGTGTTGTGGCAAAATGTTTGTTTTTAAAAGCTCTATGCCAAGAATGATAATGACGAGTCCCTTGTGCCTGCCTTTTATTGTGCATGCCAACACCCAAGAATTGGTCCCATGAAGGCCTTAGCAAAAAAAAAAAAACTTGTTTACTGTTATGCTGATGACATATCCATTCTGTATTCGTCCAGTACACATTTCAACTGAACAACAATTTACAAAATAGAAGTACAGTGGTGCCTCAGATTGCGAGCATAATTCGTTCTGGAAACATGCTTGTAATCCAAAGCACTTGTATATCAAAGTAAATTTGCCCATAAGAAATAATGGAAACTCAGATAATTTGTTTTACAACTCAAAATATTCATATAAAAACGATTAATACAAAATATAAAGTAAAAATGTGTAAAAGAAATTAACCTGCACTTTACATTTGTAAAGAATCGTGGCTATTGTGAGGGAGACGAGAGAGAGGAGAGGAGGAGGGTTATTGTGTAGGACGACTTTCACTCTAACTAACAGAATCACTGCTATCTTTTGGCTCACTGGAATCTTTTTCTTTTTTTGCAACTTTAACAAAGAACCTATCCAATGACAATTGCCTTTGCCTGAAGAGTCACTACACTTGGACACAAAATTTTAAAAAATGCTTTACGCACTGTAAGGATTCTAAACTCTTTTGGGATTCCCCCACAACGGGACAACATGCAGAAGAGCGTCCCGAAGCAACCGCAGGCTCTCAGAGCTGTAGCAGTTTGCTCTAAAAGCGAGTCTGAAAAGATCATGATCGCTCTATAAGCGCCCGCCGTCGATGTGTGATGCAAGGAATATTTTAAATGCAAGGGGACAATATTATTTGGCCACTAACCTGGTCACGATCCTGCCAGATTGCTGTGTCTATGTATAGGAGAGCGGTAGATCCTGCTACAATAAATAACTGTGCTGTTTCTGTTTCAAGCTGAATAAAGCTGGTTTTGCTAAAGTACTGAGACTCAGTCTCATGCTTTGGGGTGCATAACAGGGACTCATATGTTACAGCACAACCACGTGGTCACAATGCTATAGTAAACATTACGTTTGTACGGATGTTGACTATATGAGTGAGGCTCACCGAATAAGACCGAGCATGGGAGACAGTTACAGTACAACCCCAAAATTCACAGGGGTTACGTTCCTAGAGCACCCACGAATTGTGAAAAACCGTGACTTTTGGATGTGGTTAAAAAATGCCTTTTAAATGCCTATTTTTATAGTTTAAACCCTAATACAGTATGCCCCCAAAGCACTTTAATTTCATTGCAAACTCAGCTTAATACATTAATACATTACCTAAAAAATTACCTTAATACATTACCTAAAAACAGAATGTAAATGTAAACCCGTCTACTCTACAGTACTGTACTGCTATATCTCCCACGGTGCTAGAATGTAAAATACCGATGTTACCGCCATACATACTGTAATTCATGCAAGTGTGTTTTCTTTAGTATACACTGTCGTTTTCTTTGTTATAAGTAGAGTAAATACATAATAATTTAATTTAATTAAAATACACTAAAATTTACGGGTACTCACCAATGATGAATGATACTCATGATGATGATGAAGTAGCTATGCAGTACGATGCAGAGGATTTAAAACTCCTTGGGTGGCGCCTCTTCTTCAGGCGCTTCAGGAGGAGTCATATCTTTGGACGGGTCTTCTTCTGGTGGGGTTTCGTGCTGGCTTTTCTTTATAGGTTTCAGAAACATTGTGATGGGAAGTTGCTACATTGTCTCCTGTAGCAAACTGCTGGTACAATTTCCGTGCTTTCTCACGGATGATGTTACCGTCCAAGGGGATGTTCTTCTTCCTGCAGTCGGTGATCCACAATGCCAAGGCAGATTCCATCCTGAACATATTTCTATTCCTTACGGTCGTTACTTTTTTAGCACTATCACAGAAACTTACAGATACGGTACTCCAGATCACTGCTTCATTCTTCTTTACGTAGCGTGCGGTGCTTTCATTAATGCCATAGTGGTGCGCTACTGCAGCATAACTTTTTAGTTCCTGGAGCAAATCCATTAGTTCAACCTTCTCCTGGAGTGTTTTAAACTTCTTCTGGCGCTTAGGCTCAGTGCCAGTAGCCTTAGAAGGTGCAGGGCGATTTGGTGACATCGTATGTATTTAAGAATAACAAAATGAAAAACATGAGGACACTCAGCTGGAGTAGCGTCACAGGGCAGCAATCAATCAGCAGCAAGGAGAAATGAGTAACTCTCTCGGATTGACTACTTTCACCATCCCAAACCGCGTTTCCCTCAGCGGTGGTAAACCCACTTACCTGGAGACGCGTCACAGGGCAGCAGTCAATCAGCAGCAAGGAGAAATGAATAACGCTCTCGGATTGGCTACTTTCACCATTCCAAACCGCGTTTCCCTCAGTGGTTGCTTCCTGTTCTCTTTACAGCACAGTAGTGCCACGAAAAAAGCCATATACATTGCGGAGGATATTTGCACTTTCTGCTAACAATTAATAGTTAGATTCTAAGGAAAAATCAGCGAACAACTGAGTCCGCAAACCCTGAACCGCGACTTTGGGGGTCGCTACTGTACTCACGAGAGAGAAAGAAGAACCATCGGCTCAGTTGTGATCACATTATGTTCGGCCGACAAAGTGTATACGGACTACTCGTATTGCAAGACCTCACTCGTTTATCAAGTTAAAATTTATTAATAAATTTAGCTAGTCTTCCAAAACCCTCGCAAACTAAGTTTCTCTCAATCCAAGGTTTTACTGTAGTTAACTTACTTAACTCCTGTAACACCTGCCTACATGTCTGTTCTTCCCTTTTCAACACGCATGCATTTAAGGATGTGCAGTTCAACCATAAACATTATTCTGTAGCTTATTAATCAATGTTTTACTTTGCTGTTTAGAGATAACATTTTAAACGTGGTTTAATAAAAGCTTGCTTCTTCACTCTGGTTCTGTGAAGATTGTACTTTCCTAATGTTAATATGATTCAAAAGCCTTTTGTCTACTAATACACTTGATTTCAAAACTGTTTTTCTTTATTGGCGTCTTTGCTGTTTCAAATCATACTATAATGAGAACTACATCTTGCATCATCAGCTGATATTTAAAGATGATTTTGATTACTTGTTTATCATGCATTTGCAGTTATGATTTATCTTTTACGTATTTTAGTTTATGAAATATACAGCTTACTTCTGTGATGTGCACTGTTAGTGTAATACACTGAGTGTGGTCAATAACTTTTTCAATAACAAACCAAATAATATAGCAGCTTGATTTCAAATTGTAATTTTTATAGTGAACATATAATATGAATTGTTTTCACAACTTTAAATCTCATTCCAGAGAGAGGAAATATGAGAAACTTTGCAGTTGATTAAAGACGCAGTTTACTGGAAGTGGACAGTAATGAACACAATTTGAAACCACTGCAACTGTTGAGATGTTTATTTAGATTTTGGTTTAAAAAACAAAATGTTTTTATATGTTGAAATCCAGATGACACCATATCTACCATGTAATCAGTCGATTTTTGACATTTAATAGAATAATCGACAGTTGCAGCTTTGCATATAGGGTTTTTTTAACAAGTTCATCTATAACAGAATAAAACTATTATTTTTAAAACAAGATCCAAATAAAGAACATAGCAGTTTTATTAAATTCATATTTTAATCATCATTGTAAACTGAATAGTATGACACAGTTTAGGACTATCTGAAAATAAACCTGATCCACTCCTCCAGTGCTCATTGGTCACCGGTCACACTTCCATCCGCTGCAGGATTTGCACATGTATCACATGTCACTTCAGTTGTTGAATGTTCTTTGTAGACAAATTCATTGCAAGATGAACATCTCATCGTCATACATACGTAAGTACCCGTGCGGTGAACCAAATGCACCATATGGAACTTTTGACTGTACATTCACACATAAAGCCAGCTGGGAGCACACTGGAGGGAAACCATTATGACAGTGTAGTTATAGCAAATCAAGCAGAGGATAGATGGCGGATGCTGAGGGTAGGTTCAAGTAAAAGGAAGTTGGACAAAAATAACTGAAATTGGTGTACAAAATACACCGGCATGAGTAGTTAAGGGTTAGATCAGGTAAATTCAGGTTTGCAAATGATCCAGGCAAACAGAAGACCTGCCTTACCAACCAAGGACAAAAGATATAAACTGCAGTTAATATTATATTTGTATATATTTAAAGTATTTATGAATTTTTACTGTGTAGCACTGGCAAAGAAATATTGAAGACAAGGAGGAAAACTGAAATTAAGTGCTGTTTAAGAAATGAGAAAAATAAATGAAAAAAAAAAACTTTTTTTCCAGAAACACAAGTGCCTGAATAGTTAACCTGTGTTGTGAATGCCTACCAGCAGATGTCATTTTGTGTAGTCAATCCCATCAAAGTTTTGGAAACTATCAGTTATTAAAGTACATTAAATGTTAACACTAAATTGTGATTTTCCCCTTGGGGATTAAT
>JANRMT010062842.1:11482964-11515638 GCA_026402145.1 Polypterus bichir lapradei | reverse complement strand
ATATATATATAGTCATATGAAAAAGTTTCTGCGGTGGGCTGGCGCCCTGCCCGGGGTTTGTTTCCTGCCTTGCGCCCTGTGTTGGCTGGGATTGGCTTCATCAGACCCCCGTGACCCTGTGTTAGGATATAGCGGGGTGGATAATTGATGGATGGATGGATGAAAAAGTTTGGGAACCCCTCTCAGCCTGCATAATAATTTACTCTACTTTCAACAAAGAAGATAACAGTGGTATGTCTTTTATGTCCAAGGAACATCTGAGTACTGGGGTGTTTACCAAACAAAGATTTTTAGTGAAGCAGTATTTAGTTGTGTGAAAGTAAATCAAATGTGAAAAAGTGGCTGTGCAAAAATTTGGGTACCCTTGTAATTTTGCTGATTTGAATGCATGTAACTGCTCAATACTGATTACTTGCAACACCAAATTGTTTGGATTAGCTCGTTAAGCCTTAAACTTAACATAACATAGACAGGTGTGTCCAATCATGGGAAAGGGTATTTAAGGTGGTCAATTGCAAGTTGCGCTTCCCTTTGACTCTCTTCTGAAGAGTGACAGCATGGGATCCTCAAAGCAACTCTCAAAAGATCTGAAAACAAAGATTGTTCAGTATCATGGTTTAGGGGAAGGCTACAAAAAGCTATCTTAGAGGTTTAAACTGTCAGTCTCAGGAACGAAATCAGGAAATGGAAGGCCACAGGCACAGTTACGGTTAAACCCAGGTCTGGCAGGCCAAGAAAAATACAGGAGCAGCATATGTGTAGGATTGTGAGAATGGTTACCGACAACCCACAGATCACCTCCAAAGATCTGCAAGAACATCTTGCTGCAGATGGTGTATCTGTACATCGTTCTACAATTCAGCGCAATTTGCACAAAGAACATCTGTATGGCAGGGTGATGAGAAAGAAGCCCTTTCTGCACTCACGCCAGAAGCAGAGTCGCTTGTTCTATGCAAATGCTCATTTAGACAAGCCAGATTCATTTTGGAACAAAGTGCTTTGGACTAATGAGACAAAAATTGAGTTATTTGGTCATAACAAAAAGCGCTTTGTATGGTGGAAGAAGAACACCGCATTCCAAGAAAAACACCTGCTACCTACTGTCAAATTTGGTGGAGGTTCCATCATGCTGTGGGGTTGTGTGGCTAGTTCAGGGACTGGGGCCCTTGTTAAAATCGAGGGTCAGATGAATTCAACCCAATATCAACAAATTCTTCAGGATAATGTTCAATAATCAGTCACAAAGTTGAAACTATGCAGGGGTTGGATATTCCAACAAGACAATGACCCAAAACACAGTTCAAAGTCTACAAAGGCATTCATGCAGAGGGAGAAGTACAATGTTCTGGAATGGCCGTCACAGTCCCCTGACTTGAATATAGGATGATTTGAAGCAGGCTGTCCATGCTCGGCAGCCATTAAATTTAACTGAAGAGATTTGGAGAGATTTTGTATGGAAGAATGGTCAAAAACACCTCCATCCAGAATCCAGACTATCATCAAAGGCTATAGGAGGTGTCTAGAGGCTGTTATATTTGCAAAAGGAGACTCAACTAAGTATATATGTAATATCTCTGTTGGAGTGCCCAAATTTATGCACCTGTCTAATTTTGTTATGATGCATATTTTCTGTTAATCCAATAAACTTAATGTCACTGTTGAAATACTACTGTTTCCATAAGGCATTTCATATATTAAAAGGAAGTCACTACTTTGAAAGCTCAGCCAATGATAAACAAAAATCCAAAGAATTAAGAGGGGTTCCCAAACTTTTTCATATGATTTTATACACACATATATATTTTATACATATATATGTATATATATTGTGATAGACGGCCAAGAACAATGCCCCGCAGGGATGCCTGGAGGAAGGAGGAACCGGGAGAGAAGCACTTCTTTTCCCTGGGTACCCAGCCGGTCCTTGATCTCTGGGGGACAGCACTTCCGGGACACCAAGAAGTGCTGACAGACCAGGGATGGTTTATGGCTGTAGTGCTTCCGGGTGCAAGGGCAGCACTTCTGCCACACTGGGGAGTGCTGCTGGAGGTCAGTCATCAGGCACCTGGAGCACATCTGGGACAGGATAAAAGGGGCCCAAAAGACAAAGGACTGAGAGTGAAAACTGTAAATAGTTGTAAATAGTGTAATAAACGTGTGTGTATTTGGACATTGCGGTGTCATGTCTGTCCGTGGCTGGGCTAGCTTTTTCAATATATATATACGACGTATATATATATATTGTCACAAACTCGAGACAGAGTCATATAAAGGTTTGGGGCAGCCACCCATATAATCTGGTTTCCTGGCTGCAAAAGTAATTTTCAATAAATACAGCACTAATGTGCACAAAACAGAGTCCAAAACAGAACTGAGGGAATAGGGAAAAGGTGGAGGCTTTTAAAGGGGAAGACAGGAAGTGAAGTCAAAGGGGTCGGGCTCATGTAGGTCTTCTGTCGTTGGTGCGAGCCCAGACGTGACATCACAGGGGCTGGAGCCGGCAAGGTCTCCTTCCATTGACTCGGTCCCGGAAGTGACGTCAAGAGGACCAGGTGGAATTTCCCGTGAATGGTCTGCAGGTAAGGGAGAAAAAGAGTCAGTGCACTCTGCCACATCCCGGTATGTCTCGGAACTGTCCTTACTCAAGCCCTTTAGCTTCCTCCTATGCGCACGTGTGACAATATATATACATATACTAATATATACTAAATATTTATATATATATATTTATATATATAGTGACACGTAAGTCACAGTCTTGCACCCGAGAGAAGACGCTAAGTCCAAGGGCTTCAAGAAAACCAACCTTATTCCAATCAAAACAGGAACAGACACAGCAAACGAACAGTGACGAATCCAGGTCAGTGGCCGGGTTAGACTGTTCCCCTCATCAACCAAAGTGGTGAGACTACAAACTTGCAGTTGCCTCGGGGACCCCGCGAACCTACAGTTGCTTCGGTCAAAAACAAGCAATCCTCGACAGACATGTCAACTGCATTTTGGCGTGCAGCACAATTGAAGAGAGTCTCAGAAATCTCACTATTTTTATATATATATATATATATATATATATAGAGAGAGAGAGAGAGTCAGAGATTCAATGCAAACATATTCACAAATACCAAGGATTAAATAAAGTGAATATGTGACTATAATAGTCACTTAATCAAAGGTAACTCTTGTTTGGCCTCATTTCTTAACACAAGAGAGGGGCCATTTCTTGAAGGAAACACGACAATTGTCCAGAGTGTGAGCAGCCTAAAAACACCATTTTTAAATGAGGTCCCATTGCAAATCCAACTACCATATATACTCGCGGATAAGTTCTCCCGCGGGTAAGTCGGGACTTGATATTACCATATAATTTCTGGTATTTTATAATGTCGGTCATATAAGTTGAATACGTAAAACTCACGCTATTGGTACAAAGAATTATGATATGCTAACGTCCACCTGAGAGAGTAACTACGGAGCACACTGCCTTTATTTCTATGTGGGTGCGGCAATGCGCTGTATCAGTGCTTGCTCCTAACCTCTCTCTCTCTATTGTGACTACGTGACCACATGGTAATACCCAAACTATTCCAAAGCAACGTTTGAACTGATTTTTGTTTTTTGTATCTCACATCCTCATACACCTTTATCGTAACAGCATCCCTTATCTCTGATGGAGATCAGATATATGAAGAAATATGAAACTGCACTGCTGCAACAAAATTCAATGCATCTGAGAAACTGATGCAAGATTGGAGGAGGCAAGAAGATGTAAAAAAATAATAAGTGTTGCATTTTTGAATGGGTGTATAAGTCGGGGTCTGATTTTATGATTGATTTTTCGGGTTTCAAGGCCTGACTTATACATGAGCATATACAGTAAGCACTGAACAGCTGCTACAACAGGGTGAAAACAATCCATACAATATGAAAAGCAAACAATATTTGCTTCCCAGAATGTCACATACAGTACTAGTACTTCTATTCAATACTGATCTTAGGTCACAGTTGTCTCAAGTAAGATGCTGACATCACATCTGGGAGATAACAGCCATGTGTTGCCATAAGATGTGATTTTGGAAATCTAAAATATTGCACTTGTTATGAGAGGCTGTAGCATTAATTAAAGAATCTGCTGTGTTTGGATGCGGTACTTTCTTTGTATTGGAAGATTTTCTTTTTTTCGCATTTCATGTTTCTCTAAAAAGACTGAATCTGTGTCATATTAAGTGGGAAAATCACTATTGAGCATTAGTGATAAAATAATTTTCAGAAATGATTCCTGTTTACAGTATCCTCACCAATGAATGCAAAGAATACAACATCACCAAACAAAACAATGTACAATGTCAGAGAAATGAACAATGAAAATCTTTTTGTAGATTTGCAGTCTTGTTGTGCTGATCGTTTAATTTTATTTTGATACACCTGTGTGTTTCTAATGCTATGCCAATTTGAGGATTATTGTTATTGTCATAGTTGTTATTGTTGGATTATTATTTATGTCATAGGGTATAATTTGTATGCTGACCCCACTAGTCGTACTGTTTGGATACTAAAATTTTGGCTTCAGTATTGATACCATCTTTCAGATCTCAGTACTAGTACCAAAACAGTTCCAAAGCAAATAAGGCATGACTCTCCCAAACTCACAGCTTTGTAACCATGAGTGTCATAACTTATATATTTTATATATATGAAATCAATGTTTATTTAGAATCCACAGTAGTTGAAGGTAATAAGGAGAGCTACATGGTAGTTTGTTGAAAAATCTACAAAGCAGTAAGTCCTGAAATTAAGGAAAAAGAAAACAAGAAAATTCTCTGCATAACTTTTTGAATTAGTTATTGCTAGTGAGGCTTAGTTTCGACTCAAGCTGCAGTCTTGGGGAGGGACTTACTATGACAGGAAGCCAAACCAGAACAATCAATTAACTGAGGTTTAACACTAGAATTACCAAAGCCTATGAAAAAACTCGTAAATCCGGCCCACCTTAAATCCCTTCGCACCACTCTGTCAGCGTCTTTTGTCTTGTAAATGTGTCAACACATTGTTAAAATCAGAAACATTTTTCATATTTTAATAATAAATGACAAAATGTAGACATGAACCTGTATAATGTGTGAAGGCTGAAGTCCAAATCTCAAATAAACACTTTCACAAAAAGTGCAAGCATGATACGTAAGTTTCCGTGGTGCAGTGGGAAGAACTGCTGATTTGTAATCAAGAGGCTGCAGGTTCGATCCTGGGTGTCTTGCAAATTTACCATTTTGAGTAGTGAGCTGCTCTTATTGTTAATATTATAAAATAAAAACCTACATTTGATTTTTGCATTTGCATCTGTAACGACCGGTGTAAATTTATAGCACTTGTAAAAGTTAGCGTTTTGTTTTTCACTTTTATTCTCTCAGTTACGATCTATCCAAAAAAAATCTATCCAAAGGAGGTTAAATTTTGTAAATAGTCCTTTAGGTTATGACAGTGCAGTACCATTTTCTATATAAAAATAGTGCCGTGCTGTAAATGCTATCTGTTTGGAAATAATATTTAAGCACTTACA
The DNA here is from genome assembly GCA_026402145.1 of Polypterus bichir lapradei. Classification (NCBI taxonomy): domain Eukaryota; kingdom Metazoa; phylum Chordata; class Cladistia; order Polypteriformes; family Polypteridae; genus Polypterus; species Polypterus bichir. Next base: position 11,510,084 of record JANRMT010062842.1, on the reverse strand, counting down.
TACTTTCTCCTAGTACTTTCTCCTTTCTTCTAAACTCTGCTGTAAATTTCTGCCAGGGTTATAGGTAACATTTTCTGGTTCAGTCAATTTGTTCTGGTCATAGGCTCCAGTTTCTCACACGACCCTGGTCTGGATTAAACGGGTCACAAAATGACATGACATGTTGTTGCTGCTTACCTGAAAGAAATCCTGCAGAACATTATTTTTTATAGTATATGTTAATTACATAGTTGCCTGTTCAGTCCCCACTCCTGACTCAGTATCATTCTTGTCATTTTGCTTAATCTATTAGTGTTCAGGTTGGAGAAATGTGGAAATAATTATTCAACTTTAGACAAATTTGGCTTCCAAATTAATAACTAATGAAATACATTAGTCTTAATTTATTCTTTTCACCCTTAGGAGGTGAAATCCATTCCATTTTAATCATTTACCAATTGCATTAAATAGCTTGGCTTGATGATTGCCACTTTTTAGTATCTCATAAATACAGGTACTACATGCCTTTGTTTAGATTTAATTTTGGAGGTGTTTTTATTATTATTATTTTTTTTTTATTTGATATTAAGCTCTTTTTGTAATGATATAGATGTTTACTTACTTAGTGTGATGGTTAAGAACACACTCGCCACAAAATTGCTACAAATAGACAATAATGAAACTAAACAAGTACAAAATCTGTGTTTACTCCTTTACTACTGACAATTATGCTGTGTCTGCTAATAACAGTTGGCTTATGGTATAATGATATTTTTCTTACAAACACTTGTTTCAATTTTCATTCTGTTACTTTAAAAGCTCATTAAAATTAAACAACTTCTTAGACCACTTTAGAATCATAACAAAATGTTTGTAGATGATATAGTTTTATAAAGGGTAAAAGTAGAAAGATATTAAGAATATATTCAAAGACATAATTATCACCATGATTACTATTATTATAGAAGGAGGGAAATATTTTTTTTATCACATTAAACTATGATGGGATAATAAGATGTGCACTGTATGTCAGTATAATAGCTACATTGTGATCTGAGTGCTTTTATATTCTCAGTTTCATCTTTAACGTAAATTATATCATCAAAAGGTCACAGGATAAATAGCAATGAGAGCAAGCAGGAATGCAGAATAATAAATTCCATGCTAGTAATCGAGATATATGCCATCAAAGGAAGAATATTGGGCTGTGTAAAAACTGCTGTAGGGATTTTCTTAGCAATTTTTGTCTTCATGAGCTTTTATTCTCAGTGCTTGATGTGGAATAAAGAAACACTGATCACTTCCATCTCCCAATCTAATACAAATGAACAAAGAAAACATTCATGCTTGGAAAATATTTTATGGAAACAGACATGCCTATGAGCTTGAGGTTAGATTTTAAAACAGCAAAAATAAAACTGAAACATAAGATGCTGTAAAAGATGGCTCAAGTGTCATCACAGAAGCAATAGAATTATTGCAAAAAAAGAGTCATATTACAAGCGAATGAATAATATTTTGGATAGTTAAAAGGTCCTTACTGAATCTCATGGTCTTGGGTTCTCCCTCACCTCTAATTGGAGTTGAAAGTCTTCTTCTTCTTGATTGTCAAATAGAATATCAGTTCCAAAACTGACTGATTCATTTCAGTTAAGATATCAGACACAGTATAGTTCCTGAGACACTAAAAGTTGACCTTCACTGACCAGCTCATTGGTTCTTTCTTCATTGACTATTGAACAAGCTGGATTCTTGTCTTTCTTACATGCTGTGATGTTACATATGCATAGCTGGCCTTGGCTTTCTGTGTCTGATTTCCATTATAATAAAATTAGGCAAGCTGGCAGTGAGCACTGCTTGTTCACTGAGTTTTTCCCACCACCTAAATCCATTAAAATTGAACATCCACCTGGACAGTCCATCTTTTACAGAGTTCCCTTCTCATCTTTCCTCTTTCATCCTGACACAGCTCTACACCTTACCAGCTCAAAAAGCTAGCTGATCTTCCTCCTTCTTACTATGTCTCCTCTCTTGATACCATTGTTGCCACTGACACCCTGTGTGCAACCATATCCTGTTGTTCTGAAGCTGTCTGTCCTCTCTCCTCTACACCTGTATGAGATGACCCTCCTTCCCATGGCTTTCCGTACATAGTCTACGGGCACAGCTTATGGCATCTGAAAGAAAATGGAGAACGTCAAAGGTCAAGGCTGTCCTGGATAAGTATTGATCTTTTCTACCTTTCTTCTCTTCTGCTACTACCAATGCTAAGGTGCATTTCTGTTCTTGTCTTCTGCTACTACCAATGCTAAGGTAAGAATCTTTCAAAACAGGTTTAGCAACATTACTGATACTTGTAGCTGGTTCTCTGCTTTCACCACTCTCCTCAACAGTCCATAGCCTCTGTCCTTAATCTCCTTGCCTGTTGATGACTTTGCAACCTTTTTTTTAATAAAAAGGTGGCTGTCATCAGTAGTCACTCCCTCTGATGAATCTGCTCCCTCCAGAACACACCACAACATTCTTCTCTTTCTTCTCTCCAACACTGATGCTTCCAACATCCTCTCTATTCGCTCCACTACCTGTCCACTTGATCCCATCCTCCCAGATCTCCTCCAAGCTATCTGTCCTTCACTATTTTTTTCAATTACACATCTCATCAACACTTTACTTAGGATAGGCACTTTTCTACATTGTTCAAATAGATCCTAATAAGTCCTGTTCTCAAGAAGACCAAACTTAACAATATCAAGCAGGTAATTACAAACCAGTCCCTCTCCTCTCATTTTTTTACAAAACACTGTATCATTCTCGCTCTAACCAAGCCTTCTTTCTTCACTGAACAGACTGCTTGATCCTAACCAGTCAAGTTTCAAGAAGGGCCATTCCACTTAGACAGCTCTACTTACCTTTGTCAATACTTAATCAATTAATCATTACAGCAGGCTACAATAATAACATGTTTTCTATTATCATCCTGCTAGATTTCTCCTTGGCTTTCAACAAGGTTAATCACCTCCTTGCCACCATCTCTGACCTTTGTATCACTGGGACTGACCTCAAGTGGTTTGAGATCTACCTCTTAGGCAGATTCTGCCAAATATTCTGGTGTGGAGAAAAATTAAGTGTGCCCCAGACAAGCAAAGGGGTGCTCCATGGATCAGTGCTATGCCTTCTTCTCTTCTGCCTTTGACATGGTCAACCATGATATCCTTCTTGCCACCATCTCTGACCTTGGCATCACTGGGACTGCTCTCAGATGGTCCAAGTCCTACATCTCGGGCAGACCCTACAGTAGTGTCCTGGCGAAGGGAGTTGTCAAAGGCACACCAGTCATGTACTGGTGTACCCCAAAGGTTTTCTTATCAGTGATATGCCAGTATTACATAGCTGTACCTATCATTCCTTCCAGAGGACCTTATGGTATCAGCTAAAACATCTGCATGTCTCACTGATATTGCAACCTGGATGAAGGAACACAATCTGAAGCTCAACCTAGCAAAGACAGACCTTCTTATTATCTCAGCTTGTCTGTTCATTCAACACCCCATCTCCATTTAGCTTGGTTCATTATCACAAATACCTACCAAGTCTTAGTGCAACCTTGTGGTGGTGATTGATGACCTTCTGTCCTTCAGGGACCATGTTGCGATGGTCAATGTGTTTAGGAAACATTTAAAAATTTCCTGTTTGGTGAATTCCTATCTAACTGATATGAGCTGTTAGGATTTGTAACATAGGAATTTTAACTTTTGTTCCAGGCTATTCACTAGTGGAGATCAATTTGGTAATCTTGTCCTGTAACACTTGTTCCCAAGCAGTTCCCCACACTGATATTTACTACATAATGCTGACTGCTTTTATAAGTCACTTTGGATAAAAGTGCCTACTAAGCAAATAGATGTAAATGACAATGTACATTAAATGATAATGACTTACAAGAATCTCAAGAAGGTTTTTGTTCCTTGTTGCTGTGTCTTGTAGTTCAGCCTTTTAGTTATTACGTATTCACCTCATCCTGTCAAACCACAATTTAATCATTTGTGAAGACATACTCTCTAAAAATTCCTAAAATTATTGTTTATGTAGTGGTGCTCATAATCTATAGTAATGTATCTAAAGAATTCTGGGGGATGATTTCAGTACTAAGATCTGAAATTGATGTGTTTATTATTTCTTATGGGTAGAACAGCAATGTGTTCAATGGTGTTTGGATGAAATTTGTATCACAGTCATTTTTTATCCATACTGAGAAATGCAGTAACATGTATCAAACTGAGCATTCCATCAGTTTTTGTATAAATCTTCCTTCAATTTTTTTATTACTTTAGAATAGCCTGCCAAGTCATATTTTGCTTTTTGGTTCTGATAACACTATATATACTTTATCCAGTTTTATAGATTTGTTTTTCTTGTTTTCAGTTATAGCTGGTTACGTTTTTCAGAGCAAAATTCTCTGTTGTTAAAAGGTTAACGGTCTCTCTGACATGTCCTTCTTTGTTTAGAAAACCATAAATCTGTCCTTGTCCAAACTGACTTGTTATTTTGGTATAATATATTCTTTTTACAGTTGTTGTCGATGTAGTGCATGTTGCTTTCTTGAACTGCTTGTTAATTAACTGCAGCAACTGTGCTAACTTTCTATTACTAATTTCTTCAAATTTCTTGGGTGCATAAATGCCTCTGAGAGATAAACTGCCGTTGCCTAGCCTCCCAATATATGTAATATTTAAGGACAAGGATGGCTGAATTTTCACTACTACAACCTCCTCTTTAACTCACCCTGTGTGCAGTCTGGCAAGTTAGTTCACCAAAACATGGCTAACGTAGGGGCTTAGCCATCTTGTGCAAGTTTGGTGACATGACAGACAAATGTCTAAGGGGTCTACTTGCTGAACACATTATCAGTGCAAAACATGTCTTCAGCAGAACTTCCTGCAATACTAGCCTTCCCTCGAACCTAACCCTCTCTCTAGTTATTGGAGATGGAGCTGATATATCCAAATATATCAAACTGGGTACTGCGCTCGAAAGTGACCAGTAGAAGGATCGTCTTGCTCTGTGCAATGTTTTATTCTGTTAAATCTTTTGTCTATCTAATCCTTATTTATTTTTAATGCTTAACAGTGTTGTAGCTAAGTAAACAAATTCAGAATGTTTATTCTTATCTTTATCATTTGGATTTACTTTAATCTAACCTGGGGTCTTCACGCTACCCCTACTAATTAGCCTACCATGCAAGATTGCGGCTGTCATGGCGAAAAATTCGTCACCAGAAGGCTTTTTACCTAAAAATGAAGGCTATTAGGACTCGGGATAGACAGACAGAGTTTTAAAGCTTTATTGCAATAAAACAACACAAATAACAACACGGACTCAACCCAATAGGCCAAATTGAGCTGAGCCCTGAACGGTTCAGCAATCGAAGCTTATATAACAATTTCTTATCACTTTTGACCTTGTTCAATTAGCTCATTTGCTGTTCTCCTCTGAGTCCCTTCTACTCCTGTCCGGCCAATTTCTCGTCTCCCTGCAGCTGGGCCCCTGGTATTTCACTGTCTATTGTTTATTTCTAGTTTCTGTTTTGCTCCTTTCTTTCACTGGCCAAGGCCGGTACAGACATTCATCTTCCTTATATTCCTCTCATCACTTCCTCTTTCTCGGACTTGAGCCGGGTTGTCTGATGCCCAAAGCTAAGCTTTAATTAAAAAGAAATATGGTATATGCTTTTATTTAATCACTGTGTGGCAGTCCTGACTTGTCTTAATTTCTGTGCTAAAGTTAATTTTTAATATATTCTTCTACAGTATATTTATTGCTAATGCCTGAATATACTAATGTTTCATTCATGCATTACATCAGTGTGACCTTGCTTACAGCAAAAGCCTTTTGTTGCCTTTCTGCTGATTCATCAGCTCAGCTGGTTTCTTTACATGCCTACCATAGCCATTTTCTATCTGTGGTATCATTCCTTTAGCTTCCCAGTCTTGGACACAGGTGTTCTCAATCTCTTATCCTGTTCTAAGCTGGTTTCTGTACGTCATTTTTTGTTCTTTTTCTGTTCTTACAATCTGCTTCAAGCTTGAAAAATAATGTAATATGACTGATTTTTAAGTTAACTATTTCCTTGACCTATTTGCTAAACATTCTAATTTATGCTTAATCTAATGTTTTAGAAGCTTTTAATTACTTTGTATGGCTTTTTATGTTAATTTTGCTATTTTATGCTAATGTAAAAATGTTTCCTTCTACATGGCTTACTGACTTTTCATCAGCTTGTAACACAATCCAGCTGCACATTTTAGTTGAGAAACTGACTGATCAATTCTGTTTGGACCCTAACTTGATGGGGTGGATTCTGGACTTTTTTAACAAACAGAATACAAAGAGTGAGTACATCTCTGGGAACTTCACAAATGACTGCAGAAGTTTACACAAGGATAGACATATCCTGAAATTTGCAGACGACTCAGTCATTGTGAGTCTTTCTACAAGATAAGGAACACAGCCATGGACCTATTGTCAATTAGTTTCTACAATGGTGTGATCTCTCTAATTTATGTCTTAATATTTCTAAGACAAATGATATGGTTGTAGATTTCAGGTCTTCTCTACCATCCACTGTCTCAGCTTTAATTAAAGGGTAGACAGTGGAGATGATAGAGCACTACAAATATCTGGAAACAATCATTGATAACAAAATAAATTTGACCTTAGCACAGTGCAAATCTGTAAAAAAGGGTAGTCATGACTTTTCTTTCTTAGGAACCTCAATTGTTTTAAAGTGGACAAAACATTTAGCAATAAGATTATAAACCATCTTATCAACATTATAGAAATGTGCAGTAACATTATTGGTTCACAGCAGACCTCTATCACTGAAATGTATTGCAAACAGGTTAGAAAGAAAGTCAACTCAGTTCTGTCAGACAGTAGCCATCCTCTTTGCTCTAAATTCCAGTTGTTGCAAACAGGCTGCAGATTTAGGTTTGCGAAGGTAAAGAGCAACAGACTTTTATTTCCAGAGCTATAAGCATTTTAAATTATGTTACTTGTAGGGATGCTGCTAAATGTTAAATTCTCCATTATTATTTTGTGTACTATTTAAATTAATTATTGCTTTTGTATTGATCTTGAGTGCATTATTCTTTTTGTAGAGATGTTGAGTTCATTTGCAGAAATTGTGGCTCTAAAGCACATGCACCAAGAGCAGAGAACTACACTGCCCATGATCAGATATTTCAGCACTGTAAAAAAGCCAATCTGTTTGCCAACATTTTTCATTCAGTTCCAACAACCTCAAAGCCTATGATAATTTATAACATAACAATTTGGCCTAACTTATTTAAAACTAACACTCTGGAACTGGACAATGTGTGTCTACTCCTTGTGATACATAGTTTTGCAGTGCATCTAAGTCTGAAAACAATGAAGCAATTTTCCCTGACTTCAAGCATCTGCTCCTATCACTGTCTTCTGTTAGTATGCCAACTCTAAGATCAACATCCTGGTTTTCTGTATGGCTTTTATTTTGTTATGGTCTTAAAATTGTTTCATAAATTCACATTATCCTTGCACCAACCTCTTGGGACTTGATCTCTTTAAAAGCCTTTTCTTAACATTGCAGTGCCACACTACATTCCACTAGCTTTCTGTGATGGAATACCACTAGAACTGTATTACTTCCTAACAGCTGTTAATTATAGAACCTATTAACACTGCCCTGTGGGCTTTAGATTTGGTTGTTGCAAAAATAAAGTCCATGATTTTTTTTTCATCTAAACAACCCAAACATTGCTGACAAGTATACTCACCTACATCAGATGAACATCAAATGAACATACCACTGAGTTCAACGCTCTGGCGTCTTCACAGTCAGGAATATCAACCGGTTATACTCAATACAAGCTTCAATGCATATGCCACTCACATTGATGTCTTTTGCTCTACTAGGATGCCACTGGGGCTCAGTTCTACCCCCTAGCTCCTTTCCAAAAGATTGTAGCAGTTGCAAGAATGCTAAGATTCACACTGTGATTTGTTCATTTTATTAGGGGGACTTCAGGAAGAGCCAGTCTTGACGTGGCTTGCACACATCCACACACAGAAGCACTGATAAGCGATAAAAAATACAGATGGGAAAAAAACAATTGTTTAACAAAACTGCATGCGCAAAAGCCCTCCCTGATCCCCCTGTGGCAATAATTATTAACATTACATACATGAAACCAAATGGAAAAACAGACACTACTCAGTAAACAATTAACACTAACAATAAAGTCCAACATAGTTCAGTACAGCAGGTGCAGATGATGAAGAGTGGAATGAAAAACCCTGTTAACTTCCCTCTGAATGAAATGTAAAGTTTTGTCCTACTAGGTTCCAGTTTTAGCATGGAGATTTGGCATGATTAGGAGCGCTCTACAGATGAAAACACATCCAACCAAGATGAAATCACACGGACAAGCAGGAACAGGACAGCACATACTGCACATCCAGATAGAAAAAGTAATCCACAGTGGTTGTAGTTGTAATCCTATAGTGTGTGTGATATGTAGAAACAAATACAGACAGTTGACCACGATTCCGATGGCATCTTTTTGGCTCATTTTTAAAGTGTCTGCTTAATAATCCTTTTTCCCTTTAATCCCTACACCCTCTGAATCTGCCTAATGTTGTTACACTGCCAGGGCTTTTTTGAGTTGCAGACAATTTTAAGTAGTGCTGCTACAAGATTATGGCTTCCATTTTCCCGTAAATTCTAGGGTTTGTCATTCACCCTTATAATATAGTTATGCATTGTCCCACATGCAGCATCTCATAATGAGAATCTCCACTACTTTCAACAATGGCCAGCCTTAATTAATCTCTTTGTAAATGTGCGTTTTCTGAATCTTCAATTGAATCTGTTTTCAATAAACAGCAGATGGTTTAACTTCACTGCACTTGCTGCAGCCACATCAGTGGCACGGGTTGCTTCATTTTTGAAAATGGAAGCATACAATGTACATTTCCTGCCACAGTAGATTCAAGGAGGAGTTGAGAAACTGGTCATATTTGCTTCTGGAACTCGGTCTAGGTGAATAAAAATACTCATATCTAGACATGTGAATGGTGGCTCATATAGCTGTATGACTTTTGCTCTAAGAATAAGCATCAGGCTGTCATTGCTCAGTTGGAGGCATCAAGTTATGGCCACAGGCCACTGAGACTACACCTCTGGTCTGAGCATCTCCAGCAATACAATTTTAAGCTTCCGGGCCCAACAATGTGGTGGTAGACTTACTGTCTTTTTCTTGAGTTACTTCAACCACAGCTCCCTGCCCTGATCTAATTTTGTTCTGCTTTCTGAAGCAACCGATCAAAATATCACTCTAAGAGCTACAACATGGCCGTAAGCAAGATTCTGTGCTTACTCAACTCTGTAGTTTCATCAGACAGAAGTGACTGAATCAAGTACCTCTGGCGCTGATCATTGTGTCAAGAAGAAATTTACTTATGGGAATGACAGCTGCATGGCACATGAGCTCTGCACTTTGATCCCAAGGGACCCCAAGCACTTATCTTCGCTGTAGCACATAAAGGTCATTCAGGCCTATTGTGCGTTAAGCAACAACATCAAGATCTTATGTGGTGGTGAGAAACTAACAGAAATATCAAAGCTATAGTAAAGGACTGCCTTGTCCTTCTTGTTACTGGTAAAATGGTTCTTATAGCATGCTCAGTGGTTTGTTGAGTCTAAAAAACTGATACAAGCTGGAAATCTGTGGCCAGTTAGATGGTGTTGCAAAACATCAGTATTTTCTTCTTCTAGCATATGACCTGCACTTAAAGGGAGCAGAAGTGACCCCATTTGGAGGAACCTCAAGTTTCTCTCATCTGTCATCATTCTTAACAACTCTTCATACTCTTGTACACACTTGCAACAATATATCCAACAAGCAGTGTAAGATAAAGCACCACTATGATAAATCATATCAGGTCAGAGTACCAGACATAACTGTCTCAAAATTGGGTCAGGGTCTGGAGGCTCTACCATCATCATATGCTGAAATATTGCTAGTTTTCTCCGTAAAAAGACATAATCCAATTAAGACAAGCCACATTCCACCTTGTTATCGTACAAGTCTTCTCCATAAGGTGCCTATACCCTTCTGCCCCAAGCTCTGACATCTGTGACTCTCCTGCTTTGTCGGGATTCAGCTAAAGCTACAGACCCTGATACTTTTATATCCCCAGATGATCCTGTTTCTAAACCTGTATTTTTTTAAACCTGTCCATGAACACAAAAACACTGCTTTTCATTCTTATTAACAGATATTTGATTTTGAAAGAAGCAAGGGACAGTCTTTTCTTTTTCTAGTCATTTTTGACTAGAAAAAGTCAAATGAGATAAGCTACTGTCGTCCACCTTCTTACTTTACATGACATTAAGTTGTAAAAGAAATAAAAACACTGTATTTTTGTCAACCATTTTATTGGCAGTGACATAAATCTTACTGTAGATGCCAGTTACTGTATTTCTTTCAAACATACTGCATAATGTGAATATATTTTATTTTTACAATTAGCCATTTCAAGCAGACTGAAAGAGGAGATTTCAGGTTTATATTTCATACTGATTATCCAGCAGCAATCCCTTCTAGGCTTTAGCCACTTATGGTCTCTGGCCATTTTTAGTAGTACTTTAAAAAGGAAAAGACACCTTTGAAGCAAGATTGTCCTTTCCAGTGTACTTTCTTGGGAGCTAATTAGTGCATTCGAATTTTGCCTGCATGAAATTATTTCCTTCTCAAAACAAGTACACCTAGCTTAAAGTAAAATAATGCTTGTGTTTCACAACATATTTTTAATATTATTGTTGAATAACGCCTAAAGAACTGAACCTCTAAACTGTGAGAACTGAGAAAATATATATAAAGTATATTAAGCATACGTCGCCAAGGGCTGTTTGTCAAATACAGTTTAAACATATCTTGATAGAAGCAGTGTTGAGACTCCCCAGTGACTCTAGGAACTCATGGATTCATTGTTGAGTATGGAAATAATTTGTTTTAAGTTCTGTAATGTTATAAATAGGATATCTATATTTGGAAAGGAAAACCCATTTGCTTTTGGGATTTGTAAAATTTTAATTTAATAAGAAGAAACACCCAAGCAGATGTTGGTCAAAAGCAACTTGATATGAATTTTATTGCTCTAATAATAAAATAAAATATTTTTTTTATCATCTAAAAGAGTCAAGATCTCAATTCTACAGAATTATTCTGATGATGGTAAAAAGGTATGTGAATGTTTTAAGGTAGGAATAAACAGTTTGAGAAGTAGGTTGGTACACAGATAGCATTAGAGCTTTAAAATCCCATTTTGCTTTCTTTTTAAGGTGCTTTCTGTGCCGAGTCTGTGTCTTCTTCATGTGTATGTTTCCTCAAGAGAATCCTAATTCTTCTTACAGGCTAGAGACATTCTGTTATGTGTATTGATAACTCATGATGTGTAAGTGTTGGAGTTTACTTAAGTGTGTCCCATTATGGATTAGTTTCCCATTAGGGTGGCTTTACCCCTTACACTTGCTGCTGCAGGAAAAGGCTTTGGCTATGACAGAACTACCCAGGAGAAAGTGAATATAGAAAGGAAGTAGATGAATGGAAGATATATTGAAGGAAAAAACACTCCTATAAAATACTGAATTAAAACATAGTAATCCAAAAACTATATGTGTTATTTTCTCTTTCTTCTAAAAGCATACTCACTAAAGCAAATCCCTAGTGCCTTATTTAGATAAGCTATTATTTGCAAGAAATCACTTAAAATAAGGTATTTGTTTAAAAGGTTACCTTCCATTAGTTGCCATTTTAAGAAAAGTAGATAACATTTTAAAGGAAACACAAACCAATACATGTTCTCCTTTAGAATGTGCCGAGTAGCTTTTGAGTCAGGGCTTTAACACTAGAATTACCAGAGCCTACGAAAAAACTCGTAAATCTGGTCCACCTTAAATCCCACCGCACCTCTCAGTCAGCGTCTTTTGTCCTGTAAATGTGCCGATAAAGACAAGCAGCAAGCAGCCTGCTATTCCATCCCCCCACCGCCGCAGAACATGCACAAAGTTCTCCCAACTCATGCCTTGATTGTCTGGGAGTGAAGTGCTGGAGTTTTAGAGTGGAAATAATAGATTGTTTTGTAGAACACATGCATTTCATGTGTGTTCCGTTTCTACAATAATCTGTGTAAACACATTGTTAAAACAGAAACGTTTTTCATATTTTAGTAGTAAATGACAAAATGTTGGCATAAACTATATAGTGTGTGAGGCCTGAAGTCCAAAGATCAAATAAACACTTTCACAAAAGGTTCAAGCTAGGTGTACTATCAGAAACCTTGGTGTTTTGTTTGATTCATCACTCATCAATTTTGAGTTACACATTAGGTCTCTGTCCAAAATTTCATTCTGTCATCTTTGCAACACTGCCCACCTCCATAATTTTTTGTTTTTTAATGATGCTCAAACTCTGGCTCATTGTTTCATAGTGTCTTGTTTTGATTACTGTAATTCCCTCTTCATTGGCCTCCCTGAAAAATCTATGTAGAGGCTACAGTACATTCAGAACTCCGCAGCCAGAGTCCTCACCCAAACATCTGCTCACATCTTCCCTGTTCTCTCCCAACTTCACTGGTTACCGGTTCCATCAGCGATTAAATTCAAGATTCAGCTTCTCACCTTCAAAGCCCTACATAACCTTGCCCCTCTCTACCTCACTCAGCTCCTAGCTCCATACACTCCTTGTTGCTCTCTCAGGTCCTTGCGCAGTAATCTCCTTACTGTCCCACACACCAGACTCTCTACCCTGAGAGGCAGGTCCTTAAGTGTTATGGCCCCTCAACTCTGGAACTCTCTTCCTCAGTCTCTCAGATATTGCTCCTCTTTCTCCACCTTTAAATCTCAACTCAAAACTTTCCTCTTCAACGAACTTTTGTCTTCTGTGTGATCTTTTTTTTCTTTACTCTGTATGTAAAGCAACCATGGGTTTGTGAAAGGTGCTTCATAAATACAACTTACTGTTATTATTATTATTATTATTATTAAACATGCTCAATCGTGTCATCAAATAAAGAAAACATAGTACAGATGACACATTCAGATAACCCATTACAAAAAGAAATACTTACAAAAGATATTTTTTCTCCCTTACTTGTAACTGCTTAAGAAAAAGATAAGTACCTCTTCTGAAACTGTACATTAAGACTGCCCATCCATAAGATAAGCTCAAGGCCTATAGTCTCAAACTTTGACCTCCAAAGTGTATCTCGCTCCACTACTGATCTTGGCTGAAAGCAAGCTAAGCTTTAAGGTCTCACCAATTCCATTATATGGCCCCAAGGATTGTCGCTTTTAAACCCTTGAATGTGAGCTTGTGCCATAATGTCGGCCACGTCCATTTAAATAGAACTCTACAATATAAAAGAGTCCCATCTGCCTACTAATGGTCACAATTCTCACTTGCTTGACAAACTACAGTAAGCATTCCTTGAAATTCTCATCCTAGGACCTCTAACATTAACATTCTTATTTCCTCACAGCCTTCACCTTGTATAGGATGCCTCCCTTGCCTTTACCTGAGGTACGCTGCCACACAGCTGCAGAGCCACCAACTCTCTGGAGTCTCACTGACAAGCTCTCTTTTCTGCCCGAAAGGTTTGTGCTTTGTTTTTAACTATTATTGTAAGAAAGATTAAAGGCAATAAATAGTTACCTACATTAAACCTAATGCCGCAATTTTCCATAGTTCATTGTCATCCAGCGTTTTCAAAACATTCTGTGAGTGTACATGCTGAGTTCTGCCATCTTCTGGCAGCTCCTTGTGAGTTAGCACAGCTTACAAGCTCTCTGAAATCCTGGGAAACTTAGGAGTAGTTTCCTAAATTAGAAAAATTAATAAAATGCATTTTATTCCTAAAAATAAGACCAAATTTGCACCACTCCAAGATATTTGAGCCAGTTAGGACAATTTTTCTTATTCTGAGATGCTTTAAAAATTTGGGTTCTGGTCCTATTCTACTTGTGTTTGTGTTCATTTTTTCCGATTTTCTAAAAAAAGGCATGTTACATTGAGCAAGCATACTATGAAGCTTTAGTGTCCTGTGGAGTTCCTTACACTTGGTAAGGCCTCTTTGCAGCCCTACAGTGGAAATAAGAAAGTTGAGAAAACTGATAGCCTTCTTCCTAAGTACAAATCACAATAGTTTGGGTGGATAATTTTTGACTCTTTGGTGATCAAGTTGTCCTAAAGTGTATATTTTTAACACTATACTCAAGAAATGTACAGCAAGAGTTTGTGCTTTAATAACTGACATCTTTAGTTGTGTAGCTTTAGTAATCACGCACACCTTATAAGTGCCTCTCAACTATTACTCTCTGCTCAGACTTAATATCCTATGGGCTTAGGCTTCTGGTGCTTCTTGTTATTTCGTATATTGTCTGTGTTATTGATCCTATTTCCCCTTTAATGATTGAGATTAGTCTATGCCTTTGAGAAAAGGTTCCTGTTTATCTATGTTCTAATTAGTGTCTATTCTTCATCAATTCTCAATTTGTTTGCCTGCTGCACTGGCTTTATCTTTCCTTGTGCATCAGTTATCTTAAGCTTTACAATTTGTTCAGCTCCATCCAGGTGATCACTGACAGCATGATGCAATACCAATATTATAAGGTGGAATGATTAGGCTTACGGTTTTATTCCCTGCTGTATTACATTGAAGAAATGTTACATACCTAATAAAACATAGTATAAAATATTAAAATACATTATAGTCTAACCTATTATTTCAAATATCTTTATTAAGAATATTTGTTATGTTGAAAGAGTGCATTTGTTTGCATGAAGGCATTCATTTAGAATGACTCGTGCTTCCGGTGAGTACCAAATTACTAGTCTTAAATTTGTGTGTTAAATACAATGTGCTTAAGTCAACTGGCAGAAGATGGATTTTTTTTCTTTTAATAGAGTTTCCTTTGCAAGGTCATGAGGAACTGTTTTATCGTGGAAGGGTTTTGGGATGACCCTATCCTAACTTTGTTATGTAGACCCACAGATACGTCACCTTTACATTTGCCTGATCTGGTAGGAGACACAGCCCACAGCAACAATACTTTTGCATCTAGAACTATATGGATCTGTCTGCACCAAGAACTGTCTTCTACTGTACTTCACTTCTCCTATTAGATGACGTCTTCTCTTTATTCATTGATACCCCAGGGGGCATGATGGAGTAAACATTAAATGCAAACAAAGGGATCACACAATAAATTTTTATTCAGTCGTTATACTTCTGGACCACCAGGGGGAATACGGCTCCCCAAACCCCAACACAGACAAGCTGAGACACAAGTTCAACACAGCAAACATTTTATTCTTTGGGGGGGAAGCGTTTTCTTGTGCTCCTCACTTCGCAGCGCAAGCACAGTACAATACACAAGAACCAAATAATGATACACAGTCCTTTTCCTCTCTCTTTTTCACCTCCACTTCTCCTTGCAAGTCCTTTTATAGTGGCCAACCTGGAAGTACTTCTGTTCTTCTGGCCATGTGGTCTGTAAGCACTTCCAGGTTAGGTTGAAACCCATGCCATATGGCTCATCCATTCTTACAGAACCCCCTGGTGGTACCCATGGTGCCCAACAGGGCTGAGAAAAAGAAGTCCCATAATACCCTGTGGGAATCAGGGGCACTGCTGCAATCCAAGCGAGACAGACTCGACAAAGATTACCATTATTGTAGGCAGTGCTTTCCTGTGCTGTTTCATTGAAGGACAGGTGTGTGGCAGACTGACTGGCAGAATGACAACTGACCTCTTGCTGCATCCAAACAGTGCCATCTTTTGCATTTATTCTTGGTGCAGCTGCGTTGTTCTTATGTGTGAGTGGGCATTTCTTGTGGGGAGGGCTTCTGTTCTCCTTTTCCGATGTAGAACCCTCATCATCATCTGAGTTCACCTCTGTCTTTATTTGAAAACAGCAGTGTCAGATCAGGGGGAGCGTGAATGCGACTGACAGAATAAAACTGAATTAAAAAAAAAAATGCTAACCTTTACAAGAACCATACATTTTCACCGACTGTTACAGACTCAGATCAAATGTATGTTTATATTGTATAATCTATAATAATAAAAGGCAAAGCCCTCACTCACTGACTGACTGACTGACTGACTGACTGACTGAGTGACTGACTGACTGACTCATCACTAATTCTCCAACTTCCCATGTAGGTAGAAAGCTGAAATTTGGCAGGCTCATTCCTTACAGCTTACTTACAAAAGTTAAGCAGGTTTCATTTCGAAATTCTACACGTAACGGTCATAACGGTCGATAACGGTCGACAACGTCCGCCATGTTGAACTTTCTCATTTATGGCCCCATCTTCACGAAATTTGGTAGGCGGCTTCCCTGCACTAACCGAAACCGATGTATGTACTTATTTCGATGGTATGACGCCACTGTCGGCCGCCATATTGAACTTTCCAACGTCACCAATTTTCAAACTTCCCGTGTAGGTAGAAGGCTGACCCCATCTTCACGAAATTTGGTAGGTGACTTCCCTGCGCTAACCGAAACCGATGTACGTACTTATTTCGATGGTATGACGCCACTGTTGGCCGCCATATTGAATTTTCCAAACGTCACTAATTCTCCAACTTCCCGTGTAGGTAGAAGGCTGAAATTTGGCAGGCCCATTCCTTACAGCTTACTTACAAAAGTTAAGCAGGTTTCATTTCGAAATTCTACGCATAACGGTCATAACGGTCAACAACGTCCGCCATGTTGAACTTTCTTATTTACGGCCCCATCTTCACGAAATTTGGTAGGTGACTTCCCTGAGCTAACCAAAACCAATGTACATACTTATTTCGGTGGTATGACGCCACTGTCAGCCGCCATATTGAATTTTCCAACATCACTAATTCTCCAACTTCCCGTATAGGTAGAAGGCTGAAATTTGGCAGCCTTCTACCTTCCTGTAAGCTGTAAGCCTGTAAGCCTTCCTTACAGCTTACTTACAAAAGTTAAGCAGGTTTCATTTCGAAATTCTACGCGTAACGATCAACAACGTCCGCCATGTTGAACTTTCTTATTTAAGGCCTCATCTTCTCGAAATTTGGTAGGCGGCTTCCCTGCACTAACCGAAACCAATGTACGTACTTATTTCGGTGGTATGATGCCACTGTCGGCCACCATATTGAACTTTTCAACAGTCTTTGTTACTTATGGTCCCATCTTCAAGAAATTTGGTACACGGGTTCCCAACGCTAACTAAATCCTATTTACGTACATATATACGTCCATAGCCTGCAGCTTGGTCACCATGTGAGGCGGCGTTGGGTCTCCTATCCCATCACCTCCCACGTTGTTGGCTGCCTGCCTATATAAGGCCGTCCGTCGCTCCAGTCTCTACATTCCCTTCCTTGCTTCGCCACGGGATTCACGTCTCCCTGCTGATAACTACAGCCTTTTTGTTTAATCCACGGCTTCTCCGCTGTTTTATTGTTTGTTTATTACAATTATAGTTATTGTATAGGTATTTTACACTTACTTTACATTACTCAGGTACCCATTTCCTTCATCATTCCAACCCCCATTACCATGTCTATCGAGGTAATCACCATCGATCAAAGAACTGTCACTTACCGAGTGGTTTCCATGCCCGGAGATGGCACCTACCTTTTCCATTCTCTGTGTTACATATTGCACGGCCATATCAGGCTCACTCTTGATATCTGGAAGAACATTGTGTCTTATGTATTGAATGACTGGGACAGGTTCAAGGTGTGGACTGATGACGGTACAGGAGATAATTATACTACACAGGAGCACTAGAAGAGTGAAATGCTTAAGCCCTTCACCTATGGTTCTGCATGTGAGTTGATGGCTGCCGCTGAATTGTTCGGTTGGTGCTTTCAAGTGTACCAAAATGGCCAAATATTTTACACCTTTCGACAACCGCCAATGCCTCTTAAACATCTTACATTCATAGGTGACATGAATTTCAGTAGTGGACACTTTGATGTTTATGAATGTTTAAACTCTCAAAAGCTGGATGTGAAGTTATCGATGAAACCGGTTGTAAGCTTACAACGCTTGACAGATGCCGAATGTCACTTCAACACAAGTCCTGCAAATACTGTCGTAATTGAAACAAACCATGAAACTGAAATCGATTATGACAGCAGCAATCCATGCTGTGAGATTTGAAACAAGATTACTGTTCACATGGCCAACTGTAAGTTGCATGCTCAAGAGTAAGCTCAGCGCACAGCTTGGTCATGTTACAACCGGAGGGCCGAACTGACAACGTGGTATACAAAGAGATCCTTAACAAATAATTATTGCCATATTTTCCCTCACTTTAAAAAGGTTAAATTTTCTTCTTAATAAAAATTTTAATGCAGTACTTCGCCGCTGCGAAGCGCGGGTATTTTGCTAGTAGTAACAATAAGAGCAGCTCACTACTCAAAATGTTTATTCTGGGAAGCAGCCAGAATCTGACCCGCAACCTCTTGATTATGAGGCAGCAGTTCTTACCGCTGTACTAAAAAAGTAGTCGTGACAACGAAGCACACTAACCCAATTTCTTTTTCTTTGGTAATAGTCTTTAATAGCAAAATACCCGCGCTTCTTAGCGGAGAAGTAGTGTGTTAAAGAATAAAAAAGAAAAGGAAACATTTTGAAAATAACGTAACATGATTGTCAATGTAATTGTTACGTCACGGTTATGAGCGTTGCTGTCATATATATACACAGACACATACATATCTACACATTTTATATATATATATATACACATATATACATATATATATATATATATATATATAGTGGAGGTTGACCCGGACACAGACAGGCAGACACCATCATTGTCACCCAAACACACGTTTATTTACAATAATAAAGTTCAAAATGCACCACAAACCCCAAAAGTCCCCAAAGTCCTGGCCACACAATGCCTTCTTCGGACCGCCTCCTTCTCTCTTCTCCAACTCAGCTCAGTCCACTCCGCTCCCGACTCTTGCGCTGAATGAAGGGAGGCGGCCCCTTTTATCCACACCCGGATGAGCTCCAGGTGCTCCCCGGCAATCTCCCGCTGACACGCCCCAGTGTGGCGGAAGTGCCGGCTGTTCTCCCAGAAGCTGTCCGGGTGTCCTTGCTTCTCTTCCTCCCAGCACTTCCTGGTGTGGCGGAAGTGCTGAGGTCCAGGGTCCCCAAGGCATTGGGGCGCCTCCTGGTGGTGACCACGGGCCCCTACAGGGTGGGGCTTCCACGCCCTGAACCCGTGGCCCCCAAAGCAACCAGGAAGGCGGCCCCCACGTGATCCCAGATGGGCACACGCCCACTTCCGGTCCTCCAAGGCGTCCCGGCCGGGTGGTGGCCCCTGGAACCCTTGACAACATATATACATACATATATATATATATATATATATATATATATATATATATATATACACATATATATATATATATATATATATATATATATATATTATACACACACATACACGCATACATACATACATACACCCTTTGGGGTGCGAGCAGCTGTTGCTGGGGGTGCCAGAATCTATCGAGGAAGAAAAATGAAAAACATTATTTGTACAAAATCTTAATTTATCTATCCATTCCTAAATAATTAAATGGGCAGGCTATTTCGTATTAGTGCAATACTCAGTTTGTTAAAACGGAGGACTCCTGCTCTTATGTGCACTTAGTGCTGCGTGGGTATTATGAACTATCGTATCTGTTCAAGTTCTATTTAAATTTTAAATATAAGTAATTTTTATTTAGTCGACAGAAATGTTTGGTAGGAATGTAAGTTAAATTTAGTCATCATTGCATAAATTTTTCTTTACCATAGAAATTAAAAGACTAAATTCAACTTACATTCCTACCAAAGATATTTCTGTCGACTAAATAGAACCTACTTATATCCAAATAGAACTTGAAAAGATATATTTTTTCGAATGTGATCACGCATTTTAGATGGACTTGACGCGCACTACATCGAGCCTGCGAGCTATTGAGCTGTCGCCTTCCTGCCTGACTAAGTCACCCTCGCTTCGCTCTTACTTTTTTATCGTTCATTTAATTATGGCTAGTCGCAAAAAAAATTAGAAAATGGAAGGAGGATTACACCGAGTATGGCTTTACCAAAACAATTATTGATGGCGAATAAAATATCCATTATTCATAAAGCCTCAATTGGTGATATGTTTTTCTGCGTTAACCTCATATTTTTTCATACTTCTTCTCAAACCAAGAGGGTGCGAGGGTAAAATGAATCGGGAAGCGCTGAAATATATATATTGAATATATTGAAATAGTTTTACTGTCAAATAATGCAAACAGAACGCGGCACGTGTTTAGCCCTAATTCTGGGCTTATCAGGCGTACACACACTCACTGCACCCCCTCTCGGGAATCGAACATCGGACATCAGCGCTAGAGGTGAAGCCTCTCGTGTTGCGCCACGGCGTGTGGTTCATTTATTTGACAGTCTGTAGATCGGGGTATGTATATATATATATATATATATTGTGGCTCCTGTAGCCACAATAAATGACTTTATTGAATAGAAGAAGTTCATTTCTACTGCAGCCACAGCCGCGACACACATAAAAAACATCAATAATAACTCATAAACTTGCAATATTATTTAGGAAAATCGCAACATTTTACTCACCAAAAATGCGGATTATTTGTAAACAAAATCCATCCACCTCTCTTTCCTCAAAAACAGTTCAATTACTTAGGTTTTCATGGTCTTGAAATCTGGTCTGTGTCTGGCAAATAATATTGTCCAGAATCCTGCCATGGAGTTGGCTGTAGTGCGCGCGACGATCTTTCGGGGCGTTCAGTGGCCTCGAAGAGTTCCTCATATCAGCTTCTATCCAATCAATGGGTCTGAATACGGTGACGTTGCCGTATGCCTGCTAGAGGGCCCTACCGACACTAACTCAAAATCTGATTGGTTGAAGCAACAGGTTAATCGACATTTATTCTGTGTTAGAGTGCTTGCACAACGGCTTGTGAAAGCCTCTCTGCCTAGCAACAAATGATGGCTGAAATGTGATTGGTTAAATGCTTTAATACGAAACTCCGCCTCCCACGGCTATCGCGCTGCAGTCTATTCTCTCTGCCTGGCAACAAATGGCAGCTGAAATGTGATTGGTTAAATGCTTTAAAATGAAACTCCGCCTCCCACGGCCATTGAGCTGCAGTCTATTACAGTATATGGTGAAAAAATAGGTTCCAGTTATGACCATTACGCATAGAATTTTGAAATGAAACCTGCCCAACTTTTGTAAGTAAGCTGTAAGGAATGAGCCTGCCAAATTTCAGCCTTCTACCTACACGGAAAGTTGGAGAATTAGTGATGAGTGAGTGAGTGAGTGAATCAGTGAGGGCTTTGCTTTTTATTAGTATAGATAAAAACATACTTGTGTTATATTTGTACCTTTTGTGAAAGTGTTTGATATTTGGACTTTAGTCTTCACACATTATACACTTGTAGAAGAGAAAAATTTCTATATTAGCTTAAATAGCATTTTAACATAAACTAATTAAAAGCTTCTAAAACATTAGATTAAGCATAAATTAGAATATTAAGCAAATAAGATAGGTGAAGTAAATAGTTAACTAAAAAGTCAGTCGTATTGTATTATTTTTTAAGCTTGAAGCAGCATTGCTAGTGTGGGAAAGGAACAGAGCAAGAACAAGAATGACGTGCAGAGACTAAATGAGGATAGGATAAGGAGTATGAGAACACTTGTGTTCAAGGCTGGGAAGCTAAGGAACAGTACCGCAGAAAAAAAATGGCTCTGGTAGGCACGTAAGAAACCAGCTGGATTGGTGAATCAGCAAAAAGGCAGCAAAAGGCTTTTGCAATAAGCAAGGTCACAATGATGTAATGCATGAAAGAAAAAATAGTATAGTCTGGCATTAGCAATAAATATAGAAGAATATATTAGAAATTAACTTTAGCGTAGAAATTAAGGCAAATCAAGCATGCCAAGCAAATGATTAAATAAAAGCATATACCATATTTCTTTTTAATTAAAGCTTAGCTTCAGGCCACCATTATAACATAGCTTGAAAGGCTTAGAGAAGGAAGTGACACAATGAAAGCCCAAAGATGGAAAAAGCAAAACGATCTGCCCAGCCAAAGACCAATCAGAAATAAGCAAAACAGAAACTAGAGATGAACAATGGATAATAAGAACAGGGGCAGAATTATCTAATTGAACAAGGTCAAAGTTATAAGAAATGATATACAAGTTTTGGGTTTTGAACTGTTCAGGGCTCAGCTCAATTTGGCCGTATTGGGTTGAGTCCGTGTTATTTTTTGTGTTGTTTTATTGCAATAAGGCTTTAAAACTATGTTTGCCTATCCCGAGTCCTAATAGCCTTCATTTTCATGTAAAAAGCCTTCTGGTAATGATTTTTCACCACGACAATGTCAAAATTTTGTGTTAGTATTAAAACATGAAAAAAGACTGTCTTTTAGGTATGTATTCAACATTTCTGTCATGCTACACTTACATAGATCTTTGTAGACATGGAATATACATAAAATGCATGTGTTCCAAATAACAATATATTATTTACACTATACAGCTCCAGGTACCTCACTCCCAGATAAACAAGGCTTGAGCTGAGAGAACTACAACAGCTTAAAAATAGTGATTTCTCTAATATTGTAAGTTATCAACAAACCTATCCCAACTCTTACCTTAAAAATCATTGGATTCAGGGACCTAAGGTTAAAAAATTTTTTTTTTCTGGGATCTCAGAAATCTGTTTTGACCCATCTTGGGAGCAATCTAGACTATAGACAAACCCTACCTTATCCTTATCTTAAATCCTTATCTTAAAAATGTAGGGAGCCCTAATGTTAAAAATGTAACCCTAATAAATACGGTAGATCATTTGTGGTCCATTGATAACCAAACTCCTTCTTAAGATCAGGAACCCTGATGTTAAAATAATTTCAGATAAACATCCTGATGTTAAAAAGATTCTGGAAAAGAACCCTAAGGTTAAAATACAATACTTAGAGGACCCTGAAATCAAGAATTACATGGTTAAAGCTTTCGGGGATAAAAATCATTGGAGGCTTTTTAACACAGTGGGAATGAGATCATTTGGGGTAAAAGAATTTTTCTTTGATCGGAGGGAATTAGTCAGGGGAAAGAAAAGGGTTAGTATATGGGAGCAACTAGAGAATTCTTGGCAAAAGAGTTGTGCGATTCAAGTTAGTGGGACAGGGAATTTAGAGGAGGATGATGTCTCTGTCAAGGATGCAGAACAGAGTGTGATCATGAAGAAGGGGGATTTGATGACAAATAATATCCCAACAGATGGAGCATGGTATTTTCTTTTCTCAAAAACAAAATTTCAAATTTCCACTTGTAATTACTTACTCAAACTATGCAAAACTTACTATGAGTGTTTTCCATTCTCATTTTTTGTAAACAAAAAAATCATACTCCACTACAAAAATACCTATTAGTCATGGTATACAAGAGAAACAAAAATTTCAAAGATTTTCTGGTACATGCAAAACAGGAATAAAACAGCTTGAAAATCCCCTTTGTTAGAAAGAAAAATATTTTTAATAAACTTACAAAGGAGAAAAAGACCATTTTTCAAAATTTCCAAATTCACTCTAAAAACTGCGTTTATAGAATCCAATGCTCAACGTACGGGATGATTTATGTAAAGAAGACCAAAAATGCATTGCAAGAGAGATTTATACAACCTCTCAGATTAATAGAAAATCTAAAGAAAAAGACTGTATTATATGCGCATTTTTCACAAGAAGGTCATAAACCTGTAATGTCTGATCTACAGCAGCAGTCAGATTGGAACAAAACAAGGAGATTAAAAATGGAGAATAATTGGATCAGAGCTTTAAATACCTGGTATCTATTGGGATTAAATGAAAAGTAAAATTAATTGAGGGAATTTGGATTAGCATTTTAGGAAATATTATTTATTAAATTACAGTGAGTGCTATTTATGGATTATTTATTAATTCAATTTTAGGGATTACTTTTTATGGATTATTTTTTTAAATATTTTATTATTATATAAAATAGTGTTTTATTGTTTATAAATATAAGGTTTTTATTATAATTGTGGGAGGGTTAAATGAAACAAAAAATATTTAAGATTTAAAATTGGGAACTAAGTATGCCTGAGCATGCCGTAAAAGCCATATTCCCTATCCTAATCCTAACCTTTCCTTTTCCATCAACTGTCTTTAGTTCTTCCTGAGCAATTCCCACATGTGTGACATACTACTGTATGTTCAGCAAACTCTAGATCCGCACATTACCCCATTTGTGAGTGAAAAATATTATTTTTTTTATTTTTGTAGACAGACGATAAGAGAAACCAGAAACTTCTTGGAAAAGAAAACCAGAATGGAGGTATTGATATTTTGATTATTAAACATACAGTAATGAGAGCTAATGAAAGAAAAATGTTACAATAGAAATATACTGTAACAGATGAGGGAAGTTAACAGTCACATTATTCACATAATCCAGTCCAGAAAGTATACCTATTTATTTCATCAGTAGTTTGGTGTATGCTCAAATCAAGTGAATCTCTAGATGATAACACATTTCAAATGATTACATTTAAAGCTCTGGAGTATACATATAATTCCTAGGGGTCCACTTTGTGATTTTCAGCATCCAGAGTATCCTCAGTTCCTATGGTTTGACCCAGATGGGTGGTATAATCTGTTAATGGAAATGTAGACTGGATTCTATTAAAAAAAAAAACTTTTTATCTGTGATTTGTTCCCTGAGTTGCCTCGAAAGCTTGCATATTGTAATCTTTTTAGTTAGCCAATAAAAGGTGTCATTTTGCTTGGCTAACACGGTACAACACCCTAGTACAATGGACATGAGGAAATAAAGATTCACTTTATTTATATGTATTCTGTTATATAAAAATATTAATTAAATGTTGATATGCATTGTATTAAATATTCAGTTGTATTAAATTCACTTTATTCCAGTGTAACTCTTTTTATCAAATACAGGTCAAGATCTACACCGATTCATAAATGTAATCCAGTAAAATACGTAAGCATAGAATAATTACCAACCCAAGCATGTACCGGTTTCAAATACCAAGAAGAGACAACCTCACAGTCAAAAGCTCAATTAGTAAGTGGAGCTATCAGAGGAAATTGTTGTGTTGGTTCTTTTCTCTTTCCATAGCAAACTTGATTACAGGGAATACTAAATATTAAAAGGAAGAACATCGACATATTAAATAAGACTGTAAGACCACCACTCTCCATACACCACTTTATTATTCCAAACCCTCTCCTTACACATACCTATCCTCCTGCCTTCTTCATTTGCTATATATTGTTTTGATTCCTGTATATATATATATATAATATATAGTATATACTGTAAATATACTTTGTATATTGTATTAAAAAAGTGGGGCGCCTGTGAGCCCCAAATACCAACACGAACACACAAAACGATCCCGGGTTCAAATAAAGAAATGTTTATTAAATGAATACCTCTAAAAAGTACCAAGTACAAATTATCTCTCCACAATCACCACTCCTCTTTCCAACACACTGCCCTCCTCTAGCTAAGTGTTGCCTTCCTTCCTCACAGCTCCAACTTGCCTGGACAAAGGAATGCAGTCCCTTTTATTGAGGACCCGGGAGTACTTCCAGTGCCAGGGCTGTTGCCCATTGGAAGTACTTCCGGGTCA
The DNA here is from genome assembly GCA_026402145.1 of Polypterus bichir lapradei. NCBI lineage: Eukaryota > Metazoa > Chordata > Cladistia > Polypteriformes > Polypteridae > Polypterus > Polypterus bichir. The sequence goes on along the minus strand of JANRMT010062842.1, from coordinate 11,484,302 downwards.
CACGGAAGTCCCACATAACAGGAAGTACCTCTCCCTGCAGTGCCCTCTTGCGGCACCCACGAACCCCAGCAGGGCTGTGCTGCCAGACTACAACTCCCTGCTGGTTTCTGAATGGGTGTCGATATTTAGGGCTGCTGCCATCTAGTGACCTGGGAGAACTAACCCTTCCCTGTCCTTCCTTTTCGTCATGGTTAGGGAAGGTACTGCAAATATGTCCAGTCGGGACACCTATACATCTGCCTGGGGCAGATAAGGTAAGGAATGTTCTCCTTTGTTTGTGTTGTCCGTCCATCCCTTACCTGGTCGGGATGCCCGTCAATTCCATATGCTACCTACTATATATATATCTGCCTGAACAATATTTGTGCAATACTGAACATCAATGTAAATACATGTATTTATGTATATATAATGTCATAGATGCAATATACAAGGACCATGTTTATGCTTATGATAGAAATTATTTTTCTTTAGTCAAGGTACCATTAAATTGAATACAAATACATCTAAGACAGTAGTAATGTTAACAAATATCTGTAATAACAGATTTATAATTTATTACATTATTCAGATGTGGCTGCAAGGCGCTATTGTCTACAGCCATGACCCAAGTGTACTAATGGTAAACTCTCTTAGTTCATCCTTAACACTAGAATTACCAGAGCCTACGAAAAAACTTGTAGATCCGTCCCACCTTAAATAGCTTCTTAAAACTGTTCTCACCTCTCCGCCAAAGTCTTTTGTTAATCTAAATGTGCTGATAAAGAAAAGTTGCAAGTAGCCGGCTATTCCATCCCCCACCGACTTAGAACGTGTACAAACTTCTCCCAGCTCATGCCTTGATTGATTATGTGGGAGTGAAGTGGAGTTTTAGAGTGGAAATAATAGATCATTATTTGGAATACACGCATTTCACGTGTGTTTCGTTTCAACAGTAATCCGTGTAAACACATTTTTAAAACAGAAACGTTTTTCATATTGTAGTAGTAAATGACAAAATGTAGGCATAAACTATATAATGTATGAAGCCTGAAGTCCAAATATCAAAGAAACACTTTCACAAAAGGTACAAATATAACAGAACAAGTATGCTTTTATTCAAAAATATAACTGCAGAAAAAAAGCCGCCTTAGCATGCCACATTAACACATACTTATTGCAGCTGCCACGGTAGCGTAATGGTATAAGCTGCTAACTAGTAATCAAAAGGTCATGAGGTCGATTCAGTTTGAGAAGTAAACTGCTCTTATTCTTACTATTTTAAAATAAAAACATACATTTTATTTCAGTTTGCAACGGCCAGTTTAATTTATGATACTTGTAAAGGTTAGTTTTTTT
>JANRMT010062842.1:11442096-11482864 GCA_026402145.1 Polypterus bichir lapradei | reverse complement strand
CGCTATAGCTCTGCAGCGTACTTGTGACTGCATTCTCGTACCAATGCTTGCAAACTGAAGTGCCTGCGTGCACTTTTCGTGGCATTACACGTCTATTTTTTGAGCACGCCCGTGTCACTCAAACACAGGAACATATGTTGGTGTGCAAGTATAACAAAACAAGTGTACTTTTATTCTAGACTATAAGTGAAGAAAAAATAAAGCAAGTTACAGTAGGCGGTTGATACGACAGCTTGTGTGGTGCAATGCTAAGAACTGCTGCTTTCCGATCCGTGCTATATAAAATCATCACATTCAAATATTAACAATTAACACACACCCTTCCTACATTTACAACATGTGTACTTGTTGCAGTGTACACATCTCTCTGTGCTATGGTTCCTATTACACTGAATGAGCACCTGACACTACTTTCTTCCCTATATAAATAATATTTGAGCTATAGCGTGTCTCCAAATAAATCACATTTGAGCTATAGCGCGTCTTTATGTAAAAACAGCAGTGTCAGATGTGGAGGGGGGGTATCGTGAAAGCGATTGAGAGAATGGAACTGAATTAAAAAAAAAAAAGCTAACCTTTACAATTATGCATTTACACTGGCTCTTACAGATTGACTGAAATCAAATGTATGTTTTTATTCTAAAATAGTACAGTACATGCAATATTATTTGAAAACGAACAGCGTCAGATTGGGTTTGAATACACGCTGACGCTGTTACAGAAGGTGACAGCTTATTCAGTGCAGCAGTTTCAACGCACAGTACATGCGATATTATTTGAAAACGAACAGCGTCAGATCGGGCGCATATTCAAACCAGATCTGATGCTGTTCGTTTTCAAATAATATTGCATTAGTCCGATGATGTTTTTACATATATTGTCTCTTTCATTCATCTTGCGGTTTGTAATCAGTGACCGCGTGTTTTTTTCCCCGATCTTGCCAGTTCGCACATGTTGCTGTATGGTGGTGTTTCTTTTGTACTCCAGGACATGCAGAGGACAGAATAGTACAGAGCAGTAAGTTCAGCGCTATATGCAATCAGACAGGCAGAGAAGGCACTAGATATATAAATAAACAGGGAAGGCACTGTATAATAGATATATAAAAAACAACTAAGGGGATAGATATATAGATAGGTAGGAAGGAAAGGCACTATATGATAGGCAGACAGGGAAGCTCCTATATAATAATAAAGTTACTATTACTACTATATAGATAGACAGGGAGTTCAGGCAGGCAGAACGGCGAAGGTTAAAAATAAATAAATAAATTTTCTCCCCAGCGGGGAATCGAACTTGGAATCTCTTGAGGTACAGCAAGTCTGCTGCGCTCTAAGTGACAAAATCTTACCAGTACGCCACAGAAACTGCTATAAATCTCTTCCACCCTTTATAAACATGTTTATTTGATCTTTGGCTGTCAGGCTTCACACATTTTATAGTTTATGTCTACATTTTGTAACATTTATTACTAAAATATGAAAAAGATTCTGTTATAACATTGTGTTTACACAGATTACTGTAGAAACCGAACACACATGAAATGCGTGTGTTCCAAATAACAATCTATTATTTCCACTCTATCTGGGAGTGAAGTGGAGTTTTAATCGAGGCATGAGCTGGGAGAAGTTTGTGCACGTTCTAAGTCGGTGGGGGGATGGAATAGCCGGCTGCTTGCAGTTTGTTTTTATCGGCACATTTACAGGACAAAGGAGGCTGGCGGAGAGGTGAGAACGGTTTTAAGAAGCTATTTAAGGTGGGACGGATTTACGAGTTTTTTCGTAGGCTCTGGTAATTCTAGTGTTAATTAGTCATACTCGAATGATAATTGGTGTGAGGTTCCATGCTACATGACTGTAACACAGATGGAATTCCAGCCTCTTTTAGTTTATAAGACCAAGGATAAACAAGGTTGGTAGAGAAGTACACAGACATTAAACGGTACAGTACCTGCAACACAAACACTAAAGTACCCACAGAGGAAGAATGCTTAAAAGATACATCCTAGTGTCTGTTATGCAGTTTTAAACATCTAAGGGATTTCTGCCACCAATCCCAGCAGACTTCATCAATTCCTGCTAATGGGGTGGACACTGACACACTCTCTACACTGCTTACCTAATTCGGACAAAAAATAATGTAAGTGTTGGATTTTTGAATGGGGTCTGATTTATGATCAATTTGTAGGGTTTCAAGACACGACTTATACGCGAGTATATACGGTAATTCAAACGCTGCTGCAAGATTCATTGCAAGAACTAGAAAGTACTAACACATAACTGCTGTTCTGAAATCCTTACACTGTCAAACTTAGAGCTGATTTCAAAAATCCTCCTTCTTACATATAAAGCCTTAAATGACCAATCTCAGCCTTACTTATCTGAACTTATTATTATTTACAAGGCAGAGTACACATTAAGATCTCAAGGCTCTAGATACTTAAGATTCCAAGGATTAATAAAATAACCGTGTGAAGTTATGCCTTTAGTTAGAAGGCCCTACATCTGCAAAATGTTTTGCCTGCTTATATAAGAGATGTCCCTTTAGCCTCTGCTTTTAAATTCATACTGAAGAATCACTACTTTAGTCTAGCATACCCTGACTAGAGCTACCGATTAGCTGTGCATATTGTATCTCTGTTTGTTACTCATATGTCCAAAATATAAGCTTTGCAATAACTGTGAAAATTACTAAACCTGTTCTGTTTCCCTTCTTGATATTCTGCAGTGTCATTTGGTGTCACTACTGTACTGTCAAGCTGTTTTCCTGCACATAAAAAAATACATTTGAGTATACTGGGATCCTTGAAATCAACGAAAGAATAGATTCTATTGTCAGATTAGATAGCCCAGCATTGACCTAAATGTAGAATGCCCAAAAAGGGGTGGATAGCAAGTTACCAGAAATCTTCAGCACTGTGACTCCGACTGACTTTATCTTTCATAGCTGACTGTGGACCCTCCAGAGGTTTATTTTCGCCAGGGAAACTGCTGACTGTAGTTTTTGTTTTCCTGTCCTCTGTTGTCAAATGGCCACAGTTCAACATATTTTAATGGACAGATATTGTTGTCTTCCATTTATGTTAATCAGTTTCAAACGACTTTGTGTCTTTATTTAATCATTATGGAATTAGTAAAGTTTGTGATTGCATTTTACATGAGAAATTTTTACAGTGCTCTGCATCTGCACTCAGTGCAGAGTGCTGTTCAAAAATGAACTAAATAAAAATAAAATAAATTAAACAGGCAGTGGCAAAAGAACACATTATCAGATATGCACAGAGTGAGATGTGTGAAGAAATTTAAAGGATCAAATTTACTTCCTTTGTTAAATAGCAGCAGTGTACCTGTAATATTTTTGTAAGATATTTGTATCAATTTTGTTGACAGGCAATATATGAAAACTAATTGTCAGATTACAATATAAAAGGAAAGAACTCTATTCATTTTCAGAGATGTAAGTGTAGGAAGAAGTTTTAATTCACTGTACAGCCTGTAACAAGGGGAATTCAATGTTGGAGTATGGAGTCTTTTGTGAGGGGAATGTAGATAAGTAGATGTTACTTTGAGAGTTTTATAAGTAAAGTTAAAGAGAACTAAGATGCTCGGTTCATGTGAGACATTTAATACAACTGTTTCTTAGAAATTGAATAAAGTCAGCACAGTAAAACATGGTGGCAGCAGTGATTACAACTTTGAAGAAAACCAACTAAGGTGATTCTAATTAAGGAAGACAAAGAAACCCAAATTAAAGCCATTTTTATTTTGAGGCGGTGTGCAAGGGAAATTAATGCCATATTAGGACTGTAACCACTTCAAGCTTTGAATTGGAATGAGATGAATCTGTCCTAGGTATGGAAGTTATGGAAAGACACATTTTCATTGTACCTGGACATCTCATTAAGTGAAACAGAGAAAAAAAGGTAAAAGATTTCAAATATTTAATAGGGGAGTCAGTAAGAGAACTTTGTGACACACTGCGCATTGCAGTGCCACCAGGAGATTTGACTATTAGCGTGTCATTAACTGGCTTCAACAACCACTGCAATGTGAAACCCAATGAAATTGGTGAGAGATATAAATGTTTCTCCCAAAACTAGAATAATAAATATTGACAAGTACATTACAGATTTGAGAGTGTTAATAGTGACATACAACTCTGGAACAATAAAAAGACTCCCTAATAAGAAAACGTTGTATTAAATAACTCAAACAAACCCAGAGTCTAAGTTCAATCCAACGCTACTTACAACACTAACAGAGCTGCATCTGCCCATCAATGTTCCTCTCACAAAAAGCTATACTCCAAGAAAATTGAGTTCCCCTTGTCACTCTGCCTTCCATAGAAAGCACTAAGTACAAGATCACAAGAATGTTGCCAGCTGCTGTATTCATACACCTGGTCAGGAACAAGAAAAAAAAAAGCATTGCACGAATACTTAAATTCAATAATAAAATGATCTGTCTAGTGCAAAGAACAATGTTAATACATGTAAATGAGCACAAAGAAAACTCAATACTAGCTGAATTTTACAAAAAGAAATATGAACAAGTCAGCCTTAAATATACTTGCATACATACATTGAAAAGAAACTTCACAGTACATGCTCATGCAGTGAAAGAGAGTGCAGTTTAAACAATGCATTTTTTTCAGGAAAATAAAATATTTCCACATTGAAATTGAGGAAGGATGCAGCCCAACAACAATCTTAAACAAGATTTAAATGCAAGAAAGGAAAGGAAAGTGCCTGGAAAAAAAATGTAAAAATAATTCTGAGGTAATAACAAAAATAGGTTGCACCGTATGGTATCCACTGTAGGACATCATTATCATTCCAAGAGGGTTGATCGGGGGGATGTGGTTGGGATGGGTTATTGAATGAGTTCAGCTTTTTAAACTTGTGAAATCAAGGATTTAAAAAAAGTGCCTGGAAAGAAATAGAGGACAGGTGATCATTTTCTTGCAGGCAGACCTAAATTGAAACTCTGCAGAACTGATGAGCTTATAAATTAAAAATGACAGTTTTGGGTAAATCATAAAACTCTGAAATAGCAATTTTATTATGATATGGAATAGTTAAATTAAATGTGAATAGAAATGACATATCAATATATGTGCAGTAGTTTTGTTATGAAAGGAGTGCATAAACATGAATTGTATGTACAATGGATGTCAAATTATTTCCCTATATCAGCATTGTGAATCAATGGTGACAGGTGTTTTGCTGTTGGTTCAAAGTGTAATTTTAAGTTATGTGATCACTAGGCAGCAATACTTTTCTATAACGTGAAAATATTTTTAAAATATGTCATTCCTGTAGTCTTTGGCAAAAATGTTCGTTTTTAATAACCCTGCAAAATTATTTGTTTTTTTTTGTTTACAATGAAAAAAATGCATGTCATTCAGGAAAAGTGTGGTGTAAGCTAAAAAATCTTGATTACTAAGATAGGACTGTAAAACAACACTTTTCTTTGACATCTCATTGTCAGAAATATGAGCAAACATTACGGCTGCAAACAATTTTCAATGTAAAGTTGTTAATACATGCTCAAAAAATCACCAGAAGTCGCTAAATGATGTTTTTGCCTCGTTTACATATTCATATTAAATGGGGGGGCTAGCTAAAAACATTTTACTAAAATGGCAATGTTTATCCCTTTGGTGGGGGGATTATAACGTGAACAAGAAACTAGCGGTAGTGGCTTTTTTTTTTTCTTTGTGTGGTTACAACACAGAGACACAAGCAGCATGATACAGTGACATTACATCAAAGTGGGGGGCTTAATTTTGAAAATGGCGGTGTGGTGTGGTGTGGTGCAATAGTGTGGATCAGTGACATTAGATCAAAGTGCTGTCCCCTGTGAAAGTTTGCCAACTATGATTCAGTGACATTCATTTGAAGGGGTGGCAGATTTCACAATGTGAAACTGCAACAAGTGAATGGTGCAGCTCTATACAAATATCCTCAACCAAATAAATCTGTAGACAGTCTTACAGAACCTTGAGTGTAACAATGCATAAAAATGCGTAAAGATGATCTCTTGCATAAGCAATATATTTCCTATCTTTAACGCAAAGCAGTGACATGTAGTATAAGCGACCAATCATAGTCAAATATACATCAATAAAAAGGTTGGAAACTCAGCTATCCAATGAAAATGAGTCTTTTATTGTATGTGGTGTATAGGTGACATCTTTGGTAAAAGCAGTTTTTTAGTTGAAGCCTTCATTTACATGATCGTAGCAATCAGAGCAGTCAGTAGCACACTCACGTGAATATGACATAGCCAGCGACTGAGACCATTTAGTCTGTGATTAGCTATAATAAAATTAAGCAGGCTTGATTTTGTCTTTGGTTGGAGGGGCAGGCAGTGAGTGCAGGAGAGCTGACAACTAATGAATGCTCATTCAGAAATACATTGCATAGAATGTAGTGCCACTGAATAAGCAACACGTGTGTTTTCAGTCTTACAAACAGAAGAGGCGCTTACCTGTCTGATCTCTGGTGTTTTACATATTAAAACAGAATGGAAAATAGAAAGAAAAGGGCAGACACTGTGATTGGACTCACCACACCTATTAACCTTTATATAGCACTGGCTCTGTCAGGCAGCACAGGGGCTATGGGCCTCACAAACAGTAGAGAAACTCTTCTGTCTGATATCTCATATTTTACATACCATGACAGAATGAAAAAAAAGGAATTAAGGGTTGAGACTGTAGCTGATCTCGCCGCAGCTGTTAACTAGTCTGTCAGGCCGCACACTGTTGACTGTCAGAAAAAGTGGCAAGCACAATTATGCCAGAAGATCGGCAATCAATTGGTAAATCTGGCATGGGCTGGGATTTTTAATCGTTTAATTTGACGTGGTGCAGGAACAAGATCAGCAACAAAAACTTGTGTAACGTGACATTCGCTTTAGAGGATTAATGTGGACAATTCACACAGACTGGCTGGGCTAGGAATTGAAATAGGATTGAAGGAGAGGTGAAGCAGCAGCATTATTCACTATGTCCTCCATATTGTGTGTGTGTGTTTAACTATACATAAATCCTCCAGCTAGAAACATGATGAATATTAAAAAAGGAAAAGCTTTTAGTATTTAGTATTGTCAATTTTTGATGTCAAACATTCACCACCTCTTAGACTAAATGCTGTATCCAATAAAATCAACTCAAAGGAAACCAATAACAAAGTTTCAATTAGGCATTGCATATAATAAAGATAAATAAATAAACTTATTGGCAAATTTTGTTGTGTTATAATTTTTGTATAAATCTATTTTTTTTAGAAATGATGCTTAATTTTGTATTAATTACTAGATATGTTTGCTTGTTAATAAAAGCAGCCTTCTCTGGTAAACAGCAGAACTATGTGGCTGAAAATCAATAAACTACATGCAGACAGGGTCAGAAGGCTTAGCTGTTCATTAATAAAACATTAGAATGGCCAAAAAGTGTAATCTAAGTGACTTTGACATCATCATGTACACAGGGTCAAAAGTTCTTTAACAAAACATTAGAATAAGCAAAAGTGTAATCTAAGTGCCTTTGACAATCATTATGATCATTGGTGCCAGATACAGAGGTTCCAGAATCTTAGAAATGGTTGCCCTCTGGGATATTCATACACTACAGTCTTTAGAGTTTACAGAGAATAGTTTGACAAACGAAAAATGTCCAGTGAGCAATTTTTCTTTGGGTTAAAACACTCTATTAATGCCACAGGTCACTGGGAATTGATTAGCTATGTGCAAACCAACAGAAAGGTCACAGATTATGTAATATAAGCACTTTATGTAAGGATTTTTTTCTGTTCTTTTCTGTGTAACCAAACCTTCGTGTGCCAGTACATTTACGATGGAGATGATAAAATCATATAACTATTTTTATCAGCTCTATTATTTATATATAAGAAGTTCTTATTTAATGAAAAAATAGTCTGCCAAAGGTTTTCAATCTGTCTAGAAATTTTGGCACCTTTCTATCTATACAAAATATAGAGTGTTAGATGGGCTATACTATTTATACAAATTATGCTAGACTTCATAGGATCAAGCAGTTCCACATGTCTTCAGTCTTCGTGAAAGAGAACTTCAGTGTTCACATTCGAGGGCTTTCCCAGGCCTATTGTAATCACGACATCCACTGGAACAACAATAGTGGTGATCTCCCTGACACATTACAACACAAGTGTGTAAAAGATCATTTCAGAATACTCACCTCTTTGGACCCTAAAGCCAACAGGCTAAAACATTTAAGGCCACACCAAGTTTCACTCTTGTTAACTAGAAACAAGATGATGAAATGGAAATGCCATGTGATCACCGAAGCTGAGTAACTGACCATTGCCAAAATGTTAGGTTAGGTCAGAATTTATCAAGACCAGCACCAAGCAATGGATCTATCCTACCTTGAATTAGCAGTGTGGGGAATTTCTTCTTGGCACACAATATGCCTCTTAATACTGTCACACACATGCATATGGGAGGCCGCTAAAGGACTGGAAAGAGGGTAATACCTTGCCGGACCAGGGGGTGGCAGAGTGCACTGATCAGCCTGGGCTCGATATTGATACTTCAGGTCCAGGTCCCAATGACGCCACTTCCTGTTCCAGTCCTGATGACATCACTTTCGGTTCCAGTCCCGTTGATATCATTTTCTCTAACCGGCTTTAAAAATGCCATTTTGTGTATTTTCTCTACCAAATCTTTAAGTACACAGGGTGGCTACCCCAAACTTTTTGTGGTGTCCTTTGCATCATTTGACAATACCAAAACAATGTTATTTGAATGCAACAGCATACCTAAACATCGTTGCTGACCATGCACATTACTTTATTGTCTAAGTGAACCTTTTTTCAAATGCCTACCTGAAGCAGAAAGCAGACATCACTTCAAGCTGTGTCCTTCAACATCATTTTGCTCCAATGGTCGGCGCATTCCTTAAATCTCTATCTATATATACATTATTTACAATTTATGTATAACATATAATGATAACATGATAGAAGAGGAATGACAGTTCCAGCATTTGTTGCCCATTAAGCACATGCAGCCTGGCAACCTGCTTATACTCACGCACTACTGTGGTTGGAACCGCAATCGTGGAAGGATGTGAGATCCACGTGATTTCTAGTAGAACATACTGTATTTGTGGACAAAGTGGAACATAAGATTCTCAGCATGAATGTGCAGGTGAAAAATCTGCAGGAAATGTAAGATACTATTAAGTCTGTATGTGGGATGAGAACCCCAGGGACAACGTGCATAGCATCATAAATGACCTCATACAGATCCCAAGGTAGGATTAAACATCACTTTTCTGAAGTAGTTCCTGACTGACAGCTTGCATGCAGGGTGAGACAGAGATCCCTATAATTTTAACTGCCATTATAAAGCTCAGTAGTCAAAACAAATACCTTCTTCTTCTTTCGGCTGCTCCCATTAGGGGTTGCCACAGTGGATCATCTTGATCCATATCTTCCTATCCTCAACATCTTGCTCTGTTACACCCATCACCTGCATGTCCTCTATCACCACATCCATAAACCTTATCTTAGGACTTCCTCTTTTCCTCCTGCCTGGCAGTTCCATTATTAGCATCCTTCTCCAAATATAACCATCAGCTCTCCTCTGCATATGTCCAAACCAACGCAATCTCGCCTGTCTGACTTTGTCCCCCAACCATCCAGCCTGAGCTGACCCTCTAATGTACTCATTTCTAATCCTGTCTATCCTCGTCACACCCAATGCAAATCTTAGCATCTTTAACTCTTCTACCTCCAGCTGTGTCTGCTGCTATATATATATAAAAAAATATATAAATTAAAATTTCTAAGAATCCATTTCAAATAATAATAGCAAAATAAGTCCACATAATAATAGAAACAAAAATAACAAAAAAGGTAAGTTTAAAATAATAAATGAATTCGCTAACATTCATTCTATACCAGTTCAGGAACAATGACACTCTATCCTAGAGTTCTGTGATAAATGATAGATCATAAAGAATGCCTGAGACAAAACCTAGCATAGGAGAGGCGTATGTGCTGTCCTTTTGGCCTGGTAACGTTGGCATTTGACACTTTCTGATAGTGGTGTCTATAGGTTTCTTCTCCCATAAATAAAGTCAAAAGCACAAATCTCCTGCATAGTTGTCAATATTTACAGACAAAGTGAAAAAAGAGAAGAAATTATTGTTTTTGAGTGAATTACAAATGTAAAAGGTTGGGCGTTTTACACTTACTCTTTCAGTAGTGTTGATCAGTGAAATTTGCCAGAATGTTTTTCATAGGAAATATGCTGTGCCCTACCAGCGACCTTGTTTGTCAAAAATTTTCCTGGAAATTCATCTTGCAGCCGATGAACCCCATGATGCTTTCCAATGCCAATGTGACATCACAGAGCTGTAGCAGCCATGCCCTGAACATTTTTGCACACTTACTGTAAGATTGCTGCCTGATATCCTTCAGGCATGCAAGACATAATAATCATATCCAGCTAGATTTGCAAATGCATGCATTTACGTATATGTTTAAAAAGGCATTTTTATTTGAGGGGTACATAAGCTGTCCATAATGAGAGTATTTTGAGTACTGCTACCTGATATATAATAATAATGATCCCTGTACGCTGGCAGCTCAGCGCCACATGGCTAATTTGCAAGCAAAATTAGCTATGTGCCACCCTAAAGAGTCAAAACAAGCCTTAAAGGAGACCTCCTTCTCGAGTTAAAATGTGACACTTTGAAATAACTGTAATAATGACAAAAGATTTATTACTATTTATAAGCTGTTTCTAACTTCATAATAGAAGAAAAAATAGCAAAGTATCTGCACAGACATATCAGAAATAAAGAAGATGTTAGAATTGATCCAGGAGCCGTGACTTCAAATAATGGAACGAGCCAGACACATGCTACTGTTTCGTGGTGCAGACTTATGTAGATTGAAACTCTGTGAGTTAAATGATATATGCGTTTTTTAAAACTTACTGATAGTCTGTGGCTATTTGTTGCACATTGTTTATGGTTATCCTTCTGTCTGCGTCTTTTGTTGTTTGAGGCATTGTGGCACAGTGATTAACACTGCTGCCTGATAACTCTAACATTTTTGACTACAGTAAATACGGTTTTGTTGGCAGACATCTGGGATGCTTAAAAAGACCATTGGACCATTATAATATACGTAAAGCTAGTTTGGTTCCTCTTTCTTAAATGACTTCAGTGCATTTCAAGGAGTTCAGCAAAATTCGTGAACATTACTGTGATTTCACCGAACTCACGGTGAATTGAACTTTGCACTGTTCGCTCATCACTGTCCTGAAGCAATAATCGTTCCTCAGGCCAGGAGATTTTATCTCTTCACAATATGACTACAGTATATTCTTTTTCAGATTGTTTTTTGTATTATCTATTTTTGGTGAAATTGTTTGATTACATCTTGCCTGATGAAGGGGCCTGAGTTGCCTCGAAAGCTTGCATATTGTAATCTTTTTAGTTAGCCAATAAAAGGTGTCATTTTGCTTGACTTCTCATTACGTTCATAATGGCTGACACAGTACAACACCCTAGTACTGGTGACATAGTGAAAACTTATGGCCTTTACTAATATACACAGACAACTACACTGCAAATACTAAAATGACCCATTGCTAGTCAGTTGTTGGGTATTCCCATGTGCAAAGCATAACTAATAGAATCTGTTTCTAAGTTTGTTAAAATCTACAGAGTGTCACATCCAGTATTCAGTGGACTCTTCTGTGCTACCTTACGTATAATAGAGGCAAACCTTTAAATTTTCCGAAGATGGTGACAGCCTTTATAAAGTGCCTCAATTATATCTGAGCAAGGCTTAGGTGGTACAATCAGTCTTCAGCCTTGAATTACTAATAACTACTCATGTTATGTACCAATATGTTGATGCTGACTATATTATAAAGTGTAGTAACTCCTACTGGCAGCTTAATAATACATAGATTCTGTTTTTGTAGACTGTTTTATGTGCATATTTTTATGATAACATTTTTTTATTTATTTTCATTATTTCCTTGCTTTGATTCATATTCTTAAGTGCTTTAAAAAGCACCTTGTAATGTTAAACTCAGTAGAAAGTTCTTATATAAAACATTAGCAATTTATTAGATGCCAGCTCCCACTGCAGCAGAGAAGTTAAATGTACTGTAGCCTGATAAATATGTGATGCAGAGACCCCCTGAAAATAAAACTTTTTTCATGCGGGTATGTTCATTTAAATGTATTGTTAAATAACTTTGTGCTACTGGAAAATCTATGATTACCAAAATGCTCATATTCATTTGATCAAACTGCCTTTCAAGCTCTGCTGAACTACGGGGAATCCATTTTATGCAGTTTAACAAACGTGTAATTTGTTCATCATTGTGATGATTTTCCCCACATACATTTATTGCAGTAGAAATTTCAGATACTTTTCTTTTTTTATGGAAGGGTTTTATAGCATATCATTTATCTGGCTAGAAAGCAAAATTAGCCACAATAAAACGGGGCAGATGACAGATTATCATAAAGACGAGGAAGGTACTGGCATGATAACACATGAGAAAATTATGGTGTAGCTAAGTGTTAAATAGAGCATGACTAGAGGACCAAATATGATATAATAATTCAAATATTTCTAACAAGTTCTAACACATAACTTGTGTGTGTAGACCGTTAAATCAATGTCTTCCTCCACCAAGTGTTCAAGTAAATTAATAATATTTTGATGTTCCTTGACATATCTACATCCCTTAGTACCAAATTATTTTTTGAAAATTATTTTTAGCTCTTGCATTTTTATTTATTTATTTAAAAAAAATAAAACTATATTTAAGTCTAGCACATAGAAATTTAAAAAATATAGCAATTTTTCTAAGTTAGTAGCTAAAAAAATAAAAACTCACGATTTACCAAAAAGGACTAGAAAATCATGGGACTCATAAAAAAAGAAAGATGGTACCAACATTACCACACAGTTATCCAATCAAAATGTTATTTATTTTCATGATTACATAAAGTAAATCAATGCAAATTTCCAATAGATGTAGTTTATTGACAATTTCTGTGATTTGTCAGATACTCATGTACAGTTAATGGGTTTGCAAATCACGATTAGTTAAGCAAAAGCTGGAACAGAACACAATGATAATTGCAATAATACTGTTTTACTGGCAATTTGGCACCAAGAAGGCAGAACAAAACCCTTTGGATGTTAAGTCACTTTCAAAATGATGTGTTGATATAAAAGCTCCAAGGAACAAAAATGGCACATATGTTCACCTTCACAAACGAACACTTCTGGAAATGTTTTTCTTTGTTTGTTGAACAAAAAGAAACAGTAGGATCTTTGGTCAAAGCGTTTTTGCCTTTAAAATTATCCTACTTTGTTCTGAATTGTATATTTCATTATTAGTTTTGTTAATTAATTACAAAATGGAATGACCAATTAGGTTGTTTGGTTGCACAGTTTATACTACACTGCTACTCTTGTTTTATTGTGATGTTTAATTGAAACACAGTTCCTTAAATGAATTAAGGTCAATCTTAAATATACTGTAACAGTAAAATGTGTTTTCTCATAACTTTATAATATTTAATCAAGAATAATCTATATAAACAAATATGATGTTTGTAAAGGTGAAACAGATGCAATTTCTAGTTTGCTGATAGTGAAACTAGGCCATTCTATGCATGAAATGCTTTATAGAAAATTAAAGGCTACGCTACCTAGCAGAAAGAGCAAAGCATTATCAATAACAGTTAATAAACCCATGAATGATTTGTTTGTAGTTAATTTAGAAGGACCACATTAAAAAAAAGCAAACAGTGAAGTGACATGATTGGTGCACTTATGTTATATTACATGGCACACTGCCTTTAAATGAGCAGAATATTGAGTGAAACAGCATTTAACTCCAAAGTCCAAAATAAAAGCTGGTACACACTGATAGAAGTGCATTCATCCTGACCTTGTCATTGTAATTGCAAATATTTGTGACTAGCAAAATACCCGCGCTTCGCAGCGGTGAAGTACTGCCTTAAAATTTTTATTAAGAAGAAAATTAAACCTTTTTAAACTGAGGGAAAATATACCAATAATTATTTGTTAAGGATCTCTTTGTATGCCACGTTGTCAGTTCGGCCCTCCAGTTGTAATATGACCAAGCTGTAGCTGTGCGCTGAGCTTACTCTTGAGCATGCAACATACAGTTGGCCATGTGAACAGTAATCTTGTTTCAAATCTCACAGCTTTGATTGCTGCTGTCATAATCGGTTTGAGTTTCATGGTTTGTTTCAATTACGACAGTATTTGTAGGACTTGTGTTGAAGAGACATTCGGCATCTGTCAAGCGTTGTAAGTATACAACCAGTTTCATTGATAACTTCACATCCAGCTTTTGAGAGTTTAAACATTTCTAAACATCAAAGTGTCCACTACTGAAATCGTCACCTGTGAATCTAAGATGTTTAAGAGGCATTGGCAGTTGTCCAAAGGTGTAAAATATTTGGCCATTTCGGTACACTTAAGCATTTCACTCTTCTAGTGCTCCTGTGTAGTATAATTATCTCCTGTACCGTCATCAGTCCACACCTTGAACCTGTCCCAGTCATTCAATACATAAGACACAATGTTCCTCCGGATATCAATAGTGAGCCTGATATGGCCGTGCAATATGTAACAAAGAGAATGGAAAAGGCAGGTGCCATCTCCGGGCATGGAAACCACTTGGTAAGTGGCAGTTCTTTGATCAATGGTGATCACCTCGATAGACATGTTAATGGGGGTACGGTTGGAATGATAAAGGAAATGGGTACCTGAACAATGTAAAGTAAGTCTAAAATACCTATACAATAACTGTAATCGTAATAAATGAACAATAAAACAGCGGAAAAGCCGTGGATTAAATAAAAAGGCTGTAGTTATCAGCAGGGAGACGTGAATACCGTGGCGAAGCAAGGAAGGGAATGTAGAGACTGGAGCGACAGACGGCCTTATATAGGCAGGCAGCCAACCACGTGGGAGGCGTTGGGATGGGGGACCCAACGCCACCTCACAGGGTGACCGAGCTGCAGGCTATGGACGTATATATGTACGTAAGTAGGATTCAGTTAGCGTTGGGAACCCGTGTACCAAATTTCTTAAAGATGGGCCCATAAGTAACAAAGACCGTTGAAAAGTTCAATATGGCGGCCGACAGTGGCATCACATCACCGAAATAAGTACCAAATTTCAGCCTTCTACCTATGAATAAGAAAGTTCAACATGGCGGACGTTGTTGACCGTTATGACCGTTTCGCGTAGAATTTCAAAATGAAACCTGCTTAACTTTTGTAAGTAAGCTGTAAGGAATGAGCCTGCCAAATTTCAGCCTTCTACCTACACGGGAAGTTGGAGAATTAGTGACGTTGGAAACTTCAATATGGCGGCCGACAGTGGCATCATACCATTGAAATAAGTACGTACATCGGTTTTGGTTAGCGCAGGGAAGCCACCTACCAAATTTCGTGAAGATGGGGTCAGCCTTCTACCTACACGGGAAGTTGGAAAATTAGTGACGTTGGAAAGTTCAGTATGGCGGCCGACAGTGGCGTCATACCATCGAAATAAGTACATACATCAGTTTCGGTTAGCACAGGGAATCCGCCTACCAAATTTCGTGAAGATGGGGCCATAAATAAGAAAGTTAAACATGGCGGACATTGTGAAAATTAGTGACATTGGAAAGTTCAATATGGCGGCCGACAGTGGCGTCATACCATCGAAATAAGTACATACATCAGTTTCGGTTAGCGCAGGTAATCCGCCTACCAAATTTCGTGAAGATGGGGCCATAAATAAGAAAGTTCAACATGGCGGACATTGTCGACCGTTATGACCATTACGTGTAGAATTTCGAAATGAAACCTGCTTAACTTTTGTAAGTAAGCTGTAAGGAATGAGCCTGCCAAATTTCAGCCTTCTACCTACACAGGAAGTTGGAGAATTAGTGATGTTTGGAAAATTCAATATGGCGGCCGACAGTGGCATCATACCACCGAAATAAGTACGTACATCGATTTTGGTTAGCGCAGGGAAGCCACCTACCAAATTTCGTGAAGATGGGGTCAGCCTTCTACCTACACGAGAAGTTGGAAAATTAGTGACGTTGGAAAGTTCAATATGGCGGCCGACAGTGGCGTCATACCATCGAAATAAGTACATACATCGGTTTTGGTTAGTGCAGGGAAGCCACCTACCAAATTTCGTGAAGATGGTGCCATAAATAAGAAAGTTCAACATGGCGGACGTTGTCGACCGTTATCTACCGTTATGACCGTTACGTGTAGAATTTCGAAATGAAACCTGCTTAACTTTTGTAAGTGAGCTGTAAGGAATAAGCCTGCCAAATTTCAGCCTTCTACCTACCCGGGAAGTTGGAGAATTAGTGATGAGTGAGTCAGTCAGTCAGTCAGTGAGTCAGTCAGTCAGTGAGGGCTTTGCCTTTTATTAGTATAGATGTACTTTTAAAATTATTAAAATCCAAAAATGAATAGATCCCTATCATTAATATGGGGAAAGATTGTTCTTTAGGAGACAATGCATTAAAGGTTGTCGTGATCTAACAGTAACTTTTTGATATTGTAATATCCATTCATTTTCTTAAAAATAATAATTTTTTCTATTAGGATGTCATGGGAAGCAATGGGAGAGAGAATTATAAATCATTTCTTCAATGGACACCAGTCCATTGTGGCACTCACTTATGCTAACTCATAAAAAGTGAGTTGAGTTACTAATTTCCCTGATACACTTCTTTTTGGAATGGGACAGTTAACCAGTGTCCTGAGAAAAACTATTCAAACACTGGGAAGATATACAAACTCTATCCAGTTGGCAATTAAGTCAGGAAAATTATGAGTAAAAAATATGTAAAGACTGATTTAACCTATCCACCATAAACATTTTGTCAAGACCAAAGATGGAGGGTTGGGATTAATCAGGGTAATTATGGACATCCTGAGTATCCAGCATAAGATGCATGTTCCCAGGGAATGTGTTCATTTAGAACTTCAACCATAGTACACCCAATATACACAGTTTGTGGACATCTACCATCACACCTTTATGAGCTTGTTGGATATCAAAATATTTCAAAATCATGGCCATTAACATGGAGTTGCAATCCAATAAGCAATCGATGCAATCAGCGTTTCAACTCATCCTAAAGGCGTTCAATAGGGGTGAGGTCAGAGCTCTGTGCAGGGCACTTAAGTTCCATCACATGAAACTCGTCAAACCATTTCTTTATGGATCTGTATGATACGTGGTCCATGGCTCTGTGCTGGTTTTAAATAAATAATCGTGCCCAACAAAAGTGCAGGCTCTAATCAGGCATGAGCGCACTTCACTCAGAGGACATATGGGGGTGCCTGCCAGATCATAAAGACACGTGCTAGTGAGTGCGTCAGGCAGGTGCCTCATTAATATCTCGGAGTACGTAGCACGTTCACACCGATACCCCTTGAGGAGCATTAATGTAAGAGGAGTCAGCATGGGGCAGAGAGGGGAAGAAAAAAAATGAAGAAGAAAGACAGAAGTAGAACCATGAAAACAACACCGGAAGGAGAAGCAGGATGAGCAACCAGCCAGGGTATTAAAGGCTGGTTGGATGTCCCTGTGACTGAGTGAAGGGTTGTCGCTCCAGGAGCGGATTGTCTCCACTGATTTATTGTTGTGGAATGAGAGCAATCATGGTGGAGTCCTACCCCAGGGATCTAAGGTGCGCTAGAGGAGCGAGATGGAAAACAGGAGGACAACCGACCTCGAGTGGTCTGACCAATGCTGCTTGTGGCAGCCAAGATGGCGGTTTGGGTTGGTGAGGACTGCGGCTGCTGGAGTCTCCACCAGCTTAGTGAGCAATGGGAATTGTGTTGGGTTCATCCGTCAGAACAATGAAGGACCTGATGGCTGATGGTTTTAATCTTGTTTTATTCTGGATGTTTAATCTTGTGGATGTTCACTTGTTTTATTGGATTATTTATTAAAGAAAGCACTGCAATTTTGGGACACTTTTTTTTTTACTGTTTTAATAAAAGCACCAAGGCACTTTTACACCTAACCCTTGCTATGTCCGTGTGTTGTCTCCTCATTCGCTGGCTCATTCATCAGTTTCATTATTGGCAGTAACAGGTTCAAGAGGCATCCCAGAAGTACCAGGTAGCGTGATGTTGACCCGCACCATCACAACCTGGCTTTATGCATAGGACACAGTCATATTGGAACAGAAAAGAACCTTACCCAAACTCTAAAATGACTTTGTATGCTGTAGCCTTAGCGGTACCCATCACTGGAACTGAAAAGGTCTAACCATGAAAGACATCTGCAGACCATTAACACCAAAATTTACACTAGGTGCCATACAGTCTGAAAGGTAGTGTTTGTCTGGCATCTGCGAAACCCAAATTTGTCCATCAGACTCCTAGATAATGAAGCGTGATTTATCTGTCCAGAGAACATGTTTCCACTGCTCCAGACTCCAATGGCGGTATTGTGCATAGTGAGTATGCTTGTGAGTAAATGCTTTGCCACTGAACCCCCTTTCATGAAGCTTCCAACCATTTGTGTGTTGATGTTGCTTCCAGAGGCAGTTTAGAACTCTGTTGTGAGTGATACAGCAGACAGTATACGATTTTGATGCACTTTCTGCTAAAGCACTTAGACACAGTTGGGAAGGGATATCCTCGGTCCATTTAGTCCTAGGCCAGCTTCAAATTCAACAGTCAATTTCATTAATTTAATACCCCTAAAGCAGTTCCCTTGGTGCAAAAGTAGCCAATCCCACAAGAAAACATTTCCTCCTGCCCATTGGTGCATGTTTATTAACATGATGAATATATTTTCTGATTACCAAAACTGCATATACCAGTAAACAAAACATTATGTTTATTCATTAACCTGATGATCCTTTAACCTGAAACTCCTCATTTTGCCTAGTTTAATGTGAAATTTGCCATGTTTGTTTTTAACTACCCTAAATCGAAAAATACCCTTCTCTGGCTAAATTCAATTAGCATTTCTTAACTTGATTAGTAACCTAAATTGTTAAAACATGTTTATATATGTATGTTTACTGAGCATACATGCATTAAAAGCAGCTAAGCTTACAGACTACAGTGACGTACAGGCTAAAATGTGATTAAAAAAGCACAAAAACTTGTTTTTTTGGAATTAGTGGGTTCACATATGTCCACAAATACACAGAGTGCTAAATGAATTTAGATCTTCAGAGTGAGTTTCTATTCACTGCTTTTTATTCACTTATTTGTTTTCTCAAGTGCAATTCACTCCACCTGAGACCTCATATGGAATACATTAAGTGGGTAAAAATGAATGAATGGATGGTTCTTACAAAAATGAAACATTACAAAACATCTAGAAATGTCAGCATTTGTAGAGAATTTTTTACACAATAGAACTTGCGCATGAATTCTATTTTTGGTAATAACACATCATAGTGATGTGCTGCTTAAAAACAGGGTAACACTTTAGTTTAGGTACTGGGAAAAATGAAGCAGTACACATTTACTCTTATGTAAAAAGATCTTAACAAAGGCTTCTTTTGTAGATAATACACTTACAAAACATCAGTAAAGTGGTTATTCATCTGTGCAATATGGTTTACTAAAATAACTTCACTTTGGAATGGCTTAAGTGAGACATATGTCTCTTGATATAGTATTTTTATATTTCGTTGTAGACCTGTGAATCCCTCAAATTCATCAGTAACTGTACCAGCATATCAAATTCCACACTGCACAGAGATGGATAACCACTTTACTGATGCTTCATAACCATAATTAAGACTAAAAGAACCCTTTGTAAAGGTCTTGCTGCATAAGAGTAAATAAATAATAGATTTGTTTTTACAGTACCTAAACTAAAGTGTTATACTATTATTTAAGCAGCACATCTCTATGATATTTGAATTGTTTCTCCAAAATTAATAAAAAATGCAATTTCTACACTAACAATATTACACATTAAGCATGTACAATATTCTGAAGTCTACATGAAAGTCTGGGTATAGTGCCATTAGTTAAGAAGGAATAATTGACATTTTCAAATGCAAATGCATTATATAACACAGCAAAACTGAAAGGAAAGTTATTTGGCTGCTAGTTGATTGCACTGCTAACTAGTGTAAAACTTTCAGAAATATTGCAAATCTATTCAAATCTATACGATCTCCTCAGTCTGTCAGTGGAGCAGGACAGTGACAGCAGTCTGTCACTGAAGCTACTCCTCTGCCTGGAGATGACACTGTTCAGTGGATGCAGTGGATACTCCATGATTGACAGGAGCCTTCTTAGCGCTCGTCGCTCTGCCACTGATGTCAAACTGTCCAGCTCCGTGCTTACAATAGAGCCTGCCTTCCTCACCAGTTTGTCCAGGCGTGAGGCATCCCTCTTCTTTATGCTGCCTCCCCAGCACACCACTGCATCGTAGAGGGCGCTCGCCACAACCATCTGATAGAACATCTGGAGCATCTTATTGCAGATGTTGAAAGACGCCAGCCTTCTAAGAAAGTATAGTCGGCTCTGTCCTTTCTTATACAGCCTACCAGGCCGCAACTGGGGTTTTAGCGCCAAAGGTGCCAGGGGGCTTGGCCCTTCTACTTTAAACATAAATTTATTGTCAAAATATTTATGGAAACATATAGTAACTAGTTGTGCTACCCATCTAGGATGTGTCGTAGTCTAAGTAACCAGTGTAGACCTTAATTTTATTAGTACAGTGATTTGTGATGCACCATCTTTTGGAATGACAGAGACATAGCAACTGGACAGACAAACAGACAATTATCTTTTTTTTAAGTTGGAAATATCAGGTAGTCAGTACAAAGTAAAAAAACAAAGAACAATCTGAAGAAGAATATGCTGTTGTGACTGTGTGGAGTGGTAATGAGTTAATCCTGTACTTAAAATTTTTATTTGACACATAAAAGTATACACAGTACAATACGTAGTGAAATGCTTAGTTGACATCTCCAAGATTGTTCATTAGTAACAAGCATATAGTAAAAAGGCAATAAACAATAAATACAAAAATCTACAAATACCAATAAATGTAATCATATACAGTGGTAGCAATATTGTAAATAAATGTAAAAATGAATATAAGCATACATGCATATGTTCCTAAATAACATGACATATGAGAATGCAAAAAAGTGTGAAAGTTTGCAAAGGATAAAACAGTTGCTATGGTAAAATTCAGCCACTCTAAGTCTTTAGCTTCAGTGTGTTGAGACAATAGAGTACCATGTAGCCGTAGGCACTGTCTCTGTTTATGATCAGGATGGACTACGGAAAGAAGCTCTTTCTCAGTTTATTAAAACTGGTCTTCAGGCAAAGGTTTCCCTGACTGCAGCATGCAGAAGAGGCCATTGTGTCAATGGTTGGCATTCTAATGATTTGTTTTACCCTAGTCCGACATCACTTGGTATAGATGACCTGAAGGTTAGAGAGCGCACTACTGATGATACGTTCAGTTGTCTGCACCACTCTCTGCAGGGCCTTGCAATCCTGCTGTGTGCTGTTTTCTAATCAGGAGATAGTAGTTCCTGTCAGGATGATTTTGATGGTGAATATGTAGAAGATTCCTGAGGCATCTGAGGTTGTAAAAATATTGTTGTGCCATCTTCACCAAGGGGTCAGTGTGTATGAACCATGTCAGGTCCTCTGTGATGCAGACACAGAGGAATCTGAAACTGTCCACCTTCTCCACCTAGGTGGTGCTAATTATTTGTGGGAGGTATTGCCTCTGCTATTTTTGTACAAAGTCCCTAATCAACTCCTTTGTCTTGCTGACATTCAGGAGTAGACTACTGTCCTGACACCAGTGTGACAGACTCTCCAATTTGTTCATGTAGGCATGCTAATTGTTTTTAGATATCAGGCTTACAACTGCTGTTTTATCACCAAAATTGACAATAATGTTAGATTCATGTACAGTCATTTGTGTGGGGTGATTATTGCAGTGAACTCAGAACACCATGTGGACACTCTGTATTGAGAGTGAGGGATGATGAAGTGCAGGCACCGACTTGATCCACCTGGAGTCTGCCTTTCAAGAATTTAAAAACCCAGCTTCACAATGTATGTTCACATGAGCTTGGTTTATCTGAGGGGTTTGCTGACATTAAAATTCTAAACTATAGCCTATAAAAAGCATTCATTCATAATTCTCTCTACTGCTGTCCAGGTAGGGCAGTACTGTATGTAGGATCAAAGTGATGACATTATCTGGGGATCTACTGGAGTGATATAAGATCAGAAGATCAGAAACGGATTTAGGTCTCTGGGCAGTGAAGAGCATATGTATTCTTGACTAGCCTCTTGAACCACTTGCTAAAGGAGGGCAATGGAATGGTGGTCATTCAGGCAGGTTGGATGTGATTTTTTTTAGGAACAGGGACATTGGTGGATCTTTTGAGGCATGATGGTATGAGAAAGTAGGTTAAAGAGAGCTTTAATATTACTGGGATCACTGGTACAAGCTGATTGGCGCAGATCCTAAAAAACTTGTACTGCCATGCCATATGGACCTGCTACCTTACCGGGGTTTACTTTCTTAAAAGAGCTCCTTACATTGTGTACTGACACAGTGAGTACTACTTCCTTACAGGTCAGAGCTCCTGTCGCAGATATGATATACCACTTGCTGATATTAGCAGCATGCATATTAAAGTGTGCATTGAAATCATTAAGTTCATCTGCCAGCAAGATGTTGCTGCTTACCATGGTTGGTGCCGTCATTTTTTAAATAATTTATTGTCCTTAGATCTCGCCACTCGGGCCTGGGATCAGACTGTTCCAATTGTGCTTTCAGTTTTCCCTAAACTGCCATTTAGTGGCTTTCACTTATGTTATATAAGGCAGCTTTGTAAATGTCCATATTCTTGGTAACAAGTGCATCAGGAATAGTTTTATTCACCCATAATTTATGCTTTGGGAAAGTTCTGGGGCCTTATGCATAACGCCGTGCGTAGAACTCACACTATAACATTACGTAAGCACAAATGCTGAAATGTGCTTATGCACAGAAAAATCCAGATGCATAAATCTGTGCATTCGCCAACTTCCGTGTTCTTCCGCTAAGTAACGCTCGTGCCTGCTGTCCCGCCCCAACTCCTCCCACAGTTACGCCTCTTTGAATATGCAAATCAATATAAATAGCCCTTAAGCTCAGTGTTCTGTGAAAAGACAATGGGAAAAGCAAGAGGGAAAATGGAAGAATTTCAGCGAATACTAGGTGGAGGCAAGGAAAAACGTACTATTTGTTGGTTTAAACAGTGGTATAAACAACAAAAAAAAGCTGATCAACTGACATAGCCTGTTGGAGAAACTCAAAAGCTCAAGTTCACAAAGTCGCACAGTGCCCGAAATAAAAAAGAAGTTGTCAGATATCAAAGGCGCCGTGAAAAGGTGAGTCGTAGCCTGAGTGTCATATGAAAGCTTATTAGGGTACAAAGAAAAAAAAGGCACAGTGGGGAAAAAGCACGAAATGTGAACTTCAATCTCGAAATTTCCATTTTAATCACGTAGTTTATTTTGTCATTAAAGTAGAACATCATAAACTTAATCTTAAAATCATTTAATTAACCTCTTTCTCAAATCACATCGTAATTAAAGTAGCACATTAAATGCTTTGTTTTGTATTTGATCTTCTATGTGCTCCGTGTGTGAATCACTACATGCTTTTTAAACTGGCTTCCTCTTCCTCCAACAGGACACAGAATACATTACATTTGTGATATTACAGCTCTCTGAATAACTAAAATACTGAGATGTATACATGATATCATTTTCATGATGAAAGGAGTTAAAGCACGTTATTAAACATGGGAACATGGTGGTGCAGTGATTGTGCGCGACCTTCGATGAAATAAATTATTGCAGCAGTACTCAGGGGCAGCTCTAGGCTCGTGGCGGCCCAAGGCAGAGAAAGAATCGGTGGCCCCTTCGCCCGCCAATGTGAATATGGTATCTTATGCGTGGCGGATGGCTACGTCCGTTGCGGACACTGCATAGCCACCTCATGCTCATGACACAAGCGTTTAACTGTTGCCGAAATTTGCCGCTGCGTTTTTAGCTGTGTCTTTATTTTCTCTTTCTTTTTTTATATTCAATATATATTGGCGTGGCAGCCCCTGGGATTTGGCGGCCCTGTGCAGGTGCACAGTTTGCACATGCCTAAGGCCGCACCTGCAGTACTGGCTCTTTCAAACATACTAACCTCCAATTCTTGTCCTTCCTTTTCTTTCTCCAAGTAACCGATCGCCATACAATCAACTCTGTAATAGACGTTAAGCCATCTCTAAGCTTATTACACCAATTCTTCAAAACTTTTAAGGAACATTTAAATATCTTCATAGTACATGTTTAATTATACTATCCTTCATGCCAGTCCCAGTGAAGCATACAGTGCAAGGCAGGAACAATCCTTGCTAGCGTAGCAACACCGTGTCCTTTAATTATTAACACCGTGTCCTTTAATTATTAACAATATAGATTATTTAAATGAAGCTAAAGTTTTAGCTGTATAATATAATGAACATATTTTGCTGCATTTCATCTTAAAAATGATATCGTCATCATATGTAAATACGCGCTTTATAAAGTGGCTCAGGTTGTGTAATATTATAACTGTAGTGCAAGTTTACAGTGAGGTGATTGTACTTATAAGTACAAACAGTTCTACAAGGAACAGTTGATGGACTGATTGAGTGCGTTTAGAGCTCTTGGGATGAAACTCTTTCTGAACCGCGTGGTCCGTACAGGAAAGGTTTGAAGCGTTTGCCATGTGAGAAGCAGTTCAAATAGTAAGCATGGCTGAGGCAGCGTGTGCTTGATACTGTATACCGATAATTCTCTTTCCGATCAGCTTCTCCAAGTGGTGCAGTGAGAGTGTTATGGAAAAAGATGATCTGCTGTGGCAACCCCTAACGGGAGCAGCTGAAAGAAGAAGAAGAAGGTGCAGTGAGAGTAACAATGTTAAAGCAGTTATGGTATTTGGAATAGTTTGACTATTCCATGGACCATTTTATTGTTACTAGTTAATTACAATCAGATGCATTAAACTAATAAACAATATGCGGTTAATTTCAGTGTATTTATAAAGCCACGTCAGGGACGTGGATCTGAAAAAGAAAGAAACTACACAGGAACAGTAGCACTGCTTTGACACTGGGTGCTGCCAGTCTGCAAAACCGAGCGGAAAACTTGCGTACGACAGGGTATGAGGTACCATGGAAATGTGTGTGGCTTTACACCAAGCTTAGGTATTATACATCGCGATTTGAACGTGGAAACGTTCTTACGCAAAATTTCTGTGCGTACGCACCGTTTATACATGAGGCCCCAAATGATTACCTTCAGAACATTATTATCCACTAGTTTACCTATAAAGCCTACCGCTTCTTCTGTAAAAACACTGATGTCATCATCAGAGCTGTGGCCTGAACATGTTCCGGTGTCAGTCAGTGAATCCAGGAGAACGGCCTCTGATTGGTCTGACCAAAGTGTGACCTCACATATGATTGGAGCTGTCTTTTTTAGCCTTTGTTAATATCTTACATCTGGAAATAAGTAAGATGGCACCATCATTGGATATTGCCAATGAAGGGGATGACTGGGCTTTAAAGCTGTATTTTTACAAGGGTACAGCAAAGAGTTCTTTCCCCTAAACTGACACCAGTGCAGAACTGTTTAAAATAAGAAATGGTAATTTATTTGCAAATGAATTAGTACAGAGCGGCATGGTGGCACAGTGGTTAGCGCTGCTGCCTCGCAGTTAGGAGACCCGGGCTCGCTTCCCGGGTCCTCCCTGCGTGGAGTTTGCATGTTCTCCCCGTGTCTGCGTGGGTTTCCTCCCACAGTCCAAAGACATGCAGGTTAGGTGCACTGGTGATTCTAAATTGTCCCTAGTGTGTGCTTGGTGTGTGTGTGTGCCCTGCGCCCTGCCCGGGGTTTGTTTCCTGCCTTGTGCCCTGTGTTGGCTGGGATTGGCTCCAGCAGACCCCCGTGACCCTGTAGTTAGGATATAGCGGGTTGGATAATGGATGGATTAATTAGTACAACGTAGTGAATAAAGTAAAAATCTGGAAACACAAAGGCCAAGTAGCTTCAATAATAATATTCAGCCCTTTTGATCCTTTCTAGCCTCATTATTAGAGTGTATTAACATGATTCCCTTTTCTACCTCCTGACGTATCTTTTCTCCCTTTCCCCCAGATAAGCCCTTACCACCTCTCCATGCCTGACTCCAAAATTCTCCTGACTGAGGAGTCCAATGTCCTTATACCGTAAGTTCAGTCCCAGGAGAACTTCAGGCACCATTTCAGCCTACCAAGAAGTAATTATGGACTGTCTATGTTCCCCCAGAGATTCTGGCAAGCACTATGTTTGTGGGATTCTAACTATGGAATCTCACAAGCAAATTGGGAAATACAGCACCTGTAGTGCTTGCCCCAGCAAAAACACCTAATAGTACAGCATCCCACACAGAAAATGTATCACTTGGGATGTGTACTTCTGTAAACTTCTCTGACTGCCTGTTTTTTTCACAGTGCACAATGTACGTGTATTGTCAAGAGATAAAAGTTAAAATGCTACAGCACACACTTCTATCAGTTCATCAGCTTGGTCATTGTGCTTTGAAGGATTTCTGGGAGCTGAAATCTAACTTGATAGAATGGGGTATCAAGCAAGAACCATCCCTGGAGAGGGCACTATTGTACTGAAGCAAAAACACATTTATAGCTTAGAATTGACAGTTCTCACAGTATGTCATTGGACTGTCAGAGGAAACATTTTTAAATATACAATACCGAAGCTATAAGGCATTTTGTCCTTCAGAACCAAGCATGTCTTACACGAGACACAAGCATGTCATTTAAAACACACATTATAATACTATCTAAACCATGTTTTTTTCCACCTTAAAAATGTTGGAGTATTATAACTTTTTAAAATTAATTCACGCATTTACTTCTAGTGGGCAGCACAGTGGCGCAGTGGGTAGCGCTGCCTCGTAGTTAGGAGACCCGGGTTCACTTCCTGGGTCCTCCCTGCATGGAGTTTGCATGTTCTCCCCGTGTCTGCGTGGGTTTCCTACCACAGTCCAAAGACATGCAGGTTAGGTTCATTGGCGATCCTAAATTGTCCCTAGTGTGTGCTTGGTGTGTGTTTGTGTGCCCTGCAGTGGGCTGGTGCCCTGCCTGGGGGTTGTTTCCTGCCTTCTGCCCTGTGTTGGCTGGGATTGGCTCCAGCAGACCCCCGTGACCCTGTAGATAGGATATAGCGGGTTGGATGATGGATGGATTTACTTCTAGTTGGACTGACATCTGCAATGTGTTATTCACTGGCTATTCAAATCATTCTTTATGCAGTTTTCAGTTCATTCAAAATGCTGCTGCAAGAAGAATTACTCGAACCAGGAAATATGAATTCATACCTACAGTTCTCAGGTTCTTACACTGGCTCCCGGTTAAGCTTAGGGCAGATTTTAAAACCCTCTATTAAGTTACAAAGACCTGCTTACTTATCTAAACTTATCATTACTTACAAACTGGAGCGCACATTAAGATCTCAAGATGTTGGTCTGCTTCTGATTCCAAGGATTACTAAAATAACAGTGGGAGGCTAAGCGTTTAGTTACAGGGCCCCGAAGCTGTGTAATGATCTGCCCGCTCATATAAGAGACGCCCGTCCTTTCAATCTCAGCTTTTAAGACTCACTAATTTAGTGTAGCATACCCTACTAGATTATAAATTGGCCCTAGTGTGTTGTTGCGGTTGATGTGTGTGTGTGTGCATGTGTGTGTTCACACTGTGATGGACTGGTGCCCTGTCCAGGGTTTGCTTCTGCCTTGTGCCCTATGCTAGCTGGGATAGGCTCCAGCAGACCACCGTGACCCTGCTCAGGACTAAGCAGTTTCGAAAATGACTGACTGACAGTTTCTACCTTGTTCTCTGTGTTTTAACAAATCTGCATTTATATGTGTAACAGTTCTGTATTTAGTAATTAGTTTATATTCAATACATGTATTTTAACTGAGAATTGTTCAAAGAGCTCTGTGCCTGTACTCAGTGAATAGCACAATACAAAAATAAGTTTTATTGTATTGTACTTTACATGTTTTTTGCTATTTTTCATAGGGCAAAGTATATTCCTTTTAATGTATTTGTTCAAAAGTAAAAAATGATCCACTAGGCATAATACTGAAGAAGTTTGTATTTCAGATGAATAAAACGAGGGTGGATGTATGCAAAAGGTGCTTGGACTATATTAATACACCATTCAATACAAAATATTTAAAACTGGCATTTTAAATCATTGCTCTTAAGAAAATGATTTCAAAACCTGTCGGAACAATTCCTTATTTTAATAGTCTTCCTTTAGTTTAAAACCAAATGTTATGCTATTTTTTAACCAAAAACATTGCTACTTTTGAATGTCACCACATGGCATGCATGCATACAGTATACAAGGAGCTTCACCTTTTACACTCATGCGTAAACTGAAAACAATTAAAACACATGCTAAGTTACTTATCTACAATGTAATTGAAAAAGCAAAATCAGCTTTTACTAAATGAAATAAAGTAGGATATATTAAGTAAACTGCTGACATTTAAACACATATACACACTGTTTTTGCATGATATTTCTTTAGAAAAGAACAATGGCACACAGTAAAGGAAGAAACAAAGTAAAGATAAGAAATGAATGTCAAAATAAAAAAATAAACAAACAGCCATCTATTTCATGTTGTAATCAAAACACATTATTAATACCTGTTAGCTTTTTATTCTATTTGATCTCTTGGTCTTAGAATTAAAATTAGTAGACTGTTAAGAAATCAAGGAGCCTAAAATGCTTTTTACTTGAACTAACTCCTGTCACATTTAACATGTTTCCTGGAATAATTTTTCATAGCTTTAAAAACCTTTTCTTATTCCTGTATATAAACTATTCATTTAGCTGTATTTCTTAGTGGGTGGCATGGTGGTATTGTATTTCTGCCGCTGCCTTAGAGTTCCAGGGACCCCAGTTAAATACCCAGCCTGATCTCTGTGTAAGGCTTAGACATTAACCCTGTGTTCAATTAGATTTAAGTCCCTTTCAACCATGCAGGCTGTCTCTGCAATTTAGAGGTGTTTTGACAGATCAACGCAAGTGTAAATGACTCAGTCTTTCAATTTTCCAGGTCAACCTGTAGTAAAATTCCTAGGTTCTGCGTGAAGAAAACTATAAAACTGTCAAGTTAAGCGCAGTAAAAACCACAGTGGCTTAAAATAACGCCTACTGATGTTGACTGGAGAAATTCAGTTATAAAAAATTCATGTAAAATGGTCCTGTCGACAACTCCCAGTTTGTTCTAAAAATTAACAATTTCAAAAGGGTCTTGAAATTGAAAGAATTCTGAAATAAATGAGTTGCACTGCAACTGAGCTGTAAAGGAAACTGTTAAGTCTCATTATCACCAGACACAGCCATATCCTGTCCTCTTATTAGATTAGAAGCACTTTTCACTGGCAAATCAAGCAGGGCTCTTAGGCTGCAGTGAACTAGTTTTGAAACTAATGGCATCTACTGCTCATCTTGTGCAACTTTTGAGAGCAGGAAAAATTAAATAACATAATTCTTTATGATCCTTCCTGTATAGTTGAATGTACAGTATATTTCTTCTGAAATATTGTGTAAAAAAATGTGTATAAATAGCTGTAATAGAACAATTAAAGCTCTTTTGTACATGCAACCCCCCCCCCAGAAGACATACTTTTACATGAGATTTTATCATGAGTATGTTCTGCGGCGTGACTCCTTTAGGCTAAGCCTGAAGACACAACCTGAGACCACTGTGCCCTTAAGGTAAAAAAGGTTAAATTGCTTCATTTACATTCTTAGCCATTGTAGATTTTGAAAAAAAATTAAGTTGAGCACCCAGGGGTGCCAATTTAAATGAAGAAACAGGGATTTGTAAGTTGGTTAATTAATCATCAGTCTTAACATCGCTAATACAAGTAATAATTCAATAATTTGGCAAGGTTCCTGCTATTTTTACCTTACCTTTCTCTTTTGTGTTGGGGCTCCAGCCTTTAGACTTATATCACGGTAACTGAGGCACACTTGTTTTAAGACACAGAATTAACATGATTTATTAATAAACACAAGGATTATAAAATTATGATAAGTGCATATACATACATTGATATATAAGACTGGATGCAGACAGACGTATAACATATTGGTTGGCTGTTTACTGGTATTTAGAATTCTAATTTATCTTGGCACAGATAATTAGTTTTACAATACCAAGTCTTTATGGATGATATCCAATGTTATGTTGCGTTGTTGCTTTGTGATTGCTCTGGGATCAAGTGGAAGATTCATCGTGCGTTGCAGTGCACTCTTTCTTTTTGTCAGTGCCTTGCAGCCACTTTTTCAGCTTACCTTCTGCTGTCTTTTGCCTCTCCATAAGGAAAAGGCATTACTCATTCTGGCTCAAGAGTTAAGATTCTCAAGGTCCCTTCCTGAAGTGATGGCTTCTCAGCTTTGTCAGACAACTAGCAAATAGCTTTAGCCCGACAGACTGTGTCTCAGCTTCTGGTCCACAAAAAGAAGAGAATTTCGCCTTTTCAGCTCCTCATGGAGAGGGTGGCTTATGGCTTGGTAGTTTCTGAGCAAACATTTTAGAAAGTAATTTTGAAGAACATGCACAAAGTGCCCCTGGGAAGAATACCAGAGTTCTCTCAGAATTCCTATGAGTGTGTCCCAAGTGAATTTCTGAACTTCTCCTAACTTGTCATTTGCTGAGAGATAGGGTACATGTGGTTTTAAAAGAAGTTTTGAACCATCTCCTCATTGGATTAAAGTTATTTCTAGTTACAAAATCAGTGTCTTCTAATAGGCAAGTTATTCTGTCCATTCTAGTAATCACTCATTAAATTACAGGTCTTTGTTCTGGCTGGTTTACTTTCACTCATATGTTTGAAAGCTATAAAAGAAACATGCAGAGACAGCCTTTGCTAAATGTCAGGTCAACTCAGATTCATCCTTGTTATTAGGTGAAATGCAGCCAGATCCTAGTTTCAAGTGTCCAGTTACTTACTTTGAATGTAGGTTGTGAGTCCAAGTTGGGGACTTTGTGCAGGTGGAGGTCTGCTAAATCTACTGCCTTCACAGGCCAAGCATGCCCCTAAGGCCTGGAAGAATGGGCAGTACCCAATTTGTACCACACCACCACACAGGAGGTTTGGAAAGATTTTAATATAAAATTCTTTTGCAACCTATCAGTGGTTTAAGCACTTTTAGTAGAAATACTATTCTAGAAACACACATAACAGAATACAGAGTATGTGTGTGACTGCTAATGTGATCACGCATACAGTATAGAGTACAGTATCTCCTCCTGTGGACTGCCATTCCACAGGTCTTTTGTGAAGTCTCTATAATTATATGGCACACTCCGGTTTGCTGAAATGCAACTTACAGTGTCTAATCCTTTGACAGTCCTTTTAGGAGAAAAAAAAAAACCTAAAGAAGACCAGTTGTGACCATGAGATAATGGAATTCTAGGGAAAAAGTAGAACCAGCTCAGTAGATTGTGCGGGCATATAAAGTGTTTCACAGACAATATGATCAACTTGAAACCTGGGGGGGTTGAATGAGGTTGAAGCTCTCTCTGCACAACCTTTAAAATTGATTTTCTTGTAGCAAGCAGAGGTCAAACTTAACAAAATGCAAACTTATCTTTGTTAAGTTTATTGTTTGTTTGTAATCTGCACAATTTTTCTCCACATGTTCTGGTGTTTCAACTACATATCACAGATCTTATAAGGTTAACTGTGGCTTTGAGCATGCATTGTATGAATGCATGTGGATGTGTGTGTGTACCCTGTCACTATCTTGTGCTCTGCCCAAGACTCATTCCTTCCTTGCTCCGTATTCTGCTGAGATACTCTTAGTCAACTAAGATACCGACCTTCATCAAGTATGTCTGAAAATGGACAAATTGATGAAAAGCTATTCATAATTGTAAGTTTCATAGATCAATGTTGTGAACTTGAGAGTCCTAAAGCATGCAAGTCCTAAAATACTCAAAAATGCCCACTAGGAAGAGAATTACCATCAAACCCTGTCTGCACAAAAATGGGCAACAAATTTTTTTAGAAATAAATATTTTAATTTCACAAAAAGCTCTTTGGCAAAAATAAGCTCAGAAGAGAACAAAGGCATAGAAGGCAATGCTTTCAAAATTCATTCCCAAAAGCAAGCAAAGTTCCAATCTAAAATCCAAGAGGCAAAGTCAAAAAACAGAGCACAAATTCAAATAATCCAGTAATTCACAATAAGTTCAACAGCAATAATCACAAGAAAGAACTCCACCCCACCACAAGTGCATTCAGAATGAACCACGAGGGACTTTGGGTTGCCCATGCCTTTATAGGCCTGAGGGCAGCCCCTTGACAGTGATGGGCAGGTGGCCCCACCTCTTGGGGAACCACCCACCAAACACATGGTATATAGGACAAGATACACAGATACATAGAAACTAAATGGCCAACAATTGTAACATCAGTAAAGGAATGAAAAATAATTAAAAACAGACATTAAAAAAGCATTTGAACTCCAGCTAGGGGAAACCCTGACTGAAAAATAACACCAAATAACTATACAATTGTTGATTTTACACAGTGATACTTTATAAACATCAATGATTACTGTCATGCTAAATTACTTCACAATTATAGGCACTTGATATTCTTTTAAAAATAAACTGCCATGTGACAAAAAAAATCATATAGCAAATGTGTTTGTTGAAATTATTACATTGTGAAAAACAAGTGGTTAGTACTTACCTTTAAATGTTAAGTTGTAAGCCATAAATTAATGCAGTGCATATTTGCAAAGTACAATTTATTCATTGTAGTTGCACTTGCGTAAAAGTTTATTAAAAGATCAATTAAAAAGCTTTCTTTGCTGATTGTCTTCATACTCATTACATACTCATTAGGGAGAATAAATAGCATCATAAAAATGTGACAGTACTCTCAAGTAGGAGCTTTGAATGTGCCGCTTAATCAAAGGTTAAACTGATTTCAGTTCACACAATTAAACAAGTGAGAAAAATAAAAAACAGCTTTATCCTAACAACACATAAAGTTAACAATTGCGATCTAACTATAATATATGGCTGCTTCCGGTAAATAAACCAAATGTGGAAACAATAACAGCTGCTGTATACAGATTAATATCAAGGTTTGATTTTATTTATTTTAGAATGTTATTTATTGTGACCATCACTGATCAACAAAAATCACTGACTGTGTAATGCCACATGTCATATCAGTTCAGATAAAATGTATGAACATAGGATTTCTTTATTCTTTGTAGTGTTTGAGTGAAATATAACTTATCTGATCTCTTATTAAATGGAAAATTCAAAAACCTCTTCTAGAGGACAGCATCTTTTTTTCTCAGGGCATTTTATTACATCAATTACAAAACTGGCATCTGTTTATTACTCAAAATTAATTAGTTTGTCATTAAGTAGATGAATTGTGACTTTAAATAAAATGTGAATGTAAATCATATGAAAATTAAAAAAGACATTCTTAGAAAACAGGCACACCCAGAGGCTAAAGCTTTTAACCATTATGACAGCTGGCAAAAGGGAAGAAGTTGGTGTACGACCTTAGTAACCCCATTTATTTCAAACAAAAGTCCAACAAAAACAATTGCAAAATAATATGCATAAGGCTGAACTTGGCCTGAACCACGTCAGCCTGCTGTGGTTTTACTATTGATGCTTGCTCGCTCAGTCTCACCGTGCTCTGCTCCTGATCAGGACAAAGCTGACACCTTTCTGGCTCGTCATTTTTTATATTGGAGTGACTAGGAGGGGCTGGACTTGTTAGTTGGGTCACAGATAGTTGTGTGTGTCCTCACTGGGTTTTGGGCTTTGGAAAAAGTAGAAGATACCGTTAGTAACAGCATCCCCTCTCGCCTCGGAGTGGTAGTGCTTACTTCAGGGGAGGCTCGGGTGTGCATGCATGACATCACGTTAGTAAAAGGTAAAATGTAGTCAGTAAAGAATATTACCTACATGTGTTTGTAAAGCCTAGCAATGGCAATCTAACTAGTTTATTAAGTAGCTAGTTTGGGCAAGTGTGTTGCCAGAAATTAGCTTAATCTGGCTCAGGACGATCACTAGGCCCACTTACAGTACATTGCTTTTAAGCTCAATTGAATCTGATTTAATGTATTGTTATTATACACATTTATACTGGAAAGCCTATTACACTATACACTAATACCAATAATGTTAGAAAAAAACAGAAAAGAATATGCAGCTAAAACACAAAACATATTAATGTAACATTGACAGAAAAAAGCAATTCACAATGAAAATTAACTAAACTTAATTTTTTGCCATTACTTCCTATTGGTATAAATGGTATTCCTTATAATATAATAAAAACTGTTTGTTGTTCATCCTATTAGAGCAGAGACTTGCAGTGGCAATACATGGTATACAGCAGACAGTAATGACAATTACAAATTAATTAATAAAAAAATTTATTTAAATAAATACACAAACAAATAAATATCACATATAAATCTACAACATATAAAACAGAATAAGTAATAACATACCGTCACAAGCATGCGCATTTGGGGCAACTTAATGGTTCAGATATTGGTAATTTCCTTCTGCAACACAAGAGTGCGCTGTGGATTAACTC
Source organism: Polypterus bichir lapradei (assembly GCA_026402145.1). NCBI lineage: Eukaryota > Metazoa > Chordata > Cladistia > Polypteriformes > Polypteridae > Polypterus > Polypterus bichir. Next base: position 11,448,051 of record JANRMT010062842.1, on the reverse strand, counting down.
CTTATTTCTTCTTCCCTCTGTAGACAGGAAGATTGTTGGCTCTACCACCCTTGATGTCACTTCCAGTGTGTGCCTTCCTGGACCCATCTCTTCCTGCAGGAAGCTCTGCCATCTTGAAGTAGTCTACTTGGAGACTTGTGGCTGCAATGACATTTTCTTTTCTTTTTAAAGCATTTATAACCTGCTTTTTGTTGAAATTATATGGGCTTTGCCTACGGGTGCCCCATAACTTCACAGTTGTCTGTGTTCTGTCTTACAATATAAAAATAAAATTGTAAGCAATTTGGATTTGCTCAACAGAATTCTAGTTTCAGACTTTTATTTGCTCTATCTTTTTCTTTTCTTTTTTAAAAATTGATTTAGAGATAAGAATAAGATGGACACAGTTATGATCCGATGAACCCAGCAGTGACTTTGCTCTAGATTCATAAACACCTATAATATTCCCATAGCACTGATAAAGCACTCTGTTGTGAGAAGTTGGGCAAATGACATACTGGTAAAAATTATGCAGTATTTTCTTCAGTGTACATTGGTTAAAATCATTCAAAATCATAAAAGAAAAATGCTTGGATATGCTGTAGTTATACTACGGAGTTTATATATCACAGTAATGGCGAACTGCACGATAACATGCATTGAATACACTTAACTTGAGCATTCCTAGTTTTCATACTCTTTCACTGTATGTTTAGCATTCATTTGTTCAGAGGTTGATGCGCTTGCTGCTTCCTGAGCAGCTCTTCTTTTCTCCACCCTAGCGGCCCACTTTTTCTCTTCTTTCGTCAGCATGTTTTCATTTTAAAACTGATTTCCTTAATTTTTCACTTAAGCTGACACTTCAAGTCAAGTCTTCAATCTGCTTCAAGAATGATTTAAGATATGAAGAGGTAGGGGAAGTGACGGTGAAGGTGGTAGGGATGAGAACGGTACCCGTATGCATGCGCTGCTCAGCCGCCCTGCTGGCCAGTTCTACAATAAAATAAAGTAAAAATATAAAGAGGAATAGCCTTGGATGTCAATCATCACCTTGAAAGTGGATAGTAGCCATCACGTGGTATATGCGTGCCAAATTTCAGGTCAATAGATCAAACGGTTTGCTAGTTAAAGGTGTTTTAAAATCCTTTAAAAAGCCATGGCAGCATATTATATATAAAGATTATTTCTAAATTATTCCAGTCAATTATGTTGCACAATTTTAGTAAAAAATCAGGTTTATGTTAATTCTGAAGTATAAACACGGCACTCAGGACTTGGTTATTAAGTCACTCTGTTTAGCTGTTGTGTGCTCTAGTTCATGATTTCATTTTTGCCACATCTTTTTCCTTTGATTCGTGATTTGATTATTTTTGCCTGTGCCTTACACTTCCCTTTTATTTAGGTATTTGCTACTCGTTTAATAAGGGCCCTTTGACTATCCACTATTTCTGTTGTCTGTTGTTTGAAATAGTCAACTTTTTGGATCCCTGACCCTCTTCCTGCATTTTGATCAAGACCCTGCCTGTTTCTTCTAAGGTGTTTGCTTGTTTACTAATTCTGGCTTCTTCTCTTTGATGTAAGGTTCACCCAGTCAACTTAATAATGGTCACTTCACTTCACTTACTGAAACACTCTAAAAAAAAGTGCTAGCCATGTTTACTGAAGAGAAATGAGATGGTCGGGGACATGGCCGGCATTTACAGTATGTCTTTGTATTTATTTCTATTTCCTGACCAATGGTGCCATGTCATGTTTGACCTTCTCTGTGATGAACATTCTTGCTTTCTCCTTTATTTCTTGTTTATTCTACGGTAACCTTACTGACCTTGACCCATCAGAAGCCTGTCTTCTTGTACTCTGCTACATAGTCATTCATATCAATTTAATCTCAATGGTTCCAACCCTCAGGAGCAAACTGAGACCACACAATGAGGAAATGAGAGAGGGTGATGAATGCAAGGTCACTGTTATGTGACAGCACAACATGTTGACTGATAAAATGTGAAATCAACATGCATTCTTTACTTTTCACCAGGAAATATAATCTTTCTTTAGTGGATAATGTTTATTGTGGTCTAAGACCAACAAGCAAAATTGACAGTTGCCATATATATTCCAAGAGTCACCAGGGAAACTAAACAGAACAAAACAGTGAATACAGAAATATGCAAAAAATAGTATAAGCAATGAACAATGACATTTTATTGTTCAAAGACGAAAAACCTAGCAGCTTACTAATATAAGGTTTAATGTGGAGGAAAGTTTTGACATTGCAAACACATGTTCTTGGATTTGTCAGGGACCAAATAATCAAATTATCTGACAAAATTACACGACCCCCAAGCGCATATTGTAATCTTTTTAGTTAGCCAATGAAAGGTGTCATTTTGCTTGACTTCTCACTACTGACAAGATTAGAAATACTAGGAAATAATGCATTATTGAAAACTAAAATTGCCAATTAAACAGAATATTTGGGGGGGCACCAAAGAAAGGACTGGATCAGTTTTGCTTTTCTACAGAATTTTATTAATTCTCTGTATTTATTATCCTTCTTCAGCTTTTTGACTTTAAAATTAAGGAGTTTATCATTTTTATCTTTAAACTTTGCAGCAAATTCAACAGAAACATAGCCAACTTATGTGCTCAGCTAATTTGGAACTTGCACAAAATCATGTGAACCATTCTGTTTTGCATATTAAAAGGGTCTGAACAATATGGATAAGAAAATACATATGGAGTATAATAGCTGGGGTGAAACTAGTGAAGATTTCTTCTTTTTTTGCATATAATTCTGTGAGCTATATTGCAGAAACAATCTGAGCTTTTGGCCTTTTTAGGTAAGGTAGATAAACAGATGGATAAAACTTAATTTATCTCCAGGGGGAAGTTTGGCTTTTTACAAAAGCTCAATAAATAAATAAGCAACATTATTATATTATGTTAAACAACAAACTACTATCAAATACAAGTACTATATACACCAGAATGACTTAAATGGAAGAAAACTAATAATGAAGTAAAGAAAAGTTCCGACCTGGAAGTTACAGTCACAGTGAGGAATTATACAGGTGTATTGCTGTTGGTATAAATGAGTTCCAGTAACGTTTCTTGACACACTTCTACTGAATAATTCATTGGCTGAAAGTCCTTAGTGGTAGTGTGCCAGAAGGAAGATGTGCAGCATTGTTCATAACTGCACTCAGTTTTGTTTTAATTCTCTCCTCCACTACTACTACTACTAGCAGATGGAGACTGCGTCCCATAACTAAGCTTGTTTTTTTTTAATTAGCTTGTTGATTCCATGGGTTTCTCTTGAAGCGATATTACCAGCCCAGCACACCACAGTATAAGAAATGGCTATCACAAGATTAAAGAATATGTAAAGGGTGTCATTACCCACATTAGAGATATGCAAACCCCTAAGAAAAAACAGCCTGCTCTGCCCTTTCTTATGTATTTTACTTTCTCTGTATTCTGACACTAATCCATTGTGTCATCAATGTAGACCCTCAGGTACTTGTAGGAATACAACACCTCTACATCCACTTCCTGAATAGTGACCGGACAAAGGGGCTCTTTGGAATGTCAAAATTTTAATGTTATGGTGCAAATAATTCTGTTTGCACCAAGAAAACAACATTCTCCAGCTAATTCTTTATTTTGTTTGATTCTCCTTATTAATGCACACCAACAGTGCTTCATCATCAGAAATTGTTATTTTTATCATCTGAGGTGGACAGGGTGATGATAAAATGAGACAGGACAGTTCCTTGTGGTGGTGCAGTGTTGCTCACATCCATATCAGAGACACAGAGCTTACTCCATTACAGAGATAGTTGGATGGTATTGAAAGCACTGGCAAAATCAAAAAAAATATAATCCTCATAGTGCTGCCAGCTTTGTGCAGGTGACAATAAGCCTTGTGGAGCAGTGAGATAATTGCTGCCTCGAGTCTTTGCCTGATAGGCAAACTGCAGTGGGTCCTGGTGGTCTATCACAAGAGGACTCATATAGGTCTATCTTCTCAAAGGTCTTCATGATGTGAAGTTTAGAACAAGAACAATACAGGATGTTTTCCACAGAAGCAGCACTTAGTTAGCAGGTTAACGTTTAGATTACAGGTAGGCAGACAGACTCTACACAATTAAAATATAAACCCCTGCCTCCTGGATGTGTACAATCCAAGCACAGATCCTTACTATCAGCTCTAGGCAATCCAATTTCTCTTGTAGGTAGAGTGGGCTGAAGTCCTTTACATTATGCCTAATGAGCTCTGAGTTTAAATGCCAATTGAGCAACACTTTACAAATCTCTTCATTGCTGAGCTGTGAGACAAAGCTGGCATTGCCCTCTGTTAACATATATAGCACCGTGTTGTTAAATATATGCATTCACACAGAGCAACAGAAAAAGTGAAGGTGACTAGCACAGGAGAGCCTACATATTATGCATAAATGAGAGTTACTAACAAGTCATTTGTATTTGTGTGTGTGTGTGTGTTATATGTGTTAAAATTAATTTATATCCACAAAACTCATTAAGTGCTCCGGAGTGCCATCTTTATGACAAATTTTATGTTGCCAACAAAGATGGAAATGTACAGAAAAATATATGATTTCAACTTAGAGAAAGTTAATTGGATGCAGTTGAAGGAATGTGTGTAATTTTACTTTGAAGTAAATGAGATTGATACTGATGAACAAATGAGAACAATTTTTTTCACTGTGTGTAAGTGAAAAATGCATGCTGTCGTTATGAATTTTATGTCACTTAAAATAGCCGTCCAAGTTTTTGCTGTCTGTATTCTTGAATAAATTAATTACTACACCTCAGTGCAAAGTGTCTTAGTTAAAGGGTTCAAGTTTCTTTTGAAATATCTGAATTTGTTTCTCAATTGCAGATTCCAAGAGAATTTTACAAGTCTGGAGCAGTGCTGAGAAATTTCAGCCTGAACGGATTCATTTGTGGAATTAACACATTCAAATATGACTACTTTCAGATCTAAGTATGACATTAAAATAGTCAAAAGAACTGGCCTCCAAATCCAGTGAACAGTGACTCTGTACTGTCTTAGCATTAGTACACCAGCTGTTGCTTGACATACAGGCCACTGTACTGTGCAGCCTGATAACTCGATAGCTGTATCAGGAATGAATGAGTGAAGTCAAGTCTCTGTGATTAGCAGAATGCAACTATCCTTAACGATCTTATTCGCTGCAACCTGTAGCTTCAATTTGCCCATCTTATTTGAGAAGGATCTCGTGTTAGTGAGAAAAATGCTAGGAAGAGGTGGCTTGTGTCCCTTTACTGCCTTCATCTTCTTCCCATTGGGAGGCTAATCCCCACAAAGCCCGGGTGTTTGGCTATGTCGGGATATTGTGGGAACAGAGAAACTCATCTGTAGTGGTCCGCTCACTGCAAAGTCCTATTTTTAGGAGATCAGTCCAGGTGTAGACATTATTTGCCCAGCAGAATGTCATTATGGTCAACAGCAACACATACACAAACAGACAAACAAAGCACCGAAATGAAGAACACCAAGCCACTGTGTCTAAGTGTGCTGCAGAAACATTATGTGGAATGTGGCATAACTGTAGCAATAAACCGCTGTGACATGATTTCCTCCACAATGATAATATCTCTGTTATATTGCGGTGTTTCTACAATGAATGGTTATAGTTTGTGCTTATGGTGTTCTTTACCTGACTGTATGTAGAATTCACTCATATTATTAACAGCCTCAAATGTGACTGTTAAATGAAGGCCTTATATATAAATACTAGCAGAATACCCGCGCTTCGCAGCGGAGAAGTAGTGTGTTAAAGAAGGTATGAAAAAGAAAAAGAAAAATTTAAAAAATAACGTAACATGATTGTTAATGTAATTGTTTTGTCATTTATATGAGTGTTGTTCCCATATCTATATCTATCTATATCTATATCTATATATATATATATATATATATATCTATAT
>JANRMT010062842.1:11418050-11432096 GCA_026402145.1 Polypterus bichir lapradei | reverse complement strand
TTTTTTTAAAAAGCCAATTTGAAGCAAAGAGGGTAAGTAATAACTATTTTCTTTTGTAAGTCAATCAAAAATGCTTAAGCCTAAAAAAAGATCGTCCTGTCAAAATAAGAGACTCTTTCACCTTGTTGACGTGACTCATCTTTAATTTAAAAGCTGCCAATATGGAATAATAGAAATCACCGCGCTGCTTTCTAACTTTGACGAACTAAAGTTTTATTGGGTGAAAAAAATGATCGTCCGTGACAGATAACACTTAATCAGTAGTGTTTGCGACCCACGGTTTGTGAGTTTGAGTGTTTGTGTTGTGTACGCATGTGTGTGTAGTTTCCTCAGTTTTACAATAAAAACAGACATCAGTTATTTGTGAAGCAGGAATATTCTGATCATTCTGGTCCCTGATCACTGATAAACATTCAGAAGAAACAGCGCTGTTCTAGTGTTTTCCTCCATAACATCCTTTCAGCAAACAGAACTAAGTTCCTTGCTGAAAAAGATCGCCGTTTAATGAAATGCTGCCAATATTCATGCCAATGATTAATGCTTTCTGGTAACTCTGCTTTTGAGAAGAATCTGTCATGGGTGGGAAAAGAGGGAGCGAGTGAGGCGGGTACAATGAACCGGGGCGGGACGGAGCGAGGCAAAGAGGCGGGTATCTGTGCGAGTGTTTTAAATAATGAAAGGAAAAAAAGTGCTTTGAAATCGAGGACCCTCAACCAAGAGGGCTTACGAAACAAAACGCGACAGACAGGCATATGCTACTTGTATAAAATGTTCATAATAATTACAACAGTGTCGAAGCAATGATGAAGCGAAAGGGAGATGCTAAACATGGGTGGCCGCGTTGTGCCTGCCCATAAATCCCAACCAATGTATATATCTGAACGGATCTATCTGAACCAATATATATATCAGAACGGATGTATCTGAACCGATGTATATATTTAAACCAATCTATTTTAACCAATATATATATTTAAACCAATGTATATCAACCAATATATATATTTCAACCAATGTATATATTTGAACGGATGTATTCAAACCAATGTATATATCTGAACGGATGTATCTCAATCAATGTATATATATCAGAACGGATCTATGCAAACCAATTTATATATATCTCAACCAATGTATCTAAACCAATGTATATTTCTGACCGGATGTATTCAAACCGATGTATATATCTCAACCAATATATCCCAACCAATGTATATATCTGAACCGAAATATATATCTGAACGGATGTATTAAAACCAATGTATATATTCAAACCAATGTATCTGAACCGATATATATATCTGAACCAATGTATATATTTACGAACCAATCTTTTTTTCCTGAACGGCCCCTCATAATAAATATATATATATATATATATATATATATATATATATAACTGACACCTTCATCCAAAGCTGCTTATATGACACTTTTATGTTTAATGACGTTTCTTATACTTGGGGAGTTAAAATACTTGCTCAGTATCACACAATTAGTCAGCAAATGCTACCTGCAATCTTTTGATTTAAGTTGTGCGTTAGTCCCTAAAATTTTATAATACAAAACTATGATTATTTTCCATTTTTATTTAATTGTTCTTGTTAAAATTTGTTTGCAAACCATCTGGTAAATGAGGCATATTGCTGCTATATCCACTGCTTGAAAAAGTTGTTTTATTTGATACCATGTGCATAAAGTAGATGTAGCTGTCAAAAATGATTTCTTAATGACACTCCTGTTGGGATGCCTTCCAGTCCATTAACTGGCCTTGTAATGAGTGGTCCAGAGAAAAGGTAGGATGTTTTTTGGCTTATCAAGAAGCTTGTCATTAGATGCCACTGTGGATATGTTGGCATCCTGGTGGAGATGAAGCAAGGACACTTTCCTGCTCAGCAGGCCAATTTAATCAAGAGTCCAGGGGAGATGATACATCAAGAGTACATTCTCACCCAATATGCTAGATGCCAGCATCTAGATTTTTGGTACCTGTTTGGACACCTGCTGGGCTTGCTGGGAACTGTAGTCACATGGAACAGCCCTCTTGTTTTCTATGGATGCCCCGAAGTACTGCTGGGTCCTCCAAAAAGCGAGCACCTCTGCCTCAGCCAGGTGAATTGGAGTTGGGTGGAAGAGGACAAAGTTAACCTGGGAAGAGTGGAGGAAGAAAAGAGAGAGAATTATTGTGTGTGTGCAACTATTGAGAACAAGCCTTTTTCAGGTAGTATAACTGTGAATAAACCTTTTATTTGAACCTAGACTTGTGTTGTTGCATTTGTGTCTGAACCCTGTCCAGTAGTTACAGTGGATATATTTGTAATAAAATCCAATCTACTAGACACATGTGGTTTGTACATGGGACACCCCACTTGTTCGATTAAGCTATATGGTTTTGGCCATAGAAATGCTTGTCAACTAACTCCTTTTTGTAACTGTGTACAATATCAGGGCAGAGGGAGAAAACAGGTATAAAAAGTTTGGTTTTACCTGTTTGACCATTAATCTTGATTTCAACCTCTTCTTGCTTCTTTGCACATACAATTGTATTAGTCTTTTTGACATAGATTTTTAGAACAATGTGTGTGCTGGCCTAATTAACTCTATTAACCAAGTTTTGTAAATCTTCTTTTGTCATTCCAATAAAAATTGCATCATTTGTGTATCATAAATTATTTATTACACTTCCTCCAAATTGGAATCCCTTTCCATAACCGTCTGGTGCATGATGTGCTCAGTGTATATATTAAACAGATATGATGAGATTATGCAACCTTGCCTTACCCCCCTGTGTATTCTGAACCATTCAGTGACTTCTGTTCCAATTCTGATGCATGACTGCTGCTTCTTGTACAGTCTACTAATCAGATCAGATAACCTGTGTTTAAAATCCACACATTGTTGCACATAATGATCCATATCTGATCATGGTGGAGAGAGTCAAAGGAAAAATATAAATCAATAAAGTCAAAATATAATCAATAAAGCAACGGTACAATATTTGGTTGAATTCTCTTGCTTTCTCAGTTATTATCATGAGATTGACTAAATGGTCTATAGTACTTCTTCCTGTCCTGAAACCTGCTTGTTCCTCTGTGACTTCAAACTTCATCTTGTTTCAGTTTCTGTTAAGGATGACTGATAGGAGGATTTTACTGGAGTGAGAGACCAGAGCGATAGTCTTGTATTTGGAGCAGTCCATTGAGACTTCTTTCTTCGGTAATAGGATAATCACTGATTGGGTCCAGTTAGTAGGCCATTCACCAGTGTCCTATACATCAGCACATTTCTGGTGCATGATGTCTATCATTATATTGCCTCCTTCCTTGAAGAGCTCTGCTGATATACCGTCAGGCCCAGGTGCCTTTCAGTTGCTTTATTTTGATATTGCTGATGCAATTTCTGACTTCAATGGTGATCCTTTTCTGCTTGCATCAAACCTGCTCCTCTGCATATAGGTCCTCGTAGTATTCGACCCACCTTATTGTAACCTCAACCTTTTTCATGAGAAGCTGCCCTTCTTTATGTTTAATATTTTGCCATTTTGGTTGAAAAGTTGCATGTAGTTTTTTGTCTGTTGTGAACAACTTCTGCATTTTTCCATATGTGGCAGCTATCTCAAGAGATTCACACTGCTGTATTATGAAATTTTCTTTGTCCTGTTTGATTATCTTCTCTACTCTTTTATTCAGCATTTTGTATTGTTCTGTGTTCATTGTAGCCCCATCTTTAACTTTCCTTCTTTGTTCAATTAAAGCAAAAAATTTTTATCTAACAACCATTTTTGCTTTCTGTTCCTTTTCTTCAAACCAATTATGTCTAAAGCAGTACCAGTGACAAGTTGCTTTACAATTTTCTTTCAGGAGATTGCTCTTCAAATTCACTTCCAACTGCTTCAAAATGTTTTTATTTCTACTGCATACATGTTCTTTGTTAATTTATCTGGGTCAAACCTGGAAACAGTGTTTGTTTCCTTCTGGAGATTTTTGAGTCTCATCCGAAATGTTGCGACCAACAGTGTGCTTCCGCAGTGTGCACCAGGATATGTGTGACAATTCGTTATGGAGCCTTTCCATTGCTATTGCATGAATGTAATCACTCTAATTGAAAGTAATAATGTCTGGGAAAATCCATGTATATATCTCCTCCTAGGATGGTGCTGAAACATAGTGTTTGTAATGGAAAAATTGTATTCGCAGAAGTCAATTAATCATTCACCACTTTCTTTAAATTCTCCAAAGCCGTGCTTTCCTGTGACACCTTTCACCAATTTGTTGCATCCTACTCACCTTTAATAATTTTAACATCTCATCTTAGTAATGAGTCCAGAACTTGTTGTAGAGTTTCATAGAATGGTGCTAGGTCTTCCTCTGGTACCTTGGGCGTTGTTGCATAAATCTGCACAAGTGCAATATTCAAAGGCTTTGCGTTTGAGACATACTGTCAATATCCTGTCATTCACAGGGTTGTATACCATTATTGGAGATGCCCACTTTCCATTTATCTAAAATCCAACTCCATGTTCGTGGTGTTTACCTGTTCCTGAGTAAACCATCATGTGTCCTACTGTGGTGAAATGACGTTTACTGGTCCAACAAACTTCAGAAAAGTTGACAGTATCCCTTCAGTACATCTCACAATTTAACTGAGACTTTTGCTACTGTAACATTATTGATGTTGTAAGAATTTTGAAAGCTAGCATTAGAAATTTCTATTGTAGTCTCTTTTGAAGACTTATGTGGCCCAGTTCCTTTATCTTGTAAGAGAAGGGCATATTTGAAATCAAAACCTACAATAATAAAATAGTTTAAATATAAAATAATAAGAAATAATATAAGCTCATAAAATTATTTAATAAGGTAGTGCCATTAAATGTAAAATACCTCACTAAAGTTTCAAATGGGTCAACAAATGCAGTTATTGAGAAAATATAGTGTTATGCTTTTTTCCTATAAAAATTATTTATATAGCACATTCAATGTGCATTTATACATACATTGTCAGATATATGGTGATGGGGAGTGTTTTTATGGACTTGTGCAGGACTAAGATGGGGAGGAACTACAGGATGGCACCACCACTAACTTTTATTGCATCTGTCTTCTTAGACTGGTGGAAGAAAAAACCCAAGAGGACAACTGATGTCACTTCCTCAGGCGAAATCCTGCCCTTTCTGGCTCTGACGGTATATATAACTGCAAGTTCCACTGGATGTCAGCATTCCAACACGGACCCCCTTTTGAGGAATCCAGGGCACTGAAACTCTAGTGATGATTTTCATTTGAGTATGGCATACTGCCACAAATGATCACAGCACAATCGTGCTTGTGACCATATTTTTTGCCATAAAACAACCGTTACCTCAGGACCCCAACCTTCATTCTCTGTCTTTGTTTTCCTTGTTATAATATACAGGTATTAAAACATTATCAGTATACTAATAGTAGTTGTTATTATTCCTCCTAGTAGCATTAGTAGTACTACCTCCATTATTCCAGAATAATAAAAATCAAACATTTCAGTACTAAAGTTTGGCATATGATTGGCACAGTAGCCCAAATACAACATGAGCATCTTTCAGTTTATGTAGTTAATGTCAACTAGAACTTGCAGTCTCTTTGCAGAAACAAGACTCATTGACTTTTTAATACTTTTAATTATTATTGCTTACTCCTTCAAAGAAATCTGTTCATTTGTTAATAGCTTGATTTGCAATTGTAAAAAAACAATATTAATCCATACAGAAATGATTATATAGTACTCTGTCATATTATTAATCCATTGAAGCAATATTTTACATATTATTAGTTCATTTTAATTTATGGGTTTCTAATGAAAGCCATTGTTTAATGAAAAAAAAAATCAAAATCAGCTGAAGTGCACTTACGCTCTAAATAATTAACTAAGTAAGCTTCTTCTATCATTTATATTATGTGTCACTGCTGTAGCGCTGCAACTGAAAAATCAGTAAATGTGTTCTCAGAAGTGATCTGTCAACTGCTCCACTGCTAGACACAGACTGCATAGGTAAACGCTTCCATGTAATGATGTAATGATGAGTCAGGGAGACAAACATCTGCATGTTTTCAAAGAACATGAGGCAAAACTGGTAGACTAGAGAGTCTGTGTCAAGGCTTCTGCATAATCTCCCATTGATTACTTTCAGCCTTTTTTCTGATACAACATAAAAATTGCCCTTTTGTTTGCTTTTACATTGACTGAAGAGTTAAAAAATTACTTCATTAAACAACTGCATCATTTTCAGATTTCTTTTCACTTTGTCATTTCCCATCTTCGTATTTGTTTGTTTTGTTCTTTTTAATTGCTTGCAGGACTAGCAGGTTGGTGAGAGTCACTGACGATTTCACCCATGCAGAGCTTTCTCACCAAACTTGGAGTCTTTATCTCTTGCACATTAACCAGCTTGTAAGGCCATTTCATAAGTTATTATTGATGCTAAAATCATGTAGTTTCAAGATTAATCATTGCTGCTGAATAATATCACAAGGATATGTTGTGTACTTTTTTCTCTTCTATTCCTTACCTGTTGAAAATCATCTACTAAATTACTTGATCCTGCCGTTCTAAATCCATCCTGGCTGTCTATCAGACTGCCGTTTTCATCATAATATTTCTTCACTACATCCTGAGTACCTGGAAAGGCTTATTGGTTTAAAATTACTAGGACCCATTTTGTCTCCAACTTGGGCAGTTACACTTTCAGTTTTTCTGTCACCTTTCAGGTAATTGCAAAAACGATTGCTGAAATACATTTAGTAATAGTTGACAAATAATGTCTTTCATTTAATTTAGGGTTTTCATAACCCTTGACTTGCCAGGATGTTTCTTTTTTATTTCAGCCATATGTTTATTCATTTGTTAAACCTTGAGTGAAATACAGATGTATTCATTTGCTATTTCCTGCTTATTTTAAAATTTCCTTTGTTTCCCTGAGGCAATTTACACTAGAGTATTATGTTTTTGCTTTTTCACTTAGGTTCCATTTCTTTTTTCATCTTCTCTCTTACCATTTGCAATGCTATTTTTCACTTTTAAAAGTTATGTTTGTTCATAACAGCAACATCAATTGTCACTCTATAAAAATCAAAACTAGCTAGAAATCATTTACAGTTCTCCTAATCAATTTCAAGAAGCATAAAATATTATAAATTGTCACAAGTAAAATGATAAAATGAGAATATCAGATCAGTGGCATAGGTATTACACTTAATTTCCATTAAAATATTCTGCTAGATTTTCAAACATTTAATTGCTATGTTAAAAGAAAAATGTTTGGCATTTGAATCCTCCTAAGATACTGTTCACAGATTATTCCAGGAGCTAACTGCTGGATTGTTTCTATGAAGCTGCCGCTATATCCATCAATACCAGTCATTAAAGGCTTGCAACTTATTGTTATTACAATATACAGCAGACAGCTTTGTATCTATTAATATTGTCAAAAATAAGAAAAAACAGTACATGTGGGTTTTTAAGGCAGTGGCTCAAAAGATGTGGCTAAAATTGTCCCAGCATCAGAAAATTATCATAATTAGCCAATTCAAAGCACATTTATTATGTAAAAAATATAATATAAAATTTAGCTTCTGGTCATGTTTTTAAACATATGCTGGAGTTGCAATTAGCTCAGGTGTTCTGCCAAGCTGAAAATGAAACCTACCAAGGCTTAAAGAGTAAATGAACCAGGAGATGAGAGGGAAGAAGAAGAGTCACAAAACTACCAGGGGTCTGATGCAAAAAAGGCAAAAATACCAAAAGCACAAAAAACAAAATGCTATATATAGTAAAAATAAAAATCAGAAAACATGTAGACCTGAAATCATTTTTGAAATGGCTAAATTCACCACAAAGTTTTGAGAACAAATTCACAAATTTGAACTTCAGGACTAGCGCTCTGCCATCTTAAATAGTGGCGTGATTATGATGAGGTGAGATGAAACTCTGGTCATCACGTGATGGCAATAGAGCACCATCACTATCAACAACATGACTGCACACACAGAAGATAGCGGTAATCACTGGCAGTTATACAGTGATGTCAGAAAAGTTAAAAATGATAACGATAATGTCAAAACTCAAAATAAAACTACAAACACCCATAAAGAAGAAAACTTACCACAAAATACATGATTAATCATAGCAGATGTTTTCAATTAGCATGTCTGCAAAATTAAACTGTTTTAATTGTGAATAGTTATTCTTATTTGCATTCATTAGAATGTTTACATCACATCATGAAGTACAAAACAGCAAAGAAATTGAATTAAAATTGAACAAATTACACAATTTTTTGTTTATGTATATATTATTATTCTAAATCAAATTAATATGAAATATAATATTTTTAAACATATATGTAAAGAAAACAACAGCATATATTCATTAACTTACATAGAACTTCTCTAGCTTTTGTCATTTTTTTCATTTTTTTTTTTTTTTGGTGGTCCAAATCTTCATTTGCTGGCCCGTCATTTGTACACTTTTTCTGACGCGTCCCAATGAATCATCCAGCAGTTGTCTGTCATCACACTGACATCCCAACATCCCTGGTACCTTCTTTCCATGTCCTTGATATCCTGATGGACTCTTTCACTATGTTCTTCATTCACTTCTGTCCAGGATTTTCAAAGAAAAATCCCAAATGCATGTCCAAAAAGAGAACTTTGAGACTCGTGTTGCAATGTAATTCCTTAAAATTAACTAATACATTTTTCAAAACAAAAAGAGAACTTTGAGACTCATGTTGCAATGTAATTCCTTAAAATTAACTAATACATTTTTCAAAATTTCTTTATAATTACAATCTTTATTATTATGTAAATTACTGCTTTAAATGATACATTCTCATATCATTTATTGCATCATTGAAGTTCTGTATCAGAAATCTGTTTTCTTATATCAGGTCCTGGCAAAAATACCCTCCTTCAGTTTAGCCTCAGACAGACCTGGCACAAATACATAAAACACGGTCCATCCGTTAATAGGACTTTGACAAACTGCTTCAAAAAACTAAGCTAAATATGAAGCAGGGGTAGCAGCACATTATCTGGATCCACCAAGCTAGTTCTAATGATGATTTTGGCATCAAGCTTGATTTTGGCATCAAGCTCGCCATTCCTTATGAACCCAATGTACTGTAAATTCTCTGCTGTGCTGTTCCACTCACAGACAAAACATGGGAATTTTTTATGCTCTGACTGTTGTCCCACTGAACCCAGCTGTGCACATAGGATCCATATGACCTTGTTATCAAATGAAACAACTGTTTTGCTTTAAACATATATTTTAATATTACAAAATATTATATTCAAACAAAACATCATTAAAACATGATATTGATATTCAATTAACTATAGTGAAAAAACACACAAAAAAACTGGACAGCAAAAAAATGTGTTTTGTGAAAATTGTTATGTGAGTTTGTTCTTTGAACTCTGCATCCAAAAATATATAAAAAGCACATTATATAATCAAACCAATGTATTCAGTATACACCTGTGTTTTTTTTCAAATAGCCCAAAATCATTCCAATGAGCCTGTATAGCTGTGATGAGTGTAGGGTGTTGGAAAAATATGACTTTACTGTTCAAGGATCATTGCAGACTGCCTGGACCAACTGTAATGAAGGGGCTTTTTCAATTCACCTATGACGTTTACAAATGTAAATCATGAACATACACAAATAAAATATACAGACAAAATTTGACCTAAACTCAAGAAATGACTCCATTACTGTCCATTATAATGGGAGTAAATCAACCAATATTTAGGAATAACAAAATTCTCCTTTCACACCGAAATGGTATTTCTTCTTAAGATTGTTTCCACAACCAGAAAATCCTGGAAATGATCTGCTTGCTTTTATTTTGTTACTGTATGGCTTAGACAGAAATTTTTTATTTTTTTATTTTTCCTTTACGTGGAAATTTTGTGTGGGATGGCTGTGAGTCGGTCCCGGCCAGGACATCCTGAGTCAGCAAGGATGAGGGAGACAGCATGCACATTGCATTATCTCCCCCTGAACACTGGATGGCAGTCCCCTGGCTTAGGATGGTGCCACAAGTTTGAAGCTTGGAAGCTCAGGCCTGTTAGGGCCCGTGGCCACCACCATGGTGCACTTGGAGAACAGCAGAGGCCTTCATGGCAGGAATTTCACTGCACCCGGAAGTGCTGCCAGAAGGAGATCATGGGATACCTGGGTTACTTCCAGGTGCTCTATAAAAGGAGCTGTCTCACTCCATTTAGGGAGCAAGAGTCAGGAGGAAGGGAGACAAAGCCTGTCAGGATGAGTGGAGGAAGAAGAGGAGAAAGAGAAAGGAGATAACTGTGCTTTTGTGTTGTTTATTGTGCTTCTGAACTTTGCTGAGCAGGTGAGAGATGAGGAAAAGCATTTCCTACAAGGAAAAGTAAAAAGCGTGTGTGCTGAACTTGTAGCATGCTTCTTTCTGCGCGCCCCCTGCAGGCCACTATATATATATATATATATATATATATACAGTACAGGCCAAAAGTTTGGACACACCTCCTCATTCAATGTGTTTTCTTTATTTTCATGACCATTTACAGCACTCCATCACTCTCCTTCTTGGTCAAATAGTCCTTACACAGCCTGGAGGTGTGTTTGGGGTCATTGTCCTGTTGAAAAATAAATGATCGTCCAACTAACCTGCCTTCTGCACAACACAACTGCTGGTCCCAACCCCATTGATAAAGCAAGAAATTCCACTAAATAACCCTGATAAGGCACACCTGTGAAGTGAAAACCATTTCAGGTGACTACCTGTTGAAGCTCATCAAGAGAATGCCAAGAGTGTGCAAAGCAGTAATCAGAGCAAAGGGTGGCTATTTTGAAGGAACTAGAATATAAAACATGTTTTCAGTTATTTCACCTTTTTTTGTTAAGTACATAACTCCACATGTGTTCATTCATAGTTTTGATGCCTTCAGTCATGAAAATAAAGAAAACACATTGAATAAGGTGTTGTGTCCAAACTTTTGCCCTGTACTGTATATATATCTATATACATAAATATATACTATGTGGTCTGAGAACACAAGCAGAATAACTAAAAAGGAACACATTTTAAAAAGAAAAAAAAAAAACAAAAAAACCTTCTGACTTGTCTGTCACAGTCCTAGTGAGACATTATGCAGGTGTACTGCTGTTAGTATAAATGAGCCCCAGTAACGTTTCTTGACACACTTTTGCTGAATAATTCATTGGCCGAAGGTCCTCAGTGTTAGTGTGTTGTGGAGAGTATGTGCAGCATTGTTCATAATGGCACTCACTTTTGTTTTAATTCTCATCTTTGCTACTACCTCCAGTGGTCTCAAATGTGTCCCATAACTGAGCCTGCCTTTTTATTGCTAAAACTCAGCAGGACCATCCAAGAGTCATTCCCCCTGGTCTCACCAAACTCCACCCACTGACAGGCTTATGCTTTGGTCACCTTTACAATTAGTACCTTTTAGGCCTACCAGTACCTCTCAGACAAATGTGGAGAATCTTTTGTTTCTGGTAGGGGGTGAGCAGCTGCCCCAAGCAGACGATTTCAAGTTCCTTTAATTCTTTTTTATGAATGAGGGTAGAGGTGACCATGAGAGTTAGTGTGGAAGGTGTCCTGTACTGTGTTAGTAAAGTTGGAGCTTTCCGTTTACCTATTAGGTAGGTTTGGACTGAAAGCATTAGAATGTGTGTTCAAGCAGCATAATGAGGTTTCTGGCCAGGGCTGCTTGACACCAGTTAATGTAACATGCACATCTGTGAGAAAAATGAATGGCAACTGACAGAACCTTCCATATTCCATTCCATACCGTTTCCTAAACCCACTTAATCTTGAGTAGGGTCACGAGGGTCTCGAGATCTCAGCAAGTATAGGGCGCAAGGCAGCAACATTCACTGGACAGGATGCCAGTCCATTGTAGGGTGCACACACTCACACACACCACACACACTATCAACTATTTTTTTTTTTTTTTACTAAGCAATATTCTTTTAACAAATATTATAAAATGAATGGATAGATGTATGGATTAATGTCACATGTAAAATTATACATAGTTTTAATGTCATATATAAGTCAAAGATTGTTGGCTGAATTCCACTTTAATACAGTTTTTCAAAAGGGAATAATGTCCAGTTTGACTTGTATTTTAATGTTCTGTCATACACTTTTTTCAGGTTTAGGTTCTGATTAATAATACTCAGCCATCATAGTTACATTTAAAAAAAAAAAAATCCTTCCTACACATGTTAAGTATAATTCTTCATGCAATTGTCTGTTGTGAGCAAGTTTGTAAAGAAACAAGTGACTTAAGAATAAGTATGTTTCACACGGGAGGACAAAATACAGCAGGAGCACAGCATACAAGTAGACAGGGAGAGAAGCAAACGCTTATCACATCTTGTGTTCAATAATGTAAGTAACATCAACGCTTGTCCTCTGCAATAACCACTCTCACATCTGTGCCTACTACATGAGCTTACCTTTCACACTTAAATAAGTCAGTGTATATTTTTGCTGTTCATCTTAAAATTTTAAAGAAGTAATTTTCCAGATGACATGTACAGCAGCTAAGCTTAAAGAAAACATTTACCAACCTAAAATCCCCAAAAGGATTCATTGGTTGTTAACTCTGAAGGGTAAAATGGCAAATGGAGATGTAAACCACAAATGAAGGAAGAGACTAAGCAAAATAATTTAAATAATTATAATAGCCTCTCACTGCCTGTACCTAGTGGTTGTGAAGATATTAGGTCCAAATATCATAACAATGGGAAATAAAGCAATTTAAATTGCAATTTAGGTATAGTAATAGATTGCTCACCCCCAAAAGAAATTCATAAGCAATAGGATACAAGCTAATGCAGTTTTGTGCCACAAAAAATTGTATTTTTATAGTCAGTTATACTTGAGTAGTTGTATTAATAACAATTTAATTTTTTTTGAAGGGTCTAGAAAATTATTCAGCCCATTTTAAAAGTTATTTAATCCTGTACAGATAAAAAAGTATAAGGTAAATGTTGATAATACATAAATAAATCCATCAATAAATAAGTAAATAATTTTCTGCACAATCTTAGTAATCTATATTAGATTTAGGAATAAATGTTTTTTTTACTTAACAAGATCAAAGATTCAACACAAACTAATCATTTAATAAAACATAGTAAAATAAGTGAATGACAGCAAACTAAACATGCAAACCTTAGACAATTTGACTTCAGTATGTAAGCTCCAAATAAGTGAGAAAGTCATCAATGTACTTTTCATTTTAAATTGCAGGAGGTCTACAGTAAATTGACATTCTGTGTACTGTGTAGAAAAAATGGTACCGGCTATAATGTTACATTATCTTGAAAAGTTTAAAAGTTCTGCTTTTTTCCAAGTTTTGAAGGAATTAAAAGTCTGCCTGACCTATTTTCTTTGACCTAGATTTTATATTGCTCAGCAAAACCTAAATCCGCATTCACATCCTAAACATTTCATCTTAGAAAATCCTGTACATTGCAGATGTCAGTGAGTGGTGATGAGTAACCTGGAAATGGACAGTATAAAACCATAACTTTTCGTAATTTACTTTTTATTCTTTCAGTTAATATGAAACAGCAGTCTACATTTTAAATTGCATCTCATGAGCCCTATTAGTATTTTCAGTTTGACCTACCAACAAGTCCATGGTACGGGTGAGTTATAAGTAATATCTTGATCTTTCAACAATTAAAAGAATATCATATATTACTAAAAAATCTGTTCCAGGAATTCTTCCATAATTTTCACAAAGGATCGTCAAGGTCATAGTAAGTGCACTGTGCTTCACTAGTATAAAAGGCTTGATTCTTCTTTGGTCAGCTGTGTCAAAGTTTTTTCAAAAATAAGCAGATACAGCGGTGTGAAAAACTATTTGCCCCCTTCCTGATTTCTTATTCTCTATTTCTTATTCTTATTCACACAAAATGTTTCTGATCATCAAACACATCTAACCATTAGTCAAATATAACACAAGTAAACACAAAATGCAGTTTTT
>JANRMT010062842.1:11388840-11413050 GCA_026402145.1 Polypterus bichir lapradei | reverse complement strand
AATAAGAAATCAGGAAGGGGGCAAATAGTTTTTCACACCACTGTATATGCTATAAATAAAACTGTTACGGAAGCATATTGTATTTGTATTTTTTGATCATGGCTACTTTTGAATTTTGTACTTTATGGAATTTTATTTCCTCAACAAATATCCATTTAACTTTAGATGAGTTGCTATGGAAGTGTAGTTTTTAATATTTTTTTTAGTAAATAGTCATGTTTAAGATCTTAGGCAATGTGCTACATTAAATTATACAGAATGTCATTGCTAATTAGCTTTCATAAAATAGCAGTTTATGCATGTAGTGTAACCAGCAGAAACCAAAAATATTGTCTTTTGAAGCAATTTCTTAATTACCTCATTGAGTGGCATAGTCATTTTCAATAAGAGACAGCATTATGTCTGTTGCTAAGAGACTACGGTAATTGTAAATTATAATTGTACATGTAATTTAAAATAAGAGACTGGTACTTCAAGAATAACTATACTGTATGTATCCAGTGTAGCATAACTTCAATCAATAACCATTTCCTAGCGTGTTTTTCCTTTAATTTAAACTGACATTATGGCTATTTTAAGAGAGGCATGGTAGTGCAGTGATTAATACTACATCGTCACAGCTCCAAACGTCAGAGTTCAATTCCTGTTCCCAGTCAGCATCTGTGAAGAGTCTCCAACTTCTTTGTGTATTCTGATTTTCTCCAACATCTCAGAGAGTGGTGCATGTTAACTGGTGCATGTTAACTGTATTGGTCTATTGTTTACTAGAAATGGAGAAGAGTTACCTTCAGTTTCCCAACTCTCCTCATACCTTGGAAATAGAAGAAGTGGGTTAAGGAAATGGATATTCTTTTTATCTTTACATGTATGCATTTAATTCACATATGGTAGATCATGATAGTTCTTCAAATGTAAAAATGAACACACTGTACAAATTCTTAAGTAGTTTGAGTTTCTCTACTTGGAATTTTTTGTTACTCTTTGTTATTATTATGTACATATCCAGCACTTCCACATTTTAATTATGTTAAGGACCACCACAGCTTTAGTGCAAAATGATTCTAATACTCCTTGTCTGTACCATTTAGGAGATAGTTGGAATATGAAAACACTTTGCCAGCTGGGTGTGTTTGAGTTGGGGAAATGGGCTGCTATGGAGTGAAGTTGGTGGGGTAACCAAAAATCCTTGTCATTAGGTCTCCTCCTGCCAGAATAAAACTAACCTGTACACTAGGCTTGGTGTCCACCTCTGTCTCACTCTGCTTTCACAGTGATGTGCTCCATTTGTATGTCTCCACTTTAAAAAAAGTTGAGCCAGACTTTTCTGATAGAATACGAAATAAATAGCAATAGTAGTTGAAGGATGCACTGGTTTTGTGTAAGCTAGTTAAGAGGTAAAAGTATATATAGTGAACATTATATTGTTTCACATTTTAAACAAATTACCATAGTAAAGAGGGGATTCATTTGAAATTATAGTGAAGCGGTTTGTCAGGATGAAATAGTACTTCTGAAATTGTTATACTGTTGATAAGTATATTTTGGAAAAAAGAGCTATCAGAAAGTGCAAAGCAGCTGCTATGGAGGATCGCTGGGTCATACACTTTCACTGCAAGTGTCTTCTTTTTAAACACTTGTCATTGTTTTGAAGAGTGGAAAAAACAAATGTTGAAATGTTATTCTACAAAAGAGTTTTGTTCTTTAACCAGTTGTATGTTAATAATGAACAATAATGGGTTGAGATAAGACAACGGGACATTCCTGGCTTTTTCTGTAAGTGAATATTTGTGTTGTCATTAGTATGGGGTCCTTAAAATAAGCAGAGGAAATGATGTGCAAACAGGAATTTGTTTTCTGCATACTGTATGTGGATTGTGGATCTTTAAAACAGACTGAGACTGCGGAACAAAGTTCCATGGCTATTAGAGTAAAAAAGGCCAATGGGTGTTTAATAACATAAGCAAATATTTATTTTTATTTTTGTTTGCTGTTCAGTTGTATGAACATGTTTATATGTAAATACACATACTTCATAATTTTCTCTTTCTCATATAGGTACAGTATAAACATTAGTAAGCTGTGCTTTAAGATGTATAATTGAATTGTTGTTGGCCCAGTCTTTAAGGGTATTTCATAATACAGTAGCTTATACTGGGGGTTTGCCCAGTGTAAGTTTCTTTCTTTTATGTATCAGAACGTGTATTTGCTGCAATTGAACATTAAGAATACCTTGTAATAGCAGCAAGTGTGAGTTACATTATTTTCTTTTTAATGAAGAAATTGAATAATTGTAGTAATGTAGAATTTGAAAAAGAACTTTTCAACTTGGTATATTATTTTAATTAGATAGATAGATAGATAGATAGATAGATAGATAGATAGATAGATAGATGAATAATAGAATTTATTGATAAACACAAGGATTATAGAAATATGATAACCTCATATATATGTTGACATATAAAACAGGATGCAGGCACACTGGGCAGACAAACATGTAACATACCGTATAGGCTGGCTGTTTACTGGTCTTTAGAATTCTGATTTATTGTGGCACAGACAAACATTTTTATGATACCAAGTCTTTATCGATGATGCCTGATGTCATGTCATGAAGAGTCGTTACTTTGTTGTTGGTCCCAGTTCAAGTGTAGGATTCTTCATGCATTGGAGTGTACTCTTTCTCTTTGCCACATGGATCTGTTTGCTGTCTGCTGTTTGGCCCTTTGTTGTGCCGTCTAAAACTTAGGGAAAAGCATTCTGTTACAAGAGTTTAGATGCTGTAGTTCACTTCTTGAAGTAATGGCTGCTTCTCAGCCTTCAGAAAAACTCACTGTTTAGCTTGGTAAACTGGATCTCAACTCAGGTTCAAAAAGAGAAGAGTTTGTCAGATTCAGCTCTCCAAGGAAGAGCAGCTCATAACTTTTAGGTTCAGAGTGCACATTTCAGAGGTTTTCAATCATTCTGGAGGGTTCCATCTCCCCAAGAGAATCCATTAATGTCTCTTAACTTGTCATTCTCTGCCTCTTTTCTTCTCCCATTGAGAGATGGGGTGCATGTGGTTTTAAAGGATGGTTGAACCTTGTCCTGATGGGAATGATGTCACTTCCAGTTACAAAATTAGTGACTTATACTAGGTGAGTTCTTCTGTCCATCTTTGGCCAGGTTTATACTTCACTTGTGTGTGTACTTTATGCAAATCTGGAAGATTCCACAAGGTGGCAGGGCAAGATATCATCATGGTGAGAAAACTTTTGGCTTCACTGTGTTGTGAATTGCATGAAAGATCCATTAAATCCTGAGGACAGGTTGCCACAATATCTCTGAAAAGGATGTTTAATGATTACATCCATCAATCCAGGGATGCACCCATTTCAGCTATAATCGGGCGTGAGGTAGAAACAATCCCTGGACAGGGCATCAGCTCATCGCAAGCTGAACACAAGCATACAAATACACTAGGCGGAGTGGTGGCTCTGAGGCTAGGGATCTGCACTGGCAATTGGAAGGTTGCTGGTTCGAATCCTGTAAATGGCAATAGGGACTCTGCTATGTTGGGCCCTTGAGCAAGGCCCTTAACCTGCAATTGCTGAGCGCTTTGAGTAGTGAGAAAAGCGCTATATAAATGCAAAGAATTATTATTATTAGCGTCATTTTACTATCACCAAATCCCCAAACCTTAATGTCTTTGGAAGCAAACTGGAGCACACTGCGGAAACCCAACAGGAAAACATATAAATTCCAGGCAGGAAACACCAGGGACATGACGCCCTAACACAAGGCAGCAGTGCTACTGCTCCACAACCGTGCGACCCCAACATGTGTAATTATTAACAGCTTTCATTATTTAAGTAAAGATAACTACTTATCTGTAAAATGTAAAATGCATGCTTTAACACATTTCATCATGAAAGTTATATTAAGTATAAATCTGAGGATTTTAAATTTGCAGAGAGCTGGAATATCCGATTTAATGTGTTCTGTGTAGCAATTGCTGCTCTCAGTTCAGGAAGAAGCCCCAGAAGCACATAGCAATTAACAAGTGGGTCAGTTTTTAGATGACTGTTTATGACAGTCTACTTCAATGGTAAGATAAAGTACAAGATTAATGTGGATATTTCGAGATTTAAGCTGAAATTTCCAGTTTAATCACAAAATAGACCTTTTCACTGTGTCCTTAATTTTTTTCTCTGTGGCTCAAATACACTGCCGTACATTTTGATGATGTTGTGAAGTTGCAAAAAAAAAAAGTAATTACGATGGGGAATATGTAACAGTTGAATACCAAAGCACCACAAATGCATTTGTATGTTGGCATTTTGCTTCACCACATCAAAACATTCATCCAGCATTGAAGCACGCATATCGATCCTGGAGGATCCTCAAAGTGGCTTTCTATTACATGTAGAAAGTAAACAGGGCCTCTGACCTCACGTCCCGACTTAATCGCATTGTGCCTCCCCACTTTTTGCTGGTACTGCAACTTGCACACGTGTCGGATTAATTTCTGCGGACGTGCTCAGAGGACATATCAAATGAATGCTGGGGACGCATGGTAGCCATGATGCATGCACATACACATTCTGAGCATGAAGTATAAACCAACCCATAGTTGTCATCCCTTGAATTATAGGTCTTTGTCCTTCTGGCTTAAGAGGTTTGCAGAGGGGCCTCTGGAGTGACTTACATCTTTGATATCAGATGAATGAATTCCAGGCAGATCCTGGTACAAGATGGAGTTCAGTCACTTAGTTCGGAATGCAAGTTGGGGAAGGTTCAGCATGATGCCAGCATCCCTGTTAAATCTGCTTTCATAGCAGGCCTGGTGTGCCACTAAAACTTCGTAGAATGGGCAAAGCTCACTTTGTTCTACACAGTAGAGAGTACTTATATTGCTTTTAGAGAACAAATTACTCCTTTTACTTATTTATTTAACTTATTTAGTGCTAACATAAGTGCCATAGCGTATAGTTAGTCCTTTATTCATGAACACTCAGTAGCAGTGGATTTCATAAAGAGACCTGTTGAACTGGATAATAGATTTTTTTAAATTATATAACTGTGCAGGGACTAAAGTATATTATTCATAATTATTGATTATAGGTTTCTTGTGTGTTCACTTGTATGGATAAGTTAAGGTGTGCTATATGTTTTTCAAGTTTGAATGAATCATTTATAGATGACATGTACAGTATGGCATACTGCTTGAATATAAATTGTAAGACTGATGTCAACACGTGCTAAAGAATGTTATTTGTGGACCACAGTGACTTAAGTGGTGGTATACAGCTAAACTAAAAAATAAATAATAACTCTTTTGATTTATATAGTGCTTTTCTCACTACTCAAAGCACTTTCCACGCAGGGGGGATCCGGGATGTAAACCCACAATATCCTAACTGTGAGGCAGCAGTTGCAACCACTACTCTGTAAAAATGCATATGCAAAAAACAGACAAAAAAACTTTAAATGGAAGTTGTTTTGCTTGCATTTAGGAAAAAAAAATCTGCCAAAGGGTTAAGCAAAATTTACTTGACAAGTTTTCTTAAAGTAAGCTAAATAATTGTAAATACAATTTTTTGGAAATGTCAATAATTCTTACTATAACAAAATCTAGACTTGATGTCATGATTTAGATAATTTTCACTTGGCTTAGATTTCATTTTTTGCAGAGTACAGATGTTCAAGAAGTAAATAATTTTTTCCCTGAATTTACCAACATAAATCAAGTGACAGCACAGAGAAGTGCACAAAATTTTATTGTCTGTCACCTTGTTCATTAATTTGACATACTGGTACCTGAGGTCTGTACTGGGTCCCAGTTCTCATGGCCTGAGTCTGGTTGCGTCAACACTTCAAACTGAACAACTGTGACACAAAACATTCATAATGAAAGTAAACTAAATTTAATCATTTTTAATTTAAAGCATTCAAAAATTAATATTAACTGCACTATCATTTTTTGAATTACATTTACACCTGAAAATTATTAAGTTGTAATTTTCCAATTGGACTTCATGGAAGCATGGGATTTTATTTAAAAATGTTAACCCTATTTCTGTAGTTTCTATGGAAACTAACACTAGTTTGATTTGAACATTACATGTTTTCTTTATGTTGAAAATGTATTTATTCAGAATTAAAACATAAGCATCTGTTTGGGCAGTGCTTGACTTTATTCAGATACATGTAAAAGCAAAGAATTAAGGTCAAAAAATGTAATTTTCATAAAGTTTCCAGCATCTTGAGACAAATCACTTAAACTGATCAGGTTGATGGAAACACAGTTGTAAGAGCTGCCATTTGTGCAACCTGCAGAGATGTGTGACTTCATTTAGAGTTTTACATTTTTTTTATTAACATTTCATTACTAATATTTCATTTAAATAATTGAAAAATTCTAAAGCTTAAATAACTGTGCATTGCATTTCTGACCATTGACAGTGAAACGGAGAGGACTCTGTAAACTGATAAATGCTGATCCAGTAAGTTCTGTCTACATACTAAAGTAGACAGATCTCCAGATTGTTTTTATTCTGTCTCTTTTTTAATTTTACCTATTGATTTTCTTTCAAGAAAATAACATTGCATACAATAAAGTAAAACTTATACAACAAATGATTTCATAGTCAAATAAGAAAGTTAGAAAAAGAAAGCAGTAACAAAAAAATGACAAAACCTGACCAAACAGAATTCAGCCCAGAATTCTGTTTCATAATTATGACTTTATCAAAATATTTGGTCTCCATTCTGCAAAGACAGCCCAGCTCACCTTGTGGCAGTGCTTGAATATGTATGGCAGCTAACTGTTTAATATTTTTATTTTTCAATTTGAATTTTACTGCTTGTGGCATAATGCTTGTGTGAGTCTGAACACTTTATGATTATTTACATGATGCTTACTTTACAGTACTGTATGTGAAACTTTATAACAAAATCAGGCAGATTAAACTGCTTTACACTTGTTAACTTCTAAGTCTTCCTTATCCTCTGGCTAAACTGCCTTCTGCATATGCATGTTTATCTTCTAGGATATATTTAAAAATAAGAAATGTATTTCTATGATCTGACAGATGAATTCTGAGAAGAGATCATTTGACCATAGAAAGACAGAATCTGAGTTTTAGGCAAACTTATAGTAAAACGTATAGGCAACGTCTGTAACAGATATATCAGTTCTGGAATATAAGTTAAATGTGAAGGCAAAATTAAAAATTGAAAAATGTTTTAAGTCAGTTCTTAAAACACTTTAGTTTTATTTGTGCTTTGATGTATTTAGCATTTTCATTAAAGAATATTTAGACAATAAAACATGCAGTTCCCTAGATTAAACAAGATAGCTGCTGTGCCATCACATTTGATGTATGAATGTGTATTCATAGCAATGATATATATTGACCCCCAAAAGCCCTGTCCTAAACAAATTAACAAAATTAATTAAAAAAAAGTTCTTTATAATATTTTGTGAAACGTTATACCTGTTAATGAATAGATTTTTACAGAACAACCCTCTCCACTTAGGACACTCTGTCTCTGAATGCATCAGTCTTGTTTATCACGTTGCAATTAATGAAAATGTTGTTTCATGTACTCTCAGTGGTAAATAGCAGCATTTGTGAGTTGGCAGACCCTCAGTGTCCACACCACCAGGGAGCACAATATGTTTTTAATACCTGGGAAAATAGTGAGCTGAAAGTTTCCTCTTTGAGCGCCCTGGAAATGGAAGCTAATTGACAACAAACAGATCTGGTTAATGTAGATCTTATTTTGAATCTTTGCCTATTTACAAAGTTCCACATTTTTATCATGAGTATATATGGGTATGTGTGCAGCAAAAAGCAGAAAAGAGTGTTGCAAGACTGATACTGAAAAACCTGATACCTGAAATCTGACTATTTATTTTTCATAAATTAAGATAGGTGCTAGTGTTTGGTATGGGTGCACAAGACTGTATGTGTCTGCAAGGAATATAATGGAAAACTCCATGATATAACAATGGAAGGACAAGCTGCATTACAATGAATAGGTGATGCAAGAGCAAATATATTGAGTGATTTAAAGAGTCAGCTAAGTAAGCAAAAAAACAACAACAGTTCAAAAAGTAGATGGGAAAACTTAATTTTTGCAGCAGAAGAATTTGAAACAATTAAATATCCATTTAACAGTGGAGCTATGATTAAAGGATGAGCAGTTAATGTCACTGAGGGTTTTGGAAATAATAATATGGAAAAAAACTGGATTCCATAACACTGTTACACTAGACCAGGGGGTTCTCAAATTCAGTCTTGGGGACTCACTGTGACTGCAGGTTTTTGTTCCAGCGACATCCATATTCAGTGACAACTGATAACACTGATCTCATTTAATTAGGTGGTATTTTTTTCTCTTATTCTACATTCAGAAAAGCACAGCAGCATGATTTTTACATTTATAAGACATTTAAAAATACTTACATTTTTGCTATAGATTTAAATGCTTAACTCTCTTTTGTTGATTTCATTATATTTTGTCCTTTCTCTGTGCAGATTTCGCAATTTGTTGTATCTTATTAATGACAATTAAAAATGAGCAGAGCAGACACCCAGGCAAACAACACTGAATCATGAAAAGCTGCAACTACTTTAGCGTCAGACCCACTAATTAGTAAATAATGGATTAATTAAACAATTAGAACACCTGGAAAAGTAGATGAAAATATTGTTAAAAAGAAAAAAATACATTATTCCCATAAAACTGCTTGGTACATTTTAATACATATTTTTTACTAAACTTAGTTTTTTAATTTCTATATTGTTCCTAAAACACAGAACTTGGGAAATAACAGTTCACTTACCGTATATGCTCACATGTTAGTAAAATCAATCATAAAATCAGAACCCGACTTATACTGTATGCCCATTCAAAAATGCGACACATTTATTTATTTTTTAATTTTTTTACATCTTCTTGCCACCTCCAATATCACAGCAGTTTCTCAGACACCTCGAATTTTGTTGCAGCAGTGCAGTTACCAATTTCTTTTGGTACTTCAACGACGTTTAATTTAAAACCAGCTTCATATTTTCTTCTGATCGAACGCTCCATCGTAGATAAGGAATGCTCTTACGATAAAGGTGTATGTGTGCGGAGGGTGTGAGATATAAATACACAAATCAGTGCAAACATTGCTTTAGAATAGTTTGGGTATTACTGTGTGGTCACATAGGCACAATAGAGAGCAAAGAAAAGAGAGCGAGACAGAGAGAGAGAGAGAGAGAGAGAGGTTAGGTGCCCGCGCTGATACAGCACATTGCCACACCCACATAAAAAAAAGGCAGTGTGCTCCATGGTTACTCTCTCAGGTGGGCGTTAGCATATCATAATCTCTTGGACCAATAGCGTGAGTTTTTCGTATTTGACTTATACGACCGACATTATAAAATACCAGAAATTATACTGTAAAATAAACTCCTGACTTAACCGTGGGAGAACTTATCCGTGAGTATATACAGTAATTAGCCAAGGAGTCCAATTAAAAATAGAAGCTGGTTGGAACAAAAAGCTGAAGCCACAGTGGGTCCCCAGGATTGAGTTTGGGAAGCACTGCACTAGACTGTTGCTTACCATATCAGCATGATTAACCAGAAAATGGCAGAAAAACTCCAGGATATGGCCAGGAGCGCCTCATACTTCTCACTTACACTGGATGAAAGTACTCATTAACACTAGAATTACCAGAGCCTATGAAAAAACTCGTAGATCCGTCCCACCTTAAAACGCTTCCCACCTCTCCGTCAGCGTCTTTTGTCCTCTAAATGTGTGGATAAGCAGCAAACAGCAAGAAGACTACTATCACATCCCCCCACCCCACACATCTGTCTCAGCTCAAGTCTGTTTACCTGCGTGTCAGTTGCTTAGAGTTGTATAGAGTGAGAAGTCAAGCAAAATGACACCTTTTATAAATACTATATCGTTATTTGGAACACATGCATTTCATGTGTGTTCCATGTCTACAATGATCTATGCAAACACATTGTTAAAACAGAAACGTTTTTCATGTTTTGGTAATAACTGACAAAATGTAGTCATGAAGTGTATAATGGGTTAAGCCTGAATTCCAAATATCAAAGAAACACTTTCACAAAAGGTACAAATATAACAGAACAAATACGTTTTTATTCAAAAATATAACTGCACATCTGTCTCGCCTAAAACTCTCCAAAATGTTTCCAGGGCAAGATCCAACCTGCGAACGCTGCAATCAAGTCCCAGCCTCACTGGGTCACATGTTCTGGGCCTGCACCAAACTAACATCATTCTGGACCAAAATTTTTAATTACCTTTCAGACTTGCCTTGATCTCACAATCCCTCCTAACCCATTAACAGCTGTGTTTGGTGTTCTTCCAGATGGGTTTATAGTGGAGATGGACAAACAAACTGTGATTGCATTCACTACACTTTTGGCACGCAGACTTATTTTGCTAAACTGGAAGAATCCTAACTCTCCTCTTTTAAGTCAGTGGGAAACCGGTGTTTTATACTATTTGACATTGGAAAAAATCAAATACTCAGTTAGAGGATCTGTACAGATTTTTTTCAAAACATGGCAGGATCTAATCAGTAATATTTTAAAATAAGCTCTTAAAGCACAGAGGAAGCAATTATTTCTGTATTTCTTTTTCTTCTACATTCATCTCTATTGACTTATCAAACTTATCAATTTAGGTATGTTTACAAGCCTTAAATTTTACTCCGTCTGCCTTGCTCTTTCTCTCAGGGGTGGGGGTCGACTTCTCAATTCTACTTTTTGTAAAAATTGATTGATTTGTATGGAATGATTGCAATAAAATTAATAAAATTAAAAAAATATATATAATTGCAGAAAAACAACCCGTGTTAGGGTGCGATATTAACACACATTTGCTACAGACGCTTCGGTGGCGCAACGGTATCAGCTTTTTGACTGGTAATTTAAACTTCACGGGTTCGATCCCAGACGAGTCCGTTTTGAGAAGTGAGCTGCACGTATTCTTACTATTTTAGAATAAAAACATACATTTGATTCCAGTCTGTAACAGTCAGTGTAATTTATGATACTTGGAAAGGTTAGACTATCTAGTGTTGATGAAATAGGGGAAGACAGAAAAAGGCCAGTAATGGATCAAGCAAGGGATAGAGGGAAAGATATTTTTAAGGTTTCTGAAAGAAATTTGATGTTTACAGGTAAGAGGAGAGACAGTAAAAAGTACTGGCTTATGATCAGAGAGTCCCAAATCACTGTTATAAGTGATGTCAACAGATAAGCCAGATGTTCAGATCAAGTCCAATGTATGACCACCAGAGTGTGTAGGAAAATAACATGTTGCACCATGTCAAAACAGTCTAGTAGAGATAGGAATTAATTCATCAGTTCACATGTAGAAATGTCAATATGGATGATGAAATTGCCAAGAAGAAAGACTCTCTGGGAAAGGGAACTTAAGTGGGTTAAATGATCAGTCAGGGCTTATATGAATGACCCATTGTATTTTGGGGGACATTAGACAAAAATAAGTAAGACAGGAACAGACTTTGTTACTAGTGTAAGAGCTAGACACTCGAAAGACAATGGTCAGTTCACACTCTTTTGATGTTTAACTCTGATAGAGCAATTACTGTCACCCCTCCACTTTGTCATGGTGTTGCCTTCATGAGAGATGTAAAGTCTTTTGGTTTTTGTCAGGTTTCTTTTATGCATATCACATCAAAGTTGGAATCTGTGATGAATTCTGATAGCACTTATGCTTTGCCATTAAGAGATCTTGGGTTAAACAATACAATATTAGCTGATGAGTGTTCATTGTGCACAGATCCAAAGTCAGAGGTTATTTTAGCACATTGAGAATTTGACACTGTGACACTCTTATTTCCAAAGCCATAAGTAGGATGGCATATTCTTGAGCAAATGCTGCCAGAAAACTTTTCATTTGCAGCCCAGCAGTGACGACAACCTGACTGCGCAATGTAAATATTTAAGGCACCGCACAATGCCAGTATCTTTTAGGGCATTCCAGTCTGACCACATGCTCTGAGCAAACTGTTTTACATGAAGGAGTTTGCCAAAAAGTATTTCAGCATAGTGTAGAGCAATATTTATCTGATAGTAGCAGAGATGCGGAGCAGCACAGTGGAGAAGGTGAGAAAGGCAGGGCGGGGTGGTCTAGATGAGCGATGATAGCAAAGCAGCAAAAATCCAGAAGAAGCATAATTGGAGATATTATAAGATGCACATGAAAGATAACTCACAGAATCTGACATTTCCAACATACAACCACATACATATAGCGCTGGGTATTACAGGCTTGATTGTCCCAAAGCTGCAAGCCAGGTGGCTGCAAACAACAGATCATTTCTCAGTCATTCCCAGTTGCAACATGCACAGAAGGAATCGATAGTAATCCAGCATATACATTATAATTAAGGAGAGAAAACATCCCCAGCTCTGAGATTTCTAAGGTGCTGAGAAAAAATGGCAGGAGCGGGCAATCAAATGAAAGTCTCATCCAGTGAGCCATAGAAAGATTCAGTTGTCCCTGAGGCTGCAAACCCAGTCAAGACAAAGTCCATAAAAATAAATCCAAAATCAATACTGTTCGAGTTGATTCCATCCATGAACTATACATACAATAAAAGAAAACAAAAGAAATGCAAAAAGTGCAAGGTTAATGCAAATTTTAACAAAACGTGTTCTTAACAGGGAGGAGTGGCAGCAAGATGCGTTCACCAGCATCCCCATAACTGTCCCCTCATGGTATGCATACCCCACCAAGGTAAGAGAGGACACCACTGTTAACACTCTAGTTTCTTTCCTCCTCTGCATCCCTGAATCGCCACTCACTAAGAGCACCTAAGCCCTGCCCACTATCATTGAAGCTGCACCTTTTCCTGCCAGGACCATATAAATCTGAGAGCTCCTGGAAAATGGAGTCTGAGTTGAAGGACCACAGTCTTGCATGATGGTGCTTCCTAACATGGATCCACTCAAGACTTTAGAAGACATGAAGACTTTAGTTGCTGAAATTTTAGAAAAGCCACAGAGGCTATTAAGGCAGCTTACAGTATATGCCTCCTTTCTCTCACATCACTGCACATTCATTTTTGCTAATTTTTTGGATAACAGCAATAAACAGTTTGCACTCCAACTTTTCTTTCGGACCCCTTTGCCTCACTTGCCCTTCACAAGTGTTGTATGAGGATATTTCTGTTTACTTTGCTTTATGCCTTGGGATGAATGCAGTTACAGTGAGAATCTAACAGAACTCTGAGGCATACCAACATTCCACTGCAAAAACAACTACTAAGTTAACAGTATTAGTGATTCTGAAGGCAACCCAGCTAGACAAACAAAGACAAGCAAATCTCTACATGGTTGCATATCCATTCTTCTGGTGTTGTGGAAAGAATAGGCTGCACTGCTGACTAGAGAAAACTGTACAGCCATTCAGCTATGATTTGTTTCGAAAGGAAAGCAATTTTCTGGGATAATGTGTGTGTGTATGTGGGTAGTTCTACTTTGTGGCAGGTAGAGCACATCTTTTTCCAGCAATACACTGGACTAGTTGTGCTCTGAAAAACTGAAGAGTTCACACAGAGTCCCTAAATTAACAAATATTGATAACTGATTTTTTTCTTGGTTTGTATCAAATCTTTGTAATCCTTTCTGGCATCATCATCTGCTAAACTATAGCAATACATATTTAAATATTACACCTGTGAACCTCATTGCCACCTGCTCCTCAGTTAAAAAGGATTTGTTACAAACTGCCTAAAATGAAACACAAATGCATCTAAAGACACT
The DNA here is from genome assembly GCA_026402145.1 of Polypterus bichir lapradei. NCBI lineage: Eukaryota > Metazoa > Chordata > Cladistia > Polypteriformes > Polypteridae > Polypterus > Polypterus bichir. The sequence continues at coordinate 11,399,233 of JANRMT010062842.1, read as the reverse complement.
GGCCAATTTTGAATCACATGGGCTTCTAGTGTGAGAGGTCAGCCCACATTAACATGCAAAGAAGACATATACAGGATTAATAATAATAATAATCATAATAATAATAGATTTTATTTATATAGCACCTTTCTCATGCTCAAGGCTTGAACACAGGACTAAGCAGCAGCAGTAATCTAGCAGCACTAACCACTGGGACACCAGGTTTTTCCTGGACAGCATAAAGCTGGCAAACCACTGAAACAATCTTTACCTACAAACAGTAGCTTTTCTTTATCACTCTAGAAGTCTGCACTTGTTTAACACAGGGGTATAACTGCCAAATAGTTTTTTGGGCTACTTTTTGCTTCTTTTCCATGATGTGAAAAGAATATGCATATATCTTCTTTATTTTCATTTTTATGTTATAAAGGATTTCACCACAGATGACAGTCATATTCACGTTTTGGCAAAGGATGAAGATCAGAAGTGCTCTACAGCCACATTCTAAAAGATTTTACCTGTTGTGGTTGAAACATTCTTGGCACAAGATCTATTTTATTCTTGTAAATTTCCATGTGAACATCTAGAAGCGTGAATGATAGTGGATGCTTTGTAGCTCATTGTTAGCTTGCACTTCCTAATCCTTACTGACAAAAGCTCAAAATGAAAGTGCAAACATCCATCCATCCATTATCCAACCCGCTAATATCCTTACTACAGGGTCATGGGGGTCAGCAGGAGCCAATCCCAGCCAACACAGGGCGCAAGGCAAGGAACAAACCACGGGCAGGACACCAGCCCACTGCAGGGCACACACACGCACACACACACTAGGGACAATTTAGGTTCACCAATGCACCTAACCTGCAAGGCTTTGGACTGTGGGAGGAAACCAGACCACCAGGAGGAAACCCACACAGACACGGGGAGAACATGCAAACTCCACGCAGGGAGGACCCAGGAAGCAAACCCAGGTCTCCTTACTGCGAGGCAGCATCGCTACCACTGCGCCACTGTGCTGCCCTGTAATCTCATCGATAACTTCTAAATATGTATGAAGTCTCCCAACACTAGTTTGATGAGAGGAAGTGGGGACAGACTCCCTAAAATTGAGAGCAAGAAAGGGAAAGAAAAAAATGTGGAGACCTTGATTTCACAAAGTGTGCTAAAATGTCCACTAGCAGTCCAAGCAAACCCAGGTCTCCTAACTGTGAGGCAGAAGCGCTACCACTGCGCCACCGTGCCGCCAGAAAGTGAAAACATAAAATACAAAAATAAAATTGCTGCCCCTTTTTTATTGATAACAAGCAGGGGGATAATTTAATATCACCAATCAAACAACTTATTCAGGTTAACAAGATAGGAAGTAGGAATCCAAAATGAATGTTTATGCATATTTGCATCTGTAAAGGCCCTGCATTAGAAAGGGTCCAGTGCTGCCATACTAAGTGGGATCAATAATAGATGGAGGAAATTGCCGCTTTCATTTTAATTAAAATAGAACTCTGATCATCTTTAATCAGGGTTCTTTGTCCCAACCACTATGTATGCAGTACAATAATGTGTTTTATCCTAAATGAGTTACCTTTTTGACTGTTAGTTTAATATTAAGTTCCACATAAATGTTTAGTAGCCATTGTCTATTTACTAGCACTGTACTCTAACTAATGTTGGATATGCCATGCAGTATATATCAAACATGCTGACTACTGACTAGTTTATTGTATTTCTGTTTTATAAGTCATTTTAATATACAGCATGCACTACTATTGCATTAGGGTGCATTCTGACCAATCTAATGCAGTGTCCGCTGGAGCGCTAATGCACATTCCATATCCTTAATAGCACTTTCTAAAATTATATAATTTCTTTCAGCTGTTTTCATGTCATTTGATTTTGTAGATATCCTCTACTCATGAAAGTAGCTGTAATTCACTACAGCAACAAAAAATGATTGCATTTTCCAGAACCTGTTCCTGCATCTTATTAAGTTCCTGATAGTGAATTAAGAATACATTAGAGGCCATTTAGGAAATACCTCCTGCCATTCCTGGCTTCAAAACCTGTACTTGTAGCGGTGTTGCTATAGGAAACTTAACAATACTCATAATCTCCAGGAAGTAGCATGAAGGTGTGTGAAAATAATGACATGGCCTTATTTGAAAAACATGCACACTCTGTGGCAATAAGACACGTAAGGAACCATGCTACATTCATGCTTTCACTGGCTGATATATGTATTTCGTGATTGCAAACAGCCTGCAATTATGCTCGACAAGACACCAGATATAATGGATTTATTTTAAAGTTCCCCATAATTATCCAAGAAGAAATGAACAAAATGTACAAAGTTCCTATTTGAATCACAAAGCAGCAGTGCTAACCATTCATTGTTGCAATTCTATGGCTACTTCATTAGTCACTTATCCAGAGCCTATTTAAAGTTTACCAGTTCACCTAACATCTTTGGGTATGGTATGAAACAGGAGTACTTTAAGCAATGTGTATTTACTAGAAACTAGATCTTATGATGATTCTGCCTTTTGTGATAAAAATGACAAAGTGTAGAATATGTACTGTAACACCCTGTCACTTTATTTAACAGCCTCTCGAGCAACATCATCTCAAGGGGATCATTTAATTTGTGGCTTTTGTTTTTGCCCTCGTGCACTTTGAAAAGTGTCCCACAAAGGCAGAGTAAGTGTTTATTCCTTACTGGTGTCATCCTTTGGTTTCCTCTAACTCTATAATGAAAAACCTGACAAAGAGTATGGATTTATTGAGTTCAAAAGAATTACTTAGGAATGCGTTTAAATCACATCAGTTTCTTTCTGTCCAGAGCTTCCTGACTCTCCAGTACAAGAAAAACCCCACATATGATATACTTTTCAACTTGTCTTGATGTCTGGTTATGCAAGACGTCAAGCTTTTTGGGATTCCTTCTTATTTTTGGTGCTCTGGCCCCAGACAACCTTAATTTTTATGCTATTTATGGACTATTTGTGCAGGAAAGAGTAGACAAATAGGTGTCTTCTTCAGCAAAAATGATCAGAAGGACTTAAAGCTGTGCATGCAACTTTAATGAACCTGGGGGTTCACCCCATAATGGGATATGAGGGACAGAGTTATTCTTTTTCACAAAACTTGGAGACCAATAATATTGAGATGTGTCATTTTATGCTATTTTGTGGTTGCAGTCACAAATATGATAATATTTTTGATATTTGGTTCTTTACCAGTGGTCCTAGGCCTCTATGAGCCACTCTCAGAAGGTTAAAAATGGCAAATATCACACATAAACATGGGAGGTATCGTTTTAGACTATTTCATGGTCAGTGGTAAAGAATATGATGTTATTTTTGATTTTTTTTTATCCTTTACTAGGGATCTAACCCTCAATGGACCTCTATCAGAGGGTGAAAATTGACAAATTTCAATTAAAATCGAAAATACTTTGACTTTAAATGTTTAAATTTAAGCACGCATTTTAATATTTGAAATATTTGATGAAATACTTGATATGATGTTCTTGTCCCTGTTGAATCGCTGTGTCTGCATACTCGGAAAAACATCAGCACCATTCCAAGTGGGTACAGGAATCCACTAGGGTTGTGTTTTGTCTCCTATTCTGGTTTGCGATTTTCATAGACAGAATATGAAGGTGCAGCCAGGGAAATAAGGGTTTCCAGTTTAATGGCGTTAGAATTGTTTCACTGTTTTTTACAGATAATGGAGTCCTGTTCACTTAATTGGGCTTTGAACTCCAGCTAGACAAACAAAGACAGCAATTCTTGTTTGTGACCAAGTGTGAAGCATCAGGGATAAGGATCAGCACCTCCAAATATGAGGCCGTGGCCCTCATTTAAAAAACGTGTACTGTCCTCTCCAAGTGAAAGGTGAGTTACTGCATCAAGTGGAGGAGTTTAAGTACCTTAGTGTCTTTTTCACAAGTGAGAGTAAAAGGGATGGTGAGATAGGTATATGGACGGCAAGCACAGTTATGCAGTTGCTATACCAAATTGTAGTGGTGAAGGATCTGAGACAGAAGGCAAAGATCTCAATTTAAAAAAAGATCTATGTCCCTACCCTCAACTATGGTCATGAGCCTTGAGTAATGACTGAAAGAATGAGATTGTGGGTACAGGCGGTCGAAATGGGCAGGGTGACTCTGCCTTAGAGATATAATGGGAAGCCCAGACATTTGGGAGAGGCAACTGACCCTCCACAGTGAGAGGAGCCAACTGATGTGATTCAGGCATGTGATATGGGTGCCTCTCCAATGCCTGTTTGTAAAGGTTTTATAACCATGACCAGCTGGGTGGAGACCCTGGGGAAAAACCAGGGCTCGCTGGGAGGATTATATCTCCTAGATGTCTTGGGAAAGCTTTGGGATCCCACAGTATGAGCTGGCAAGTGTGGCTGGGGAAAGGGATGTATAACTTACTGTTAACAACAGCCTCGGATAAGCAGTAGAAAATGAATGAACGAATGAATGAATGACCAAATTTTGTTTATTATGTACCTCATGAAGTAAATCATTACATTTCTTATGAACATTCTGAATTAGAGTGGCTGGCTTACACTAAATTAGACTTTATCTTTATGAGATGAAAAGTTTGTAAGTTACACATGCTGCTTTGCATAAACACCCAGTACACTCTCATGAACTCAGGATCTGGTGTTCAGATTACTTATGTATGATTTTTGTTTTTTTATAATTTTACATATAGTGTCATTTACTCAATTGTGGTTTGACTATCTCAATATAGTGATTTTTAAGTATGTGTGCAGGAACCTTCCAATGTCATTCTGTTCTAGGTTTATGTTCTAGACATATTTCTTTTCATGTTCAATTTTTGTTAACTAAATTTTAAAAAATTAATGTTGACTCTAGGCATTATTTGTCCCTGCTTATATGAAAAAGATTTTGCCATTTTTCTTCATCAGAATCTTACATTATGTTGCATACCAGTAACAGCATATTGCGTGAACACACTTGACTTGAGCATTCATAATTTTCATCCTCTTTTTCTGTACATTTAGCATTCGTTTGCTCAGAGATTGATGTACTTGCTGCTTCCTGATCAGCTCTTCTTTTCTCCACCCTATCGGCCCGCTTCTTCTCTTCTTCTGTCGGCATCTTTTCGCGTTAAAACTGATTAAGTCAGTGTTTGTGTTGCAATTACTTAGTACATTTTCCTTAATTTTTCACTTAAGCTGGCACTTAAGTCTTCAATCTGCCTCAAGAATGATTTAAGATATGAAGAGGTAGGAGAAGTGACAACGAAGGTGGTAGGGATGAGAACAGCATCCGTACACATGCGCTGCATGGCTGCCCTGCTGCCCGCTGCCAAGAGTTGATTCTACGATAAAGTAAAATAAAAATAAAAAGAGGAATAACCTTGGAATTCAATCATCACCCCAAAAGCAGACAGTAGAGGTCATGTAGTATATGTGTACCAAATTTAAAAAAAAAAAAAAAAAATCAAAATCTTTATTGTCATTATAGCAATGAGACATTGTACAATGAAATTTTTAGGTGCAATGTTCCAATGCAAGCAATAAAATAAAAACAAAACACAATTACTCAAGTTAAAATTAAAATAAAAAGGGAATAAAATAAGTACCAAAATAGTCCATAACAGCAGAACAATATTTTCCACTCATACATACGTCATATTGCACTTGTCCCTTATCCAATGTTAACTTAGAGCTGTATTGTAAACATGAGAGTGTATTATATTGTAAACATGAAGGTGCACTAGGTCAGATTGACCACTTAGCAGCATTCAGCATGGTGATGGCTGAAGGATAGAAACAGTTTCTCAGTCTATTTGTCTTAGTCTTTATGGATCTGAAATGTCTGCCTGAAGGCAGGCGTTCAAACAATGCATGTCCTGGATGTGATGGGTCCTGAAGAATTTTCTTGACATTTCTGAGACAACAGGAACTATGTAGTTCGTCTAGTGAGGGGAGAGGACAGCCGACAATCCGCTGGGTGACCTTATTGACCCTGTGGAGCTCTTTCCTCTGTGCTACTCTGCAGCTGGAGAACCACGCACAGAGACAGTAGGCCAGGATGCTTTCTACTGTGCAGTGGTTTAAAGGACACCAGCAGTTTCTCAGGGATGTTGTTCTTCCTAAGCACCCTCAGGAAGTAGAGTTTCTTTTGGGCCTTCTTCACTACCTCAGCAGTGTGTGTTCCCCAGGTCAAGTCCTCCCTAATGGTGACTCCCAAGAAGCAGAAGTCTGAGACCCTCTCTACACAGTCCTCGTTGATGATAAGTGGCTGGATGTTGTCTGCCTTCTTCCTGAAGTCCAGGATGAGCTCCTTGGTCTTGGCTATATTTAGGAGCAAGTTGTTATTCCTACACCACGTTGTCCGCTGCTCCACTTCATCCCTGTAGCTGGACTCATCCCCCCCAGAGATGAGCCCTATTACCATGGTATCGTCAGCGAACTTAATAATGGTGTTACTGTGGTGGGCAGGAATGCAATCATGGGTGTAGAGGGTATAGGGCGTGCGACTCAGCACACAGCACTGATGGGTGTGGAGAAGTAGTGGTCCGCTCTAACCCTCTGAGTGTGATCATTTAGGAAGTCCTTGATCCAAAGGCAGGTGGAGTGTGGAAGTCCTGTGTCTGACAATTTGGTCACCAGTCTGTTGGGTAAGATGGTATTAAAAGCAGAGGTGAAGTCTATGAAGAGCAGCTGTGCAGATGGGACAGAACAGCATGGAGAACAGTGGCCACAGCGTCCTTCGTAGACCTATTTGCTCTGTAGGCAAACTGGCCTGTAGTCATTAAGACCAGTGATGGTCTGTTTCTTGGCCACAGGCACTATGACAGAGGATTTCAGGCAGGATGGCACAGTGGACTGAGACAGAGACTGGTTGAATATCCTGGTGAAAACCCCAGCCAGTTGGTCTACACAATATTTCAGCACGCATCCTGAGATGCCATCAGGTCCAGCTGCCTTCCGTGGTTTGACAGCCCGCAGTGTGCGTCTCACCTCGTGCTCCCCCACTGTGAAGATGGTGCTGTTGTTGGTATCTGGATGGGGTCTGGCTGTCTCTGGTGTATCCACTTCAGGTCAATAGGTCAAACGGTTTGCGAGTTACAGGTGATTTAAAATCCTGGACAGACAAATAAACAGCCACGGTAGCGCATTATATAAGAAGATATACAGCATGCCTCACATTCTTGCTGCATAAATATTCAAAATGAAAAAAGTTATCAAAAATCTAGTTTTGCCAATTTTGTATTACAAGCTTTTAGAAGAGATCATTGATTCCTTAAATTGTGCTTGTTAATTTGGGAATGGGGAACAGTATGTGGGGTTTAGGAATGAATGGCATTATCTTTGCCAATGTGGAATTTGTAAAATAATAAAACCATTTACAATATACATTGCCCTGTATAGCCTTTACACATTGAGCTTCTATTTTTTTAATTTTTCAATCAGGAATTAACGTTTTATGCATTTATGTGGGCAGTATGAGTTGGTAGCATTGTCTCCTCACAGGTTCAGCATTCTGGCTTCCAGTCTCCAATCTAGATGTTGCATGTGTTGAATTTTCACATTCTTCCCTCACCTGCATGGGCTTTCCTCTCTTATCTCTAAAGAGTTCAATTGGCCTTGTGTAGGTATGTTCATGAGTGGGTCATGTTGACCTTTCAATGGACCGATGCCCTGTGAAGGACTGTTTCCTACCTTGAGCCCACTGCCATTGAGGTAGATTCTGCTCCCTTGTGACTCTGATAGGTGTAAGTGAATGTGAGGATGTTATATTTTCATCTTTAATATACAGTGAAAAGTAAAGGTAAAAATGGGTCAAAGGACAAAGTCATTGAACACTGGAATTCTGGGACATTTCATGCTTTTATCCATTTTAGAATAATTTTTTTATTTGCCACTTTCAGTTATGGCTTTTATTTGTAACTCAGCCTCTCAGACCAGCCTCCCAGAATCATTTTTTCACTGCTATAGATGACATTGGTATTTCGTACATATTTACGGAAGTAACCAAATGAAAACACCTAGAAGGTGACTTTTTTCTGAAATTATACACTCTGATGTACTTATTCACTTAATGCAGTTCATCTGGGCTTTCAGCTTCTTTTTCTATCCTGGTTAGATCCAGGTTTCAATCCTTTCTGAAGACAGCAGTGGACACCTCAGTGTGAAACCTCCAGTTTCTTGGCAGTCTGTTGCATGCAATAGCCTTCAGTTTGCAGAACAACATTAGTGACTGCACAGTAAAAGATTTCTGCTGGTTATTGGTTACTCTAAAAATACTTTTATTTTCAACTATTTAGCCTGACTGTAAAACTACAACTGTTTGACTTTTTTAAAATGTTGTGTTGCATTCTTAACATAAAAAGAAATTTGTGTCCAGATTAGACCTCTGACTACTTGCTAATACATTAATGTGCATACTGTAGAAACAAAAGAGTGTCACCCTAAATGTGTCGTGTTATCTTTATTTGGTTTCTATTGTTGTCTTTTAATTCAGAGAGAAATTTATTAGTGGATAAAGATTGCTAAATTATATTTTATTATAATATGCAAAAGGCCATATCTGTGTAATTTTGGTATATCCTTTGAACACACATCAAAGCTGCACTTTCTATATCTATGGTGACATTGCTTTTCTTCTCTCGGGTTGCTGCTTGCTCTCAGAGCAGCTCTGTAGGGTGTAAAGCAGTACTGTACTATATGTAACCTTCTGCCATGCTGCTCTTTTCTTTACTTTGTGTCAGGTAACAGAAAACAAAAAAAAAACAAACAAAAACATAAGTTGCTTTGAACCTCTGGTATTTTATTTCCTTAGTATATGGGAGAATAAAAAGAAATACAAAGTAACAGAGGCTCACGCACATGTTCTGGAGTGGGAGCTCCTATTTCTAAACTTCCTCCAGCAAGGCAAATTCCTGCCTATTAACAATATGAATAATTATTTATAAACAATAAACAATTTATACTTATATAATCTATATAAACAGTTATAATACTATAAACAGTTGCATATATATAAATTATAAAAGACAGCCGACACTCCGACCTGGCCTGGATGCCCAAGAAGTGGAAGGATGGGGGAAGACAGCCTCTTTAGGACACTGCTTCCCTCAGAACGCTAGATGGCAGCTCCCCTGGACTGCAACAGTGGCCCGCATTCCCACAGAGCACTATTGGCCTTGGAGTTCTTTATCTCAGCCCTTTTTGGTACCGTTGGAGTCATGTGGCATGCAGTTTCTACATAACCCGGAAGTGCTTACAGACCATGTGGGCAGAACAGAAGCATTTCTGTGTTGAACACTTACCAGCCTCACAGCAACGAGCCAGTGTCAGGTGGGAGAAGATGAAGCTTGCCAGGAGCAGTGAAGGAAAAAAGAGAAGTGTGCTTTGTGTTTTGTGACTCCACTGTATGAGTAGGAAATGGGGGAGGTGTTTTCACAAGAGAAAGAAAACAAAATAAAAATGTGTGTCCAACGTCTGTTTGTGCCAGGTTTGGGCAGCAGTGTGCCCCCTGGTGGTCCACCATATATGTAAGCTTGTCAAGCTTGGGTCACAAAGTTGCACAGGTTAGTTCAGAAACTTTATTGCTGTTCTGCCAGATACAAACACAAGTCTCTTGCAGTGGCCATCCAGCCTCACAAGGAACAGCTGTCACATATGACGCATTGGCCTTGACTTCTACTGAAAAGAACACAAAGTCTTCTTCATCAATGGGGGCCAGCAGCACAGTAGTGGCGGCTGGAGCAGAGGGAATCTGGAGGAAGAGAGATAGGAGAGGAAGATGGCCGCCGTGGCTTGGTCTTTTAAATGTTCGAAGCCCCACGTGAGGAGCACACCGCACAGCAAGATGGCAGCTGATCCCGCAAAGAGTGAGTTTGTTTCCCATTGAAAAACTGCTTAAGAGGGGGTTTCTGAAGGGCTGCAGCATTCACAATATCCATCCATCCATCATCCAACCTGCTATATTCTAACTACAGGGTCACGGGGGTCTGCTGGAGCCAATCCCAGCCAACACAGGGCGCAAGGCAAGGAACAAACCCCGGGCAGCTAGCCCACCGCAGGCATTCACAATATATATATCTTATATATAAAGAATATCTGGGAGAATAAAAAGATATACAATGTAACAGAGGCTCTTACATGTGTTCTGGGATGAGAGCTCCTATTTCTAACCTTCCTCCAGCAAGCCAAATTCACACCTTCTGAAAACAGAAGGAGTCAGCATAATTGCTTCCTGGGCAGGAGGCTGAAACACTTGCTCACCCAATAACAGTTCACACCTATGTTTAATAAACATTGAACAAAATGGGGCACAACACTTTTGGGGAAATATAAATAACAAAATATATATATATATATATATATATATATATATATATATATATATATATATATA
>JANRMT010062842.1:11348252-11383840 GCA_026402145.1 Polypterus bichir lapradei | reverse complement strand
CCAACTGTGAAAAAATTGTATAATTAAATATGTCATTTAATTATTATGAAATACAATGTCACTCAGTCAGTTATTTTCTCACCTTTTAGACCTAAACAGTGTCACAGGAAAAGCTGGAGCCTATCCCAACCAACATAGGATGCAAGCCAGAGCAAATCCTGAACAGGGCACCAGTACATTGCAGGGCAAACATACACACACAGATGCACACCAACCACACACTAGGGCCAATTTAGTGTTGTCAAACCACCTAACCTGTATGCCTTTTGGAGGAAACCAGAGCAAATCCCTGTTCGTCTGCCCCTTCACACTGTTGTTTTATTTGTCTCCCTCTTTCTTTCACTCTTCCCAATTCAGGAGGAACAACCCACAACTCCTGCAATCAGCTATATACTTTCTCTAAAAATCTCTTCCTGTCACATTGAATGTTTTCAAGGCTTTTGGAATGTTAGGGCTCCCTGCATTTCTAACAGGTCACTGCCATGTACGCATTTAGCTCTGTCAATCTGAAGAGCAGTCCGTCAGCCACAATATGATGCTGGTTTAAGACGATTTGATGATAAATTGGGAGTGCTTGAATGGAGAAGGGAATATTTACTTTGATGAAGAGGTTCTCAGTAGTTTAAGATCATTTGAGCGCCATGTCCACACAGAAGGTTATTTGGAATATCTACCCATGGACATCCTGTATCAGTGTGTACCTTTGTGACTTCTTCACAGGGAAGGAGATGGTTCTCAATGAGTCTTAAACTAACCACTACATCAACAACATTTTGAAGAACCTCATTACATAAAGGAGTCATCTAAAATTGAACTGTTCAAAAAAAGATTAAAGACTCATTTCTATTCATTTGCATTCCATGACCTTCAGTAATACTGATGGTTTCCTCATTGTGACTATGTAACATTGCTTCTATTTATGATTAATTTTATTTATGTTCATTTATTTTATTTCTATTCATGTTATTCATGTTAATTGTATGTTTTTCTTTTATTATGTTATTGTAAAGCACTTTGGCCACAGCATTCCTATGTTGTTTTAAATGTGCTATATAAATAAATTTGATATTGACTTCTCTTTCTGGGTGTTTCCAATAATTCGTTTCAAAACAGCATCATGTGATAAATGATCTATTTCTGTTCAAACTAACTGTCCAAACTTTTAACTGCATCTGTGTGTTCGCCATTTGCAATGCAAGTAAAATAATGCTAAAGCTCTTTGACCGCCTACAACCGGGGAAGAGTAATTGAGAGCAAAAAATTAACCAATAGAAACAATGTCAGCCAGGTGGTCATTGTCTTGTTTGACATTGTGAGGCATTATGTAATAAAAATTGGAAGTTGTCTCTCCTAGACTTTCTTGTATACTTAGATATGGGGTTGGATATTTGAGGAGTAAACTGCAAGACAATGATTATATTTTTATACTAGGTACATTAAAGAACCATCAACAACAAATTAAATCAAATTAATAATACAGTATATTAAACAATTGTTATAATAGTAAAGTTGAGTAAATCGGACTCTGCAGCTGCATAAATAAAAGGTAAAGCAATGGAAATAGCCCAAAAGTTCATAGAAATCTATGTTTTGTACCTAATACTTGTATGCAAAATTTGAAACCATACTCAAGTTATCATGTTTACACACACACACACACACAGACAGAACTCCAAAAATGGTATTTTCAGACTCAGGGAGGTCGAAAACGTCAAGATTCATCCATCCATCCATCCATCCATTATCTAACCTGCTACATCTTAACTACAGGGTCACGGGGGTCTGCTGGAGCCAATCCCAGCCAACACAGGGCGCAAGGCAGGAAACAAACCCCGGGCAGGGCGCCAGCCCACCACATCGAGATTCATCAAAATCTTGAAATGTAATTTTTGGATGATTCCAATACTTTCCCTATACTTTGTATACGAGAAAGTCAGGGAGGTCTAAAACATCGAGATTCATCAAAATCTCGACATCGAATCTTTTGATAATTACAGTACTTTCCCTATACTTCGTATACGAGAAAGTAAAAAAGAACAGTCATTACAAGACCCACTTGGAGATGTGCTGTTCAGAAAAGTCGCATTGTGAAATAAAAATGGTCATTAAAAATAAGGCCTTTTAAAAATAAAACCTGTAGTGTTTATAAAATAATGATGTTGTATTTCATAACAATTAGATGACCTTTATTTTATTGTGACTTTTCAAAATGTATTGAGCCATTTATTTATAAACGCTGTTATTTTGCATGTGATTATTTCATAATTGCCATATTATTTATTTCATTTTGGCACAAATGGCATTCCATAGCTTATATTGGACTGATTAGAAATCTCAAGTCAAGCAGGTAGCCTAATGCAAGTATTTAAAGAAAGTAGTGGTACTGAGGAAACCAAATGCAAAGCCGTTGAGATTGTACAAATCTCAGTTAGGGATTCAAAACCAGTTTTCTAGGTTTGCCCATACTTTTTAAATGTTCTTGATATTCAGAATTATTTAATTTCAGCACTGTAGCTTTAATTTTTTTTTCTTCTTTCAGGAACCACAGTATTCAATCTCTTAGAAACTACTCAAAATGATTTTGTCAGTTCTGTCGAGCATTTTACATGCTTGCCCAGACGTCTGTATCAGATTCTGTTTTTTGCTTTTTAGAGTGAGGCTTACTTTTCAGTTTCTATGTCACTTGAATGTTATATCTAAAAGTTGTCACAAATCTTTGAAGTCTAATAGTAAAATATAGTTGTAGTTTTTTGATGAATGAGCTTAGACCAGTAAAAAACAAAACTGCAGCAAAATAGAGTACCTATGTTACAAATCAAACCAGACAATGTTTCACTTACGTTCACCACTTTTTCTGTTGACAGTGCTCTCACTACAGTGCACATTTCTCTCACAGCAAATGCTGAAGGAATTTTTTTCTTCCTTCTTTTAAATTTATCCTATCGTTAACAAAAAATCCCCAATTGAAACATGCTTGGAAAAATGCAAATAAACTTAAAAAAAAAAAAAGCTGATGAGAACTTTGGGGAGAGATATGCACTTCAGGTTTTTTTTTTGTTTAATGTTTTTATGCCAAAGAATAAAAATGCAGTAATTAGTGCTTTTAAGTTTTGTTTAAAAAAAACCAAACAAATACTACTGTTTACTATTTGGGGCAATCAATCGACCCATTCAAATGACAATGGTAGAATTTCATAAGACTACCATGTAAAGGGTCTTTATTTTGCTGCATGTAATAATGTTATGTGCCTTTTTGATTTGTTTGTGCCAGAGCTTGTTGCTTAAAAAATAGAAAAAAAAACTGAAATTGATGTGTTCAGCAGTAATGGAAACCTGTGATTGTTTGATTTTTCAAATATGTAATCTTAATGAAATGCCACACACTCACACATACAGATTAACATCGCTGTGGTTTACTGCAAATGCTGAAGTTTCATGATTATATACCCCAATTAAATGTCATCCTAGAAAAGAATGTATTCTTTATTTATATTTATAAATAGTGTGAAAATCGTCTGTTGTTTTGCAGCCTTAATTACCGATCTCTGGATAATCAGCTATAAAACTAACTGACTGTTGCTCACCTGGCATAGCTGATATGGTCTTGTTTATTTATAGTTCATCCTATTCATAATTCCAGAGAATTTATAGTGGTCTATTGTAAGAAAAAATTAGCATAATTAATGTCTGGAGCATAACGTAAAAAGATCTAAATGAAAGCCTATGAATAGAACAATATACTGTTTGTGGGCACAATCAGCAGGCATTCCAGCTGAAGCCATCAGTTTATGCAATACATCATCTCAGGTAAATTTACCTCTGGATTCTTATCAACAAAAAGATAATAAATGTGTTTAATGCCATGACATGCCTTCTGTGTCCATTAGGGAGTTTACCTGCACCCCTAACCACCAGACACAACTACATAAGGACTTTCCTGCATTCAACTAAAAGGTTAATTTTATTGGCAGACAGTACCTTGTAGTATAATAGTATCATTCAATCATATTCAATCCATTTCTTTTCTTTTCTTTTCTCTTCTCCTCCACTCTTCCCAGGTGAGTGTTTTCCAGCTCCATTCCCGAGTCAACTCCGGACCCAGTAGTACTTCTGGTGCTTAATCAATTTCCCCCAGCGGTCCTTCTGTCGTCACTATCCATGAGCTCCCCCTGGTGGCCCCCACAGAACCTGACAGGGCAGGCCATGGGATCACAACTCCCATGCTGTCCTGCAGGCTTTCATAATGGGGCTTGCCAGACGGGATGTGAACAAGTGGATGCTCTTCCCATAACTGGCAGTCAGCCACCCTGCTGTACTTCCTATTCCCAAGCCCATCTCGGGTGTCACTCAATGGCTTTTAGGACCTCAGCCCCACTGTAGATACTGTAATGTCCTTCAACATCTGGATCCTGACACAGAAAGACGATATTGTCATTCCTTCCCTGACCTTCCATTATCTAGACCTCCTGCCCAGGTAAGAGAGTGGGGTCCACGCTGGCTGGGACACTCTTTCCTCCATTACTCTGCTGTATAGTATCTGATTTACAAAAAAACTAAATAAAATGCCATAGTACAGATAAAATATGTTTTTTTATTCTAAAAGGAACTATTCTAAACATTGTTTTGCATGCTATATTAGTTTCTCCTTAAAGATATTAGCCAATCAATCAAATGTTTCCATTAACAACTCTTCATGGTTAAAAATACTGAGGAAATCTTTGGTGTATTTTTAACACCTTCTTATATCTTGTAAACTATTCTGATGAATAAATTGTAAAGCAATATTCTCAGATTGCTTTACTTATACTCAAACTTGCTTGCAGAATTATATTAATCTCTTAAATCTTCTTTATTATTCCTGTTCATATGTCTGTTATATTTTATATTATGAATTAAAAATTTAAACGTAAAACATTTCATACTGTACAAATGCTGTTTACCAGATATTTTTATTATAATTGTTTTTTTTTAATTGATAGTGTTTTAGAATTTTTTAATGTTTTAAAGCTAACCTTAAAATTATATAGGATTCAATTTTCCATCTCACACAAGTGACACTTTTGATTTTAACACAGACGTGAAATATGTGAATAATTTAAAAGTGGCTTGTCTATTGCCAAAAATGAAAAAAAGTAAATTCTGCTGTATTTGAGAATTTATTCTTATGATAACTACCGTATACAGTATACTCACGGATAAGTTCTCCCCCAGATAAGCCAGGGCTTGATTTTACCATATAATTTCTGGTATTTTATAATGTCGGTCGTATAAGTTGAAAATCGGAAAACTCACGCTGTTGGTCCAAGAGATTACGATATGCTAACCCCCACCTGAGAGAGTACCATGGCGTACACTGGCTTTTTTTTCTATGTATTGTGCCTACGTGACCACAAGGTAATACCAGAACTATTCCAAAGCAACGTTTGCACTGTTTTGTGTTTTTTGTATCTCACACCCTCATACACATTTATCGTAAGAGCATCCCTTATTTACAATGGAGTGTTCGTTCAGAAGAAAATATGAAGCTGGTTTTAAACTAAAAGTCGTTGAAGTGGCAAAAGAAACTGGTAACTGCACTGCTGCAACAAAATTCAATATGTCTGAGAAACTGATACGAGATTGGAGGAAGCAAGAAGATGGGGTCCGATTTTATGATCTTCTTTTTGGGTTTCAGGATCTGACATATATGTGAGTATATGAGTAATCTTAAAAATTAGAGGAATTTTATAAAAAAATGTTAAGACTCCAGCCTCCCATGTAACTGTTCATTCTATAAACCAGTGATTTTGTTGCCTTCTTCCTAGTACAGGTATACTTAATCAAATGCAGCTACAAGACAAAGGCTTTTTATCACAGGTAACTTTGAAAAGAAGATTTTACTGTAAAAAGTGAACCTTATTCAAATACTAACTGATTGAAAAATATTAATAATGTAATAGTGCCACAGTGTTCAGGTAAGACTGATTCAACAATCTTAAAACAAACTGAACATATTGAAGTTTTATATTTATTGATCCTTTGCTACACTATATATGAACACTTTTAAACTACAGAAATATAACGTTTATTGAAGCACTTTAAAAGAATTAACATTTAATGTAGCAGTTTACGGGCGGCACGGTGGCGCAGTGGTAGTGCTGCTGCCTCGCAGTTAGGAGACCTGGGTTCGCTTCCCGGGTCCTCCCTGCGTGGAGTTTGCATGTTCTCCCCGTGTCTGCGTGGGTTTCCTCCGGGCGCTCCGGTTTCCTCCCACGGTCCAAAGACATGCAGGTTAGGTGGATTGGTGATTCTGAATTGGCCGTAGTGTGTGCTTGGTGTGTGGGTGTGTTTGTGTGTGTCCTGCGGTGGGTTGGCACCCTGCCCAGGATTGGTTCCTGCCTTGTGCCCTGTGTTGGCTGGGATTGGCTCCAGCAGACCCCCGTGACCCTGTTCGGATTCAGCGGGTTGGATAATGGATGGATGGATTTAGCAGTTTAATTTCTCTTTTCAAAGGTATTATAGATTATTAATGTTATTCATATATTGGCAGATGCTCTGCCCCTGGAGTGTGGTCAGAAAATAAGAAATGGATTTCAGACTAAGAGGAGGAAGAAACTCTACTACAAGGCAAGAAAGGATAAGAGACCAGTGGCCATAAGTCGAAAACCAGAGAAGTGCCTCTCAAAGCTGCAATTTTTGATGAAAAAAATACCATTCATGGTTTCGCTTATATCTGCTGTGTTTAGCTGATATTTGCCTTTCTTTTACAATGACACATGCCCGCTTTTATAAGCTTCATGTTTCTTTTTAGCTGTCTGCCTTCAGTCTGAGGTCATTCTATTGTGTAAATACAGAAATATATTACAACATTAAGAAACCTCCATTAAATTATTAGCTTATGGGGTTAAACAAAATCTTCCATTATTTATGTGAAACCTAGATTCTATTCAAATTAAGCAAAAATTTAAGTAAACAATTTCCCGAGAGTTGAGCCCAGGCCATCTTGTACTCTAGTCCACCCACAACCTGTTTTTATTTTTGCCTTTGATGATGTGTAAAGGTGTGGTTCAATGTGCCCATGGGGTTAAGTGGAGTAGAATGGCATGCATTTAAGAGAGCAGGGGTCCAGTATTTGTCCCCCTCTAGTATAGTGTATTAAAATTGCTTGCATCTCAGGAGTTTAGATTCCCATGACAATGACTGTGAAGTCCAGGTATTAATCTTATTCACTGTAAGATTATCTGCCAGAAGCTGCACTGCAATAGATGAATTTGCTTGAGAGGACATAAACTTAAATTAAAATAACAAATGCACACTCATGCAACAGACAAAATGGTTTGAAATTAACCACTAGAAATTCCAAATTAAGCAACCAATTATGTCACCATGAATTTTTAATATAACACCACACCCCCTTGCTAAAATCATAACTTTGATTAGTTCTGAAAAGGTTATAGTAAGGAAGACTGACAATTAATCAGTCACTGAATTATCACGCTACAGTAAGCTTTAGTAACACAGAACAGTTGAGAAGAGAAAACTATTTAGATCCTTTATTTCAAGAATTTGCAACAGACAGCCGATGATCACTCTTGAACATGTGATGGTATGTTTGTGGACACAGCAAACCTGCTGCCCCAGTACTTAGAAAGAACTTGACATGAGAAGTCAGCTGAACTTTTACACCTTGCCAGACTCTTTGAACCTAGAGTTCAACTGAAAAATAGAGAGACACATAGAGGCATGATCATTGTTGTTTTCAATAAATATATTTTTTGGAGGCTTTTTACTACTTTAATTGCAGATTGCTCTCTCGGTGTGCAACACATACCTAGTATTTATTTTGAGTTCCCAGGTTTTTCTGTTCACAAGATAGAAACTTTTTTTTCTGAAGCAGGGGTTACATTACTATACTCTCAGAAATCTATAAATACCTTTGAATTAAGCTGTCAAGGTGCCACACTGAACCATGCTGTTATGCCAAAAATATGTTGTGAATTGTTTCTTACATTTGTGTAAAACCTGTACTTCACTTGCTTCCAATTACAGTATGGTATCTGGCTATATAACTAATTCTAAAGTTACACTTAGAAAAGTAGGTTTAGCTGTTGCCCCTTCCCTCCAAGAATCTAGGTTAATTTAATGGCCCAAGCAATATGTAGAGTTTGTAATATTCAGCTTATTTACATGTGAGTTTTCTGCATCTATATCAGGCTCTAGTACCTTAAAGTACTGCATTTTAGATTAATTATCGGATCTAAATAGACCTGGGATGAATGCCAATTTGTATGGAAGTGTGCTGAGTGATTGACATCTGACTTGTTCAGGGTTGATTCCTGCCTTACTCCAAGTGGTTGAATAATAGTAAAATAACAGCTGTATTAATGCAATTGTGGATTACACATTTTGAAAAGCAAATTATGAAACAGAAAGTTCTGACCAGTACCCAAACAATTTAAAAATTTCTAAACGACTTATAAAAACATTACAACAGTCTAGACGAGAACAGGCCATTCAGCCCAATAAAGGTCACCAGTTCTATTCACTTAATTCTTCTAAAAAAACATCAAGTTGAGTTCTGAAAGTCCTTAAAGTCCTACTGTCTACCACGCTACTTGGTAGCTTATTCCAAGTGTATATGGATATCTGTTTAAAGAAAAACTACCTAATGTTTGTTCGAAATTTACCCTTAACAAGTTTCCAACTGTGTCCCCGTGTTCTTGATGAACTCATTTTAAAATAACAGTCTTGAACCACTATACTAATTCCCTTCAAAATTTTAAACACTTCAATCATGTCACCTCTTCATCTTCTTTTGCTTAAACTCAAAAGGCTCAGCTCTTTTAATCTTTCTTCATAATTCATCCCCTGTAGCCAAGGAATCAGTTTAGTCGCTCTTCTCTGGACATTTTCTAGTGCTGCTATGTCTTTTTTGGGACCTGGAGACCGAAACTGCACACAGTATTCCAGATGAGGCTTCACCAGTGCATTATAAAGCTTGAGCATAACTTCCTTGGACTTGGACTTCAAACATTGTGCTACATAACCTAACATTCTGTCTGCCTTCTTAACAGCCTCTGAACACTGTCGGGAACTTGATTGTACCGAGTCCACTATGACTCCTAAATTCTTCTCATAAATTGTACTCTTGATTTTCAGACCTCCCATTGTGTATTCAAACCTAATGTTTTTACTTTCTACGTGTAATACTTTACATTTACTGACATTACATTTTTTCTGCCACAAATCTGCCCAAGCCTGTATGCTGTCCAAGTCCCTCTGTAATATTTCAAAGAATTCCAGATTATCTGCCAGTCCACCTATCTTGGTTTCATCTGCAAACTTGACCAGGTTGTTACTTATATTTTATCCAAATCATTTAAATATATTAAAAATAGCAGGGGCCCTAGCACTAAACCCTGTGGAACACCACTCTTAACATCAGCCAATTCTGATGACGTTCCTCACACCATCATCCTCTGCTTCCTGTGCCTGAGCCAATTCTGCACTCATCACCCTGAACCCCCACTTCTTTTAGTTTGATGCCCAACCTCTCATGTGGCACCTTATGAAATGATTTCTGAAAGTCAAGATAAATAATATCATAGGCTCCACTTTGATCATACCCTTTTGTTACTTCCTCATAGAATTCCAGCATATTAGTAAAACACGACCTTCCTCTTCTGAACCCATGCTGACTGTTCAGAAACACTTCTGTACTTGCCATGTGCTGCTCAATCTTATCCTTAATAATTCCTTTCGTTAATTTTCCTGTGATGCACGTTAAGCTTACTGGGATATACAGTAGTTGCTCTGATCTGGACGGTCACACTTTTTATATGACTAGATAATATTTGCCATTTTCCAGTCCTTCGGAATTTCATCAGTGCACAGTGACATCCTAAAAATATGTATCAAGGGTTTATATATGTACTTGCTAATCTCTTTATGAACTTGAGGGTAAATATTATGTGGTCCTGGAGATTTGTTTGATTTCAGCCTATTTAACGTGAGCAGTACTCCTCCCTCTACAATTTCTATATCACTCAGTACCTCCTTAGTAGTCTCATTTACCGCCGGGAGCTTATCTACTTCCTCACTTGTGAAGACTTTAGAAAAATGCGTACTTAGAGCATCCGCTATTTTCACTGTCTGTATTTTTCAATTCCCCTTAATTCCTGATGTACTTTACCCCCTTCTTGACTGTTCTTTTACTACTAAAATACTAAAAGAATCAGGAGGTTGCCGGTTCGAATCCCGTAAATGCCAAAAGGGACTCTGCTGTGTTGGGCCATTTAACCTGCAATTGCTGAGCACTTTCGAGTAGTGAGAAAAGTGCTATATAAATGCAAAGAATTATTATTATTATTCCTCTCCAGCTGTCTTTTAGCATAATATCCTTCATAATGGCTGCCCTCATGTTATTATATGCTCTATGATTCACTTTGGAGTTATTAGTCTTATACACCATATACAGCTGTTTTTCTTTTGCAGCTTATTTATTAACCCACTGCAGAGTTTTTTTTTTATTTCCTATTAATTCCAAAGTTAGGTATGTGCCTGTCCTGCATTACATGTAAAATGTTTTTAAGCCTGTTCCAAAGCTCCTTGACTGTCTCCACACTTAAATTCTTATCCCAGTATATCCTCCTTAGACTTTTCTGCATCTGCTCAAAATTTCAACTTACCAGTTTTAGTCTTTGTGTCCTCATTATTCCAAAACACTGAGAATTGTAATATATTATGGTCTCTTGACCCTAGTGGTTCAATCATTTCTAAGCTTTCAATTCTGTCCTAATTCTTACAAAATGCTAAATCCAGGCAGGCTTAACCCCGTGTTGGTGCTTTAACATACTTTGTTACAAAACACTCACTGATTACTTCTAAAAAATCCTGATCTTGTGCTTCGCTATTTTCAAGGTTATCCCAGTCAATATTCAGGTAGTTAAAGTCCCCCACGAATATAATATTCCCCTGTAAACTTACCTTTTTAATACTAATAAAAAGATTTGCATTGAAATTACTGTCTGCATTGGTCAGTTTGTAACACACTGTTAAAATAAGGCCTCTTTTCCTAATGCTTTCCAGGCGAAGCCACGTGTCCTCATTAAGATAGGGCTTATCATCTAACTGAAGAGGACTTTCATTTTAATTCTTTTTGAACAGCAACCACACCTCCTTTTCTGTTCTGTCTGCCCTTCCTAAAAATGTGTATCCCTCTATGTTACACTCATCCCCATCTTTGTTATTCAGCTTGATCCACCCCCACTCTGGCCAAGAGTCTATCCATCCTTTTCTGGCAGTCTCCCACCTGTGCACCCAGAAGGCAACATACCGTGTGAGATTCACTGTCTCTGCAGCAAACCTGTGCTTCAGTCCTCCTAATGATTGAGTCCCCAACTATTTCCTACCTCTCTCTTTCTGGGAACTGGCTTTGAGGTGGCCTATTGGGGCTCCTCATCCCTGCCTACTACCTCAGAATCTTCAGAGACACCGTCCAACTAAGCAAGGACCTGAAAATGGTTTTGACACTTCCAGTTCTGGGGTTGATACCCCTGGACAGTGTGCAGCCTTTACCTTATGCCTTGTGACCGTGACCCACCTATCTCTACCTGTCTGGTCTGGAATCTCCTCCTGTACCACTTTAGGGGTGCATAAGATCTCTCCAAAGGACACCTGGGCTAGGTCTCCAGGTCTGCCGATTCTCTTGATGAACATGGCATGAAAAAGTAATTAATATAAAAATAGTATATACAGTAAAGGGATGATCTACTCATGCAGGAAGGCATGGTAAGACCCTTTTAGGTCCAGGGCAATGAACAGTTTTTAAATAAATAAATAAAGGTGCGTTTATGGCAGGTGAAGGTGCACATGGTAGTGTGGGAATGTTGGTAGGAAGACCGGGGAGTCTACATTTATGTTTAGATGTGCTCTGCAAGCCAATTTCTTCCTTAGTGCTCCTGGGTACATAATTCCAGCACCCGTGCTTGAAGATATATAAAAAGGAGCCTGAGCAAAAATAGGTGAGATTTACAAGAAAAAATAAAACAGCAAGATCAGAAAACTGAAGGTTAAATTAATCTGAAGGTGATAGTAAAGGCAAAATCTTGGTAGAACCAGAGCTGATGAAGACAGGAAGCTGGCATTCAGTAATTTGGCCCAGAGGGAAGCAAGAACATATTGGCTGGAGGCCAATGAACTGGAGAGAAAGCAATGCTTGGGATGGTAGCAAGGACCCAAACCAGTTTAAAGACTGCTTGCACCCCTTTTTGAGATTGTTGAAATAAAAGCACAAAGCACATTGCAACACCTCTAATTGTTCTCAGCTCATCCCAGTCTTGACTTTTGAAGGTCCCGGGTTTAAGAGGGTTTTGGCAGCTTCAGCCTATCCAGACAATCGCAGAAAGTGTAAGACTACAACCAAAACATCACATTAACTACGAAGGCAAATAAATGAAAATAAAAAATCATAATAATGACAAATTGCATTTGTATTTAAATACTAAGCTGCAAATTAAACTACCATGTTCAGATTCTCATCTTTCTTTCTTTCCTCACCACTGTTAAAATTAACTCTACTACTTTTCTGCCATGGCTTTATTTTGTGAACTCATGTATCCTCTCACAAGACAAAGCTGTTAACTGGAGTCTCTAAATTAGTTTGGTTTTAGAGTGTATACCTTGCATGTTCCTCCTGTTACTGGTTTTCTCCAAATGTTCTCATTTTTCCCTTATCCCATGTTTCTGATTTTTAATTTTTGAAAAAGGGAATTGAAAGGATGAATATGTGAGTAAAGTACAGTTATGTAATCATTGCTGAGCATAAAAACGAGTGTATTTTAGAAACAGAAAATGACATTATAAATAACTACTTTTTTGGAATGTACATCAGTCCATGCACTCCAGAATGAAAAGTTTTCTTACTCTGACTTTTGCTGCTGTTTTTTGCCCAGCATAGTGTAATTAGATTACAGTCCTCAACTGTTTTTCTGCAGTCTGCTGAATTTACCATCATAGCAGAAAGCCTTGGTGGCCTCTGCTGAATCCCACCTGATAAGAAAACAAATTTCTGCTAAAGAATTTAATTCTGTTGTGGCACAGAAAGGCCTTTTCTTTGCACAACTCAGGGATTGCATTATAGCCTCAGTATAGATGGAAGCTAGGAAATAAAAATCCCTAGGTTATGACTTCAATAAGATTTGAAGTATGATTTTATATGGGTGCCAGTTGCACCTACGAAACATATAGAAATGAAAGGTCACAGGAAATGCACATCTAGCAGTCCCACTATTATTAACATCAACTACAGAGTCTCTAGCAAGAGGAAACAACTTGTTTCCAGCAGAAGATAAGCATTGCAAAGCTGTTTTTAATGAATTATTTACATTTTCAGTTTTGGATGGGTTCACTCTCCCTACATACTTGCAATAGAAAAAGCAGATTCAGAAAATGGATGGATGGATGAACCCAATCTATTTTCAATTTACTAATCCTGAAAAATACACTATAATTTAAAATACTGTACTTTTTACAATGATTTTATTCAGTAATCTATTTTTCATTGCAGATGTATTTTACATTGCGCTTGTTATTAAACACTGTACTATGTTTGCTTCAGTTCTTGACTTATGCATTTGACAAATATATCATTGTATGAAAAAGGAAATTAATAGTTTTAAGGCATCCAAACACATACATTCCATGTCTCCCAGAATTATCTAAGTTTCATGGGAATTTGCATCCTTTCTCTGACTCCTGCAAGTGCTCATAATCTCCCAGAAATCAATCCCTGGGTAAAACATCCCCAGCTAATTATTTAATTATACTGTATAGTTTTTTCAATCGGGCCTTCTCCTCCCTAAAATCAATGTAGCATGGTATTTAATTGTATTTGGCCTCCACTGAATCCATTTTTTAAAGTCAGGATGTTTGCATACATCCCTTGCATCACAAATACATTTATAAGCAAAAAAAAAAAAAAAACATATGAAGAAATTATCCATTAGACCAATACTTTCTGTGCAGGGATCACCACTTGACTACTGTGTGCTAATGTACTGGCTAACTGGCTATTATAATTTGAAAAATCAGTAATTTGTACACAAATTAGAGCTAACCAAAATATAGTATATATGAGTCAGTCCATTAAATGATCAAAAGATTTTTTTAAGTCTGAAAAGTGGTTAAATAAAAAGAGGTCATTGTACAGCATGTATAGTAACAAAATTTTGTGACTGAAAGATACTATAAAATGGTTTAAAACAAAAGCATAAATGTAAAATGAGTAACCAGAGGCATGTTGTGTGTGAAACACAATTTAAAAAGATTTTGAAATAAAAAGCATAACAGGAATTTTATATTGTGTAATCGCAAAAAAGCCATAGGTCATTGAGAACAATCGCCAACAAATCAAGCTGACTATGCCAATTGTGATAAGATGGAGCACTCCAGAGTGACCTCAAACACAGAAAGACATCTGGCCAACCCAGTATCTGAATAAAAAATGTAGTTTATTTGCAAAGTCAGATAAACAAAATTGGGTGAAATGGAAGAATCAAAACTACAAATGCTATGTCCATCTTGGCATATCAAAACAGACCTGGGCTAACTGCCCAACTCCTTTCTACCTTTCTTAACATAGTGGTCTGATCTTCCTCTCTGTTAGGGGAGTTTATCCTTCTGCTTCCCTTCTAATACCAAGCTTGGCTGTCAGAGACGATGAAGGCTTTTATAAAGCTAGTACAGGTAGTACTTCAGATGCCAGGTTAGCCTACTGGGAAACACTTCCTAGTCAACCCTACACTTCCCAAGAACCACTGTGGGAATCTGAACCATTGTAGCAAAATAATGTTGTTACTGTAGAAATAGCAACATTGCAATGTTGCTAAGGACCTGGGGAAGTACATCTCCTTTATAGTGTGCCCCATCCCAGGACATGGCATCCCAGACAGGTAATAATATCTATTGTGAGATGTGTGCTGCCTTACCACTCCCTTCATCTTCCTGCTTTCACTTACAGTGAACATAAAAAGCTACAAAAACATCATCTCAAGCTACTAATAATATGAAAAGTAGGTAACATACATTTTTGTTGTAAAGTGAAATATATAGCAATTTTGCCTAAGTACCCTGGAACAGAAAACATTTATATAAATAATCATCTTTAGTGTGGTAGCAATGACTTCCTAAAGAAAGTAATAATACATAGTTATTTAAAAATGGACCATTGTGAAATATGAAGCATATTTTTGGGAGTCGTGTTTTTATTTCCAAATTACCAAGATGTGTAGGCCTGGTTGACACAGTATGAGTTAGTGTGCCCTGAGATGGATTGTCTCGCCTTGCACCACAGCATGCATTATCCTCTAATTATAAAATTTGCTGAAGCAAAATCCTGAAGTCAGTAGAGCCCTCCAGGATGAAGATTGGGAATCCCAGCGATAGAGTAATTACCTTACCAACATTCTTTACCCTTGACTTATTTATGTACTCACAAGGCACTTACTTGAATAGCATGACTACTTTTATCAATAATTGTGCTGGGAATCATTATGTCAAAAGGCTAGAATGCGACCAATTATCTTTTACTCTTCAATAATGGCATTTTACTGTTATTCATCTTGCCTTCTAAACAAAACTGCACAGCAATGCAAAAATATAGAAAGGTTTTCATGTACAAAGAAACAAATGTAATTTTTTTGTTCTGTTTTTTTTTTCCAGTTCATTTATTTGACAGAAATTATGTTTATTTTTGGTTAGAATAAAAAAGGTTGTACAGTTAGTGTGAATCGGGTCACAATACTCTACAGGTAAATAGAACAAAATGAGTGCTGTTCTATACAGATGCTTTGTACCGAATGCTATTAATTGAAAAAAGATGTATTTCACTGATTAAAAACAAGCAAACACTGCTATTGATTTTTGGATTCACAGACAGAAATGACAAAAATAACACCAGGCAAAGTCAATTTCCAGGGCTCAATATTCCCCAGAGAGACTCTGAAAGAGAATTAATTCAGTCTTCACTTTATGACTGGATGGTCATTTTATTATTTTCTAAGCTGGTATAATCTTCAGTAAGTGGCACATTTGCTTTATATTATTTAAAAAATTAATATTTTTAAACTGTATTATATTTTTGTGATGCATTTTTTCTGTTATGCCAGTTCCTGCAATTTAATTAAACATGCACTGGTTAAAAATGTTTACCTACCGGCATTTCATGCTGGCAAGCTCTTTATCAAATGCTTCCCTTTTTATTGACTTCAGTTTACTTGAAAAGATGGCGTGACTACTCATGTTGTTCTATACTTTGTTCAGTTTTGGTAACCCATCAGTCAGTTTAGATTGTAAATATTTTTCGTCTTTGAACTTCTGGCATTCTTGAAGAACAGTGTCAGTAATGGTTCCTACTAAAGGAGTCAGACATCACCTTTGTTGTTTCCAGCATCTATTACTGTCACTGTAATCAGTCTCTGGAGCTTTTCACTTTTGCCATGTATTCATATTCATCAAAGTGGCCTCTCAGCTCAGTTGGTATGACTTCAAAGATTATATGATGTTGACAACAACCGACAGGCTTACACCTTCTTTATGTAGGCTCTCTTGTTTCAGGGAAATTGATGAAAATGTCTTTTGATACAATGTGTAGATGTGTCACCTTCATTTTATCCAGGATTTCCACAAAGATGTTAGTTATGTGGTATTTACTAGAACGACAGATGATCCTGATGAAGTGACACAGGGGAAAGTGTGTAATCAGCAGAGACGCAGCTCTCACTCAGGTAAATTCACAGTTTTGTACATTTCACGCAAATCAGATGATCATTTAGAAAGGAGAATAATATACATGTTTGCCTATATTGCCGATTGAATGCTTGTTTAAATTTTGCTGACAAAATACAGCTATTCTTTTTTCTTTCTATCATTATTGGGTAGTGGACATAAGGGAGGTCTAATTCAGAAGCAGACAGGGTTTGAAACTATGAGTTCAAAGACAAATGGTGGAGTTTCAGGGCAAACCTAGTGGCTACAAGGCAAACGAAGAAAATACACTAAACAGCCAGACAAAAATAGTACTTAGATGACATGCTACACAAAAAAATAAAAAAAACAACAGGTTGTTTTGCATGTAAGTTATATATTTGTTAGCAAAATTCTCACATAAAAATATTTAACCCTTTTTTCTTATATAAAATGGCCACCATGACATTGTATATTGACACATTTGCAAGCATTTATAGTAAAGCTGCAACTTGACTCAAGGTTCTGATAAAGTCATCTTAGAGTGCATACCAGAACAGAAAATAAAAAAAAAGAACTAATATAATTAATTTACTTTTGGTATAGTTTAAGAAAGGAAATTACAAGTAATTATCATTAACCGTGGCTAGATTGTGACAGTGCACAGAATTAATATGCTCCTGTGATTTTTTTTGCTTTTTCTTAATGACAATATATGCTGAACTTAACATGAGCATTGCAAAAATCTGTTTTGCTTTTCTCTTTCAAGAGTGTATTTTACAAAGAAAATGTTCCTACATGTTTTTATTCTAATTACATCATAAATTCCTTGAATATTTGATAGTTTACTAGATTACCATTATACCAGCTAGTTGCAGGCCTTTGTCTTTTGCAAAGGGATTATAAAAATTGGTTTATAAATTCAAAATATATAGCATACACAACTACACAGGCAAATAAATGGAGAGTTATGGAGAAACAAAAGTACATTTTATCAAGATAACACCCAAAAGAATATAAACGTTTTCATGCATGCATGAGGTATGCAGCACCACTCTGGGACATAAGGGGGCGCTGCCGCTAACAATGTCACCTCCCTTTCCTTCCACAGGGCGGAGAAGATGACCAATGAGGGCAAATGACTCTGGCTGCCCCTGACAGGGGTGTCTTTCTTATGGACCGAACAGACTGCTACTACGACTACAGACCAACTCCAGAGAGTCATTTAACTTTCCCCGTTTGATTTTCTTTGTTTTATAAAACCTTTGCTGTATTAAAACACACACTTGTTGTATTTAAGAACTGTTGTTAATTAAACGGGACGACCCGATTGGTGCCCCAACATTTATTTTATTCCCTCACAAGACAACAATGTCTACATGTAAATCATTGGGGGAATTAATTAAAAGTTAACATTTTTCTCAATTTTTTCTACAGTACTTAGTCTGGTTTTTTATATTGTAAACAATCTATTCTAAATATTACTCTGATAATTAAAACAAATGAAAAATACACAATACATGTCAGTCAGTGTAAAGAGTGATTGTGGTGTTGAAAAGAGTTACTTCTTCAAAAAAGCAATAAATTAATCTGAATGGGGAATAAATCTGACTAGCTAGTGACTGTTTTCCTTACCACACACATTGGCCATTTGACCAAAAGTTAACATTGCGGATTGATGACCCTTCTGGTTTATATTTATAATGACAAGGATACAATTCTAGCTGGACCCAGACTTAATTGAATATTCATTTATATGTATTAATGTATCTTTTAGATACTCTTTTTGATACATTTAGCTTTTTCTTAAAAACGCTAGAGATTATCATTATTCAAAGTCATTTACTGAAATGTTATACTTTTTTATGCTACTGCTGCAATACTGTGCATAGAAGGTATGAGAGTTAAACCACTTGACTTGATTACACAATTCTCAGCTTACTTGTTTGCTTTATCTTCTCCCATTAAACATTACGGTATTGGGGTCTTGAGTCACTGGTTACACTTTTCGTATCTTTTTCCAGAAGTTTCACTTCCCTCTCTCTCAGGCTGCTTCTTTGATGTTTTCTTCCCATACCCTTCTGTCTTTCTCTATGTCTTTTTACATCACCCATCATTTCAAACACCTTTTTGAAAGACCTTACTTCGCTCCTCCACATTATATGTTCGTATCACTGTATCAGTTTTATTTCTATCGTTTCCATGAGTGGTTGCATTTCCAGTTCTTCACTGTTTCTTTTATTTCCTATCCTTCTTCTTTTTGTTTTACCTACCACTCTTCTTAAATATTTCAATTTCGACTGCTGTTATTTTAGATCTTTGTTTATCCAGTATTGCCCAAGATTCTGCAATTTATAATATTTTTGCAATATATATGTTTTTACATAGAAGCATCTTCACCTTTATACTTAATTCCATCTTCTTTGTTAGACATTTGTCATTTTGAAAATATACTTAATTTGCCCTGTTTATTCTGTTTCTACATTCTTCATCTATCTTTCTATCTTCACATATTATTACTTATTATAATATATTGACACATTTTTAGTTGTTTTCCATTAATCTGTATCCACATTTGCCATTTCTGTGCTTGTTCTTCCCTTGTTATTTTCATTAGGCCTACTTTACTTTCTGTACATTTATCATCACACCTTTTGTTTCTAGCTGATTATAAATTTCTTACAGCTGATTTTCATTTATTGCAATTAATCTTATATCATCTGAATATACCAGATCCTGGGTCAACACTACATTTAATTTATAGTATTCCGATTCTGCATTTATAATTTCTTTCTTGTCCATGTTAATTATGCAATCCACATATGTCAGAAATAGAGGACTGAGGCTATTTCCTTATTTAATACCCTTATCCATATTCCATTGCTCTGATGTTTGCTCATTTAATCATACCACTGCATTTTTGATTAATACTTTTAATGATCATTTTTAATTTTTCTCACACTTCCATTACATCTAGTGCTTGTCATATATATCTGTGTGGTACTGATCAGATGCTGCTGTTGAATCATGAAATACTAGGCATACGTCTTTATTTTACTCTTAATCTTTTTTTCATTTATTGTTCTTATGGTGAAAATATGGTCTTGGGTTTGTCTTCTTCTGTTATTTCTCCCTACACTACCGCTTCATCTTTACTCATCCCCTTCTCTTCTAGAGGTATTTTGTGATGTTCTTCTCCCCTGATTATGTCATAATATTTTTAACCCGCTTATTCCAGACCAGGTTCACAAGGGGGGCTGCAGCCTGCCCCAGCCAGCAGAGAGTGCAAGGCAGGAACAAACCCAGGGCAGGGCAACAGTCCATCACAGGGTAAGCATACACACCCACTCAACAAAGACACACTAGGGCCATTTTAGTGTCACTAATTTGCCTAACCTGCATGAAACACGGGGAAATCAGATGGGCATTGGGAGAACATGCAAACTCCATGCTGAGATAACCCAGGATGTGAACCTAAGTCCCCTTACTGTAAAGCAGCAGCTGTACCTCTGTGCCACCCTTCCCTTATTATTTCTTCTTCGAATTTCTTTGCATAGTGGGCTCCCCAAGCTTAAAGAATCCTGTCTGTATCTGTTTGTAACTCTCCTTTGAGTTTTTTATGGTGTGATTATCTGTGTTTGCTTGATTTTTAACCTTTACACTATATTCCAGATCTATTTTTCATATAATTTTCTTGTTTGTTTTTCCAAACTCTTTTCCAGTACGTTTTCTTTGGTGATTTCACAATCTGTTTATGTTCTTCTCACTTTTGTTTGTATACTACCCCATCTGTATTAGTTTATGTTCTTAAATTTTTTTTCCAAATTTCCTTTTTCTCTGCCAACTTGTTCTTCTCTTCATCAGTCCATCATTTAGTTGTTTTTTGCTCAGGGATCTATATTACTGTTTTAACTTCACATATTACTGTAGTTTTTGTAATTATAATTCCTTAAATTGTATCAAACTTTTATTTAAGGTCCACTTTCTTTTGCTACATCTTACATTTTCTTTTTTTTTCTTCTGTTTCCTTTTGTCGGTTTCTTGTAATCATGCTAATTTAACTCCTGAGTATTTTCTTATTCAATTTTTAACCATTTTCCAAATATTCAAATCTGTAATTCCTAATCTATGTTTGGTACATAGCCCTACTCTCCCGATTGCTTTGACATCATACACTGTATACCTCATGTTTTTTGTTTAAGTAAATAAGTCTATCATGCTTTTATGATCCAGTTCTTCTGTTTTATAAGAAATTTTGAGAATTGTTTTAGAATTGAACAAAATGTTTCCAATCAGCATCTGATCTCTCTTCTCATTCACCTCTCCTTCCAAATAATGTTCTCCCATGATTCCATATGCCTACTCTTTCTGGTTACCAATATGGATGATTCAGTCTCCCATTACTATCATGTACAAGGCGGTGGATTGAATTTTCTCTAAAGCCTGCAGTAGATCTTCATAAAATACATCCTTTTCATTTGCTGTACTTTTTTCTGTCAATTTTTAAATTTGTATTACTCATATTTTCTCCTTTAGTTTTAAGTTCATCATCATTATTTTTGTATTTTAGGTTCTTGTTATCTTCTTTTCCATCTCATGACTTAAAATTACCCCAACCTGCCACTGCTCTTCTTCCTATCAGAGATCCTGAAAAATATGAGGGTATATGCTTTGTCTAGATTTATCATATAGTACCAATCCCTTTCTTTTTTATTTCAGATATTCCTAGTATTTGGGTCTTATAATTTTCTATTTTTCTACTATCTCTGTTTCTTTACTAGTTAATGTTGTTATATTCCATAGTCTACTTTTATCCTTTTGTCTGGCAGTGTTCATAACCAGTTAGACCATTAGTTTTTGAGGCTTGTTTTACGTCTCAATTAGCCCAGTGACAAGGGCCCCATTACCTCAGGACACCTGGCCTTTGGTCCAGGACTGCTTATTATGAATATTTACAATTATCCCACTCTAAGGACTTCCTCTACCCAGTGGACGTGCTATCTTGCAGTGTAGTCTCCCGAAAACTATTGTCAACATATTGTAAATATTTAGGTTCTTCACTAATTCATTTCTGACTGTCACTTATACATGTGATTAATTCCCTGTTTTTGGAAGATAAAGAAAGGGACAAAAAAATAAAATAAGGACAAGATAATCGAATGTTGTACAGTATCTTCAGATTATTTAGAACACATTTTTGAATTGTTATTAAATTGGCTTTCTTCCCTGCTCCCACATAAAGTGTCTGGGACCATATATTAATTATTAGTTTAACTCACTAAAAAATGTACTTTATGAATATATTAAAGGTAAACATTATTTTGCAATGTGTAAAATGTTACTGTATGCATAGCAGTCATGGTGTACTATTAGTATACTACTATTATTCTTGTATATGTTGGTGATGTGCGTTATCTAGTGTGAGGGACAAACCTGTGTCTTAGCTGGTATGGACCCTACTCTCTCATCTGGCTACATCCTCATAGGCTAGTGTCCTAGTAGCCACTGAGTGACACCTGGGATGGGCTTGGGAAATGGGAAGGACAGCACAGTGGGTGACCACCTGCATTGGACAGAGTGTTCCTCTGTACACTGGGGGGCAGAATCCCATTTTGCAAGCCCCAGTACGTATACCTGAAGGGCAGAATAGGAATTGTGGTCCCGTGGGCCTGCCCTGTTGGGTTCTATGGGGGTGACCGGGGGAGCTGATGGAAAATGACAGCACAAGGGCCATTGGTGTCGTGCCTGATCCAGAAGTGCTTCCCGGGAGCAATAAATTAGGCACCGGAAGTACTCCTGAGTCTGGAGTTAAAAGAGAGCCCTCTACTCTGTTCAGGGATTCTGAGTTGGGAGAGGAGATGGACAACACCCACCAGGATGGAATGGAGGGGATCGAAGAGAATAATGGACTGAAGAAATTGCTGTGCTGTACTGTTGGTTGTTAGAACCAGCAGCAGTGTGAGAAAAAAACCTATACAAGGTTCACTTTGGTTGTTAAATAAAAGAACTAGGTTTGAAGCCAGGGCTGTGTCTGTGGTAGTTGTGTCTGAGGTTTTGGGGATTGGCGCATCCCTTACAGGCCACAATAGTTAAATAATATGTATGTGGCCAGTAATAGAAAATCTACCACTGTCGAAGAATTTACATAAAAAGAGCAAAGGAGGTTGTGTGGTGACTTAATACAGGTCTTGAAAATTCTTAAAGACATTGATGACATGGATCCAACAGAATTCTTTCAACTAAACTGTGAATTATGTACTTGAACACACCATTGCTAATTGATTAATTAATTGGAAATCATGTAGTGGAAGTAGAAGCCGTGACAACTTTTAAAAAGTCTCTGGATTAGATATTGGGACAATTTAGCATTTAGCTAAACAAACAAGCTTAATTTACTGAATGGTCTTCTCACTTGTCAAATTTCTTATTTTCTGATATTCTTATACACTTTTATCTGTTTGTGCTGGGGCAACATGTATCATATTAGTTTTATCAACTGTTTCACAGCTTCAGTAGGTTAAGAATGGGAAAATGGCTATGTTCTGGTTGAACTTTATAATCTTCATGGAATTTTAATATTTTGAAACCAAAATTAACAAGCTTCATTTTGTTTGGAGGGTTTCTTTTAACGTATTTGTTTAAGAATTTCTGTTTTTTTTTTTTTTAAAGTATTCTTAAGTGTGTCATTTTAGAATTTCTATGAGTAGTTAATGGTCTGCTAGGGACCACTTTCCAGAAGGCACCATGATTTGCATCATGAAGACTTGCTTATTAGTGCAGAATTATTAGTCATTTGTTTAAGTTTACTGAAGTGATGGTTTAGTGTTTTAGGCTCTAATATTCTGCTAACAACTCGTAGCTTTCCTTGTCTTAATTTGATTTTCAGTCTTAGCTTTTTGGCTCCAGTTCATTTTTTGAGCTCTTTTTAATGACTCCTACCACCTCTTGACTAGGGTAATGATTTTAAGACCCCTGATTTTTGATACAAATCTGCAGTCAGTTTAGAATTATGTTTGTTCTAGTTTCTCTATCAAAAACCATATTGCATATCCTGGTCTGTTGCTAATAATCAGGTGTACAAGAGAACAAACAGGTGCATTGCAGGACTTAAGGACATGTCCTTATCTAACAGACTCAAAGAATTAAACCTGTTTAGTGTCGGTCAGAGTAAGCTGCGA
Source organism: Polypterus bichir lapradei (assembly GCA_026402145.1). Lineage (NCBI taxonomy): Eukaryota > Metazoa > Chordata > Cladistia > Polypteriformes > Polypteridae > Polypterus > Polypterus bichir. Next base: position 11,359,940 of record JANRMT010062842.1, on the reverse strand, counting down.
GGGGACCAGATCCAGGTCTTCAGAATTCACAAAGGTTTTGATAAAGAAGATCCAGCTGAGTTCTTTTGACTAAATGGTTAATCACTTACTCAAGGAAACCAATGGAAATTAAGGAGAATTCAATTTAAGGCTGAGGCTGTTAAGCACTTCTATATGCATAGAGTTGTGAGAATGTGGAACAAACTACCAAGACATGTAGTTGAAGTAGAAACCTTGACAACCTTTAAGTAGTACCTGGATGAGATACTGGGATAACTTAGCTATTAGTTAAACAAAGGGGCTTGACTGACTAAATGGTCTTCTCTCGTTTGTCACATTCTTTATGTTCAAACACATTGCAAGTGCTCTATTACATTTGGTCAGCAGATTAATTGAAGAGGGCAGATGGAATTAAAAAGGCAGGCAGAGAGCATCAGTGCTGCCTTCCAGCCGTGTCACCTCCAATACTTACGTCTTCCGTTACACAGTGTTCTGGTATGGATGATCACTGTAAAAAATTCTCCCCATATCTGTACCAAGATTAAGTCATTAAACTGCTCTGGTGTGTGTATAATCCTCTATAGATTGTTGCTACATCAACAGTTGCTTTTGTTGACTAATATTCAGTTATTATCATCCATTTTACAGTACATCTGAACTTTTTTAAGATTAATATAAAAGACTAATTAATATGAAATATAATGGTATAATAAATATAAAATATGACTTGGCTCCCTGTTTGATTTCTAAGCTAGATTCTCTGTGGGTTTTTTATGTTTTCTCACAAAATTTTATGTACATTTCCACCAGGTTTCTTTCCCAATTTTTATTCCAAAGCCATAGTAATAGTTTTACAGGTTCCCACATATAAAGGTAACTGTTACTTAAGTGTAGCCAGTGTAAGACAAGCATCTTGTCCAAAGCTGTACCTGTATATTCTCTTGCACCTATTGCCACCATTCCAGTAAATTTAAAAGCTTATTAGTATATGTTTTGAAGCTTGCTCTAAGCGGCTTAAACTGTCTATATGTAAATGCTCTGACAAAAAAGTACCTTGAGAGCTTATCATACAATTTTTGAGTTGATGAGTTGAGTAAATTCTTTCTGTTTAAGCAGTTTAATATTCATTCACTCACTTTCATTCTGCCTAAAGATCCTGAAAGCAACACAATGAGCTGAACAGACCACACCATCTTGTCTTCAGCAACAGTTATTAACTCATTCTTGCAATGAGTGCTCCAAAGTCAGTGGACAATGATACTGTCCATAGTGTCCAGAATCCTGTTACATTTACTGTATTTAGTACCAAGGAAACAAGCCCAAAACATCTTGACTGGCTATTTAATTTCCTTAAAAGTAACAGGTCTTCTTTGAAATCCACCCTTATCATCAAGTTCGTCACTTCCCCTGAATGATCCCTATAACCCTGTGGAGGAACTTCATTTTGACTGCTTTTACTGTAACTACATTTTACCTCCTGCTTTATCACCACAACTGGTACAACATTTCAAAAACACAGTTCTGTCACAGTGATAGTTGAATGTCAGGCAACAAGGGTAAGGAACAAGGACCAGGAAGTGATGTTAAGGTCAACTTCAAAACTGGGATGCTGTGCGTAAGGTTAAATAGCGTTACATGTGACACATCTTAATGACGGGTACACAGAAAGGCTGTGCCCATTACCAGAATAAAATGGAGTCATAATGATAAAATAAATTTATAATTCCAAAAGCGTAAAGGAGGTGGAAAATAAAAGTGAAACTAACATCTACAAGGTCTCAGAATCATAAAAATAAAATAAATTGGTAAAACTTTAGTTTGGGTACAGAAAAAATGCATCTATACCACCTCTTCATCCATTCCCTGAATAGTGACCAGGACTACAGGCTCTTTGGTGTGGTGAAAGTCAATGAACAGATGTGGTCTGGGAGAATATTTCCTTACAGAGAAAGATTGAGGCTATGGAGTACTACTGTATAATAAAAATAAAAGGCCGCCAGGGCATATGAATGTTGGTATATGATCTCAGGCTGGGAAAAAAGGGACCAGATTTCCCTTTTCAGAATCCAGCGTTCATTAGAGGAAACTCTAGCATGGTGTTGATGTCACTTAAAACTCCTGAAGAAGAAATGGTTTAATTCAGGCTTAAACTACAGTGCTCAGTGATGAACTGCCTTTCTATTCTATTTTAGTTTCTGACTTGTAGTTGGGTGGCATGGTGGTGCGGTGAGTAGCGCTGCTGCCTCGCAGTTAGGAGACCTGGGTTCACTTTCCAGGTCCTCCCTGTGTGGAGTTTGCATGTTCTTCCCGTGTCTGCGTGGGTTTCCTCCCACAGTCCAAAGACATGCAGGTTAGGTGCATTGACGATTCTAAATTGTCCCTAGTGTGTGCGTGCCCTGCGGTGTGCTGGCACCATGCCCGGGGTTTGTTTCCTGCCTTGTGCCCTGTGTTGGCTGGGATTGGGTGCAGCAGACCCCCGTGACCCTGCAGTTAGGATATAGCGGGTTGGATAATGGATGGATGAATGGACCTTTACTTGATATAGTCATATCAAACTCTAGCTCCCTTACATCAGCTTATGTCAATGTGTTGCCATGTTACTGCAAATTTCTATTTTTAACATTGAAAATTGTTTTGAGTGTTTACACTACAAAAAGGCTTCTATTTATTTATAAAAGGATTCCTTTTGTATAAATATAAAATAGTATAGTTTACATTAACAAAATAGCCTACAGCATCACTGTCACACTAGATGTAAAACGGACTTATAATATTTGTTAAACATTTTGAAAGTTACAGATTTATAGTATGCCTGCTGTCTTTTCACTGTGTTTATAATTTATTCCATGAATGTTGCTGTAAAGAATGCTTCCTTCTTTAAAAGGATGTGAATGTCTTTCCAACATTACCCTTAACATAGCATCCTACTAAATGACCATAAATTATACTTTTAAATTTCAGTAATCCTGCAAGCATTTTAAACCACAGCTTCAGCATTGATTGTGCCATCATGTTCATTTAGAGGAAGGTATGGTAACTGTGCCATTAACAATAACTTGTCTTGAAATACTAAACGCATAGAAAATTTAACAATACTAAGGAACATATCACTGATGCAGGATTAACTTAGTCGTAGCTACCAGATAAAATAATAGAAGTAAACTGTTGAATGCAATTACAATTACAAGAAAAAAAAACTCAAAAAAGAGGTAGAATTAGAAAACTGATTTCTTAAAATAGGTAAAAAAGTGATGGTAGAGAGATGCAGAATGAAGACTACAACATAAAAAAGGAGTATGGGACAACATGGTCTTGATTATACAAGGGTGGGCAAAACTAAGTGTATAGTTGTGAGTACATGAAACACAGAGTTTATTCTTCTATTATTATTTATTTACCAGTAATGGTGCATTGCACGATAACGTGCAGTGAATACACTTGAATTGAGCATTCATAGTTTTCATACTCTTTCTCTGTATTAAACATACAGAGCGAGAGAATCAGCCCGAAATCTCTGAGTTCTCTTTGACTCTAGCTTCCACAGAACAGCTTCCAACCTGGCCTGGTTCAACAAACCGTTGTTGATAAGTCACTTCTTGGAGCGAAAATGTTTGGATACAAATATAAGAAAAAATCGTGACAAAACTGAAATGGTACGTGATGGGTAAATTTTGATGTGATATTTGTGAATTGCACCCAAAAATCTATAAGAAACACCCAACAGTGTTCAAGAAGCAAAAACTTTGTTGTGCAGTGTTATTATTAAAGTGTGCTTGAGTTTATCAGTAATAACCTGCATGTCTTTTTCAATATGAACAACCGTAAACCTATTTTTGCCCACTCCTGTATATGTGAGGATCAAACAATAAATAAAAAAACACAATAACAGATGTAGCTCAAATTATTTGATTTTGAAAGCTCAGGCTGTCTTTTCAGTATAACATACATTGTAATGGCAGAGTATTTATTGGATATTCGGGATCTTCTTCTTTCACATGTAAACATTTCTTGTTATTACATTGAATTTTTTTCTTACTTTGACTGCACTCTTTTTCTTTCCTCAGACAGTACTATAGTGTGAGTGTCATTTCTATTGATTGAGTGCACTTGAGAAAGTTAAGAAGACAATTGCTTGTGGTTTCCAGTTTTTTAGTTAGCCTACTGCACAATATAGTCTGAAAATATAAATGAAGGGATAGATGGAATGTTAGAAACAGGTTGTGTGAATAAAAAAAGAGAAGGCTCTTTTTATTAACTATAATATGGCAAAATTGACAAAGTGACTTTTTTCTTTTGTTACCTGTATTTATTTTTTTGTGTCTTTATATGCATTATATACTTACGTATATGTTGACCATTGTGAATCTGGCTATGGTTGGCTAGAACTGTGACATTTTGGCTAGCATACTGATGGGTAGATTGACTTTACTTGGAAGGATTCCCAGAAGTATTGATTCTGAGAATATATTATTAAGGGTATTAAAGTGAGGATGCCACACAATGTCTTCATCCTTTCCAAGGATGTTAGGTATGTGGCAACAGATTACAGCTGCCTGTGTTATTCAGATTATTAAAGAGTCACCTGACCCTTTCAGTATCAAAGGACCAATAGTTTGCTTGATGCCTGGGGCATACAGGGAAAGGTCTGGGGTACAACCCATGGGTTTTACAGAGCCAAGGCCCTGTCCCAGAAGTGATTTGGCAATGGCTAACCTTGAGGAAGTGAGGAAAACAGGTCAGGCTTTTGTAAAAACAAAAAGAAGTAGGGATAGTTACGAATGTGTTTGTGTGGGCAAGTGAGTCATATTTTTTTAATTATTATTTTTATTGTTTGGTATCATTTAGTGTGAAAGGTATACCCAGTATATGTGCTGAGTGCCTAGGTACGGGCAGTAAAATAAAGAAGAAACAGTTGCAATCTGTAATGCTCCTCCAGTGCACTAAGCAAAAGAGAAATGTTGGCTTGTCTAAGAGAGTATGAAAGACAGAGAGAAATTGAGAAAGAAGGAGAGGCCAATTGATAGCAGCATATGGCCACTACACAGTGTTTTTGTTGTGTTTCTCATTAAAGGGAGTGCAGAAGAGGGTCTAGCAGAGTATCTATACTCCTCTGTACATCCATTAACTGATGTACAATCTTGAAAAGGATCATGTAGTGTACATGCACGGAAATGGACAACAGAGATATCTGCTTGACTCTGGTCAATCCTTTAGGCTACATAAGGCATCATACTCTGAGGGGGCACCATTTATGAAAGTAAAGTGGCATGCGCTCTGAAAGGGAACATTATCCTGGGTCATAGAAGTATGATAATAGTGAGTGGGTACCGTTTATTAAAGTTAAAGTGCACACGCTCCATACGCCAAGGGGTGTGTGCTACTTTAAGTCTCCGGTATATGCACAAAGGAGCATCATTTGTGCTATTCCCCCAAGTCTAATAATATCGACTATTCTCGATGGACAACAATGAGCAATATCCATTAACCCCACCTAGGATTCCAAACGGGTTTTGACCGGCACTGGGAGAGACCATAAACCGAGAGAGTGTGAGAGAGATAGAGAGTTTTCAAGCCATCCTATCCCCAGATGTGATACCACGGTCTTGGTCAGAAGTGACATTGCAATGGAGTTTAAAGTTGCTCCAAAGCCAGGGGCTTCTACAGTCTGGAACTAAAAAGAAAATTTGTGTCAAAAATTTAACTGGTGGGAATAAGAAAGGCCAGGATTGAGAGAAAGACAAAGAGATACAGGGAGACATTATGTGGAAATGTAAGTGCTTCTGAGTTTTTAAATGTGTTAGTGGCCTGATGTACATTGAGAATTAAAGAGCTACTCCATGAGCTCCAGTTATTTGGTATTTTGTTCTCTTTCACTTTTCTTCATTCCCTTGTGTTTAGTTTTTATGAAATTACTATTTGCTGATATTTTTAATTATATGCCATAATTTTTTTAGCTATTATAATTCCCCTTCTTTTTGCAAAGGTCTATTTTTTTGAATTGTAATTTTTATGAGTGTAACTCAAGATGATGCATGCAATGCTATAAGATTATTAAGAAAAGCAGGTAGATGGGAGTGTCGATGATTAAGTTTGTGAAGCTTCATTGAGATGTCAACAGTACTGCTGTTGGTAAAAGAAGTCATGAGAGTGATGCACAGGGAGTGGTTCCAAAGCATTCTTAGATGCCAGTACCATGGACTACCCTGACAACAGACCAAAGTGAAGAGATTTTATAGTTCTGTCAAGTCCCCTTTAGTGTGTCTTGTGTCTGCCCTGGGTGTTCTCCCATTGGTTAATCACTGACTATCTGACCATGCTTGCAGTCTGCTTTTATGGTGTACAAAATCATAACTTGTAACCCTTTCAGAGTTATCAAAGGTGACTTGGCGGCCTCCCAAACTAGACATCGACTTACACAATCACTCAGTTTTGTGGATGCCTGCTCTAGACAAATTTACAGCTAGGCCATACTCTTTCCATTTCTTAATGATTTACTTAACTGGACTCCAAGGGACGTTCAGTGACTTGGCATGCTTGTTCAAATAGGCTCCAGCTACCCCAACAACCTGTCCTGAATAAGTTGGTTAGGAAGATGGATGGACGGATTGTTGGATGGATGAAAATTATCTTGTATGTATCGCCTAACTTGTGGTTTTCATACATCTTCTGACAGAAGTACCTGGTGTGTTAATTTGTCTTCATTGTATAGGTTAGGCCACCATACTGACTCACCTCAGGTTGGACCTTCTTGATACAAGTGCATTTATACTACAGTCTTTTGAAACCCTTGCAAAGATCTCTTTTAGCCAAGTTAAATCTGCTGTGATTCAATGTAATATAGCAATAAAATGTGAAATCTTGAATACACTTTATAGGCATTGAAAGCTGATTTGGCTCCGTTTAATCAGAGGGGTCTTTGGCATTGTGTATTTTAAAAATAAATAAATAAGGGAGCACTCAGACTTTGGGGTTGGAAATACAAGTGGTTGTGTGGTGGGGCAGTTCCAGAGTGTTCATGAGGTAATCGACTGATCCTTCACATGCAAGACGTGGGCAGTTTGGTCATTTGCATTTTGAGGCTTTGGAGTCTATGTTTAGTGCCAGCACACCTAAATCCCTAATAATATAAAAAGGAGCCTGAGGAAGAAAGAAGGGGAAAGGAAAAAACAGAACAAAAAGAAAAGAGTACGGAGGTTGAAAGGAAAGGAAAAGAAGGAAAAGAAAGAAAAGTGACAGAGTCTGTATTGTAGATGGAGGCCCCAATAGGAGCATGTCAATGACATTCAAGGGGCAGGGTTACTCCTGCTGAGTGAACAGAGACTAGGAGTGACCCACCGCTCTGAGTGGCTCCTGCCCTAAGGACTTGTGGTATTAGTGAACAGTAGACGGAGTACGGCTTGTGGGGTTCCTACAGGTGCCAAGGGAAGGTAGAGAGAGACATGAGTCGCACTTGGGGCACTGCAGTATGACTGAATGAGGTGGTTGGAGTGTAAACCCATGAGATGGTTGACTGTGGCTGCTGAAGGACATCTTCTCAAGTGGTGGAGATTTTAATGGTGAGCTAAGGAGACACCAGTTTAGAAAGGAAACACCGAAGCCAACTTTGGTTTTAAAGAAAAATGATCCTGTGTGTTTTAAATTCTCTTATGGATTATTTATTTAATAACTTTTTGACCTCCCCTGATGACACCTGTTTTTATACAATTATTTATTGAACTACTTTACTTAGCAGGATTTTGAACCCTTGTTTCACATTTGTTATAAATAAGAGCGCTTATGCACTTTTGCACCTCCCCTTGCTTGTCAAGTGTCCTCATTTGTATGTGTAGGTCACTTGCTTGAGGCTTGAGTAGGATATACTGTAGTATTTTACAGGGGCCACAGGCTCCATGAACAACAAGTTCTTTTATATTGTAGACTTCTCTACCATGTTTTCCCGAAAATAAGACCTACTATGAAAATAAGCCCTAGCATGATTTTCAGGCTGCTCTGTAATATAAGCCCTACCCCAAAAATAAGGCCTAGTCAAGATCGTCAGCTGAAAAGTAAGGCGCCTAAGGCCAGGTTTATACTTCATGCAATGTGACGCATGTGCCCAAAACATTCATTAAATTCCAAGGACACCTTGCCACAATATCTCGGAAAAGGATGTTTAATGATTACATCCATCAGTTCGTGGTGCACTCTTTCCAGCAGCATCGGCAGAAGACAGAAACAAAATCCCTGGGCGGGGCATTAGCTCATCGCAAGGTGAACACAAGCACACACATATACACTGGTGTCATTGTAGTTTTACCAAATCCCTAAACCTTCATGTCTTTGGATGGAAAACTGAGCACACTGTGGAAACCCACCAGGAAAACATGAAAACTCCAGGCAGAGAACACCAGCGACGTGACTCCCTGTGAGACAGCAGTGCTACCACTCTGCCACCATGCTACCCCATATGTGTAACTATTAACAGTATTCATTATTTACACAAAGTTAACGAAATTATCTGTAAAATGTAACATACATATTTTAATGCATTTCATCATGAAAGTAATATCAATTATAAATCTAAGAATTCTAAATGTGCAGAGAGCTGGAATATTATAAATGTAATGTGTTCTGTGTGGTCATGCTGCTTGCTGCTGCTGTCAGGTCAGGTCAGCCCCAGATGTGCGTAGCGATTTAACAACTGGGTTGGTTTTAAGATGACGTTTACGAAGGTCTGCTTTAATGATAAAGTAAACTACAAGGTTAAAAGTGGACTTTTTGAGGTTAAAGCTGAAATTTCCACTTTAATCACAAAATAGACATGTTCATTATGTCCTTATTTTTTTTCTCTGTGCCTCAATTACGCCGCCGTACATTCTGATGGTATTGTAAAAGTGCAAAAAAAAAAAAAACAATGCACAGAAGATGGCATGTGTTCTGTTACAACTTTTTAAGACTGTTCATTGTATTAAGATTTGCAGTTTAGCTCCATATAGTGGGTAAAGCTGGTATTTCCCTCCCTTCCCTTGCTTCCTGTCATGTGAGGTAATCAGGAAGTTAATTTAAGAATCAGGAAGACTGCTGTTATGTGCATGGAAACGCACTAGTCACAATCCTCTGTCAGCTGTACTTATCTTCATGCTTGTGATAGCATCATCCGTATGTATTACTTTATTTTAATGTTATCCTTCCTTATATATATGTATATATATTTGCAAAATGAAAGTAACTCCTTTAGTAGTTTATTAATAATATGTATATAATGGCACAGTAATATACATTTGGAGGATATGTTTGTTGTTAATATAAAGCCACTTAGCGCTTTGTATCTTTTTTCTCTGTTTTAGTTTCACCCTTTTAATTCCAATAAACCTGTGGATAAAGAAACAACCCTCTATAGAGTTTTGGATAAGGAAAGGTGTTTATCTGTCTGTCAAAGCACGTAGTCTGTGTGGAGGGTAGGACAGTATGTAAGACTTTTAAAATGTATTTTGTCATTACTTTGGGGAATATACGACACTTGAATATCAAAGCAATATGAATTCATTTGTATGTCGGGATTTTGCTTCACCACATTGAACCATTCATCAAACATTGAAGCATGCACATCGATCCTGGAGGATCCTAAAAGTGGCTGGAGTAACAAGAACTTCAGGCTGGAATTCAGGGTTTGAATGTGGAGAGTTATGACGATATTCCAGAAGAAGATGACATGACTGTATTAGGATAAATGTATATTGTTGTACATGAATAAATATAAGATATCCCCTGAAAATAAGCCCTAGTGCATCTTTTGGAGCAAAAATTAATATAAGACCTGGTCTTATTTTTGGGGAAACATGGTAATTGTCCCATGATTATATACACATGCACATCTCAAAATAAATCACTGAAGAAAAAATCTCTTAAACTTTGGAAAACAAAGAGTTCCTAGCTTCACTTGTAAAGTGAGTTTACTTTTTTCAAAACAAAAAGCTGTTAAGGCACTGAATTATTACAGCAGAAGTCAGGCCCTGCAGTGAAAACACAATTCTAGGCAAGTTTAATGTCTCTTGCTGAGTTTGTGGTTCTTTAGCTACTTTTTAATCCAAGTGACTTGGTTAGGAGAAAAGATCCAAAGCATGATTAATTGCTAAGTGTTAAGCCATTGTGATAGACAGCTAGTCTGACAGCTATTTTTTACTAGCTTATTCAAACAGCGTTTATAAACATTAGCCCAGTAAATGAGGAAGCCACTCTAAAGAACAATTCTTTTCACTGAGTCTCATAGTAATTAGAAATTTCTAGCAAGTTTTGGTTATGTAAAACAATGCAGTGTGTGATACATTTCCATTTTTCTGTTTAGACATTTACACTTGAAAAGAGCTTTGTTTTTCACCTACAAATCATTTTTCCTATCATGTCCTTATAAAGGAATATGTTGCTTCTTGAATAAATAAATACTTTTACATGTGTGTAATGTAAGCAGAATGCATGTGTAAATATGTAAGTGTAGCACAAATAAAGCATATATGTCTGTATCACTATACTATACACATGCTGTATGCCAGTCACATTCTGATTATTTTCTATGAATTAATATACAAATATCTAACAAAAAAATTAACCTAGGTGACATTAATCATCAATTACTATTGGTTATTTGCACTTAAACTGTAGAAGTGATTGCACACTGAGTAGTTCTGGTTATATCTTATATAAAAAGCAGACTGTAACAATTTTGCATTTTTGTATGTATGTTATCATCCAGTTGACTCTTAGTAACCGCAAGGGGGCGCCAGAGAGCCCTTAACACAACAATACAGTCCACAATATAAGAATATAAATACCATAAAGAGATTTATTCCACAAAGCACCTTTCAATGAACACCTCTCCAATAATTAGCCACAATCTTATATATAAAGCAGATTGTAACAATCTTGCAGTCTTGTATGTATGTTGTCATCCAGTTGACGGTCTGAACGTGTCTGGTGAGCTCCATAAAATCAACCAACAGCTTTATCATGGAAAATCCGTAGTATTATTTGTTTGTCTTTTAATGTTTGTTTTTGTTAAAATCTTGCGGTCTTGTATGTATGTTATCATCCAGTTGATGCTCGGAACGTTTCTGGTGTGCTCTGTAAAAGAAACTGACAGTTTTATCATGAAAAATCTGTAGTATTATTTGTTTGTCATTTAATATTTGTTTTTGTTAATGATATTTTCTTAATGTAACAGTGTTGTAGCAGTAATAGAATTAAATCAACCTAATGATAATATTAATTTAATTGATGTTTTTTTTTCTTCGTCGTCAAAAATTCTGCATGTAAAAATGAATTACTAACCCACCAAACAAAAATTAATCTGTGGTTGTGTTTTTTTAATTATATTTTTTATCATTTAATTGACGGTCAGAACATTTCTGCTGTGCTCCGTAAAACCAACCAACAGTTTTATCATGAAAAATCTGTAGTATTTGCTTGTTTGTCATTTAATTTTTGTTTTTGTTAAAATCTTGTGGTTTTGTATGTATGTTATCATCCAGTTGACGTTCTGAATGTTTCTGGTGTGCTCTGTAAAGGCAACTGACAGTTTTATCATGAAAAATCTGTGTTATTTGGTTGTCAATTAATATTTTTTTTGTTAACTATATTTTCATCTTACATTATTTTTATCGTAACAGTGTTGTAGTAGTAATAGAATTTAATCAACCTAATAATAATATTAATTTAACTGACTTTTTTTTCATT
>JANRMT010062842.1:11321359-11343252 GCA_026402145.1 Polypterus bichir lapradei | reverse complement strand
TTTGTGAGTGTTGCTGTGATCAAGGATTCGATTATCATTATTTGTTTCAATCAGGGTCGTATTTGTACGATGTGTTGTGTTCAAGTTACATTCTGTGTTTGTCAGTCGTTGTAAAGATTAAATTCTGTAATTACAGCCACATTAGCTCCACAAATGAGACACACGGGTTTACCGGCAATGTCAGTAAACATATACTCAGCCTCCCATCGGTTTTTAAAGGCTCTATTTTCAGAATCAACTTTTCTCTTCGGCACCATGTGGGCTAGCTTCGCAATAACTTGCAGCAACGCGGTAAGTGTTCGGTAAGGCAGCTGAAGCGCTGCATTATGGGATCTGTAGTTTATTGTGTTACCAGCGCTTCATATACCCGGGCCATTAATAACAATAATACAGTATATAAAATGATCTCGCGGGCCGGATATAATTACACGCCGGGCCGGATGTGGCCCGTGGGCTTTGAGTTTGACTCATATGGACTAAATTGAACTTGAAAAGAAATATTTTTTGGAATGTGATCGCGCAAGTCAGTACATCGAACCCGCGTGCTATTGTGGTTTTGCTTGTGTGCTTCAGTAAGTTACCGTCCCCTCGCTCTTACTTTTTTACCGTTCATCTAATGAATACACTGAGTATGGCTTTAGCAAAACAATCATTGATCGCGAATAAAGTATCCATTATTCATGAAGCTTCAATAGGTGAATAGGTGATCTGTCTTTCTGCGTTAACCGCATGCATTTTCATACGTCTCAAACTAAGGGGATGCGAGGTTAAAATAAAGCGAGAAGCGCGCGTACATACTTAGTGCATCCTCTCTCGGGAATCGAACCTCCGACGTGGGCGCTACAGGCGAATGCTTTACCATCACGCCACTGCGTGTGGTTTATCTATTCGAGCGTAGCAGTGTAATTAGGTTTTTGTTCAGCACTCTTTGGAACTGTTACTTTTTGTCTGCGCACTGCGTCAGTTCACGTGAGCCGCTGAATATGGTTTTATATGTCAGTCGCTCGCTTCTAATTGTTTCGCTGCCTTCATAATTATGCTTCCTGGCTTTCTACGTAATGCGTGATTACGTGAGAGGCGTGATGTCATACGGAACTCCGCCCCTCCAGCTCAACTCCATTACAGTAAATGGAGAAAAACAACTTCCAGTTATGACCATTACGCGTAGAATTTCGAAATGAAATCTGCCCAACTTTTGTAAGGAAGCTGTAAGGAATGAGCCTGCCAAATTTCAGCCTTCTACCTACACGGGAAGTTGGAGAATTAGTGATGAGTCAGTCAGTCAGTGAGTGAGTGAGTGAGTGAGTGAGTGAGTGAGTGAGGGCTTTGCCGTTTATTAGTATAGATAAGCGCTTAAGGCACAGAGGAAGCAATTATCTCTGCATTTCTTTTTCTTCTCCATTCATCTCTATTGCCCTATTAAACTCATCAATTTAGGTACGTTTACAAGCCTTAAATATTACCCCGTTGGCCATGCTCTCTCTGTCTCAGGGGTGGGGGTGGACTTGTTTTCAATCCTATTTTTTTTGTAAAAATTGATCTATTTGTATAGAATGATTACAGTAAAATGAATACATTTTTTTTAAAAACTGCATAGAATCATATTGTTGCAGAGTAACTTACAATTTTTTATTTTGAAAACAAATATTACAACTTGAAACATGTATAGTAGTAAAATGGAACTCTATTATAAAAATGGTTAACTGAAAATTGTGCATTTTAGAGTAAAAGTTCCATTCAGATTTCTACATAGAGCTGTGAATTAATTTGTAACATCTGCACATCTGCGGACACGGAAAAATATTTAACTTTCACATGCAGTAGCCCTCAAATGATCATAAAACATAAAGCAGTTATACAGAAGATTCAGAAAATATTCATACCCTTTCACTTTCTGCACACCTTATTTTGTTGTAGATTTAATTTTAAATAGATATATTTGCCATTTTTGTCTCTCAATCTACACTCCCATAATGACAAAGTGAAAACATGTTTTCAGAAAGTCTGACAAAGTCATAAAAAATTAAAAACTAAAAACTGTCATTCATGTAAGATTTCAGACCCTTTGCTGTGGCCCTCCAAATTGTGGTCATCCTGTTTGCTTTAATTATCCTTGAGATATGTTGACACCTTGATTGGAGTCCACCTGTGGCAAACTGAACTGATTGGCCATCGTTTAGATAGGCAACATAATTCACACTGTATGTGAGGACAAAAACCATTTCATGAAGTCCAAGGAACTCTATGTAGATCTCAGCGATCAAATTGTGGTGGGGCATAGATCAGGGCAAAGATTTAAAACCATTTAAAAAGCTTTAAGTGCCTCCAGGAGCATAGTGGCCTCATTAATGTGTGAAATGGAAGAAGGACACTTCCAAGAGTTGGCCATCCAGCCACTTGGTATCTGGTAAAAAGGACCTTGGTCAGGGAGGTAACCAAGAGACCAATGGTCACTGTTACAGAGCTTCAGAAGTCCTCTTAGGAGATGGGAGAGCCAGTTGGAAGGACAATCTTCTTAAGCAGCGTTCTATCAATCAGTTGCATATGAGAGACTGCTTGGAGTTTGCCAAACAACATTCAAAGAGAACATATGCAAAAAAAAAAAAAAAAAAAATCAGGGATGTGACCAAGAACCCAATGGCCACTGTAACAGAGCTTCAGGATTCCTCTGCTGAGATAGGAGAACATGTCAGAAGGACAACCATCTCCGCATCAGCCATTTATGATAGTGTGGCTAGACAGAAGCCATTCATGAGAAAAATGCATATGACACTCCACTTGGAGTTTGGCAAATAGCTTTAAACAGGACTCTGGTCTAATGAGTCGACAACTGAACTCTTTGGCACAACTCCAAGCAGTATGCCACTGCCCATCACCTGCCTATTACCATCCCTACCGTGAAGTGTGTTGGAGGCATCGTGCTCTGGGGGTGCCTGTCAATGGCAGGCACAGGGAGACTGGTGAGGAAAGGGTGAATGCAGCCAAATAAAGAGAGGTGCTTGAAGAAAATCTGCTCCAGAATGCCCTGGATCTCAGACTGGGGTGACGGTTCACCTTTCACTATGGCAAAGATCCAAAGCATACAGCCTAGATAACACTGAAATGACTTTGGGACAAGTCTCTACTGTCCTTGAGTGGCCCAGCCAAGCCCAGACTTAAACACCAGAGAACATCTGTTGATAGGCCTGAAGATGGCAGTTTAGAGATGTTTCACATCCAGTCTAACAGAGTTTGATAGGATCTACCAGGAATAATGGGGTAAACTGCCCCAATCTAGCAACACAAAGCTTACAGAGACTTACCCAAGATGACTCAGAGCTGTAATTGCTGCCAAAGGAGTTTCTACAAAGTACTGAATTAACACACAGATGTCACAGAGTTACAGCTGAGATGGCACAGTGTGAGTGTGTGAGCCCAGCAATGGACTGGGATTTTCTTCCCTTTTGCTTTTATTGCTTGTACAGCTCTGGCCCCGCTGCAACTTTACTTTGGAAGAAGCGGGGTTAGGAAATGCATTAACTTGTTTGTTTTGTTGTTTTGTTAATTTATTTTTATGAGTTACATTAATGTACATTCAAATAAAAACATTTATACTTCATTTATACTACACAGTAAACTCATATTAGATTAAATGGCACATTGTACAGTCCTTGAGGAAAAAAAAAGATAACATAATAGTTACACTTGCATCTCATCAAAAAGTTTGTAAGGAGATAAATGAATGTCTTTTATCTCATTAAACAGGAGTAGGCATTAATAGAGCTCCAGAGCTTTACTTTTTTTCTTTTCTAAGGACAGCAATAAAAAAGATTTTTTTTTCAAATGAACTCCTGCTGGTAATAAAATGTAGGATGAAAGTCAATTGACAAAACTGAAATTGGAATGTTTCTCACTGGGACAAAAATGGAGACCCCGGTGTGTTTGTCAGCAAAACATAAATGTGTCTGAATACTCGAGATAAAACACAAAGAAAACCTGTGGAAAGTATTTGAATAAATTTTGAAAGATAGGAATTCTTATTATTAATTGATTATTTAACTTTAAACATTTTAACTTACATGTTATCTCATACATATCTTTCAGTTTTAATTAGTTTTTTACCGCACTATGCAAATTTCTTGCTAAGCTATTTTTTTTTTCAAAAAGTCTCCAAAATGGAATAAAAATGTCTGGTAAATTTGAAACAAGCTGAAAACTTATTCAACACTTAAGACAATTATGTAATCATAGCAGTATGTTGGAAATTATAAACATATTAAGTTTGTTATATGTCTTTTTAAGCTTTATTTACAATTACTGCTTAATGGTCTGTAAAAAGGTCATTACCATTTAATGCAAGAACAATTATCATGTGCAAATTAATATTTCACAAGACCAGTGCTCATTTTTCCTCAAGGAGTTTGGTCCAAAGAGAATCAACACCCACTGGAATTTGGAGTGGATGAACACATGCAACATGAAATAAGGCATCAAATACAACAGGGAAAATGTCTGTGGGAGTAAACACAATATGTTCAGTTAGCACTGAATTTTAAGTACCTATGGAAATAATAAAAATATCTACTTTTTATGTGTGTTGCCATCAAGCCCTTTCTACCTTTAAACAAAAAATAGGAACTTTGTTAGAGAATGAAGAAAAAACAATGGTGGGAAGGCACTGTCCTTACAACCAAGACATGTTTCTTTGGGCTTTCTTAACATGAGAGATGTGGTAAACAAATTATGAACATCTTTCTTCTACAGTCTAATTTGGATCAGGTACCTGGAATCATTTGTACATTTAGGTCATTGTGTTATACTTAAAAGGCATTTCATTCTCAGATACACATATTCTCCCATTTCCCTGCCTCCTATTACTCCTATCAGCCACTGTGCAGGAAGCAGCTTTCCACACTTAGAAAGAAAAGGGATAATGATAGCCCTCAGATCTTATTTAATAAAAAATGGAAAAAAACTATAATGTAATATATACATTGCCACACACATCCACATGGGGAGACGGTTTGCTGGCTCAAATAGTGTTATTTCTCAGCCAGACCAGGGGCTGGAGCTGTCATCTGATTCTTTCTCCTCTAGTCCCTCTGCAGACCAACCAGAGACCATCCCTCTCAGTGACATCACCAAAGGTCCACCCATTGAGGATGTCACTTCCGGCACCTTTTGATGACATCACTTCCAGTACCCAGAATCCATCTACATGCCATATCAATTCCTGTTTCAGCCTCCTTGAATCCACCTCTTCCTCTAATCCACCACACTTAGTGACCAGATTCAGCCTGCTAGTTACTTCAGCTTTGAACTCTGCATCCGTAAAGACATATTTCCTTTATTTTGCTGATTTTTTACTATACGGGGTGGCTATCCCCAAATCTTTTTCTGTCTGCTGCCTATTTTTTGTGACAACACACACATATATATATACAGTATATATATAATTTATTATTTATTAGTGCATTCAATAATCATTCTTCATATTGAACAAGAAGGGGAACCCAGCATTGCCAAAGGTATAAACAAATATAGGCGCAGTTATTAAATAAATTCCCTAGATGGAATATTATGACCCCAAACTAAAATTTTACTGCCCATACCAACCGTGGAGAGCAAGTCTGCATACCTACACAACATTGGTTATGCTCTTCCCCGTACAGATGAGGAATCCGGTGGTGATAAGTTCAACAGTGTGAAAACGCATATTGGACAAACACACATTCAGCTTTCTGCATTAGATGAACTGAAGGTATCAGTTTAAGGGAATGAATTTCGTTACTAATTGATGGAGTTGTAATTTCATCAGTCAGTCAGTCAGTCATTTTCCATCCATCCATCCATTTTCCAACCCGCTGAATCCTAACACAGGGTCACGGGAGTCTGCTGGAGTCAAACCCAGCCAGCACAGGGCGCAAGACAGGAACAAATCCCAGGCAGGGTGCCAGCCCACTGCAGGGCACACACACCAAGCACACACTAGGGACAATTTAGGATTGCCAATACACCTAACCTGCATGTCTATGGACTGTGGGAGGAAACCGGAGCACCCGAAGGAAACTCACACAGACACAGGGAATGAGGAGAACATGCAAACTACACGCAGGGAGGACCCGGGAAGCAAAACCAGGTCTCCTTACTACGAGGCAGCAGCGCTACCACTGCGCCACCGTGCTGCCCTGTAATCTCATCAATAACTTCTAAATATGTATGAAGTCTCCCAACACTAGTTTGATGTCCTGAGAGTAAGTGGGGACAGACTCCCTAAAAATGAGAGCAAGAAAGGGAAAGAAAAAAATGTGGAGACCTTGATTTCACAAAGTGTGCTAAAATGTCCACTAGCAGTCCACAACCATGGCCAAATATACAAATAAACATATGCCTGACTAGTTCCTCAAGTCTTTTTAGATTTTCTGTTGAAGATCATTTAAATGTATAAAGCAACATGACTGCATTCTATGGCTGAGTTGGTTATAGTCACTGGTGATTTTACAATGGATCCATTTTCTAAGAAATGGAATTCCAATATATTGTTCAAAATAATAAAACAATGTTTCTTTAACACATTATGAAGATACGTTAGCTACTGCACTCAGATAGTGCCTGTATTGGTTAGGAGAATCCAGTTGCTCTTAGTAGACGTACTGTATAACCTTGATCACTATTTTTAAATTACATAATACAGTTGATTATTGATGTTTCTCTTTTCTTTTCAAATAAATGCTTAACTTAAAAGGTTATCTAAGACATTTTTAAATAATAAATAATATAAATCAGTTGTTAAACCACCATTAGTCATACAGTGCCTTAAAGCATACTCACCCTTTTAAAGTTTTCACGTTTTATTGTTATACAGCACTGAATTACAGTGGATTTCATTTTTTTAAACTGATCAATAGAATAAGAAAGACTCTTGAATGTGAAAGTGAAAAAAAGTTCTCTGCAAAGTGGTCTAAGTTAGATGCAAATGTAAAGCCCAAAATAATTGATCACCTAAATATTCAATTCCTTTAATATGACACCTAAACCATCCCTGGTGCAGCCAGTTGATTTTAGAAGTTACATAGTTAGTTCAATGGAGATCAACTGGGGTCTGGGGTTTCAATTTATTTCAGCATAAACGCTCCTGTATTTGGACGGTCCAACTTGTGGTCAGATAGTATTGTGGCCTAACCTACACACTGAAGACAAAAGAGCATTCCATGCCTCTTTATGCAAATGGGGTTGAAACACACAAGTCAGGGGAGCAAGACAAGAAAATGTTAAGGTCACTGAATATCCCTTCGAGTCCAGTTAAATCAATTATTAGGAAATGGAAACAGTATGGCACAGCTATAAACCTGTTTAGTGCAGAACATTCACAAAAATGGAGTGATCATGTAAGAAGACTAATGAGGGAGGCCACCATTATAGCTCTGAACGAGTTATAAGCTACAGTGGCTCAGATTGGAGAGATTTAAGGGAGAGTGTCAAAACGAAAGTTTTGATGGGTTGTTAGGGTACAGGGTGAAATAAACGCACCAAAATACAGGTAATTCGTAGATGAAAGACCTGATGTGAGAAACCTGTACTTTGTGAGAAAATGTGTTTTCCTTCAAGATACCAATCCCAAGCATAAAACGAAAGCTACAGATGGATGGTTTAAAAACAACAATGTTAATGATCCAGAGTTGAAGAATCAAAATTCAGATATCAATCCAATTGAGAATATGAGGCTGGCTTTGAAAAAAGTTTTTTACTTACAATCCCAATGCAAAATGAGAACGCTTGAGCAGTTTTGCAAAGAAGAATGGGGAAAATTTGCAGCATCCAGATCTACAATGCTAATAAAGGCCTGTCCACACAGACTCAAGTCTGTCATGGCTGCCAAAGATGTATCTACTATATATTGACTTGAAGGGGGAGAACACTTGTGTGATCGATTATTGTAACTGTAAATAACTTAGATTAGTTTGCAGTTTGCAAAGTTTACTTTGACATTAAAGAGTCTTTTTCTGTTTGTCGATTTCAAAAAATCCAAATTACATCCACTGTGATTCAATGTTGAATAATAACAAAATGTAAAAACTTTCATGGGGCGAATAATCTTTATAGACATTTTATTTGAAACAGGCTTTAGGTAAAAGTGTTCCTCTAAAATGAATAATGAAAATGAAAAAGAGAGGGGAGCATAAATTGGAACCAAACAGTTATACATTTACCAGTCTGCATGGGCCAAAGGTATTAAAATTCATAAGAAAGCTCTCTACTAGGCACACATTCACTAATATTCTATATTATTGAATGAAATTTTCAATAACAGAAGTTTTAAGTAGAAAAATCTCTAAAGTTACAAAATTACAAATAAGAAATGCAAAAGGGCTAAAAAAATGTCACTTAAAATTAGTAGCAGTAACTTAATGAATTCCTTTAATAACAAGCAGATTAAATAAATATAACTACAGAGTGAGTGGCCTACATCCAGAACTCATAGCATTTTGTGCCAAAATTAAACTGATGACAGAAAAGTAGATTTGACATTTAATTTCTAAAATGAAACTTTAGACTGAATTCCAATTAGTTTTTTTTTTTCAAAAGACTTACTTGCAGTAGATGAGCAATAAATATCAGATGTTATTACTAAATTGTTATTAAGCAACATTGTCTCTGACTCTTCGAAAGCAGCCACTGTGAGATTTAGATTGAAATTATATTTTTAAAAAATAATCAATTTTCAATTTTTTTAGAATTTTAGCAAATTCCAGAGTCAAATATTTTCTGATAAAATTCAGTCTTTATGAGAAATTTTAATGTGACCTTTGACGTGGTCACCACTCAGAAATTGCTTTAAGTTGTGTTGTAAATGTTATTCTTACTTCCACAGAAGCAAGATATGCTGCTATTCTTAAGCTTTTAAATTAATTATAGCTTTACAATCTATTGACCATAGCATTCTTCAGCTCAGACTTGAAAATTTAGTAACAATACGAATCAAGGCTAGATTGAAACTCTACAGTCTGGGCATCACTACCTCCATACATGTACACATGTGGAGACAAATCAAAAGAAATGCACTATATACCAAAACAGTGTGCCAATATTAACAGCAAACAGACTTCAGAAAGAGAGACATCTGAGATCTGTGTCCATTTTTTTAAATTCCAAATGATAGCCCACAGGAGTCATTTGCTATTAGAATCTGTGTAATCAACAATATTTGTTACTGATTTGTGAGTCACATTTTTACTGGTTCTTTCTAACATACACAAAGTTTAGTATATAGGCAAACAATGCTACAGGTTTTCCTTCATTTAAAGTATTGTCTTTGTTTTTTTGAGTATCTTTATCCAGTATTTTTCGTCCAGAAGTAGAAATAAATGCAATATGGCCTAGGCACATTCCTAAATGTATATACTTGTGAAGGATTATAAAATGTGAACAAAACGCATTAAATAGAAAAATAATCATAATTACTACAGTGTTCAGTTCTTACTGTCCTAAATATAGCAAATCAACAGAATAAAGCAAAGCTTAATATCTTTCAGCTATCTTTATAAAAGCACTCCTAAACCTGAACAGAACGAATACATAGACAATACATTTGTATCTTATGAACAATAATGCTCAAACTTCAACCTCCTAGCTACACTTTTCCCTATATTCAAATTAGAAATTTTGTTAAAAAATGTACCAACTTTCCACGTCTCACACCCATATCAATCCCAGAGGCCATACTGACCAGCATTGATGAAGAAATTATCTTAAAAATATATAAAAACATTTTAAAAAAATCAACCCAAAATGTTGGGAAAGCGATCGGCATCTCAGAAAAAGAGTGGAATGCAGCCAAGCACAGAATACACTCTAGTTGTAATTCAACAAAAGGTCTTTCGCCGATCACATTTACCTTGTTTAAAATTGTCTTAAATGTACCCAGGGCAAGACCAAACCTGCAAGCTCTTCCATTTACAGTAACTCCAGCTTCACTAGGCTGCATGTTTTTGGAATGCACGAAATTAAATAATTTTAGAACCAAAACCTTGTCATACTTCTCAAACAGCCTCTGTGTTACAGTCACTCCAAATCCATTAATAGTAATATCTGCTGTACTCCCTGATGACATTAAAGTACATAGGAATTAGTCGACTGTAATAGCCGACACCACACTATTACCACGCAGACTTATCCTGTTTGGCTAGAAGAATCCCAGCTCAACTTCTATAACTCAGAGGGTAAGCGATGTTCTTTATTATCTTACATTAGAGAACATCAAATTCTCTCTTAAAAGATATTTCAAAAACTTTTTTTTTAAATATGGGAAGAAATCATTAATACTATTTTAGAATAGGGTTACTGTGCTGTCATAAACTGTTCTGTTATTTCTTAAATAAAAGAAAGAGGTGTTTTGTTTCCATTTTATTGTTCTTTTTCTGTTTCTTATGGGTGGAGTTTGAATCCCTTTTTTGTTTAGTTTTTTGTGTTTTTCTTTCATCACTGTTGTTCTTTGTTTGTATTTTTGTGATTCTGTTTTCAGAAGTAAATGGTTATACCTTGTATGTTATGACAATTTGTTTGTTGTAATGTTCTGGCTTTGGGAAATAAAAAAATAAAATGTCAGAACAAAAAATAGGATGCAGTATGCAATGGTCAAGTTGGTTTCTTTCTTAAAATGAAGACCCTTGCTGAATAGCTACTTTTTTTACTTGTTCCATACCTGGTCTCCATAATATAGTGTCAGCAGAAATGCTAAAAGGGTTCTGCTGCTAATCATCAGGTGAGTCCTGTACTTCATCATCATCATGGTCAACATCATCCTTCAACTCGCTAATGTTAGCCTTTTGGATAACTGTGTCGCCAACACTAGCGATTGGCATCTTTTAGCACACCCACTAAATCAGGGGTCCTCAGACTTTTATTTTTTTTCTTCACTAATTGTTAACAAGATAAGTGGGTTGCACAATAAGAAATCAGCATGTTTCATTGAATAGGACACTAAATGTCAGGCTTACACATACGAGAATGATTTAGTAATGATGCCAATATTAATTTGATAGTTTTTCAATCAAATCATCATAAAAATATCAGTGAAGACAATCATTGAACAAAGAGAAAATAAAACACCACCATCCAAACCTGTTGGTTTAATTATTTTAAATACCCTGTACACTGTACTTGAACAGCTTTCTAAACAAAGCTTTTAACATTTCAGAAATTAGAGATATTAATTTTACTGAGCTTTCTGATGGTGTCTAGAAGAGATGAATGAAATGAATTCTTTATAGTCAGGAGACGGGCAAGTGATTGAGAATTACTGTTACTGAGACCTACTTAAAACGTGAGTCAATAATATATGGTTACTGTACTTACCAACCACACTGAACATACATAATTATTTTTCAGGACGTAGCCAATGTCTGGCCACAGCCAGAAGCTCCTCCTGAAGGAAGACAACCCTTGCGGGGCTGGACGCTACGCCCCATTGTGCTTTGCTGAGGGGGGGGAACTGTGAGAGATGGCCAGCAGTTTATCCCGGCCAACACCTCCACGCCACTAGATGGAGTCCTCCCTGCAACATGGAGGTGCCTCGAATTCCCGCAGAGCATCATGGACAATAGAGTTTGGCTTCACAGCCCTGCTGGATACCATGGGGGACACTGCAGTGAGGCACGAGTGTTTCTATTATATCCCAGAAGTGCTCCCTAGTCACGGGAACGGAAGAAACAAAGTACTTCTGGGCTAAAGAAAACGAGAAGATTTAGTCTGACCCGGAAGTGCTATGGATTCACATAGACTGAAGGACAGAAGCACTTCTGGGTCATGAACTATATAAAGGACTGTGGGAAACCCAGCAGAGTGAGCCAGAGTTGGGAGGGAGTGTGACAGAGCTACTGGGTGGAGAGGAAGATTGATTATTGTGTTATTATTGTGATTATTGCTGATTATTTGTGTAGTGTGGAGGTGGAGGTGCTTTGTGCACATTATTACAGAAACTAAATTCATTTCTGACAATTTTACCTGGTGTCTAAACGTATTGTCTGAGGGTTTGGAGGAGCAACAGCGCCCGCTACTGTCACAGTGGCGTAGTTGGCAGGATTCTCTGGCCATCTGTTTGGCAGAGGACCTTATAAAAAATTTCTGCGCACAGTACTCAAAAGACAGCGTCGTGACACACACGAAAAAAATCGCCAAAACCCAATTCACCAAGACCGTCATGGGGAAGAAGAAAACAAAACAGACTGGCAGCACAATTGAAGGTCAAGAGCTCAACGTTGCCTGTACTCAGGACGAGACTCGGAGTGGCTACACATGTCGGGAGAAGCTTCCGGGTGGAGACGACCAAAACGAGGTATGTGCAGGGGAAGAAATGGAAAATATATTTAAGTAGTATATGTTGTCCTGTGCTCATACCTCGTAGGAGATCATCCAGATGTTCTGCGGGAGGCAGGAGAAAAACCCGAAGATAGTAGTGCGCTCACACCCGAGCATACGAGCGAGGAGGACTTCCACGTACAGTGTGCCGGCAAAAGACACGGGACCGACCCTGAGGAATTCTGGAAAGGAAAGGGTCCGCATCCTGCTGCAGTCTGCTTCGCCCAAGAAAAAACGGACTTGGACTTTACAAAGGTGAAGGGGGAGGCGAGCGAGGCATCTCCTGATAAAATAGATCGTGGAGCTGTGAGCTCATGTGCGATGGTGGACCCCTCCTTAGCAGATAAAGGAGCGGAGAAAGAGTTTCCGAACTGTTTTCAGTCTCGCAGGGGGGAGATTAGCAGGAGGACAGCGGCTGTGCTATGAATGCCACCAGCCGGGCCATATATGGCGAAATTGTCCACGGAGAACCAGGGAAAAGGCAAGATATTTATGTAATGTTCCCCCTCAGTTCTCCCATAATTATTTTTCAGGGCAT
Organism: Polypterus bichir lapradei; assembly: GCA_026402145.1. Classification (NCBI taxonomy): domain Eukaryota; kingdom Metazoa; phylum Chordata; class Cladistia; order Polypteriformes; family Polypteridae; genus Polypterus; species Polypterus bichir. The sequence continues at coordinate 11,330,378 of JANRMT010062842.1, read as the reverse complement.
AGCCAATGTCTGTGAGAGATGGCCAGCAGTTTATCCTGGCCAACACCCCCACGCCACTAGATGGAGTCCTCCCTGCAACATGTAGGTGCCCCGAATTTCCGCAGGGCTTCATGGACAATGGAGTTTGGAGATACTGTGGGGGCCGCCAGGGAATGCTGCAGTGGAGCACAAATGTTTCTATTATATCCAGGAAGAACTCCCTAGTCACGGGGACAAAAGAAACAAAGTACTTCTGGGCTGAAGAAAAGGAGATTTCATCTGACCCAGAAGTGCTATGGATTCACATGGACTGAAGGACAGAAGCACTTCTGGGTCATGAACTATATAAAGGACTGTAGGAAACCCAGCAGAGTGAGCCGGAGTTGGGAGGGAGTGTGACAGAGCTGTTGGGTGGAGAGGAGGATTGATTATTGTGTTATTATTGTGATTATTGTTGATTATTTGTGTAGTGTGGAGGTGAAGGTGCTTTGTGCATATTATTACAGAAATTAAATTAATTTCTGACAATTTTACCTGATGTCTGAGTGTATTGTCTGAGGGTTTGGAGGAACAACAGCGCCCTCTACTGTCACAACACATATGAGTGAACAAGAGATCAGCACCTCAATCTAAAATTGTACCCACAACATTTAGAAGTTCTGTTTGTCAAAACATTTTAGCACATTTTACAATGCCCCATGTTCTTCATAACAAAGACCCAGATTACAAAAGAATTACAAGTCTTCTTGTTAAAAATCAGATAAATATATACCTAAGGAGGAACAACCAATGCAAATTGTGATTGCATGTCAGAAGCTTATGTAATAGAACAGTTATATTTTTGTTTCTTTTTATGGCTTTTGTTTAATTTTGTTTTTTTTTTGTGATCCCAGATGAGCACACCCAGTCAATGAAATACTTGTGAAGTGTTAAACTTTGTGTTTTGCGTTTAGGTTTTTTGGATAGAGTGCCACCATGGGTCCTGATGCCCTGGGCACTTGCCCGACTGCCAATATGGTTATGGTGATAATTGTAGTAGTACTGTCATGTATACAGAGTGGAGTGAAATTCTTTCTTGCATGTTCAAGAAATTTACAACACATTGTGACTCCCTTGTGCCATAATACTCAAGAATGCATAGTGGTACATAAGTTAATACTGTTTAATAGTTTACTTGACCTTTCAGGCATTATTCATAGCTAGTTTACTTCACACACTCCAAATTTTTTTTATTATTTATGAAAGTCTAAAGACTGCCCTTCCAAATTCCTATTTATAGTAAGGCAAGGTGCTCCTGGATGTTCAGTACTGGGACCAATTTTCTTTTTTTTGTATACTGTATGTTTGCACAGTTGTACTGGTACATGCCACCAAATAATGACATTTCAAATAATAGCATATTCTATAATTGAACATGACATGTGCAGCAAGGAATGTGTGGTTATAATGGCTAAAACCCCTGTTGGAAATGAAGCTGAAGTGATACTAATGGCAAATGATGTTTCCTCACCCAGTTTGTGTCATGTCCATGGCCGTTTAATTCTGTGTCTGAACTTCATCATTTTTAATAATAATAAACAGTTTAAAAAAACAGAATTTACTGATCCTTTGAGCAGCACCAATCACAACATAGTAATAATCATCATTGATTAAATGGATACATCACAACTAAACAAAGAATTATACAGACATGGGTGAAGATTAAGGAGAAGAGCATTTAAGAGAGAAGAGAGACAGCATGTGGAATCTGCAAAAAACCATTGAGTCATGTAGTTGAAGTGGTTAATTAAAGTTTATTAAAAATATACCATCAAGCTACCAACAAACCAAAAGGTCTAAAGAAGGTATAGGAATGGTGTATAGTATACATTGTATATGATGTTACTTTTCCTAATTCCCATAACAATGACTATTCATTTGATTTCACTGAAGTTCATACAAATTAATTCTGAATACAAACATACAGCATAAGCACACTAGAAGCATACCCACAAACAATTTATCACTTAGACATACTGTATGTGGGCGGCACGGTGGCACAGTGGTAGTGCTGCTGCCTCGCAGTTAGGAGACCCGGGTCCTCCTTGCTTGGAGTTTGCATGTTCTCCCTGTGTCTGCGTGGGTTTCCTCCAGGTACTCCGGTTTCCTCCCACAGCCCAAAAACATGCAGGTTAGGTGCATTGGCAATTCTAAATTGTCCCTAGTGTGTGGTTGGTGTGTGGGTGTGCGCGTGTGTGTGTGTGTGCGCGCCCTGCCTGGTGTTTGTTTCCTGCCTTGCGCCCTGTGTTGGCTGGGATTGGCTCCAGCAGACCCCCGTGACCCTGTAGTTGAGATATGGATGGATGGATGGACATACTGTATGTAGAATTAGTTCAGAAAGTTTTTGTTAAGATGTTAAGGTTAAGCATCTCCCAACTTGTTGGTAAATATGGTTATGAAACCTGGTGGTACCTGTCTTGATGTATCTAAACTAGGATGAAAAGAGATTGAGCAAAAGATATGTTGAGTATTACTGGTCAGATACATTTAAATCTTTTTGTAAAGGTTTGCTATAGAAGAGCAGAGTTAATTCACAGCATGAGAGATGATTTTAACTGTCTCATACAGAACTGTATATGTTAAGCCAGGGGTTCTCAACATCGGTCCTGGGGACCCTCTGTCACTGCAGGTTTTTGTTCCAACAAGCTTCTGTTTTTAATTGAACTCCTGGACTAATTAAGTGAACTGATATTTCCCAAGTTCTTTGTTTAGGGAACAATATATTAATTAGAAAACTAAGTTTACTAAAAAAAAAAAAAATTAAAATGTACTAAGCAGTTATATAGGAATAATGTATTTTTTTCTTTTTAACAGTATTTTCATCTTGATTTTCATTCTACTATTCAAGGTGTTCTAATTGTTTAATTAATCCAATATTTACTAATTAGTGGGTCTGACGCTAAAGTAGTTGCAGCCTTTGATTATTCAGTGTGTTGTTTGCCTGTATGTCTGTTCTGCTCGTTTTTAGTTGTCATTATTAAGATACAATGAAGGGGGAAAACTGCACAGAGAAAAGGCAAAGTATAATGAAATCAACAAAAGAAAGTTAAGCTTTTAAATCTATAGCAAAAGCAGAAATATTTATAAATTTCTTATAAATGTAAAAATCATGCTGCTGTGCTTTTCTGAATGAAGAATAAAAGAAAAAAAACCCAGCTAATTAAATGAGCTCAGTGTTACCAGGTGTTGTCACTGATTAGGAATCTGGTTGGAACAAAAACCTGCAGCCACAGGGAGTCCCCAGGACCGAGTTTGAGAAACACTGTGTTAAGCTTTCTTGACCATAACAAACACGGCGATCAACCTGCGTAAGACTTGCAAATCATGATTTTTGGGAAATTGTATACTATCACTATGGCCTTATAACTGATGAGTAACAGTAAGAGTTATTTTTTTTTCTTGGTTAAAGTCTACCAAAACTTGCTTTTCTTTACAGATTATTTGGGATACAACATTTAAACAGTTCAGTTATCTTCTTCCTGTTGTATCGGGCGTGCTAACTGATTCTTGACATAGTAAACTCGTCATTAGATAAGGGGGTCTTCCCAGACTGTCTTAAGACTGCTGTAGTTAAACCCCTGCTCAAGTAAAATAATCTTGACTCCTCTGCTTTTGAAACTTTTAGACCTATTTCTAACCTGCCTTTCTTAAGTAAAATTCTAGAGAAGGCAGTTATTATGCAGCTTAATAATCACCTCAATAAACATGCCATTCTTGATAAGTTTCAGTCAGGTTTCAGAACAAATCACAGTACAGTAGAACCTTGGTGCACGACCATAATTCGTTCCAAAACTCTGGTCGTAAACCGATTTGATCGTGAACCGAAGCAATTTCCCCCATAGGATTGTATGTAAATACAATTAATCCGTTCCAGACCATATGAACTGTATGTAAATATCCATCCATCCATTTTCCAACCCGCTGAATCCAAACATAGGGTCACGGGGGTCTGCTGGAGCCAATCCCAGCCAACACAGGGCACAAGGCAGGAATCCAATCCCAGGCAGGGTGCCAACCCACCGCAGGACACACACAAACACCAAGCACACACTAGGGCCAATTTAGAATCGCCAATCCACCTAACCTACATGTCTTTGGACTGTGGGAGGAAACCCACGCAGACACGGGGAGAACATGCAAACTCCACGCAAAGAGGACCCGGGAAGCGAACCCGGGTCTCCTAACTGCGAGGCAGCAGCGCCACCGTGCCGCCCGTATATAAATATATTTTTTTTTTAGTTTTTTAACACAAATATAGTTATTTAAACCATAGAATGCACAGTGTAATAGTAAACTAAATGTAAAAACACTGAATAACACTGAGAAAACCTTGAACAACAGAGAAAACTAACACAGCAATAGTTCGCACTATAGCGCTACCAACCGCTGGCTAAAAGCACTTTTTAATTTAGTTTTAGTTTTTAGTTTTAAGCACAGGGAAAAAAATGAACATTTGAAAAAATCCGTAATTTAATAAACCACCAAGAAAAATAACATTGCAACAATGCACGCTACAAACAGATTGCTGGAAACAGAAGTGAAAACAAAATCAAGCCCAGTGCATTCTTTAACTGCCTTCCTACCTTAATGCGTCCAGCTCTCTCTCGCACTGCCTGTGTCTCTGCATCTCAGGCTGCCTGTGTGTATGTGTGTCATGATCTCTCTTGTGCTGCCTCTATGTGTGTGTGTGTGTGTGTGTGTGTCCTGCTCTCTCTGGCACTGCCTCTGTGTGTGTGTGCATGCACGCACCTCTCTCGCACTGCCTGTGTGTGTGCGTGCGCGCGCCTCTCTCGCGTTGCCTCTGTGTGTGTGTGTGTCGCGCTCTCTCGCTCTCTCTGTTGCTCTCTCTCTCTCTCTTGCTCGCTGCACAGGAAATGAACAGGGAGAGACTGAACATGTACAAACCGAAAGGGAAACTGGCCTGTTCGTATACCAAGTGTGTGGTCGTGAACCAAGGCAAAAGTTTGGCGAACTTTTTGGTCGTAAACTGAGTTGTACGTGTACCGAGACGTTCGTGAACCGAGGTTCCACTGTACAGAAACTGCACTCGTTAAAGTATTAAATGACTTGCTGGTAAATGCAGACAGAGGCCGTTTATCTGTTCTCATCCCCTTGGATGTGAGTGCCGCATTTGACACCAGTGATCACAACATTCTTAGAAATCGTCTTAGTCAATGGGTGGGCCTCTCTGGCAGTGTCTTAAATTGGTTTGAATTCTACCTGGCAGATGGAAAATTCTTTGTTAGTTGCAGTAATTATACTTCAAAGACACATGATATTCTATATGGTGTTCCACAAGGCTGGGTCCGCGGCTCTTTTCAATTTACATGCTTCCGTTAGGTCAGATTATCTCGGGGCACAACGTAAGCTACCACAGCTATGCCGATGACACACAGCTGTATTTATCAATAGCACCTGATGACCCCGACTCTCTTGATTCACTGACACAATGTCTTACTTGTGTTTCTGAATGGATGAGTAGTATTTTTTTCAAACTAAATAAAGAGAAAACAGAAATTTTAGTGATTGGCAATAATGGATATAATGAGGTTATTAAAAATAAACTTGATGCATTAAGATTATAAGTCAAGACGGAGGTAAAGAATTTAGGGGTAACTATTGACTCTGACCTGAATTTTAAATCACATATTATTCAGATTACTAGGACAGCATTTTTTCACTTAAGAAATATAGCAAAAGTTAGACCTCTTATAACACTGCAAGATGCTGAAAAATTAGTTCACGCTTTTGTTTTCAGTCAAAGAGATTACTATAACTTACTCCTCTCAGGACTACCCAAAAAATACATCAATCAATTGCAACTAGTGCAGAATGCAGCTGCTAGCACTAGGAAAAAAAAATCCGAACACATCTCTCCAGTTTTGATGTCACTACACTGGTTACCAGTGTCATTTAGAATTGAGTTTAAAATACTGTTTATAGTTTACAAAGCCTTAAATAATCTTGCTCCATCTTATATTGCAGAATGTCTTACACCTTACACTCGCAAATCGTAACCTTAGATTTTCAAATGAGTGTCTACTTAGAATTCCAAGAGCTAAACTTAAAAGAAGTGATGAGGTGGCCTTCTGCTGTTATGCACCTAAAATCTGGAATATCTTGCCAATCGGAATTCGCCAGGCTAGTACAGTGGAGCACTTTAAAAAAAAACTGCTGAAAACATGTTACTTTAACATGGCTTTCTCATAGCTTCATTGTAGTTTAATCCTGATGCTCTGTATATTCAATTAATTATCATTATCACTCCTGGTGACTCCAAAATCCATACTAACCCCCACTTTTTCTTCTGTTCTTTTTGTGGTTTTCTGTGGTGCCAATCTGTGCCACCACCACCTAATCAAAGCACCGTGATGTCCTTATATTGATGGATTAAAGGCTAGAAGTCCACATGACCGTCATCATCAAATTCTTCCATGAGAAGTTGTTGTTGCTGTCCCCCCTGGCCATCGGACCTTACTTTTATTCTATGTTAATTAGTGTTCCCTAATTTTAATTATTTATTTTGTCTTTTTTATCTTTCTTCATCATGTAAAGCACTTTGAGCTACATTGTTTGTATGAAAATGTGCTATATAAATAAATGTTGTTGTTGTTGTCACAAAATCTTGCCTGGGAAACAACTTCAGGGCTTGTTGACTAGTAACCCAAGCCAGGGGTGGCCACTGCCTTGTAACATTTCTCCTATCCTTCCCCCTTCAGATTTAGGGACCAACATTGCAAGGGCATATGATGTCATGTCCAGTCCTGGGGTTTATGGACCTTCCACCTCACCTCCTTCATAACTGACACCACCACCACCTTTCTCCAGTCTGATTATAGACTCGAGTCTGTGAAGACGTTACATGCAGCCAACGTCAATTTATGTTTGTTATTTTTCTTCAGTAACTTACAGGGTTTACCTGAGGATGCTTCAACCTTTAATCTTTTTTCTTTGTTTCTTTTACATTGTCTACTGACTAAACAAAATTTTACATTAACGACACTTGGTCATTTTTAAATAGCCCTTGTGTTTGATTTAGTTATCTCTGGAACCATAAGTAGTAAACAAGATGCATAACAGACAACCACACAGGTAAATATATAGAGATGTCTAACTACTATAAGAGTGCTTCTGAAATGCAATTGCTACACATATAATACTCTGTGTTAATTACTACCATTTTTTTAAATGTAAGGCTGCCCTTTTTGTGACATTTTACCTGCAAATACAAGAAAACAGCTATGGGTATTACAAATCTAAATTGTATTGTATTTTTTAAAATTCATTATATGTTAAAAATAACATTAATTGTAGTTAATTTGCCACTTCATTATTTCTCTTTTTTTGTTAAAATCCTTAATAGCAAGCCGGATCCACCAATTATATTCTGTACAGCAACCTTCTTTGTTTCTGTAATCTGTGAGAGCCATGAAAACCTCCTGGGAAATTAAGTCCTACTCCCAGACGTCTCTTTAAAAATAAAAACTTTCAGAATCTGAGATTTTGCTTCAGACATTGTAGATGGTGAGTCTTATCTGGTTTCAGTGTTTTATGGAGAGAATTGAAAAATACTTTATTCATTCCCGACGAATATAAATTCAGAAATCCAATGTCAATGTGGGGCAGATCTAATTATGCAGATCCAGATCGTCTGGATGACTTTGATTTGCGCAAAGACGATTCTTCATTTCGTCATTTCGCACACTTCTCGATGGTCCGGGATTTTCGAGTGATTTTCTGTGTAATAAACTTAAGTAATAGCATAATGAAATTTGCATAATTAGATCTGGACCACCCTATACTTGCCAAAAGTGGTAAATTAAAAGTGATTCCAAAAAGTTCTTATAAATAAACTGAATCTGTTTTAAGTTTAACCTGATATTTTACAGCCGAATTGGAAATAGATCCTACATAAATTTCAGATTAATACAGTTTAAAGTCAGCAAGAAAACAAAAGGAAACACTTTAATTTATTTACTGAAAAAATGCACTCATTTACTATTATGTAACAGGACCTTAACATACATTTCTTTGGGTCATCATAACCGTATGGTCAGATGTTAGGTGGTCAATGAGGGGCTGGCAAACAACTGAAAACATGATGTTCTGTATACAGTACATACCTGTTCCTTCTGCACCTGGATTCTGCATTGCTTTGAAATCAGAACATCATGCAATTGACTTCTTTTCCCAAAGTGAAAGAAGCAAACATATATTTTTTTTTTAATTTAGCACACTGCCCTATCGCTAAAGTGGAAAGTTCAAATTGGACCCACACCCACACACAAGGGTGTAAAGAACTCGGCATGGACAAATGGTCCAGCCCTTCACCCAGGAAGAGACCTGTAGCATCTGACATGAAGACAATTTCACATACTACAAAAAGAAATTTATTTCTAGATAAGTAATTACTTTGAGTATATGATAGAAATTGAAAAAAATGTTTAAGACAAAGCTTATGGTATTAATAATATGTTGATGTACTTACTTTGGGAAGGATTGTACTTATTTTGCATAACATCTGATGGGGCTGTGCCACTCTGGCCCTTAATGCAGAAACACCACTGAGTAGCATTATCTGATAATGTACGTTTGCTAAATGGAATAGTCTTGCCATTTTTAGACCTGAATAGAGAAAACAGAGAAAAATGCATTCAAAATAACCTGCGGTAGTGAGATGATGAAGCTAAAAACACAAGTTTAAAATGTACCTATTCCATATGCTAAAAAGTAATATTATTGGATTGTGAGGTGATCTTAATTCACAGATTGATTTGTTTTAGCAGTTTGCATTTTTCTGTATTCTGTATTTAATATTATCTACCTGCTTCACAGTTTTCTGGATATATTTAGTTATTGCTTATTTGTATTATATTGTGGTGGCATAATGTTCAGTAGACAATTGCAGCCGATGATGTCCAATGTTTCATTTCCTATGGATTTGTTGGTGGCTAATACAGTGGTGTGAAAAACTATTTGCCCCCTTCCTGATTTCTTATTC